>CM043324.1:24825344-26025344 GCA_023736055.1 Quercus glauca | reverse complement strand
AACCAGGCCCACTCTATAGCCGGCCCAAGGCCCGCGCCGAGGAAAGTATATAGGCCGAGGATAAAAGGGGAAGAAACCCAAGTCGTCTAAAGGCCTCACCGAGGATACCCCTATCCTCGGCGCACCGACTATTGATAAAGGGAAAATATCCCTCATCCATTAAACATATCCCACTAACATTCTGGCCGCCTTAATAGTGATGTGACCAACAAACCCAGTTGCCTCGGTCACTTCAACTAATAGAAAGTCTGCAAAAGCGACTAAAAACTAACATAAAACTTGCAAATACAGATGATGGGACAAACCCCTGTACATAGAGTTCAGATAATTGACAAATGGATGGCTAAGATTAAAAAAAAAAGAAACTATATATCCAATAGGGCCCCCAGCATAAAAGGGGGGGGGGGAACTCAATGAAGGGAAGTTCTAAGTGAAATAGATCCTCGGCCTGGGCCGAGGACAAGTATGCTTCGCAAACACTTAGCCAAATTTCCACCATTAGATTCCTATGAATCTCATGTCATCAATTATTGATTATAAACTTTATACCAGCCATTGTTTACTTCGGTGATGCCAAGTCCTTACATCCACATCTCTACAAATTCTTATTGTTAAGGGTCCATTACAAATTGAGTCTCTACAATTGGCGCCCACCGTGGGGCGAATTTGTGCGCTAGCAAGTGCGGTGGTTGGTGTAAAGAAATCAAGAGCAACGCTTTCAAAAGTAAAACACCAAAACAATACAATCTACAGCAACAACATTCATTCAGAAGTCAGCAATCACAAGAACAAGAATATGCGAAAAATAGAAAGAGATAAAACAAGTCTACTTTTTTATTTATATATGAAGAGAAATTACATCTTTTACAAGTGATGCCCATGGGGCTTGTTCTAAAACTAACTACAAAGACTGACGTCTGGCAAAGCTGGCAGAGGAACAAAAGATAGAAAAGAAGGCTCGTTGAGGAACAGAAGATAGAAAAGAAGGCTCGTTGAAGAACAAAAGATAGAAAAGAAGTGAAGGAAGAGAGGAGGAAAAGAAAGAAAGAAAGTTGGCAGAGGACCAAAAGATAGAAAAGAAGTGAAGGAAGAGAGGAGGAAAAGAAAGAAAGAAAGTTGGCAGAGGAATAGAAGATAGAAAAGAAGGCTGGATGAGAAGTAAGAAAAGAGGAAAAGAAGAGAAGAGGAAAAGAAAAAAGGAAGGCTCGTTGAGGAGTAAAAAAAGAAGAGATAAAAGGGAAAAGATGGAAGAAGAGCTATATAGAAGGCGGAAGAGGCCGCGGCACAGGATGGCTCCACTTCTGGGTTCCGCTTGACTTCCCTCCCACCCCCATAGCTGCCGGCTTGGGGGGTCAAAGACCCAAACCCAAGAGAGGGAGGTTACGTTCTTTCTGGATCCTCCTCCAAACGGCAAGGAGGGGCCCACCTCTGGTTAGGTTGAAAAGAAGGAGAAT
Organism: Quercus glauca; assembly: GCA_023736055.1. Lineage (NCBI taxonomy): Eukaryota > Viridiplantae > Streptophyta > Magnoliopsida > Fagales > Fagaceae > Quercus > Quercus glauca. Next base: position 26,023,890 of record CM043324.1, on the reverse strand, counting down.
TTTCGGATCTCTCCTACCCCAACCCCAACTTGACGCCCAGGGTCGGAGTGCCATCCTCGGCTCTTGATAGGGGCTGTGCATCCTCGGGACCACCCTTTCCCAGGGCCAATTCATTCGAAGGGGCTCAAATGACTATGTCTTGCAGAACCTTTGGGCAATATTTTTGGGAGAAATTTAAAACGAATGTTTGTCAAGTGTGAAGGAGAAGGTCGCCCTAGAAACGCCTTATATAGAAAGCGGAATATTGGTGAGGGCCAATCCGCAATAAATCCCAGGGAGAGATTTCCGGAGGCAATAATTCCTCCCCAAGTTCCAAGGGGCCTATCAGCCGTTAGATCCTCGTAGATCCATGATTGGCATTAATGAGGAGGCGCCTCATTAAACGAGAAGGCACCGAAGCGTCAGAACACGTTACTCGGACAACTCAGGAAACGCCTCGTAATCAGAAGAGTCCCATCAAACGAAGAGGCACAACACGGTAAGGTCTTATCCTCCACCAACTCCAGCCCGCATTTATTATTATTATTTTGCTTGAAAAGTGTATTTATTTAATGCTTATTGTAAATTATAGTAATGTAGAATTAAATGGCTACGGATAAATAGATAAAATAATAAATAAGATGAGAAAACTAGGTACTGGACAGAACCAAGGCATTGCATGGTCCTCGGACCCAAGCCTCATGGGAAAACCAGATACTTCAGATGAAAAATAAGAAAACTAGGTACTGGACAGAACTAAGGCAATGCATGGTCCTCGGACCCAAGCCTCATAGGGAAACCAGATACTTCAGATGAAAAATAAGAAAACTAGGTACTGGACAGAACCAAGGCATTGCATGGTCCTCGGACCCAAGTCTTATGGGGAAACTAGATACTTCAGATGAAAAATAAGAAAACTAGGTACTGGACAGAATCAAGGCATTGCATGGTTCTTGGACCCAAGCCTCATGGGGAAACCAGATACTTCAGATGAAAAATAAGAAAACTAGGTACTGGACAGAACCAAGGCATTGCATGGTCCTTGGACCCAAGCTTTATGGGGAAATCAGATACTTCAGATGAAAAATAAGAAAACTAGGTACTGGACAGAACCAAGGCATTGCATGGTCCTCGGACCCAAGCCTCATGGGGAAACCAAATACTTCAGATGAAAAATAAGAAAACTAGGTACTGGATAGAACCAGGGTCTTGCATGGTCCTCGGACCCAAGCCTCGGGGGAAACCGGATACTTCAGATGATAAATGAGAAAACGGGGTACTGGACAAAACCAGGAATTGCATGGTCCTCGGACCCGAGCCTCAGGGGAAACCAGATATTTTAGAATAAAAGCCAAGTGCTAGACAAAACTTAAACATTGCATGGTCCAAGGTCTCAGGCCAACAGGAAGAACATTTCCTCGTAAAAACTAAGTACTAACAAAAGCCAGGGTCTTGCATGGTCTTCGGACCCAAACCTATATGGAAACCAGTCATTATGAGGCAATATAAACGCTGAACGGAACCAGGGTCTTTGTATGGATCACGAGTTCAAATTTACGGCAAAACCAACCCCCTTAGGCGCTAAATAATGAGCCCTATCAGGGACGAAAACCACGAGAAATTGAGCGCTAAAGCATAAACGACCCAAACCTATCCATCCTCGGGCGGCCCTTTGCGCCAAAAGAAAGCTGCAAAAACAGCTGAAATAACGATAACACTGACAAAGAGGTAAGGCCCAACAGGCCGCGAAAATACGCCGAGGAAGTCAAAATCCTCCTCCCCGCCCAAGGGGACGTGCAGTAGAATTTTGAGGGGCTAATGTGGGGCCCCAAATATTAACAAACCAGGCCCACTCCATAGTCGGCCCAAGGCCAGCGCCGAGGAGAGTATATAGGCCAAGGATAAAAGGGGAAGAAACCCAAGTCGTCTAAAGGCCTCACCGAGGATACCCCTATCCTTGGCGCACCGACTATTGATAAAGGGAAAATATCCCTCATCCATTAAACATATCCCACCAACATTCTGGCCGCCTTAATGGTGATGTGACCAACAAACCCAGTTGCCTCGGTCACTTCAACTAATAGAAAGTCTGCAAAGGCGGCTAAGAACTAACATAAAACCTGCAAATACAGATGATGGGACAAACCCCTGTACATAGAGTTCAGATAATTGACAAGTGGATGGCTAAGATTAAGAAAAAAGAGACTATATATCCAATAGGGCCCCCAGCATAAAGGGGGGGGGGGAACTCAATGAAGGGAAGTCCTAAGTGAAATAGATCCTCGGCCTGGGCCGAGGACAAGTATGCTTCGCAAACACTTAGCCAAATTTCCACCATTAGATTCCTATGAATCTCATGTCATCAATTATTGATTATAAACTTTATACCAGCCATTGTTTACTTCGGTGATGCCAAGTTCTTACACCCACATCTCTACAAATTCTTATTGTTAAGGGTCCATTACAAATTGAGTCCATATATATATATATATATATATATATATATATATATATATCCATTCCTATACATGACAAGGTATGAAAAATCATCTCTAAATAGGGTTGACAAAATTCGACACGACACAATCACAAAATATGACATGAAGTAAGCTGGTTATGAGTTGAGATTTAATGTGTTCGTATTATATTCGAGTTGACATGACTGTTCTGTTTAATAAGATCGTCTCCAGCAGCTTAGTCAAATTTTCAACAATTTTTGCCAAACTACTTTTTCACGTACACTTTCCATAAATATTCTGTCATTTCTCTATTTCCATTTAAATATTAATTCTTTACTTTATTATTATTATTTTTCCCAAAATTTGATACAATTTTTCAATCAACAAATACCCAAATTTCTTTTGCATTTTCATCAGTCAACAACACTTAAATCTCTTCTACCCAAATTTTTACCAAACAAATTGATTCAAAGCTTTCTTTTGCTTAGATTTTATCAAATAACAATATCCAAATCTTTTACTAGAAAGAAAAGCCCCAAATCTTAAGTCAAAGATAGAGAAACAAAGGTGTTACTTTGAGAGAAACAAAGAAAAAGAAACCCAAAGTTTTTCTTAGATTTCATCAACCAACAACATCAAAATTGATCTGTGTTGGGTTAAGAGAAACAGAGAGAAAGAAACCCAATATTTTTGCTCAAATTTCATCAACCAACAACATTAAAATTGTTTTGTCTTGTTGGGTTAGAACAAAATAAAATAAGGATCCCAACAGTGTTGGCTAGGCTTTATGTTGTTAGATTCAATTGGTGGTGCATCAGTGCTCAGTACTGTGCCATTGGGTTCCATTTGTAGTGGCTGTGACTTCAATCGATTAGATTAGGAGAGAGACATTTGAGAGGGAAAGAGAGGGATGTGTATTTGAGAGAGAGAGAGAGAGAATAAAAAAATTAAGTGGTTTGATATTTTATTGAATTTAATTCATATGGAGCATGACTAGTGCTTTCTTTACCAAGAGAGCAACTATAGCAATTCCATTTTTTTTAACATTTTGAAGAGGCTGTTAGAGCTGATTTTTTGTGTATTTGCTCTCCAAAAAATAGGTTTAGAGAGCCTATTAGAGATGCTCTAAACGTGTTATGTTTGTGTCTAACCCACATAACTTGTTTGATATGTCTGACTTGTTTAGCTTGTCATTTTACCAATATACACTTCAAAACCCTAAATATATAAACTTATTTTCTTTTATTTTCTATTTTCAAAAATTTATTTTTTTTGAATATAAAGAAAAAAATCTCATTATATTTTTGAAATAAAAACATTTTTGGTTAGTTGAAATTAAAAAGATAATTTTTTGAAGAAAAAAATAGAAAATACTAAAATATGTTGTTACTAGGATTTGAACTCTAATTTTAACTCATTAAATGAGATAGATTCATTAAATTAAATGCATGTTTTCATTGATTTTTGAAAATTAGAAACTGAAAACAACTTTTTGCCTGTTTTTAGTTTCCTTCACAAATTAAATTTTGAAAACAATTTTTGTTTTCTGTTTATTTTGGGTTGCCAAACAAGTTTTTTAGTCTCAAAAATAGAAAATTTTTTTTGAAAACAAAAAATAAGTGAAAAAAAAAAAACAGCTACCAAACATACCCTTAGTTTCCTTGATGTAATTTATTTTCCCTTACAAACAACTAAACACCAACATTGCTTTTTTAGTGCCCGTTTGGGAGTCATAGACGCACTTATAAATAGTTTATTGTTTACTATTTTTGGGTCTTATGTAAGTTACTTATTTTATTTAACTTCTACATTTTACCTCTAGTATTTTTAGCAAAGAAACTAGATAAAATATTTTCAAAATGAAAAAGAAGAAAAATTAACTAGATAAACTAGATAATTTGTTGGTCATTTTTCTGTTAATGAGTAGGTAACAACAATGATGAAATTAAAACTGTTCAAAAAAAAAAAAAAATCAAGGACTAAAATGAAAGAGAAGAAAAATAACAGACTTAAAATGAAAATATCCCAAAAATATAGGATGTAAAATGAATTATAGTCTAAAATCAGAGTTTACAATAGCTCCACTTCAGTTCAGCTCCTCCATTGACCACTACTAGAGTTTTGTAGGGTTTAAGCCCAAAATTTAACGCAGAAAGAGCTTAGTCTGAAGAAAATGGCGAACTCAGTGGGTGCACTTTCCAGAAGGCTATGCCGCTCTCTACTCTCAACCACCCATAACCCTAAGCCCTCTTATTACGCTTCCTCCATGTCCATGTACACCACCGAGTCCGACCACCCCGAACCCACCTCCGACTCGGACGAGTTAGACCTTGACTCAGTTCCACCTGAGCAATCTTCTTCTCCAACCCAAGACTCCAATCCTCAACAACAACAACAACGCACGGTCTTCGATTGGCCTCTAGAGAATGGACTCGATGTGGGCATTTACAAGGTACATTTTTTACATTGATTGACTTTTGTTTGTTTTCTTGATTTTTGATTAGAGAGTATAAATGGGTTTTGATTGAATTTTTGTAGGCGATATTGGTTGGGCAAGTGGGACAGAAACCATTGCAGAAGACACTGAAGAGTGGGAGGACAGTGACGATGTTCTCTTTGGGGACAGGTGGGATTCGAAACAATCGTAGGCCATTGGATAACGAGGATCCAAGGGAGTACGCGAATCGCTGCGCGGTTCAGTGGCATCGGGTTTCTGTCTATCCCGATCGCCTAGGTGGGATTGTCAACAAGCATGTTGTTCCTGGGTGAGGACTCAACCTTTGTTTTGTTTTTTCTTTACACTCCCAATTTATATGATTTGGTACATTACACACATATGCATAGGACTATATATTTGTAAAATGCCAAAATTTTTTGTGTCTATTGGGTTTTTGGGTTTCTGTTTTTTGCAAATTTGCTGAATGTTGTTGACAAACATTTTTGAATTGCTATCTTTTAAAATGCTGCTCTTGGTTGGGCGTGAGCATGCCTGACTGGGGTGAATGTCCCTAGATTACCTGTAACTGGTTCTGGCAGGTGCAGTCAATTGCCTGCAAGTTTTACTAGCTAGAGGTGAGTCAATAGGGCTCTTCGTCAAAACTTTTAATATACATATTTTGTTTTAACAAACAAAATGCACTTTCACAATGCTAACAAAACAATGTCTGCTCATTCCATGTACTTTGTTATAATTATTGTGTTTTGACTTGGTATTGAAGGAGAATTGGGTTTGATAGTGTTTGGAAAGAAGGATATCATGAGGGTTTTTATTTTATTTTATTTTTAAACCATTTACAGATAGGCCTAGTGCATACAATTTTGTTTATGTTTGCTTGATTCAATTATATTTCTTTGTCGAGTATTGCTTTCTTTCTTCTTCTTATTGTCTTATGTAGGATTGCTTCCTCTAAATTTCTGGTTTTTGTTCATATCTGGCTTTATTGCAGATCATCTCTTTGAAGTAATGACAATATTTTGTTTATTGTAGTTCAATTCTATATTTGGAGGGCAATCTGGAAACCAAAATCTTCACTGATCCAATAACTGGTCTTGTTCGCCGTATAAGAGAGATTGCCATTCGTCGAAATGGTATATACTTGAATATATCTATATGCTCTATTGATATTGTTTATAGATACAGAGTAAATTATTGAGCCTGACACACGACATATTATATATTTTTGTTGTATCTATATACAATCATTGTAGTGTTTTTTAGACATTTGTGCTTTACTGAAAAGATTTGTCATAAATGAGATGTATGTTTTGATTCTTAGATGGACATGCTGCTTTCCTTATTTCTTTCTTCCTTCCCTACATGCATAGGGAAAAATCAATTAGAGCCATTCCACCCCCTTGCCACACCACTAAGTACTGAGGTTTTTGGTCCCCTGGATATATATCAAGTTACATGAAAGTGCCATTTGAATCCAAATTTACTTATTCAGGGGCTAATGACCAACCCAAACAATTTCCCACATTAATGTTATTTGTTTTGACTTTACCACGTGATTATTCCTTCATTTTGCATTGCTTTTAAGTATTTTTTGTGTATAACTAGCATGGATGTTAGAAATTTGAATTATGCTCACCTACACCTGACATTCTCAACAATATTTTGCTTTATATTTCATGCACAAATGTGATTGACATGATGAAAATTCGAAGAGAATATGCTCTGTTCCTTAGCTGTGCAGTATTCATGATGGACAATCTTCACTTGTTTTGGTAGACAGTTTGATTTCAGTCCATACTCCCATATTTTTCTGTGAGAATATGGCTATGTAGAGGCCACCGGAGCCTAATAGCATTTATTATTTTGCATCAAAAGTTTGTACTAGTCTAGATGTTGAACCTTCTGAAGCTGTGGTTGGTGAAACAAGCACAAGAGTTAGTGGAAAATGCCTTAGAATATATATATATATATATATAATATTGTTGAGTTTCTCCATTATATATGATGGGTGCTTATTTTGTGGACTTTGCAGGTCGCCTTGTATTTTTAAGTAAAGGTGATGATGCACAGCAAGCGTCACAATCAGAATTGAGAGGTGTTGGCTATTACTAGAAGTGTTGCTGAAGTGGGAGTGGCTGAAGGTTTATTTGACAGAAACCAATTTTCACATTTGTTATTATGTCATGGCCAATATGGAGGAGGAAAATTTGGAGGAAACACTAGCTCATGGTGGCCTTGTGTCTTTACCTATTATCACTTCTGTTTTGGAAGTCAGTATAAGGTTGGGAAGGTAGTTTTATAATCTTCATTATCTGTTCATCCATCAGATAGGATATTACTGAGCCTCCACTTGGAATGGGCTTGTGAGAGAAGTTGACCTTTTTATGTAATTTTCATTTTTCATGTTTTGATTGTCTAATATCATTTAGATATTCGGAGGTTCTAACCGGTGCACGCTTTTGAGTTGTTGTAGAGGTGGGTGTAGAATCACTTTTTTTGACATGAAAGTACAGCTGAATCACCAGCCGCTCTTTGTATGGAATGCAAATATAAGAATGGGAAGGGTTGGGGTTTATGTTCTGTGAGAGGGGTGTTCCATGCAGCTAAGATACCCCTCTTATCCTCTTATGAGAGAGAGATGTGGGTACGTCTGGGTTTAGAGCAAATTGATCGGACTTAGTTCTCCCAAAATTAGTTCATTTATTTTAGGATAGAAACGTAGTTAGGATTTCAATTGAGGAGGCCGAAGTATGAACCAATTTTTTTATAACAATCCAAATTAGTATCCATTTAGTATTAAAAAAGTATAAACAAATGAAAAACCTCAAAAATAATTGTTTCTTAATACATAATTCAGTTTTTTACAAAATAGAATTTGACATTCTTTTTAATTTTGGAAATCATATATAATTGATTCCATACTAAATGTTGTAGAATGTATAAAATCAAAGAGTGGATACAACGTATCCAATACTTTTGTCTGAAGTTTTTATTTTTGGGACAACTGGGCAAAGGGTTAGGTCAGATATTTTTTCTATTTGGGTTTCATGGGTTAATTTGTGAATTTTTTTGGAAAGGGGGCCAAGTATATAAATTTTGGGATCATATTTTAAAAATTGTTTATTTGCATACAAAAGTCCAAATTTTTAAAAAAGCTTGGGAGAGGAGAGTGGGGATGGGGGGCATGGCCCCCTTAAACATCTTCAGTTTTATAATATTTATAAATTATATATATAAAATAATTTATGTCATTCTAAAATGAAAACAGTAAAATTTTTCTTAGGAATTTTAAGGCAAGGTAGCAAAAATATTCATTTTTTTTTTTAATAATAGTTATCTATATCATTTTTTGTATCATTAAAAAGTATATAGAATTTAATTTTTTATTTATTTATTTATTTTTTAGTTTTAAAAAAATTTCTCAAACCCAAAATTTTCTCCCCTACATTCCAAAATGCTAAAACATGTATATCAAAAATTGATAAAACTCAATAAAATTACAGTTCAAATTAAAATAGAAAGGAAAAAATAAAACTCATATCAAAGTCAAACTCCTCTTGAATATGTAAAACATATCAAATATGATATAATCAAGCTAAATATCCAATGAATAATCAAATTCGAAATTTTTAATAAAGTTTTGAAGTCATGCCATAGAAATAGGTGGTTGATCCCATGCAAAAGTATTGATTGTAAGTACATAGCTTTATAAATGATGATGGTAACTCAAAAAAATAACTGAAGAGTACAATTCCAAAGAGGAGAAAAGAAGAATAAAACTTTTTAAAAAAAGAAGAAGAAAATTACATATGAATAATGAATAAATAGATCAATAATTTTAAACATAAAATTGATTTTTTTTTCTTCTTAAAAGTATCAGTGAATACACTAATGCAATAAGGAAGATAAAGAGCAGTATATAAAAATATTTGGAAAAGCTTAAAACAATTACTCAATCATCTAGAAACATTATATGACAAAGACATAACAAGTTTATGCTAATTTATTAAATAAAATATTCACAAACATTAAAAGGAAACTACACAAAGATCATCTTCTTTAATTGCATAAAATTTTCTTCATCATATTGTTCAGACCATCCTATTAAAACCTGACAACAACACAAAATAAGACAAATTATAATATGCTTTTTTCCTCAAATTAGGTCAACAAAATATAAATAAATAAAACAAATACTTAAATAAAGGATCACATATGAGTCAATTAATAATACGACAATTGAGGTATAAACCTTTAGTAGGAGATCTATACAATGCTTGATTTGGACTCCTTCGGGGCAATTGTCAAGTTGTATCTTTTCTACAATAAAAAATTAAGCAAGACTTATGAATATCTTTTTATAGACTATTTTTTATTTAATTCATTGATTTCATTTTTCAGTTATAAACATCTAAATTAAAGTAGATAAACATGTAAATATAAGATCACATGTAAAGTTAAAACCGCCTAAGATGAACACCTATAGAAAATATCTTTATTTTGATTTTTCATTTAATTATAACATCACGATTAAAGTAGATGAATATATAAAGTTAAATCCACTTAAGTTGAATTTGTAAAGTTTGTATATTTATATGTTTAATATTGTCAAAAAAATTGAAGGTAACAAATAAAGAAGAAAAAAATAATGATGTGGCTAATGACATGGTAGATGAAGTGACTTAACATAAGCAAACTAACAACAAATATTACACTTCAAATTTATACACACACACACACACACACACACACACACACACATGAAGGGCAACTTTAAGTGTTCTTCAAGGTTCAGATGAACCCCTGACTTGAAATAAAAATAATTTATATATAAAAAATAAATTTTTATTAGTTTACTTTACCTTTAAAAATATTCTTGCACACCCTAATCTAAATCTTGCACACACTGATCACAGATCAACTCAGCCCAAAACTAAACCATAACATATGTCAGTCCAGTCCAAAACTAAACAACAACATAGATTAGCTCATTCCAAAAACAAACAACAACATATCACATCTCTCTCTCTCTTTCTCTCATGAATCTCATCTCATCTCTCTTCTTTATCTAATTATATTGGTACTTTCAACTCTAAGAGTAAAGAGTGAATATTTGTGAGTTGTGAATGTCTTTCTTTATTATAAATTTAAATTATGTGTATAAGTGTGTCTGTTATTGATTATGAGAGTTATTTTTTTTGGTTATAATGTTATTTGTGTGAATTGTGATGTGTTCGAATGTGTGCATGTATAGTATAAATATAATATAACTTTATATAATTTAATAGTTAGGTAATACAAATGATTATTATTTTTTTTTTTAATTATGAAATAGAGGGTTTGTTTGTTATGTGTACATATTGTTGTCATGTTATAGCAATTTTTTGTTATAAAGTTAGTGATTCAAGTAAAAAAAAAAGAGTAAAGTTAGTGATTGTTCAAGCATTTGATTGATTTTTTTTTTTAGAAACTTTTGATTGGTTAATTAGACATTAAATGTATTATTTATGTGTGGATGAAGGTGATTATGTGGGTCAATAATTAACATAGTGCCAATGGGTTGAGTTTTGTCATTTAGTTTAACATTTTTTTTAAAATTTTAAAATAATGACAATAGATAATGACAACTGCATAAAAATAAAAATGATCACATTCATACCTACCTATATTGACAATAGATAATGACAACTGATAATTAACTATCATGTAATGATTTTAAAATATAAAAACTCATAAAATAAATTGTGCAACTTCATACATTTGTGTATTTTTTTTTCTTCTTAATGTCGGTAACTCAATATAGTCAAATTTTCTTTTTATTAAACTTTGTTAAACTTAAATTTCTTAAATGTAAAATTCTTGGAGCTGCCATTGATAGAAATGTAAAATTAGAGCAAAGGGGACTAAGCAAAAAAGTTCCTGTACATCCAAGATCTTTGCTAACTATTAGCATTTTTCCAAATATGATTTTTCAGATTCTATACAACTATTACTTTTTGATAGAGTTTCAATTTATGGTATCAATTTCTGATGATTGCCCTCTAAACACTAATCCGTTTTTGGTATAGATAGGGATTGAACCCTAGATTTTTTATACAACTATCAATTAAATACTCTTAGATGGAAATTGAAAGGCCTTAGCGAAGCCAAAACCCTTTTCTACACATGGGAATGAAAACTATTAGCGCATAAGAAGTTAGTGCAAAAGTAATTGTCTTATAACTAGCAACGTAACATATATTTATCTTTTTGCTAAAAAAGATGTATTGGACTCATTGTCCATTAAATACTTTTTATGAATACCAAGAAAGCATAGTAAACAAACTGGTTCCAAATGTCCAATAGATTTGAGTCCATGATCAGCAACATTCTTGCATTCCACACTTAAACAAACTCACATCGCTTAGATAGCTTATATACTATTGGTTGGGATTCTTATTGAGTGCACCACACAGCACCACCAGTGCATTGACTTATAGAAACATTCAAATCACCATATTAGTATATGATATTGCAGTAGATCAAAAGAAAGCCACATACCTAGGCTTTTGCTCTTCCATTAGGATTGGCATTCTATACTAGGGAAGCAATTGAATAATAGTATAATACATGTAATGATCACTTTATCATTGAGCCTACTTAATACAGGTAGTTCTAATTAGCACCTTTCTTTCTTAGGGAAACAAAACCATCTTTCTTAACATTGAGTGATTTCTAATTCTACCAAAGTCTACATGATTTTCTCTTTATCGATTTTCTTGGCTCTTTTGTTGGCTAGAAGTGGTTTCAAATGGTGTGACTTGCATATTATAAAATAAAATAAAAAAAAAAACAAAAAAACAAAAAACAAAAAAATGGAGAAAAGTTGCATGTGCTTTTCATTTTTATATATTTTTGGATACTGACCATAGAAAGGGTGATATGCTCACCTACCATATGACTTGCCCAGCATCACACATCTGTCTCACTGTTCTGTCTCATTGGTCTCAGTTTCTCTTGTTGCTGTGTCTCACGATCCACTTATTTTTCCTATATAAATGGAAAATGCGTTTGTGATTTAAGTGATCATAATATTTGCAATTGGAAAAATGACAGTGGCTTTGTGAATCTGTGATTACTGTTTGCTCTTGTTGCTGTATGTCATGATCCACCTGTTTTTCCTGTACAAATAATACATATATGCGATTTAAGTAGTCATAATATTTGCAGTTGGAAAAAATGACAATAGCCATGTGATTACTATTGGTGCTGCTATAGTTGATCCAATGAAAAAAATTACTGTTTGTCAAAACATTTTGTTTGCATAGACAAATTGTGTTCTTTCTTTCTTTCTTTTTATAAAACTGTGGTCTAATTTCTGCTTATTGAAAAAAGTTTTTAATATTTGTAAAATATATACTGCAATGGTCTACACAATACAAGTGTTAAATTCTTCCGTTGCCGAGATATTTGTGGTGAGAATGTGCCATACCTTTCCTTTGAATATGTGCTCTAAGGTGGCATTGAGGTCCCCCTTCCACTGAGGTGTTTCGAATCCCTTGTCTTCATATACTCCTTCTAGCTCAGGCGTCTTTAGATTAGTTGGAACAAATGTCCTTAAATTGGGACATCCAATTACCATAATTTCCTTCAGGGATGGCCACTCAAAAGCATTTTCTTCTTTGCAAAAACACTGAAGATTTGGTAAATCCTCGAGCCAGATTGAGTTCACTTTGTAGAACAAAACTTCTTCTTCTTCTTCTTTTGCTATTGAAAGGAGTTCTTCAATTCTTTCACAGCCAATAACTTTTATTTCCACTAACATTACAAGCAATTTCCCTATGGATGGTGAGAACAAATTTGTCAGATTGTTACAATTCTCAACTTCTAACAAGCTCAGGTTTCCAAAGCCCTTGATCCTTTTGGGACCCTTCTTCCATATGTGCATCAGTTTTGATAAACCATTTAGATGCAATTTTCGTAACTGATCAAGTACTGGTGCCGCGTGACTGTCCTCAACATTTAGTTCCTCAAGTTGAAATATAACTTCTATTGAATCACAATTCTCCAAGTAAACTGATTCTAGATTCTTTAAGCACTCAATTAGATTGGATGGAAAAAGAGACCATATCTTTGAGGAATTATTGATATCACTAGCTCTTGGATCTTTTGGCTTTGTCAAAGTACCCTACAAAAAATCAAGAACTGCTAAACATGCAAAATAATAATTTCTTTTCACTTATTATTTGCATTTTTTTTTAGAGAAAAAGATGGTATAAACAGATCTGTAAATGTCTTATTATTATTATTATTATGGCCAAAAATCGATTTTATTGGATATCTATATGAGAGTCAATGACCATGATCCATTGGGAAAAGTGCATAAATCATAGAACTTCTACGTACCTCTTTCTTCACAGAATAGCTTCTTTGGGATTTATTGGCGGTGCCTTGGTCTGATACAGCCATTGGATCATAATTTTTGCTACGTGGTACACACTCAAGGCATCGCCCAAGAAAACTAAGGGACCCAATTCTAGGCTCATGAGGTCTTGAATCCAATTCCTCGTTGATTTTCTTCAACTTTCTTGGGCTCTGAGTTTCTGAACCAATTGTTTTCAAATTGCAACAATGACTCAAAGTAATAACCTTAATGGATGGCCATTCAAAAGAAGAAGCTTCTATCAAGAAACTCACGAGATTTGGCAACCATCCTAGTATCAAGGAACTAAGTTTAGGGAAAATGATGATATCTTCTGCCTCTTCTCCTCCATCTCTTTGAACAATGTTTTTGATCGCATCACAGCCAGATAGGTGAATGCTTTGAAGTTTCACAAGTAGTTTTGCAATAGAAAGTGGGATTAAATAAATTAGGTGGTCACAGGAAAATACTTCAATTGATGTTAGGTTTTGAAAGCCCTGAATTCCCTGTGGAACATTCTTCCACATGTATGCCAACTTAGATGAACAACCTACTCGTAAATATTTCAATTCAGAAAGAATTGTGATTCCTTGGCGGTCATTGTCGACCTTTAGTCCTTCAAGATCAAACAGCACTTCAATTGAATCGTTGCTAGTCAACCGAAGTTTTTCTAAATTTGTTGGCCACAAGATGGTTGTAGATGAAAAGAGTTTATGAGAGATTAGGGGTGTAGATTCAAGAAAGTATGTTGCTGAATGTCATCAGTCACCTCAGCCTTTTCAAAAGTGGTCAATTTATCAGTTTCACTGCTTCCAACCTGATGAATCCATTAAATTATTATGATATATAATCAACAATTTTCAAGTTTTCATGTAAGAAGCATCAAATTCAAACCAGATCGAGCTTGAATTGTTAAATTCAATAAATCAATTTCAAAAACATAAAACATCGAGCTTTGAGAGGTACATACATACCTCCTGATTCAAGGATGATTGGACAACCTGAATGGGACCCACGCTTGTACAAAATCCAATGAGTCTTCGTAGGCACTGTAAATTTAGAAGTGTTAATTGCGGAAACATGATCTTATCAAGTGCCTTCTCATCTTCTCCTTCCTTTGGGAAAATTTCTTTCATGTAATCACTGTAATATATTTTTAACTCTTGGAGTTGGACCAAACCTCTCGCTATGGACAATGAAAAAACATTTTTCATCTGTTTGCAACAACATAGCCGAATTGATCTTAGGTTGCTGAAACAACCAAGCTTTGCATCGGTCAAGGATCTCTCTGGGAATTGGCAATGATATATCTCTTTTAAATTATACAAAGAAGACAAGTCCAGTGACTCCAGGATAGGGAAGGCAGCATGTGGAGTCTGATGCAATGTGGCATCGATTACATATTCTACATTTTTACTTTCACAAACTTCTAGAACCTTCAAGCATTGAAAACCTTCTTTGTCTAACTCATACGCAATGTTTTTTAAATCTTTTATTTCTATCAAATATAAATTTTCACATTTTGCTAACAGTTGAAGAAGCATCCGACTCTTTGCAATATCACATCTTCCAAGTGCCAATTTATTTTTAAATAAATAAGAATCTGTTTCTGCCAAATTGTGATACATTCCCTCACCTACAGATATCTGAAATTTTATCATTTGTTTTTTAAAGTCTTTTGGCAAGACCTCAATATTTGGTATGTGAATTGTTAAAGCCATCAAATGGTTGGACAAAGACATCAGTTCACCAAGGCTTGCATTTGCTCCCTCTTTGTTGCCTTCCATAGGTTCCAAATCCACACCGACTCTAAACATGTACAACTCTTCTAGGTGAGATAAACTCGATTGGAGACCAGGTGGAATTCGCTGCAGAGATTTGCATTTTGACAGATCTAACACCTTTAAATGACTAAGATTTCCCATTTCTCTGGGCAACTCTTTGATGTCAGAACCCAAAAAGCTAAGAATTTCTAGTTTCGTTAGTGCTCCAATTGCTGACACATCTGTTAACTCACAAAAATCTAAATGCAGGGCCCTAAGGTTTTGAAGGACATGGATTGACTGTGGTAGTAATGGAAATGACATACCTCTCAAAGACAAAACCTTTAATCCGCTCATCCCTTTAAATAGATTAGCTGGAAGCATCTGCAAAGTCATTCTGGAACATAGTAGTTGCAGAAGCTCAAGTTTCGGACACACCAAGCCATCAGGATGCCTTTTCAGTTTTTTAGATACAAGCGAAATTGCAGAGTGCTCGTATGTCTCTTTCTCTGGCCATTCTTCCTTTTCATTATTACATTGTACCAAAAAACCATGATTTTCTGCAATTGATATTGCAACATCGCGGATAACATCATGCATTTTGACAGATTCTTCTTTCTCACTATCCAACAATAAAAATGATCTTTTAAGATACTCAACAATTGCATGGACTCTATTTCTTGCTTCTCCCACATTATCAATCTTTGCCAACAAACTTTTTCCCACTCCATATCTGACTAAATATTCAATGGGAATATCATAATCTTCTGGAAATAGACAGCATAGCAAAAAGCACGACTTGGCTTCATCACTTTTTAAATAATCGTAACTAAGCTTTATGCTGGAATAAACCTTAGAATCCAGACCGAGAATATTTTTTGGGATTGAATTTTTAAGTTGTTGAAGTGCAGCACTCCACTCAAACTCACTTTTGTTTTCTAGCGCTCTTCCAACTGTCACAAGAGCAACGGGTAGACCTCCACATTCCTTTGCAACCCCTTTCGCTATTGGACGTAGATTGGGAGTATCAACACAATTACCTGCCATCTCTCTGAAAAGATTCCATGCTTCTTCTCCAGATAAGACTTCGATTTTAAAAATCTTTTGAGATTTCATCTGATTGCAGGCGTCTTCACTTCGTGATGTCAACAAGATTTTGCATTGGTTATGTTGACCTCCATAAGGAATTCCTACATCATCTAAATTAAGTGCATCCCAAATATCATCCAATATTACAAGTACACTCTTACCACTGGTTATTCTATGTTTTAACCGTTCTGCTCTTACAAGTGGTGAATTCTCTTCAAGTTCCAGATCTAGCATCTCTGCAATTTGACCTTGAATCTTTTTATCGTCTTGATTTTGGGACACCACTGCCATCGCTACTTCGTCAAATAACTTATTATCTTTTGCTATTTTCGCTACCTCTTTTGCCATTGTTGTTTTCCCAAACCCCCCCAATACCGCATATCGCAATTATGTTGATATTGTTGTCCCTTAGAGCCTTTAAAACTTCTTTCACAATTGATATTCTTGATTCAAAAGCCTTAAAACCTGAAGATCCTATTCCTTGGGGAGGAGGACGATAGGACAATCTAACAAATTGTCCATCCTTTAGAAGCCCATTAATTTCTAGAGTTTTCTTCTTAGCTTTCCTACTCAAGGAATAACGTGACTTCAGATTGGGACACCATCCATCCAAGCAAATCATATTCGCTTTGACATCTTCTTCAAGGAATCTCTGCAGACCTTTACTGATGTTGTCTACCTTCTGTACCCACCTCTCAACCCCAGGTATCATTACCTCTCCGTTCCTTTCAGCTTCACCAATTTCTAACTGCACCACATTTCTCTTGTCAACCAGCTTCTGAAATTGATCTTTGAGATTCTTGATGTTGCTATTTAGGTGAATCAGATAGCCAATCTGTTGTCCGATTCGCTCCAGCAAGTTTTCTTCAATTTTTTCTATAATTGGTTTGATAAATTCCATTGCCATTTCCATTTCTTTGCTTTCTTCTTTTGTATTGTCTGTAAGAAAAAAAAAAAATCAAATTAGCAGTGTACTTTTGAAAAAATGAAGTTCATACTGATGATCAAACTGAAGTGAAATTATTAGAAAGTTTTAGCACAGCGATTATCATCACCCAACTTTTTAGAATGGTGTCCTTAGATCCAATACCATGTGATAAGTAAGTTGATGCTGTGCTACGTGCATTTAGAGTTTCAATTAAAAAAGTTGCTTCACAAACTGATAGATTTTGACTAATTTTTCAACACCCACGAGCATCCAATTGTCAAATTATTTCAAAATTAATCATTCAAATGTTACCACTTACCAGTTACCGTGCACACAGAGTACGTATTAAACTAGTTTGATGGATGCATATAATATTTGTAATTCTTGAGTATTTATTGCAACAATATTTAAAGTAACCCAACATGTGTAAATGATTATGTTAGGACATATGTGGTTTACATGTTTAAGAACACATGTCATACTTTTATGTAATTGGCTAATTTTTTGACAAAACACACTTTACTTGTATTTGGGTAGATTTAGGATGTGTTGAAATACTTCAAGAAACCGTGTTTCAAGATCAAGTATTGAAACCTTCAAGTCTGGTCAAGAAAACAAGCTGAAAGTGCAATTTCATTAAAGCTCGACTGCTGCATCTATCGAGCTTCAGTAAGCTGTTTCAGCCCCGTGTCTCGACACCTGCTCGACAGCTTCTATCTGTCGAGGTTTATAAAAATCAGAATTTTGATCTGATTTCTTGGGATCCATGAATGTGTTTTTGGGCCTTCTTTTCTCCTAACCCTAGGCATATAAAAGGATTGTTTTAAGAGCCGTCAAACAGTACACAAGTTGCACAAGCATTGAGCAAACTCTGTTCAAGCAATTTGTGATCAAAGACGAAGTTCTTAACCTAGTTCATATTCTCTGAAGAAGTTGCTGTGTATTTGCACCAAAGGGTTTTGTGACTAAGCATCTTCCTAATCTTCATCGTGTAGGATGAATTGAAGAACTTTGCAGCTAACCTCTCCTCCTAAGTTGGTGTTTGAAGTTGCGTACTGGGATCCACGCATTGGTTAGTTACGTACTTGGGAGCCGTGCATCAAAAGGGGGAATTGTCACTACAGATCAAGTCCAATTGGGTATTGGGGTAAGGGTTCAATTGTAGGTTAGTAAGGTACTTGGGATTCTTTTACTTGTAACCACTTGATTTGATAATAGTGGAGTTTCAGGAGTGGTGACCTGAAAATCACCCGGTGGGGTTTTTGCCGTTAGGGTTTTCCCCATTCGTGAACAAATCACAGTGTTATTTATTTTCCGCTGCTTATTTAGTTTATTGGTGATTTGTTTGTGCTGCCACGCAATTGCATGTAATTAAACCTAATTAATTCACTTGGCTAATTAATTGGTTAATTCATCACAAGGGGTCAATTCAGTTTGTGGCCTATCAAGTGGTATCAGAGCAGGCACACTCTGATTAGGGTTTAATCTTTGCTGTGTTTGATCCATTGACCCCTGTTTGTCATGGATAGAGGACAGTCGTTAATTATACCTCATTTATTTGATGGGACTAACTATGCCTACTGGAAAGTACACATGAGAGTTTTTTTGCAGTCTTTAGATGAAAAGGTATGGCAAGCTGTTGAGATTGGCTGGACTAAGCCAAAGGAAGCGTCGGCCGATTGGGATGAAGCCAAGATCAAGGTGGCAAACTTCAATAGCAGGGCATTGAATGCGTTGTTCAGTGCGGTCACCAATGAGGAGTTCAAGAAGATATCCTCAACTGAAACTGCTAAGGAGGCTTGGACCATCCTCCAGACAACCTATGGAGGAACCAAGGCTGTCAAAGAGTCAAATTTTCAGAGGCTCACTACAAGCTTTGAAGAAATAAAAATGGAGGAGGATAAGTCGTTCGATGAGTTCTATGCCAAACTTAAGGACATAGTGAACTCAGCCTTCAATCTTGGGAAAATCATCCCTGAACCTAAGATTATGAGGAAAGTGCTCAGATCTCTACCCGAGAGATTCCATGCCAAGATTACGGCAATAGAAGAATTAAAGGATATTGACAAGATTCCTTTGACTGAGCTGGTTGGAAACTTGCTGACCTATGAGTTAGGGTTACCTAGGATTGACAAGTCAAGCAAAGGCAAGAGCATGGCCTTGAAGGCCAAGAGCAGTGAGACAGATGAGTCTTCCGATGATGAAGATTCTAAGATGAAGTCCTACATTACAAGGCAATTCAAGAAGTTTATGAAGAATGCCAATAGAAGGAATTTCGATAAGGACCGCAGACAATCCAGTTCCTTTCAGTCTAAGGGGCAAGACAAAGGGAAAAAGGATGCTAAGGATGGTGGTCAGTACACTATTCATGCAGGACCAAAGTGCTTTGAATGTCATGGATTCGGTCACATGAAGCATGAATGCCCCACATATCTCAAGAGCATTGGGAAGAGTAAGGCACTTGCTGCAACCTTGAGTGACACAGAGTCTGAAGATGATTCCGACAATGAGGATGACGGAATCTTAAATGCCTTCACTACCACAGTCAATCCTACTGAAGGAATTGTTGATGAAGTGCAAGAAAAAGAAGAATTGGTGGACACCAAGTGCGAGAAGATGGATGATCAAGATGATACCATTTAGCCTATGAGAAACTATACAAGCTGTCTAAGAAACACGAGAAACTCTATAGGCTGACCACCAAGAAGCTCAGTGATGTGGAACTTGACCGTGAAGAGTTGTCCACAAAGTTTGATGAGGCAAATCAAACTGTTGGAGCGCTGAGGTTTGAGAACAATTTCTTGGCTGAGAAGACCAAGAAGCTTGAAGCGGAGCTGTTTCAAGTTAGAGCTCAATTGGAGAGGACTTCAAGTGCAAAGCTTGATGAGATACTCAACATTCAGAAATTTGCTTCAGATCGAACAGGTTTAGGGTATGATCTTTCTTCCTCTAATATTGCTTCCACTAGTACTACTGTTTTTGTTCCTCCTGCTAATATTATTAAAGTTGAGAACACTGATGTTAAAACTGAATTAGCTAGTGAGAACTTAGACAAGGGTAAATCTATCTTAAGAGCACCCCCTAAACTAGAAAAGAAAGATGCTAAAAACCCTAGGGCTAAGAAGGCTAACTCTCAAAAGCCTAAACAAAAGAAGCAGCACCTTTGTCATTATTGTGGAGCTGCCGGTCATACACGACCAAATTGCTATAAGTGGCTAGCCACTCAACAGAGCTAAAACATAATAGCATCTGGAAGCTAAAATCAGCTTCAATCCTTTCTTACTCCTCTTGGAGATCTTCTAAAAGCCTTCATGTTCCTTTCGAACTTGAACGGTTTCAATTCTTCCCCCTTACCGCCGGTTCAAGGGTTCAATTAAAGGAAAGGTTCTTCCAAGGTGTGGAAGAAAAATGACTCTAAGTGATTTTATCACTTTCTTCTATCTTCTTGATTTTGTGTGTTGCATTACTTGTGTGTTTTGCTTTTATTTTGAGTCAGTCTAGTTTTTGCATTGTATTGATAACATGTTTTTGTTTGTTTATTTTCAGTTTTTTTGTTTATTTTGTTTATAAAAATAAATAAAAAATTGAAAAATCAGAAAAATACAAAAAACAGTGTGTGTTTTGTGTACATTGGTACTTGTGTACCTTGGATGGCCATTGAAACAAAGTTTTCTAAACTTTGTATATTTTGTAGCTTAGATGAGCATCTCTATGCACAACTAAGTAAGTGAGCTTTGTGGCTCTTGTTTGTGATGAGTAAGATTAAGTTATCTCTTAGACTTAACACTCATATCACTCTTTTTGACGGGTAGGACTAGAAAATCCTAAGAGAAAGGCATAAATAACCATTTCACCACTGTTGCCCGTCAATCATGAATGACACCTGTATGCTTCGGCATAACAAAAGTGCAGGGTCAATGACATTTGTGTGCTTCAACATAGCAAAATTGGAATGTCAAATATCAAAGGTATTTCTTTTCTATCTCTTATATGCCCATGCATGATATGCTAAATAAAAAGAAAATATGCAAAGAAAATAAAAAGTAAAAAGATCAAAAATGCTTTAAATATGGTTGTAAGCGTGTATTCTAGGAGATGTGTAAGTTATAGAATGTACCTCGAAGGTGATAGTCCCCATCAAACAGTTATGATTGTGTGTGAGTTAAAGTGATTTTCTCATATCTTAAATCGTCATAACATGTATACACTTATGCAATCTTACGATATTTTTCACACACGACACGCAATACTCTTTGCTACTCATGATACATGTGCAGGTACAATATGATTTGGCCATCACTAGGTTTACATGTGTTTTTGTATGCTCACTAAACTGTCATGACTTGTTTTTGAAATATTAAATCAGTTAGACTTGTTTAGTGTGTGTGTGAGTTTTTGGAGATCCATGTGCTTAAAATTTTTCATTGAGAGATGATTTTGAGAGCCTATTGTGTTGATTGGATCATTGTTGAGGTGCATGTTTTGATTGCATTCATGACTATGTTTTTCACTTCTCGAAAAACTGTTTTTATAAGCTGGCTTGACACCTCCTCGACACCTCTTCGATACCTAGCTATCTGTCGAGCTTCTCTAGCTTTTTCTTATTGCAATCTTGACACATCCTCGACACCTGGTGGATCGATCGAGAAATCTTTTGTCTCTTTGATAGCTTCTCGACACCTGGCCGATCGATCGAGCTTCTGGGTTCTGGTGTTTTATTCCTCGATACCTCCTCGTCACCTCTCGATACCTGTATCTGTCGAGAATTACTGAAGCTCCTATATAGCTTCTGTCACGATCCGGTTCTCATTTTCTCGATCTCTCTTGATCTATCTGCGGCTGTTCATCTCCCAAACTCCTTTTTCTCACTCAAAACCTTTAATCCACGTGATTTTCGGCCCTTCCTTGCTTCAAATCACTTGGTATGATCTCTTTTTCCCTCATTATTCATGCATTTCATGTTTTGAATCTTAGGTTTTGGGGTTTTTGAAAATTTTTGGGATTTTTCAAAATTAATGAGTCTTTCTTGAAATTTTGGGTTGGGTTTTCACTTAAATGTGTTCAAAATGTCATACATTGCATCACATTTGCATTCTAATGATATTTTCATGCATTTAGATGTGTGCAATATGTTTGTGTGCTGGTAGGATTGGATTGGGCTGAGCCCAAGATGAATTTTGTCTTGCATGTTACATGTTCATGCATTCCCCATGCATATGTACTCATTGTTCAATATATTTGATATATGTGAACTGTTTTGGGACTTTTCTGATTGTCTCATTCTCTATCTCTCTCTCATTCTGTTTACGTTAGTTGTGTCTATGGCACCTAAACGTAAGTCTGCTCCGTCTCGGAACCTTCTTCGTTCCGGGGCATCATCTTCTTCTGATCCTACTCCTTCTAAAATTCGGTTCCGTGATGAGGATGCCCGTAAAGCATTCTTGGAGAACTTCTCTCGACAAGGTGTTCATTCGGAACGCCGAGTCATTTTGGCGGACTTCGCCGACACCGACCTTCTCGATGTCATTCACAATCGGGGATGGGAGTCACTGTGTGGCGTCCCGGTCACTTGTCCTCTCGTGCTTATTCAGGAGTTTTATTCTAACATGCATGGGATTGATTCTTCATTACCTCTCTTTCACACTCGCGTTCGAGGTACGTGCTTTACTGTCACACCGCAGCTTGTTGCGGATGTGCTGAGAGTTCCGTGGGTAACGCATCCTGATTACCCTGGTTGTGAGCGTTTGAGGACTGTGTCCAAAGACGAGATGATGTTTGCTTTCTGTGAGCACCCATCTGGTTGGGGTGAGCGTCAATTTACACCATGTCGACCTTTTGCTAAAGGTCCTAGATTCATGAACATGGTGATGACTTTTGTGTTGCACCCACTCTCTCACTATAACTCTATCACAGAGCCTCGTGCTCGATTTTTGCTTTCTTTGTTAGAGCACCTCACTATAGATTTTCCTTCACATTTCATTCTTTCCATCATAGATATGTTTAGGGATACGGCTACCCGTGATAAGCTCATCTTTCCCTCTGCTATCACGAGGATCTTAAGCCATTTTTCTATTCCTTTTCCCTCCTCTGATCACTTCTCTGTCATGTGTGCCATAGATGCCGCTACCGGAAAACGTAGTGAGGCTCAGTTTAGGTCACGACAGGAGTCAGCAGCTCCTCCCTCCGGTTCGCCTCCATCTCGTTCGACACCCTCTCGATCTGCTCCGTCTACATCTGCTCCCTCCTTTTCTATGGGCGATGTATCTCTTGGAGACATCATGGCGCAGCTGCAGTACATGGATGCTCGTCTTGATACGCTCTCTACTGAGTTGTATCAGGTGAACATTCGTGTTGGTCGTATTGCACGACGTCAGGCGACCATGAGTGGTTTTGCTCCTGAGGCTACTCCTTCACCACCTCCTCCAATGGCTTCTGATTCTGATGCTGAGGATGATGATGATGATGGTGATAATGATGATGGAGATGCTAGCTCTTCTGATGAGATGTCTGCTTGACACTCTACCCTTTGTCACTCGTGACAAAAATGGGGAGTAATTTTGGATATGAGTAGTCATCTTAAGGGGAGAGTTAGTATATGACATTTTTGATAGGGAGAGTGTTGATACTTGAGGGATGTAGTGAGGATATGATGTATCTTTTCTTTTCTTTCTTATATAGATATATTGTTCTTGTACATTTGATCTTGTGATCATTCTGACATACATTGTACTTATTTCTTTCTATATGTGGATGTATGTTGTTTCTTTCACCTGTCTCTTACATGTGTTGTTTCTTTTCTCTCTTTATACACATGTTTCTTTATTTGTATGCAATCCATTTTTTTGCTGTTTCACACTAAGATGCCTTGATGAGTGTTGTTTAAAGTGTTTCAGAAATGCAGGTTGTCAAAGTCTACTTGCCATAAACTCTCTTCTTGCGAAGTTTTTCATGAGTTTGTGTTAGGATAGATTTTATTGTATGTAACAAGTGAGTATGAGTTGAGTGATTTATGACTTCTCTCATATGTTCATTTGTTAGTTGTGGTTTTGTCACGGATTGCCAAAGGGAGAGATTGTTAGGACATATGTGGTTTACATGTTTAAGGACATATGTCATACTTTTATGTAATTGGCTAATCCTTTGACAAAACGCACTTTACTTGTATTTGGGTAGATTTAGGATGTGTTGAAATACTTCAAGAAACCGTGTTTCAAGATCAAGTATTGAAGCCTTTAAGTCTGGTCAAGAAAACAAGTAGAAAGTGCAATTTCATTAAAGCTCGACAGCTGCATCTATCGAGCTTCAGTAAGCTGTTTCAGCCCCATGTCTCGACACCTGCTTGACAGCTACTCAACAGCTTCTATCTGTCGAGGTTTATAAAAATCAGAATTCTGATCTGATTTCTTGGGATCCGTGAATGTGTCTTTGGGCCTTCTTTTCTCCTAACCCTAGGCATATAAAAGGATTGTTTTAAGAGCTGTCAAACAGTACACAAGTTGCATAAGCATTGAGCAAACTCTGTTCAAGCAATTTGTGATCAAAGACGAAGTTCTTAACCTAGTTCATCTTCTCTGAAGAAGTTGCGTGTATTTGCACAAAAGGGTTTTGTGACCAAGCATCTTCCTGATCTTCATTGTGTAGGATGAACTAAAGAACTTTGCAGCCAACCTCTCCTTCTAAGTTGGTGTTTGAAGTCGCGTACTGGGATCCGCGTATTGGTTAGTCACGTACTTGGGAGCCGTGCATCAAAAGGGGGAACTGTCACTATAGATCAAGTCCAGTTGGGTATTGGGGTAAGGGTTCAACTGTAAGTTGGTAAGGTACTTGGGATTCCTTTACTTGTAACTGCTTGATTTGATAATAGTGGAGTTTCGGTAGTGATGACCTAAAAATCACCCGGTGGGGTTTTTGCCGTTAGGGTTTTCCCCATTCGTGAACAAATCACCGCGTTATTTATTTTCCGCTGCTTATTTAGTTTATTGGTAATTTGTTTGTGCTGCCACACAATTGCATGTAATTGAACCTAATTAATTCACTTGGCTAATTAATTGGTTAATTCATCACAAAGGGGTCAATTCAGCTTGTGGCCTATCAGATTAGAAATAGGAAAATGAGATAACTAGTTTAGTGGTTAGCGTGTTGGACAAAGGTCTGAAATGCGTGGGAGGTCATTGCTAAGTGTTTGTTTGGGAATAATTTATTTAGCTGAAACTAAAAACTTTTTGCTAAAAGTACTGTAAATAAAGCTAAAAGGTAGTTGAAATAGTATAGTGAGACTCGTGAATAGTATCAAAGAGTGCAATGAGACCCATGAATAGTAACAAAAATAAGCTGAATAGTAAAAAAATCTGGCTTTTTAAGTCAATGCCAAACACACACTAAATGTGTTAGTAGAGAATAACACTAATGATAAGGGTGTCAAGAAAGAAGAGATGGTTGCCCATAACATATTATAGTGTATCAAAAGATTCAAAACATATGGAAAAAATATTACAAAAGTAGACAAGAAGAAGGAACATAATGAAATTAACATGGTTTGACTTTGAAGGTTGGGATGGTGGCACTCTTGGACTTTGGGCTAGTGCCCTCACCACCCTCAAAAAATATTTTTTATAAAAATATTAGTATATATAAAAGCACTGTTAGGTTCTAAGGAATTAGGAACTAATGTATTTTTTTTTTTTTTTGAGAAACTAGGAACTAATGTATTAGAACTTCAATGTGTAATGTTGGCAAATCATGATCAAAACATTTAGTCTAGATTTAGGCTACTCATAGTGTGTTTTTGTGTAAAGTTGGAATCAAGTGTACTGTAGGATTTATTGTGTAAATCTGCAAAGCTAGATCGATCGAAAATTAGACTCGATCGATCGAAGCTCGTGCAGATTGTTTTTCTGCAGAATTTTCCAACTCAGCCCAAGCTCGTATGACATGTAGGGTTTTATGTTTTGCCTTAAGTATAAAAGGAAAACCCTAACCACGTTTTACTGTTGTTGTTTATGTTGTGTGTGTGAATCTGTTGTGAGATCTAGAGGTGTTTGCCTTCATACACACTTAGGGTTATCAAGATCAAGATTGATGTCGAGAGCTTGGTGATCGCTTCAGTTGCTGCATAAAGAGCTTAAAGAAAATACAAGTGGGAGTACTTGTGGTTGCTGTGAATCCAAGAAAGAAGTAGTCCATGGACTCAGAGTTGTCACATGGTCGTGGTAGTAAATTTTTTACTCGAGGTAGCAATAGGATGTTAGTGGTCTAAGTCACTATTGTAAAACTTCAATTCTTTCATAGTGGATCTGTTTTACCTTGAGGATAGTTAGGTTAAATCCTCCCCAGGTTTTTTACTAGTTTGGTTTTCCTAAGTTATCATATCGTTGTGTTCTTTATTTTCCACATTGTTTACTTGATATGATTTACTTGTGTTAACCTAAATTTGCATAATTTACCTCAGAAGTACTCTACAGGGCCATCAAGTACATGAATGCTGAAGACGCGCTGCTGGCTCGGGAGGAAAAACCAAGAAAAAGGGAGTGACAAGAAGAGGTCCGACAGGACCAAGGATCGAAAAGGCCAAGAATGGGAGACCGAAGAGATGAGAGACGCTCTAAGCTACCAGGAGGAAGGTTTATGAGCTTCACCCCATTAACTGCCCCGATAGACCAAGTTCTAATGCAAATAAAGGACGAAGGGGCTCTGACCTTCCCCGGAAAGCTGAAGGGAGATCCTAACAAACGTTCTAGGGACAAATATTGCCGCTTCCACTGTGACCACGGTCATGACACAGCCGATTGTTACGACTTGAAACAGCAGATTGAGGCCCTCATTAGACAAAGGAAGTTGCAGAAGTTCGTCAGCAATGAGAGAACAGATCCACCGCGTCAAGAGCAGCCCCTCCGGTGGGATAATGAACGTCCAAGACCTCCCATTGGCGACATAAGGATGATCGTAGGGGGATCAGCGTGTACTGGGTTGTCCAAAAAAGCTCGGAAGACATACCTTAGGATGGTCCAGAACGTTCACCTCACAGGATCAATCCCAAAAATAGCTCGGAGGGAAGGCCCTGTCATCGGGTTCTCGGAGGAAGATGCGCGACATCTTCACCACCCGCACGATGACGCCCTTGTTGTCAGCTTACGAGTAGGGGATTACAGCATGCACCAGGTATTGGTCGACAACGGAAGCTTGACGGACATCCTATACTATCCAGCGTTCCAGCAAATGAGAATTGGCAGAGAACAACTGATTCCGACGAACGCCCCGCTCGTTGGTTTTGGAGGAACAAGGGTATTTCCTTTGGGCACGATCACATTGTCTGTAACAGTAGGCGACTATCCTCAGCAGATCACCAAGGACGTGATGTTCCTCGAGGTCGACTGTTCATCCGCCAACAATGTTATCTTAGGGCGACCCACCCTCAATTCATGGAAGGCGGTGACCTCGACTTATCATGTAATGATTAAATTCCCTACCGACTATGGGGTGGGAGAACTACGCGGAAATCAGGTGGCTGCACGCGAGTGCTACGTGGCTATGATGGAAATGGATGACCACCTCTAGGCCATGAGCACAGAAGAACACCGGAGTATGACGGAGCCTGTTGAGCAGCTTGAAGAAATACCTCTTGACGACTCCAAGCCTGATCAGACAACAAAGATTGGAACCCTCGCCAGTCCCATCGTCTAACAAGCACTTACAGCTTTCCTAAAAAAGAATCAGGACATGTTCGCCTGGAGTCACGAGGACATGCTAGGAATAGACCCTTCAGTCATAGTGCATAGGTTGAATGTGTCACCCTCCTTTCCACCCGTCCGACAAAAGAAGCGGGTGTTTGCCCCAAAATGAGATCGGGCCATAGCTGAAGAAGTCCACAAGCTATAGGAGGAAAACTTTGTTAAGGAAGTTTACTACCCCGATTGGCTAGCAAACGTAGTAATGGCCAAGAAAGCTAATGGGAAGTGGAGGATGTGCGTGGACTTTACCAACCTGAACAAAGCGTGCCCTACAGACAGTTATCCTCTCCCATGGGTCGACATTCTAGTAAACTCTACTGCTTAGGATAAGCTATTAAGCTTTATGGACGATTTCTTTGGTTACAATCAAATTCAAATGCATGAAGCTGATCAGGAGAAAACTTCGTTCGTAACTAGCCAAGGCCTCTTCTATTATAAAGCAATGTCGTTTGGCCTGAAAAATGCGAGCGCAACGTATCAAAGGCTTATAAACAAGATGTTTGCGCAGTAGATCAGGAGGAATGTTCAAGTCTACGTGGACGATATGCTGGTAAAAAGCTGAAAGGAGGAAGATCACTTAGAAGACCTGAGGGAAACATTCGACACTCTTCGCTCTTACAACATGAAGCTTAATCCAGGAAAGTGCGGCTTTGGGGTGACGGCAGGAAAATTCCTAGGATTCATGGTGTCACAAAGGGGCATCGAAGCCAACTTGGACAAGATCCATGCTATAATGGAGATGGCACCCCCGAAAAATGTGAAGGAAGTACAAAGCCTCAATAACAAGATAGCGGCGTTAAATAGGTTTGTATCAAGGGCAACGGACAAATGCTTACCCTTCTTTTGTACACTGAAGAGATCTTTCGAGTGGATTGCAGAGTGCCAGCAAGCATTCGAGGAGTTAAAAACTTATCTCTCTTCCCCACCACTATTGAGTCCCTCGCAGCCAAGTGAAGAACTTTTTCTCTATCTTGCTATCGCCCTAGCCACCGTCAGCGCCGCCTTGATCAGAGAAGAAGAAAGAGTGCAGAAGCCCGTGTACTACACCAGCCGGGCGCTTCGCAGAGCCGAAGAAAGATATCCACCCATGGAGAAACTCGCCTTCGCACTAGTTACGGCAGCACGCAAACTTAAGCCGTACTTTCAAGCCCACACGGTGATCGTCCTAACTGACAAGCCTTTGCGACGGGCAATGAGTAACCCTGAAGTCGCTGGGCGATTGGCACTATAGGCCATAGAATTGAGCGAGTTTGACATCCAGTACCGCCCGCAAGCCGCCATTAAAGGACAGGTCATCGCAGATTTCATAGCTGAGTTCACAAATGGCGAGGACAGGGGGCAAAGGAATCTCCTCAATGGAGAATGCATGTAGACGGATCCTCCAACAGGCAGGTTGGGGAAGCCGGCGTCATACTACAGTCACCCAAAGGAGACGCAGTCGAGTGTATGGTCTGCCTTGAATTCCCTACCACTAACAATGAGGCAGAGTACGAAGCTTTGGTGGCAGGGCTTGATCTCGCCAAAGCTGCAGGAGCAGAAAGTGTAATCATTTACTGCGATTCTTAGGTCGTGGCCAACCAGGTAAATGGGGATTACGAGTGTAGAGGCGAAAGAATGAAGAAGTATCTGGACCAAGCGAGGAGAAGGATAGATGAGTTGAAGGCCAAAATTATACAGATCTCCAGGGGAGAAAACGAGCAAGCCGACTGCCTAGCCAAAGCCACCTCAGCCGAACATATGACCACCTTGGATAGTGTACTCTTCTTTGTTCAGCTCTCTCCACTAATAGATTCCATCCATGTGCAGGAGATAGGCTCCGAAACCAACTGGACCACATCATTAATCTCTTACTTAAAGAATGGTGCATTACCAGACGGAAAGGAGGCCGCAAGAAAGCTGAAGGTCCAAGCATCGAGATTCGTCTTAATAAGAGACGTCCTATACAAAAGAGGATTCTCCCGACCATTCCTGAGATGCTTAAGTCCTGAAGAAGCAGACTACGTCATGAGAAAGGTGCACGAAGGAGTCTGTGGAAACCATTCAGGGTTAAGATCATTAGTGCATAAACTAGTACGAGCAGGATACTTTTGGCCAACCATGCAGAAGGATGCTGAGGCTTATGTAAAGGCCTGCGACAAGTGCCAGAGGTTCAACAATGTTATTAGACAACCACCCGAGGAACTAACCCTGATGACGGCACCGTGGCAGTTCGCTTAATGGGGACTAGACATCATGGGGCCATTACCTACGGCAATACGATAGCTGAAGTTTCTGGTAGTGGGCATCGACTACTTTACAAAGTGGGTGGAAGTTGAAGCCTTAGCCACCATTACGGAGAAGAATGTACGGAGTTTCGTCTGGAGATGTATCATTTGCAGGTTTAGCATCCCTAGAGTCTTAGTCTTGGACAACAGGAAGCAATTCGACAACGACTCCTTCTGGGACTTTTGCTCGCAGTTGGGGATATGGAACCAATACTCCTCCCCCGCCCACCCTCAAGCAAACGGACAGGTCGAAGTCACGAACCGATCCTTGCTTAAGATTATCAAGACTCGGCTCGAGGGGACAAAGGGTATATGGCCTGAAGAACTACCGAGCATACTTTGGGCATACAGGACGACAGCGAGGACGCCCATAGGAGAGACACCATTTCGACTAACATACGGGAATGAAGCAGTCATCCCAACCGAAGTCGGACTTAAAAGCTATAAGGTGCACAACCACGACGAGAGCGAGAACGAAGAAGCCATTCGTCTACAACTCGATCTAGTAGACAAAGTCAGGTCGACAGTAGAACAGAGGCTTGCGAGGTACCAGGACCGCATGGCCAAGCA
Organism: Quercus glauca; assembly: GCA_023736055.1. Lineage (NCBI taxonomy): Eukaryota > Viridiplantae > Streptophyta > Magnoliopsida > Fagales > Fagaceae > Quercus > Quercus glauca. The sequence continues at coordinate 25,993,255 of CM043324.1, read as the reverse complement.
TTACAATTCCCGGGTCCGACATAGAAACTTCCAGATTGGGGATCTCGTTCTAAGGAAAGTGATGGGCGCTGCAAGAGACCCGACCCAAGGAAAACTCGGCCCAAATTGGGAAGGACCTTACCGAGTCACAGCGTGGCAGAGGAAGGGTGCCTACCACCTGGAGACGCTAGACGGACGGAAGCTGCCACATCCTTGGAATGCTGAACACTTACGAAAATATTACCAGTAGAGATGACGGCGTGAAGAACAACACCCCCCTTCATTCGTAGTTTACCACAACAAATTTTAGTTATACTCCTCAAATTTATCATTTTAGTTTTTGCTACAATAAGCCCAAAGGGCAGGCTTTTACTTTGGTTTTTTGCTACAATAAGCCCAAAGGGTAGACTTTCTTTTTTAGAACTACTTTTCTATAAATGCATGGCAATAAGAGGAGTTTATTCAAAACGACTGATGTTTTTTTTTTATTTATTTACAAGTTCACAAAAAATGGATGACTTCAAGAAGAGTCTAAGTCCCTAAAAAGTGGACGACCTTAAGTCTGCAAAGGTAGGCGACAGATCCATCCCAAGAGGACAAAGCATGGTTGAAACCCTTGAATGGGCAAAAAACCAAGTCCAAACACAGACAAATCCATAAGAAGTAGATAGCTCCAACATTCAAAAGCTGACGGGCTCTATAAATATCCCAAAGGGATGAAAAAGTCAGCAATCAAAAGCTGATGGGCTTTATAAATATCCCAAAGGGATGAAAAGTCAGCAATCAAAAGCTGAGGGGCTCTATAAATATCCCAAAGGGATGAAAAAGTCAGCAATCAAAAGCTGTCGGGCTCTATAAATATCCCAAAGGGATGAAAAAGTCATCAACCAAAAGCTGACGGGCTCTATAAATATCCTAAAGGAATAAAAAGTTTCAGCCATCTAAGGTTGACGGGCTCTACAAATTGTCCCAAAGGGATGACGTCAGCCCCCAAAGCTGACGGTCTCATCAAAATGACAAGATTGTGAAAACATGAGCTCACCAAGTCCATAATATGGTCAAGGCTATAAAATTAATGGTCCCGTACAAGTAATGGGCTCATCAAAGTGACGGGCTCATCAATAGTCCAGTCCATAACAAATAAAAAGGTTAGTAAGTCAACAGACTTAAAATACCCTTAAAACGAACAAGTCCAACATTAGTCCATGACACGGACGACTTCACCCCGGAAGAGTATTAAAAATCCCTTAAGGGGACAAAAGGGTTCGTTAGTCAATAAAACAGACGGCTTCACTAAGCTGACGGTGTCATTAAAATAGACGGGTCCGTAATCATGCATAAAGATGACGAATCAGTGCCTTTAAATCATAATCCACGACTAGGCTGACGAGCCCAGTCTACGACTAGGAAATAGAATTAGAATCTACAAAGCAAGAAAAAGAAGCACACGAACAAATGGCCATACATACATGTTCAAAAGCGACGGGTGTTAAGTATCACAAGCAAAAGTAAATTATTTATAAATAGATGCCCCGAAAACCAAGGGGCCACTTAATTGTTTGCAAATGAAACAAAATACAGCAGTTGCAAAAAACAAAACTATGGCTGGGTAGAAGGGGCGTCACTTAAGGTCATTTTGCTTTTTTGAACCAGAGGGTCTTCTACGTCTAGGTCCTCCACAAAAGGGTTGGACGTAGTGACTGGAGGGTTCGCAGCAGGTTGGGCCAAAACATTGCCACTGTCTTTATGCGGAGGGGCATCCTCGGGGTCGTCACCTTCAACATCAATGACAAGATTAGCAGGCGTCATCGGCAGGGCGTCATCCAAAGTGATCCTAGATAGATCCAACTCTAGAAAGGCCGACGCAATTTGCTTAAAGCGGCCGTCAAACCCAACACCGTAGTATCTACCACAGGAATCGATAAAGGAATTTAACGCCTTGAATTTCTGGACCGCGTCAGCCCCAGCCATCTCTACCTCCTTACGAAGGGTCATCAGCTCTTGTTCTAACTTCTCCTTCTGACGACCCGCCTCTTCCAACTTCTGCTTCGTCTCCTTCAGCTCAACGTTCAGGAGACGGATGGCCTCCTTGTACTACGTCTGCTGGTTCAACATATTAGCATTATGTTTACTGACGCGAGTGACGACACCTTCCTTGGCCACACATCGGTCCTGGAGCGCTTTTACATTAACCAAGGCCTAAGAAGGATATAGCCGTCGGTCAACAAACAAGAAGGAGATAAGAGAAAAACTAGCTAGGGGAGACGGCTTACCCGTGCTAGGTCGAACAAAGCTAATGCCCTCAACTCCTCTGTCCCTAGCAAAGCACAAGGATCTATGTCTATCGGTTTTATGAACGATTCTACCTCTTTTGAACGGTTTTAGACCCCTTAAAAACAACCAGATTGCGTAGCCTAGATTAATTAGCCAAGTTGTTACTTAGTCAAATTAAGCAATTCTAGGTTAAAACAATCAAACAATCATATCAAGAATATAATGCAGCGGAATAATAAATAACACAGTGATATGATCACCTAGGAAACCACACGGAAAAACCTGGGGAGGATTTTACCCACCGATCCTCAAGGCAAAACGGAATCCACTAAGAAAGAATTGAAGTTCTTACAAAAGGACTTACAAGCTCCCCGCTTGACTTCCTAATGCTACCCACCAGTAAAACTTCCTGACACGACCACGCGTAGGCTCCGAGTCCACGGACTACTTCTTTCTTTGAATCCCTTAATCAGCTACAAGCACCCACGCTTGATATTCTTTAAGCTTCAAAGGCAGTAACCAAGTTGATCATCAAGATGTTGAAGTAATCTCAATCTTGAAAACCCTAAGCTTTGTGTAAAGGAAAGCTCCTCTAGATCTTACAAGAGATTTACACAAAACAGCAATGTATAAGCAACAATACAACTTGTGCAACTCTTAAAAACGTAGTTAGGGTTTGCCTTATATACCTAGGGTAAAAACATAAAACCCTAAACGTTTAAAAAGTTAGGGCTGAGTTGGAAATTCTGCAGAAAACGCATCTGGGCCGACTTTCGATCGATCGAGTCTAACCTTCGATCGATCGAGCCAGGCCGAAATGCCCCAATGCATCTGCAGTCACTCGATTCCAACTTTACAATATTTCAACAACTTTGAGCAAGCCTAAACAAGACTAAGTACATTGTTTTGATCATGGTTTGCCAACATTACAAATTAGAGTTCTAAATACATAAATTTCTAAACCTTTAGAACCTAACATCTTTCAACGGCATAATCCTTGTGCGTCAGCAGGCAACGGGGCCCCTCCATGACAGGACCGGAAGAAGTCATCACCCCCTTTCCTGCTCTGTGGCTTGATTTGGGGGTTGACTTCTCTGGGGGCTCATTCCCAGAAGTGACAGCTACCTTTTTAAGGGGACGGCTATCATCCCCGTCAAGTTTCCTCTTCGACAATCCCTTAGTGACGGTTTTGGGGGTTGACGAGGATGTCAACTCCCCATTTGCCCTATTTTCCTCCTTTTAATGGGCAGCGGTATCCCTTATCCATTGCTTAGCTACCTCCATCTCTGCAAAAGTAACAGACACATGAGAAAAATCGACGGCAAGAGCTAAAAGTGACGGGACAATATAAACAAAATACTCACGACCGCGAGAAAATTCTTCTAACTTGTGAGCTTCAGGCGTCGGTTCAGGACCCCCGCAGTATGCTTGAAGAGTGTCAAGAGTGATTAAGTCTCGACACTTTTGCTTCTCTAAGGGAATCTCTAGAACCCGACGGATAAAATCCCTCTGCTCTTTAGTTATAAGAGGGCGAGTGTTGGCTAAAGAAGAAAAACAAGTTAACGTTAAAACACCTCAAAAGATAGATAAGCAAATACATGTAAAAACTGACGGGGTTAAAAGCTGTCGGCTAAAACCTGAATCCCTGACATAAGCTCAAGCGTTATCAAAATAACCACGGGGCATCGTCTCCCATTCTTCCTGATGGCATACCCAGTCCGTCCCTTTAACAAAAAAGAACCTACTCTTCCAGTCTCTATTTGAATCTGGCATCTCAGACACTAATCTTAAATCCTTCTCCCTGACGGCAAAATGGTACATCCCCGTAGAAGAAGAAAGGTGCTGGGGTCTATAGCAGTAGAAGAATTCATCTAAAGAAAGCTAACGGTGCCCTCCACTCAGACGACCCCATAAGATCTCAGCACCTATAAAGATCCTCCACGAATTTGGAGCAATCTGGCTAATAGACAACCCAATAAAGTCAGCCAGCTGACGGTGTAAGGCCGTCAGGGGCAGTCTGAGCCCCGCAGCGAACATGGCATTATACATACCAACGTCTGCGGTTCTCCCCGTATAGCACTTCTCATTTCCCTGGGGAGTCGGATAGGGATATGGTTTGGGATTTGGAAACGGACGCGCAACTCTTTGAAAACCTTTTCAGTCATTTTTGGTAAAAATTTATTGACGGCCCATTCCTCGGGAAGGATGAAGGGACGGCTACCTCCAGGACTTCCTGAAATTCCCTCACAGGATTCCTCGTCACCTTCATCTCCGTCACTATCCCTCTCTCCTTCCATCTCAACTTCATCCTCCTTACCTACTACCTCCTCCTGACCTCCATCTCCGTGACTCCCTCCCTCCTCATCAGGAGATTGAGCTGACGTCTCCCTCTCTGAAGACTAGGAAAAGCTCCCGGACTTATGATCTGAACCAAATACCTCGTTGTAGCCTGCTCCATCGCGGACCGACGACTGATCACTCAACGCGTCACTTGACATCTAACTACCTACAAGTGATGGATTTATTCTAAGCACCTAAGATGACGATCTCGCTATAGAGAAATCAGTTGAAATAAAGCATGTACAAAGAGAGAAAAAAGAACTTACGTATTTCTCAAAGCAGGTGACGGTTTTGAAGCAACGGCAGCAACACAGGAAATGATGTAGGAGGATTGACGGAACGAAGGCGACGAGTCTTCTCTCCAAGAATCAGTAAAGATGAAATAGGATAAATGAGAGGGAGAGGTGGGTTATATATAAAAGGGGAAATGCACAGAAGACGAAGCGACGCCTTAGTCCAGAAGCGGAGCCAACCAGAATACACCGCGTGTCCAAGCATTTAATACTGGTTGCATCGCCTTTGAATTATTTTCTCTCTCTCCTGGCCAAAGTAAAAGTTAGTAACAAAAAATATAACTCCATAACTCGTCAGTTTAAACTGACGGGGATATGGAGTAGGGGGCAAGTGATGAGTAGAATCATAGCATGCAAGGCTCCCCAAGTTTAGCTCGTCGCATTTGCTCATAGAGTGGAGCCTACAGTTTATGCTGACGGGCTAAGTTATGAAAAAGGCTGAAGACCCTAGAGCTGACGGACCGTGATGTGAGTCGTGGAAAGAGGTCCGTGAAAAACATCAAGGGGCTGACTCCTTCGAAAGGCTGACGCCGACATGGCTGAAGGGAATAAGATAAGTTGACGGTCCTGAAGCTGACGGGCTAAGTTATGAAAAAGGCTGAAGACCCTAGAGCTGACGGACCGTGATGTGAGTCGTGGAAAGAGGTCCGTGAAAAACATCAAGGGGCTGACTCCTTCGAAAGGCTGACGCCGACATGGCTGAAGGGAATAAGATAAGTTGACGGTCCTGAAGCTGACGGTTCTAATTAAACCATGGCTTGGCCACCACGCATGAATATATAAGGAAATAACTTATATCCCACACTCAATGTTAGACTCTTATAAGGAAAGGATTCCGTAATATATGCTCATGAGGTTTCCTATAAGGAAAGGACTTCTAGCCCAAGGAAGAGATGGTCAACCCTCTACTACTATAAAAGCCCCAACTCCCTCACAAATCAAGGTACGCATAATTAACCTCTCTAGCACTCTAGAGTTGTAAGAAGTTCTAACTTGACCTTCGGAGAGTATTCGGCCGGCACCACACCGGTGCTCTCTGCTAAGTCTTCTCCTTTTTGTTGTGCAGGTGCTGTTTAGAGTGTGTGAGTACCGTGTAACTCACTGGTGGTTTTTTTTTTGGCATCATCAATTTCCTCTCTTTAATTTCTATATCATTTCCTTATATCCCTTATTTGTTTATTTATTTTTACCTGAAATCTAATTGAATGAAATTTTGATGAGTGTCTATAATTCTGGATTGTGATTCAAGGTTTACTTGTAAATTTAGATTGGCTTCATAGATGCCAAAAACCCATCTTCTTCCTCTTCTTCTGGTTGTAAGTGGAAATACGATGTTTTTCTAAGTTTCAAAGTTGAGGATAATAGCAAGAATTTTACAGACCATTTGTACACTACCTTGAAACAAAAGGGCATCATCACCTTCAGGGATGATAAAAATCTCAAGAGTGGAGAACCTATTTCACCTGAGCTTTTTAAAGCAATAGAAGAATCAATGTTTGCCATTGTCATTCTCTCTAAAAACTATGCATCCTCAACATGGTGATTGGATGAACTTGTGAAGATCATGGAATGTAAAAAAAAGATGGAGCAAACAGTCTTGCCCTTTTTTTACAATGTGGATCCATCTGAGATGCGAAAACAGGCAGGAACTTATGCACAAGCTTTTGACGAATATGAAAAACATTTCAAAGATAATATAGATAAAGTTCACACATGGAGAGATACTTTGACAGAAGTGGCCAATCTTTCTAGATTTTCTTTACAAGATAGGTAATTTGTGCTAATGTTATTATATTTATTTGTATATATTATTAAATAATCGTCATCGTTGACACACGAGATTTATATGGTATCTAGTTGTTAGGATGTCATTCAAATGCATTTGACATGACAACAACCATCTCTATTTTTGGTTGGGTACTGGTCCCTTTGACATTTATACTTGGTATTCCATATAAACTATAACATTATAACACTGTAAGGGTAGTTCTTTTAGACGTAAGATTCTCTTGACATGTATAACCCTAAGTCTTTAGTTATTGTTCATTGTTATCTTCTTTTAAACGTGGGATTACCATTTTTACATAGGAAATTGTATCTCCTTACTTTTTCACTTTTTAATGTGGAATTCATTTGAATTTAAAATGATTTACAACAAATTTCCACTTTTGAATCAAAAGGTTCTACAAAGAAGAGAATCCTCTTCCACCAATTTGTAGTGGATTTAAAAATTACTCCTCTATCTCTGCCGAAAAATTCTTTGGTAGTCCCGGAGCATGGAGAAATGGTACTCCCTCCTCTCACATTCATGGTGGACCTCACCATGAATTTAATAAGCGGATCCCACCATGAATGTGAGAGGAGGGAGCACTATTCTCTATACTCCGGCAGTACCTAAGAATTACTCAACTTTGCCAAGCCCAACAAATTGTTCTAAATTTTTATTTTAGGATTCAACTCACTTATGAAAAAAAATAAAATAAAATAAAAACTATTTTGCACATGTATTTCTCTTTCATAATTTTTTAAAGGTTACACTTCTATAATCATAATGGGACACCTATTTCATTAATTAAAAAAAATAAAAAATTGACGTGGTACGTGACGTGGGTGAACTATCAATTATAAAAATAAAAATAAAAGTTATCTTGTTATTATTAATTTTAAATTAAAATTGTAATACCGCATATCCTTGTTTAGGACTGTCATACACATAATTGCAATAATTGAAAATGAAAGTTGGGGAATTAAACTAGAGAAAAGAAAGATTAATTTTTGCACACATTCTTAAATAATAAAAAACACATAGAATTTTTTGAAAATTTATAGGTACTCTTCAGTAGTTAAATTATTTGTTTACATTTCTTATATTTAGATTTCTCTTTATAAGTGATGATTATATATTGATTTTTGATATTATATTTTAATTTATACTATTCTTTAAGTAGAAAATACAATTTATGATTAAGTTATATTTTATGTGAAAATTAATTTTTTGTTTATATTTTTATTTATGATAACTAAGATATTAAGATTTTAATTTATTTTAGTACTTATATTAATTAACATTTTTTGAATCAATATTATGTCAAACTATATCTTTTATTCTTACCCCTGAAACCAAAATTTTGACTCTGTTCTAATAGAATTTTTTATATATATTGCTCCAACAATTATTTGGATTTTGGAATTACTATTCTTGTGTATGAGTAATTGCATTTATTTAGTTCTCTTCTTCTCAACGTGAGATTTGCAAAATTTGAGAGTAATGTACATTGAAACTTAACACTAAATGTATGCTTTCTTTTGGGATGTGGAAGAAGGTAATATCGGTGATTCAATTGCATTGCTTGATTGTCTCTCTTCTTTGCAGGCATGAGTCAGAATTTATCCAAGATATTGTGAAAGAGATATTTCCCAAATTAAGTGACACATTTCTAAGAGATAATAGTGATTTAGTAGGAATAGATTCTCAAGTGAAGGAATTGATGTCACTTTTGGCTGTAGGATTGATTGATGTTCTCATCATAGGGGTTTGGGGGATGGGAGGAATTGGTAAGACAACTCTTGCTAGAGCTGTCTATGATACGATTTTTAAAGATTTTGAAGGTCATAGTTTTATCACCAATGTTAGAGAAGAATCAAAGAAATATGGTTTACATTCATCACAACAAAGACTTATTAATGATGTTTTGGGGGAGACAAGTATGAATATACTAGATGTTGATAAAGGAGTTCTTTTGATCAAGCGTATCATGTGCCATAAAAGGATTCTTCTTGTTCTTGATGATGTAAATCAATTGAACCAGTTAGAAAAATTAGCTGAGAAGCATAATTGGTTTAGTCCAAGTAGTAGAGTTATTATCACAACAAGAGATGAGTCTTTGTTGAAAAGACATAACGTATTTGAAATATATGAGGTTAAAGAATTGAATAAAGATGATGCTCTTCATCTTTTTAAGTTTAAGAGTGATTGTCCTGCCAAAGGTTATCTAAAATTGTCTAAGCAGTTTGTAAATTATGCAAAAGGCCTTCCATTAGCTATTGAGGTTTTGGGTTCTTTTTTGTTTAATAGAAGTAAGAAGGAATGGAAAAGTGCATTAAACAGGCTCAATGAATTTCCTAATCAAGATGTTATCAAAATACTTCAAATAAGTTTTGATGGACTTCATGAAATAGAAAAGAAAATCTTTCTACACATTGCATGTTTCTTTAATATGAAGGAAAAATATTATGTGGAAAAAATCCTAGATTGTCTTAGACTTTACCCTGGAATTGGTTTAAGAGTTCTCATTGAAAAGTCACTTATAAAAGAACTTAAAAATGAATATAGGATGCATGAACTACTACAAACAATGGGTCAACGCATAGTTCGTAAAGATCATCCTCAAAAACCTAGGACCTGGAGCAGATTATGGATACACAAGGACATTCATAACATACTGGTGGAAAATTCGATAAGAGATCATTTGTAGAACTTGAGCATATGCCTTATAATGTAATTCAACATAGTTACAATTTAAATAACTCTAGTATCTTGCAATTCACCCATCCCTTTTTCTTGATTATCAGGGAACAAGAGCAAATCAAGGCCTAGTCTTAGAGTTTCCTAAAGCTGAAAAACTACATAAATACGACAAGGTACTTTGGAACCTAGAAGCCTTTTCAAAGATGCCTAACCTTAAATTGCTTATAATTCATGGTGTTCAACTTCTGCATGGCCCGAACCATCCTTCTAATAACTTAAGACCAAATGAGCTTGTTGAACTTCACTTGTTGCATAGCAAAATTGAACAGCTTTGGAAAGGGACAAAGGTAAGATTGTTATTTAAGTACTTTGATGCAATTTTGTTTTTAGTTTTCAATTAATTATAGGGTTTGTTAAATCTAACTCTTTTAGAGTGTATATTTTGGCTTTGAACAGTACTTGGGCAAGTTGAAGTTCATCAAATTGAACAATTCCTTAGACCTCATTGCAACCCCAGACTTCACTGGAGTTCCCAATCTTGAGAAATTGATTTTTAATGGTTGTGTAAATTTACATGAAGTTCACCCATCTATCATGGTTCTTAGAAGGCTTACTCTTCTTGGTCTAGAAAACTGCAAAAGCCTTGGAAGTCTTCCAAGCAAGTTTGAAATGGAGTCTTTTGAAATTCTCATTCTTTCTGGCTGCTCAAAAATCAAAAGAATTCCAGAATTTATGGGAAATATGGAACACTTATCAAAACTTCACATAGATGGCACTGCTATTACGAAATTTCCCTCCTCAATTGAACATTTGACAAACCTTGCTTCATTGCATTTAAGAGATTGCAAGAACCTTGTGTGTCTTCCTAGTATCATCTATAGCTTCAAGTCACTTAAACATATTAATTTGTCTGGATGCTCGAAGCTTGATAGTCTACCGGAGAAGCTATGCAATATTGAAAGTCTAGAGGAGCTCAGTGTAAGCGGAATTGCTTTAAGAGAGTTGCCTTTCTCTATTGTTACCTTAATGAATCTTAAAGAACTGTCTTTTTGGGGATATAAAGGGCCACCACCTAAACTATGGAATAAGATTTTCCCCTTTAATTTAATGTCGAGAATAAGCCTAAATCCTGTGAGCTTGTTATTGCCTTCCCTTTTGGGTATGTGTTCTTTAACGAAATTGGACCTGAGTGACTGTAATCTCCAAACAATCCCTAATGATTTTGGAAACTTATCCTTTATAATCCATTTAGATCTAAGTGAAAATCACTTTAGTTGCCTTCTTGAAAGTCTCGTGCAACTATCTAAATTGACGACAATTAATTTACGCAATTGCACAGGGCTTCATTTGTTGCCACAATTGCCATCAACGACTTATCGGGTTACAGCAGATGGTTGTACCTCATTGGAAACATTTCCAAATAGATTAACACCACATGTTTTCTGCCGTACACATTTTTCCTTCTTCAATTGCTTCAAATTGGCTGATAATCATGGTCGGAGTGACATGTTCTTTAACGTGCTGAGAATGCTATTAACATTTCATCAAGTCTCTCTCTCTCTCTCTCTCTCTCTCACACACGCACACACACTCTCTCTCTCTCTCTCTCTCTCTCTCTCACACACACACACACACACTCTCTCTCTCTCTCTCTCTCTCTCTCTCTCTCTCTCTCTCTCTCTCTCTATATATATATATATATATATATATATATATACTAGGAAGCACGGACACTAACACGGGTACAACATGGAAACAGAAACAATTTCTGAAAAATTATAACATGAAATAGCCAATATGATACTAGTATGACACGGGTATGACATGAATATGACATGGGTATGGCACCCTAAATGAAGTGTTCGTGCTCTTAGTGTGTGTGTGTGTGTATATATGTATATATTTTGTCAATTCTTAACATAATGGTTTGTACGTTTCAGGAACTCCGCAAGCAATCTATATATTTTGGTTACTTTAATATTGTGATTCTTGGAAGTGCAATTCCAAAATGGTTTAGCCATCAGAGCGTGGGGAATATAGTTAAGGCACAAGTTACTCATCCCAACAAAAATTTGCAGTTTGTTTCGAGTAATAAGTGGATTGGATTGGCTGTGTGTACTGAATTGTCATGCCCCAATTTTTATCTTTCTAATAATGGCCATTTTCTGACATGTCACGTTCTAATCAATAAAATGAAGGTTCAAGCTTTTATGTAGCCATTAGTACTAGATTGGTTCAGATTAAATCAAGTCACCTTTGGATGTCCTATAGACCCTCTCAAATGTTTACTAAGAATAATAGAGCAGTATTGAGTCGAATTAATGAGAATGGATTCTTACAGATGGAGGTTAGATTTTCATTTCAATATGATTTAAGCCACTGCCGGGAGATTAAGAAATGTGGGTTTCGTCTGGTATACGAGAAAGACCTTAAAGATATAGGAGAAATGATGGCACAATCTAGCAACAACACCTGCATCACTCCTTATTAGGGTTTGGATGTTGGTCATGATTTTGAAAATGCAACAAAAGGTATCAAAATGAAGCGAAGCCGCAATGAATATGATGGGGCTGGACCTAGTGGTGAAGGCAGCTCTAACGATGTCCAACACTCAAAGAGGATTGAAAGATAGAGAATGTATGGGCTCATGCTAACTCTAATTGCAAGGATTCAATTGAAGGGCCTAGTAAGTCATCGTTACATGGACTCTGTAGCTTCCTATTGAGCATGTATAACTTTTGTTTTTGTTTTTGTTTTTTTGGAATTTTAAGCTCAGAAATTACGTTAAGTTCGTGTTATATGGACTCTATAGATTCCTATTGGGCCGGTGGTAACCTTGTTTTTTTTTTTTTTGGAGAGAAAGTAGGCCATGATACAAAGGAATCTACATAGTCAAAATGTCATTGCTATTACATTTTCATTAAACATGTGAGCGTCAGAAGTTTACTATGCCAATATGCCATTTTCATTTTACCACCTTGTACAAATCTTCCCTTAAAGAATAAATCCCAAATTTTAGAAGATCATGCTTTTTTAGAATACTTTGATTTTGCAATACAACTAGCTACTGTGATTTTAAGATTTTCATAATTATACCCTTAGTTGGACTCTTTCCAACATTCAATTTAACAAAATAAAGATGTAGTTAGTTAAGGGTTTTCCAATATAAGTGTAGAACTTCTGCTCTCTTTCCTTCTCAGTCTCAATTCTGAAAACTTCTATTTTACATATTCTAACAATATATTCTTGACAGATTACCTACAAGGTGCTCGTGAAGATATTTGACTATAAATTATTTTTATTGAATTTTGGCTTATTCACTTGAGCTTTCTCTGTTGAGTTCACTTAAAAAAAAAAAAAAAAAAATACTCAGCTTGGGTATGAATCAATTTGGAAAAGACCTATTTTCATCAGCTTTTGGTTTTGCTTTTATTTTATTTGGACTTTTCTCCACGATTTTTCATCTTCTTATCCCTTCTTGTTTTGCTGGATAACAATTACTGTTATTGTTTTATTTTCTAATACCTAAGTATTTGGCTTAATTTGGGTTAGTTTAGACTCCTGGACTAATGGGGTTTGATAATTGCAAAGACCAAAGCTGTATTGCTTTAAAATAAAAGAAAAAAGTCCTGATTTTAACTTTGGAGCTGCTGCAATTTGAATCAGTACACGTAATTGTTTTGCTGCATTTTATGTCTATTTACTATAAGAAATCATTAAACTGATAAATACATAAATAAATTATTTAGAAGCTCTAAATCAGTGATGGCAGGTTCATGCATTTTGAAGGCATGCTGGAGGCTTTCTCATTATTTGTTTTGTATGTTATAGTAGCTTCTAATTGCCACAAAATGTGATGCAATTAGATGGTACTCGAAGCTTTTAATGGATAGCTTTCGTATCACTGGAGGCACTTTCTTTGTTATGCGTCCCCAGATTGTTTGCTTAACATCCAGAGTAAGCATAGTCTTGCTAATTTGGATTACTAAGAGAACAGCAAAATATTCTTGTGCAGGTGCGTGGAATTGTATAAGGATGAAATGCCTCAAGGTTGAATGGTGAAGATCATCATCTGGTTTTCCAAAGTAATTCTAAAACATGTGTTTATAGGCTGACTAAGGGTTCACAACAGATTGTCGATAAAAGATTGAAAGTTTTAGTGATATGCTAATCTTGATGCTCAGTGTGCTGTTTGTAAAAGAAGAATTAAAAGTATGGACCACTTATTTTGTGATTGTTCTTTCTCGGTGAGGATATTGTGAACCAGAATGAGAAGGTGCCTAAAACCCAAAGTTCTGTTGGCTGAGTATGTTCTACGATAAAAAATCACTTGTGTCTAGACTGACATACTGTGTATCATATTTGGCTTCAGAGGAATGCTAGTATTCATCAACGAAGACTATTTCTGAATAGGCTAGGTCAAATGATCAGGTGGGAAGTGAAGAACAGAGTTAAATGTAGCAGTTGCTGCAATTCTGTTCAAACCAGGAGAATTTGTTGTCTTTGGGGGTATTTCCTGTTCTGTACTTCAGAATAGTAGCAGTTAGTGGTCCTTGTCTCCTTGAACTAACAGATTTGGAAATTTCATTTTGTATTGTTTATGGTGTAATGTAGGCTATTTCTGAATTGAGACATATTTATGTGGGAAATTGTATGAGGCTTTGCTTATTGCCATAACTTCCATTGAGCACTTCACGAGGGTGTAGATGTAGATGTAGATGTAGATGCTCAACATGATTTTGACAATTCAACAGAAAGTAGCAAAATTGAGAGAAGCCGTGATGAATACAATGGGGCTGGACCTAGTGGTGAAGGCAGCTCTAATGATGTACCACACTCAAGGAGGATTCAATTATATACAAAGGATGTACGGCTTATGGTAGCTCTAACTATGGTAACTTTGATTGCAAGGATTCTAATTAAGGTGGTTCAGGACTAGTAAGTCACCATGTTTCTTTCTATTACAAGTATTGGTGGTTGCTTTTTTATTTTGCCTTTTCTTTGGCATATATATACTTGTATTTTTCAATTTTAAATTCAGAAATTGCGTTTATTGCAGCCCCTGATTTAATCTCCAGCCTTCTCTCTTTGACTTGCTCCACAATGGTAACAAAGCATACCCCACCCCCCCCCCCCCTTCTCTCTCTCTCCCCCTCCCTTTTTGTTCTTCTATGATGTTGTCTCTTTTTTGAGCTCATCTTTTCTTTGTTGAGTATGTCAGCCTTAGTCACTCAACAGCTGCACTCAATAGTGGTTTCTCACTCTTCGCTCTCACCCACAGTCAGCGACTCCTCAAGAAGTTGCAAGGAGTATTGTCTCTGAAAGGTACATCATAAGTGTTTTTCTTTTATTGGTCTCATACCAAAATGCACCTTTGTTGTCCCTTTTATTTATTAGAATGATATTTCTGTGTAACGGTTTTATTTATTAGAATGATATTTCTGTGTAACGGTGTTTGATGTAATGCGATCAAGACATATATTTTAAAATACAATACACTATATCATCAATAGAGTAGACCATGGTCCATGGTATTCTAGCTACCATGATTTTAAGTTTTCCATAATGTGCATAATGTATTCCTATATATACCATTCATTGGATTCATTGTAGCATACAATTTTACATAATAAAGATGTAGCAAGTAAAACAACTTCTGTTTTAACATATTCTAACAATATATGTAATTGTTAGTTTGAATTGATAGGCTTAAATCATGCAATTCTGTTCTTGACAGATTGCCTACAAGGTGCTCATGATTGAGCTCCATTGTAATTTTTTAAAAAATTAAATTTGGCTTATTTATTTAAGCGTTCTCTGTTGGGTTTACTTTCTTCTTTCTATGAAATAGTTTTTTTTTTTTTTTTTGGTTGAAATTGTCTTCTTTTTTTTTTTTTTTTCTTTTTTAATTTTTTTTATTCTGCTTAGCTTTTGTGCAAATTGATTTGGAAACAGACTCATTTTCTTCAGTTTTTGGTTTTGCTATGAATATTGATTGGATTTCTTCCACATTTATTTTATTTGGACTTCTCTCCATAATTTTTCATCTTTATATCCTTCAGGTTTTGCTGGATTCCATTTAATTTGTCTAATTGTTTAAGCACTTGGCTTAATTTAAGTTAGTTTGGAATCTTGGAAAAATGCAAAGACAAATGCTATATTGCCTAAAAAAATTGGTCCCGCTACATTTTTAATCCAAATGTATAACTGCCCCACTGCATTTTATATCTATTTACTATAACGTATCATTAAACGGATAAATAAATAAATAAATAAATTATAAACTCTCATTCAGATGATGGCAGGTTCATGCATTTTGAAGGGTTCTTGAGGCTTTCACAATAATTTTGTATGTTATAGCAGCTTCTAATTGCCACAAAATCTGAAGCATTTAGATGGTACTTGCAGCTTTTACCGGACAGCTATGGTATTGTTGGAGGCACTTTCTCTGATATTATGTCCCAAGATTGCTTGTTTAACATACAAAGTAAGCTTAGTCTAGTTGAGATTGGAAGGGAAGATATGCTAATTTGAATTACTGAGAAAACAATGACATGTTCTTGTGCAGGTGCATGAAACTGTATTAGGAAGATCATCATTTGATTTCCCAAAGTAATTCCAAAGCATGTGTTTATAGGCTGGCTAAGGCTAACGGTTCACAACAGAATGTCCACTATAGATTGAATGTGTAGTGATGGTGTGCTAATCTTGATACTCATTGTGTTCTTTGTAAAAAGATAATTGAAAGTAGGGATCACTTGTTTTGTGATTGTTCATTCTCGATGAATATATGGTGGATCATAATGAGTTGGTGCCTTAAAAAAATCCCAAAGTTCTATTGCCATGAGATTATGCTCAAGGATGAGAAATCCATTGTGTCTACATTGGCATTGTGCTCTACTATGTATCATATTTGGTTTAAGAGGAATGCTAGTATTAATCAAGGAAGATTACCTTTTGAAGAGGCTATGGTCAAAATGATCAGGTGGGAAGTGAAGAACAGAGTTGAATGTAACAATTACTACAATTCTGTTCAAAACAGGATAATAGTAGCAATTAATGGTCCTTGTTTCTATTAACTAACAGACTAGGAAATTTCATTTTGTAATGTTTACGGTGTCGGTTGTTTCTGTATTGATGTTGGATTGTTTGGTTGCGTTTTGGACTGATTGTACATCTATTTCATTGCTTATTTTTCTTATTATTTGTGGGTTTCACATGATCAATTACCTACTTATTTTATTTATGTTTTACTTTTAAGACAAAATTTAGTTACAAAATTGGTTATAACCTAATGCTACAACCTTATCAAATAAAATAAACATTATTACATATTTTGAAAATCTGACTGTTCTTTAACCAAAAAAATAAAAAATAAAAATCTAACTGTTGAATTACATGTTCTTTATCTTCTTAATACACATGTCGAATTTTGTGTCAATCGAATATTATTTACTATATGATCTATAAGTTTATATTTTATGCATAATTTTAAATTTCAAAAACTTGTAATTTAAACAATTTATTGATGAGACAACTATGGATCTTTAATTTTCTAAAAATTTTACAAGCATGATATATATAAGAAGAAATAGTGGATTTGTCAAAATTCACCTCCAATAAAAAGATGTTGAGTGAGGTTGTAGTTTTAAACTATAACCAATTTTGTAGTTAAAATTTTATTCTTACTCTTTATTTATGATACTTTTAATAAAAAGCTATATAAGCCATTACCAAACCAGCACTTTTAGTGGTAGCTATATGGAGGTAATTAGTGGCAGCTATATGGGTAAAACCGTAAAAGAGCTAGAAATATTTCTATTATTCAAGTAAAAAAGAAAAGAAGAAGTAGTAACAATGAAGACAAACTCCCGCGTTGACCCATCTCAACCGTTGGTAATAACTGTAGTCAACTTTTGCAACTTGATAATTATGCTCTTGATGAACGCCAGGTGCCACCTCCTCAAAATGACCAAACAGTCCGATCTTCCCCTAATGTATTATTCTCTTTGTTTTTCTTTTTGTAATTAAACTGTCTGATCATTATTATGTGTGTGTTTATATATATATATATATATATATATATGGTGTACAATCGGCATGCTTTGTAACGCATATTTGGGTGACCCAGTTCAGTGTTCATGAGCCACGTTGTGACTCAAATTACGTACTTTTAAATAAAATTAAAAATATATATATTCGAGTGAGATTACGTTTTAATTAAAGTAATAGATAAGCATGAAGCATCCATAATAATAACTGGCGTTCCTGCCATTTTAATTTTAATGGCCATGTCGTCACAGTCTCAAAAAAAAAAAAAAAACTCTGTTTTGCAGTACGTACGTATTCCGGTTCTTCTTCTTATCGTTTTTGTCATCTCGTTTGGTTTCAATCTGTGTGCTATCTTTGAGTGACACTTTCCGTTGTTTAATTAAAATTAAAATACTTTAGTTTTTTTTCTTTTTTAATACCCCTTGTAAAATAGCTTTTTTATTTTTTAATAATTTTTTTTGGAGGAAACGATGGTATTTGATGGGTACTTTTTTCGACTATCTAAGAGCATTCTTATTAAGAATTTTAAAAATTTTAACATTTAACACTTCAAAAACCTACTTTATTTATTATACCACCCCACTTTAAGATACATCAAACATCAAATCTTCTATATTTTTTACCATTTCATTTAAATAATATAAACTACTCATTAAAATAACAATAAAACTACACAACAAACTAGAGCAACCAGCCAACCACCTCCTTCACCACCCCTACCATCATTGTAGCAACCACAACCCACCACAGCCACCACCACCACAAGTCACAGCACCACCATGGCAACCACAACCCCTTGCAGGAAGAAGAGAAAAAGAAAAAAACCAAAGTATAACCACAACCATCCACTAAAATCACAACCAACCATCACAAAAACAACCAGAAAACCAATCATGCCGAACCAAAACCCACAGGAACCAAAACCAGATCGGTGAACCAAAACCCATTACACACACACAAATCCAAAATCGGTGACCCACGACCCACGCCGAAACGAAAACCAAAACCACAAACCACAGTAAAAAAAAAAAAAAAAAAAAAAAAAAAAAACCTCCACGCCAAACCTCCACCATGACCATTGGACCATCAGACCCACGATCCATGCCCATCGGACCACAATTGCCAACCACGAATCATCACCGCCACCACCCACGACCATCGAACCATCCAATCGAACTTAAACCCATCAGACCACGACCCTAACCATCGGACCACGCCGAACCACGGGACAAAGAAGAGAGAAGAGGGAAGAGAGAAGTGATAGGAAAGAGAAAGACAAATAATAAGAAGAAAAGTGGCAGGTGGCCTCACCTGAATTAAAAAAATAATTTAAGTTTTACAATTGGTGAACAGTGCGGTCTTAAATTTGAGATTGCACTGTTCATCAATTGCAAAAATTATAGCATTTAAAACTCTTGATAAAGGTCGTTTTTTAGAGTTTGGTGTGTCAAATGCCAAATATTTGTCATTTGACACTCTTAGAGCATTCTTATCAAGAATTTTAAAAATTTTAACATTTAACACTTCAAAAACCTAGTGGGTTACTGGTAAAGTATTTGATAATTGTATAAGAGATCTGGGATTCAATCCCCACCTACACCAAAAAACTGATTGATATCTTGGTATGACGATAAAGAGCTATCGTCAGGAGCAGACGCCATAGGTTCAAACTCTCTTAAAAAAAAAATACACTTCAAAAACCTACTTTATTTATTATACCACCCCACTTTAAGATACATCAAACATCAAACCTTCTATATTTTTTACCATTTCATTTAAATAATATAAACTACTCATTAAAATAATAATAAAACTACACAACAAACTAGAGCAACCCGCCAACCACCTCCTCCACCACCCCTATCACCATTGTAGCAACCACAACCCACCACAGCCACCACCACCACAAGTCACAGCACCACCGTGGCAACCACAACCCCCTGTAGGAAGAACAAAAAATGAAAAAAAAAACCTAAGTATAACCACAACCATCCACCAAAATCACAACCAACCACCACCTAACCACCACAAAAACAACCAACAAACCCACCAGCAGACCCATCACGCCGAACCAAAACCCACAGGAACCAAAACCAGATTGGTGAACCAAAACACATCACACACACACAAACCCAGGATCGGTGACCCACGACCCACGCCGAACCAAAACCTTAACCACAAACCACAGTAGGAAACAAACAAAAAAAAAAAAAAAAGAAAAGAAAAGAAAAGAAACCTCCCTCGCTGAACCTCCACCATGACCATTGGACTATCAGACCCACGACCCATGCCCATCGGACCACAATCACCGACCACGAATCATCACCATCACCACCCACGACCATCGAACCATCCAATAGGACTCAAACCCATCAGACCACATAGAACCACGGGACAGAGAAGAGAGAAGTGATAGGAAAGAGAAAGACAAATAATAAGAAGAAAAGAAAGTGGCCGGGTGGCCCCACCTGAATTAAAAAAATAATTTAAGTTTTACAATTAGTGAACAGTGCAGTCTCAAATTTGAGATTGCACTGTTCATCAATTGCAAAAATTATAGCATTTAAAACTCTTGATAAAGGTTGTTTTTTAGAGTTTGGTGTATCAAATGCCAAATATTTGGCATTTGACACTCTTAATAAGAATGCTCTAAGGTGGTCCATGTAGCCTAGCCATACACCCAAAAGTAAGAAAAAACGAGTTGCATTATGGCAACTAATGAAAACGAAAGTCATAGACTTATGATTCTCCCCAAAAAAAAATCCACATAAAATATTTGTCTTAGTTTGGATTTTGGAAAGCCTAAATCATAGAAGCACGTGGATTATATTCATGGCCAGAGGTGTGCTATATGTGTAAGAATTGATGCACGATCCTAAGACTTCTATATTTTTCTTCGTCCAAATGTGCCCCACGACCATGGTTGACAAAATCGCGATCTAGATCGTAAAATCGCACGATTTTATGAGCCTACCTCACCAAAAAGTTTAAAATCGTAGTAGGATCGCAAAAATGGTAGGATCGAATGTAGGATCGTGTAGGATCGCATAGGATCGTATGATCATATGGGATCCTACTGATCCTACCATTTGGCTTGAATTTTTTTTTTTATTTTTTATTTTTAAGTGGGATTCATTTGGGTAAGATAATCCATCTAAACCCACAAGCCCAACGGGTTATCGGAAGCCTAATAATGAATTGAAGTCCCAAATTTACTCCTATGTCAACATAAAATCTCAAAAAACCCTATAGTACTTAAGTTTAACGGTTTCAAAAACAAAACCTAAAATATTTAGATGATGAAATGGGATATGACAATGACAATGATTAGATTAGAAGAACCTTAGAATGAGAATTCTCCTTTGGATTTCATATTTGTAATTAGATAGTTTACCCTAGATTGAGAATTCTCTTTTGGATTACATATTGTAAATTTGTAGTTAGCTAGTTTTTATATGCTAACTAGTCTAACTTCTAACTTATTTTGAATTTGGAACTTAGAATTTAGAAAACATTTTCCATATGTGTAGATAATATTTTGGTACTTAGTTGCTAATTAAACATGTATTGAACTTTTTAGATACATTATGTCAAAAGTTAAATATATTTTGTTTCGTTAAAATGACATAAGAACGATGCAATGCGTGTAAATTACATTTTATGATGCATTTTTTTTTAATGGATGGATTCATATTTTAAGTGATTATATAACATACAAAGTCACTATCAATAGGTTTTTTTGCTTAAAATCTGAAAATAGATAGGATCTTACGATCCACGATTCTACCTACCTCCCACGATCCTACGTAGGATCCCGATTTTGACAACCTTGCTCACGACCCTTATAGGATATGGTAGAAATTATGGGACCGGTGGGAGATGCCCTATATATACATCCATCCCTATACATGACAAGGTATAATAAATCATCTATAAATAGGGTTGACAAAATTCAACACCACCCACAAACATGACACAATCATATAATACGATATGAAGTTAGCAGGTTATAAATTGAGATTTAATGTGTTCGTATCATATTGGAGTTGACATGACTATTTTGTTTAATAAGAGCATCTCCAGCAGCTTAGTCTAATTTTCAACCTATTTAGAGAGTAAACAATTTTACCTACCTACTTTTTTACATACACTTTCAAACAAGTTCTATCATTTCTCTATCCCTATTTAAATATTATTTCTTTACTTTTTTATTATTATTATTTCTAAAATTTGATACAATTTATCATTTAAAAAAATACCCAAATCTGTTTTGCATTTTCGTCGATCAACAACACTCAAATCTCTCTTTTGCCTAGATTTATACCAAATAAATTGATTCAAAGCTTTCTTTTGCTAAGATTTTATCAACCACAACAATCAAATCTTTTACTAGAAAGAAAAGACCCAAATCTTAAGTCAAAGAGAGAGAAACTGAGAAAAAGAAACCCAAATTTTTTGCTTAGATTTCATCAACCAACAACATCAAAATTGTTCAGTGTTGGTTTGAAAGAAACAGAGAGAAAGAAACCCAAATTTTTGCACTGCTTTCATCAGCCAACAACATGAAAATTGCTTTGTGTTGCTAGGTTCGATCAAAATAAAAGAAAGGATCCCAACAGTGCTAGCTTGGTTTTATCTTAGATTCATTTGGTGGTGTAGCAGTGCTGGGTATTGTGTTGTTGGGTTCCATTCGTGGTGGTTGTGACTTCGATCGATTGGATTAGGAGAGAGACATTTGAGAGTGAAAGAGAGGGATGGGTATTTCTGTGATGGAGAGAGAGAGAGAGAGAGAGAGAGAGAGAGAGAGAGAGAGAGAGAGAGAGATGAACAAAAAATTGAGTGGTTTGATATTGTATTGAATTTAATACATATGGAGTGTGAATAGTGCTCTCTTGACCAAGAGAGCAACTATAGCAATTCCAATTTTTTTTTTTTTTTAAACATTTTGGAGAGGCTATTAGAGTTGATTTTTTGTGTGTTTGCTCTCCAAAGTAGGTTTAAAGAGCCTATTGGAGATGCTCTAAACGTGTTATATTTGTGTCCAACCCACATAACTTGTTTGATATGTCTAACCCGTTTAACTTGTCATTTTACCAATATATACTTCAAAACTCTAAATATATAAACTTATTTTCTTTTCTATTGGTGATATTGAGATATGTTTTACTTTTGAATGATTATTTATGATGCAATATGATTATTTATGATGAAATTACTCTGTTAGTTTTGAATTTTATATTAAAATTTGTTTTGTTTTCCATAGTTCAAATCGATTAAATTTATACTAAAAAAAAAAATCTGTTTTGATAAAATTTGATAAATGGGTCGACACGACTAACATATTTAATAAATAGGTCATGTTAGGGTTAAGGAATCATTAGTTTAATAAACATGTTGGGTTAGTGTTAACCCATATAGTTAAATACATGTGAACATAAATTGCCACCCCTATCCCTAAACACTAGATATCTATAACTATCACCTTTATGAGTGTTTTTTTAGAACCTTTGTTGGTGTTGATTTAAGCATCAGAGTATTTTTGGCCGACACCACACCAATTTCAACTTTAAGTTCTTTTGTGATCTTTTTTTTGTAGGAATTGCAAAATTAGAGCGAAACATGTAACAATTGATCTTAAGTGATAGGCCACAAATTGAATGACCCCTTGTGATTTAAACTAATTAATTAATTTAGCCAAATTATTAATTAATCAATTTAACATGCAAATACGTGGTAGCACAAACAAATCACCGAATAACAAAATATGCAGTGGAAAATAAAAGACACGGTGATTTGTTCACGAATGAGGAAAAACCCTAAAGGCAAAAACCCCACCGGGTGATTTTCAGGTCACCACTCCCGAAACTCCACTATTATCAAATCAAGCGGTTACAAATAAGGAATCCCAAGTACCTTACCAACCTACAGTTGAACCCTTACCCCAATACCCAATTGGACTTGATTTGTAGCGACAGTTCCCCCTTTTGATGCACGGCTCCCAAGAACGTGACTAACCAGATGCGCGGATCCCAGTACGCGACTTCAATCACCAACTTTAGAATGAGAGGTTGGCTGCAGAGTTCTTCAGATCATCCTATGCATGAAGATCAGGAAGATGCTTGGTCACAAAACCCTAAGGTGCACAATACACAGCAACTTCTTGAAGAAGATGACCTAGGTTAAGAACTTCGTCTTAGAGCACAATTTGCTTGAACAAGGATTGTTCAATGCATATGCAACTTGTGTCTTTGTTGACGGCTCTTAAAACACTCCTTAAATATGTTTAGGGTTAGAAGAAAAGAAGGCCCAAAAACACATTCACGGATCCCAAGAAAATCAGATTAGAATTCTGACTTTTTAAGTCTCGACAGCTAGCAGGTGTCGAGGTAGGTGTCGAGCAGGTGTCGAGCTTTAAAACTTCTGCACTTCAACTTGCTTTTTCTTGGACAGACTTGATGACTTCAACACTTGATCTTGAAACATAGTTTCTTGAAGTATTAAAAACACCTAGAACTACCCAATTACAAGTAGAGTGCGTTTTGTCAAAGGATTAGCCAATTTACATAAAGTATGACATATGTTCCTAACATGTAAACACATATGTCCTAACAATCTCCCCCTTTGGCAATCCGTGACAAAACCACAACAAACAAATGAACATATGAGAGAAGTCATAAATCACTCAACTCATATTCACTTGTTACATACAATAAAATCTATCCTAACACAAACTCTTGAAGAACTTTGCAAAAAGAGAGTTTATGGCAAGTAGACTTTGACAACCTGTATTTCTGAAACACTTATAAACAAAACTCATCAAGGCATCTTGTGTGAAACAGAAATAATTAGATTGCATACAATTATAAAGAACATGTGTATAAAGAAAGAAAAGAAACAACACATGAAGAGATAGGTGAATAAGAAAAACATACATCCACATATATAGAAGATAAGTACAATGTATGTAAAACTGATATACAAGACCAATGTATCTATAAAGAAAGAAAAGAAAAAGATACATCTAAAGCCTCACTACATCCCTCAAAAAGTATGAACACTCCCCCTATCAAAATGTCCTATACTAACTCTCCCCCTAAGATGACTACTCTCATAATCCCAAAACTACTCCCCCTTTTTGTCACGAGTGACAAAGGGTAGAGTGTCATGTAGACATCTCATCAGTAGAGCTAGCATCTCCATCATCATTTGAAGCATCATCGTCATCACTATCATCATCATCATCCTCAGTATCAGACTCTGAAGCAACTGGAGGAGGTGGTGGAGAAGCCTCAGATGCAAAACCACCCATGGTCGCCTGCCGTCGTGCAATACGACCAACACGAACGTTCACCTGATACAACTCAGTGGTGAGTGTATCAAGGCGAGCATCCATGCGCTGCAGCTGCGCCATAATATCTCCAAGGGATACATCGCTGGAGGAAGGAAGAGGAGTCGATGTAGATGGAGCAGATCTGGATGGAGCCGAACGGGAGGGCGGAGTGGAATCCGGCTGTCTCGCCCTGAACTGTGCCTGACTACGTTTTACGGTAGCGACATCTATGGCAGAGATGTGTGTGAAGTGGTCGGAGACAGGGAAAGGGATGGAAAAATGGCGTAGAATCCTCGTGATAGCGGAAGGAAAGATGAGCTTATCACGGGACGCCGCATCTAAATGAACATCTATGATAGAGAAAATGAAGTGAGAGGGAAAATCTATCGTGAGATGCTCAAGTAGAGAAAGCAAGAAACGAGCACGAGGCTCTGTGATAGAGTTATAATGAGAGAGAGGATGAAGTACAAAAGTCATCACCATGTTAAGGAATCTAGGACCTTTAGCAAAAGGTCTACATGATGTGTACATATGCTCACCCCACTCAGAAGGGCGCTCACAGAAAGCAGAAATGAGCTCATCCCTGGACACAGTCCTCAGTCGCTCACACGTAGGATAGTCAGGAAACTCTATCCTAGGAACATGAAGCACATCCGCAACCAGCTGCGGTGTGACAGCAATGCGCGTACCTCGAACGCGAGTGAAAAAGAGAGGTACTGAACGATCAATCCCGTGCATGTTGGAGTAAAACTCCTGAAGTAGCACGAGAGGACAAGTGACCGGGACGTCACACAGTGACTCCCATCCCCTACTGTGAATGACAGAGGGAAGGTCAGTGTCGGCGAAGTCCGCCAGTACAACGTGGCGTTCCGAATGAACACCTCGTTTAGAGAAGTTCTCAGTAAATGCCTTGTAGGCATCTCCATCACGGAACCAAAGGTTATGAGGAGCAGTATCAGAAGATGAAGAAGCTCCAGAACGCAGAAGGTTCCGAGCCGGAGTGGATTTACGTTTAGGTGCCATAGATGCAACTAACGTAAAAGAATGAGAAAAGAGATAGAGAGGGAGACAATCAGAAAAGTCCCAAGCAGTTCAAATATGACAATATATTGAACAAAATGGACGTATGCATGGGAATGCATGATCATGTGACATGCTAAACAATAAAAACATCATGGGCTCAGCCCAATCCAATCCTAGCAGCACACATTCAAGAATCACACAACTAAATGCATGAAAATATCATTCTAATGCACATGGAATGCAATGCATGACATTCTAAACACTTTTCATTGAAAAACCAACCCAAAATTTCACCAAAAACTCAAAGATTTTGAAAAACCCAAAGTTTTCAAAGAAAAACTCAAAACCTAAGTTTGAAAACATGAGATGCATGAAAAAACAAAGGATAACAAGATCATACCAAGTGATTTGAAGCAAGAAAGTGCCAGAAATCAAGTTGGATGAAGGTTGGAGAGAAGAAAAACCGCTCAGGAACACGAACCGCCTCGGAGAGATCGAGAAAAATGCGAAGAAAATCGCGACAGAGGCTTAAATAGGATCTCCAGTAAATCTCGACAGCAGAGGTGTCGAGAGGTATCGAGGATGCTGTCGAGGTAGGTATCGAGGATTTTGCCTTCGACAGCTAAGGTATCGAGGAGGTATCGAGGTACCAAAAGCTCAACCAACACCAGAAGCTCGATCGATCGACGAGGTGTCGAGAAGGTATCGAGCAGACAGAGAGATCTCGATCGATCCACCAGGTGTCGAGGAAGTGTCGAGATTGCGATAAGAAAAATGCTTTAGAGGCTCGACAGCTGACCAGGTATCGAGGAGGTATCGAGAAGGTGTCGAGCCAGCTTTGAAATGCAGTTTTTCAAGAATTGAAAAACACAGACATGAATGCAATCAAGACATGCACCTCAACCATGATCCAATCAACATATAATTCTCTCAAAAATCATCTCTCAATGAAAATTTAAGCACATGGATCTCCCAAAACACACACACACACTAAACAAGTCTAACCAATTTTATATTTCAAAAATAAGTCATGACAGTTTAGTGAGCATACAAAAGCACATGTAAAACCTTTGTGATGGCCAAATCACATTGTACCTGCACATGTATCAAAAGTAGCAAAGAATATTGCGTGTTGTGTGTGAAAAACATCGCAAGATTGCATATGTGTATACATGTTATGACGATCTGAGATATGAGAAAATAACTTTAACTCACACACAATCATAACTGTTTGATGGGGACTATCACCTTCGAGGTACATCCTATAACTCCCACATCTCCTAGAATACACGCTTGCAACCATTTTAAAGCACTTTTAATCTTTTTGCTTTTTATTTCTTTGCATATTTCTTTTTAAACATATCATACATGGGTTTATTAGAAAGAAAAGAAATACCCATTGATATTTTGACATTTCAATTTTGCTATGCCTAAGCACACAAATGTCATTGACATCACACTTTTGCTATGCCGAAACATACAGATGTTATTTAATGATTGGCGGGTAACAGTGGTGAGATGGTTATTAATGCCTTTCTCTTAGGATTTTCTAGTCCTACCCGTCAAAAAGAGTGATATGAGTGTTAAGTCTAAGAAATAACCTAATCTTACTCATCACAAACACGAGCCACAAAGCTCACTTGCTTAGTTGTGCATAAAGATGCTCATCTAAGCTACAAAAGATACAAAGTTTAGAAAACTTTGTTTCATTGGCCATCTAAGGTACACAAGTACCAAAGTACACAAAACACACACTGTTTTTGTATTTTTCAATTTTTTTTTTATTTTTATATCAAAAACAAAATAAACAAAACTGAAAGTAAACACACAAAAACATGTTAACAAAGCAAAACAATGCATAAAACTAGATGCAAATGCATGAGGAAGAGAAGGAAGAGAGGGAAATCAATCCATGGAAATAACACCAATGTTTTGACGAAGGAATTCAAAACGTTTACTGTCAAGAGGTTTGGTAAACAAATCAGCCTTCTGATCATTGGTGTTGATAAACTCAAGAGTGAGAGTACCATCTTCGACAAGCTCCCTAAAGAAGTGATGTTGAATCTCTATATGTTTGGTTCGAGAATGTTGAACCGGATTCTTAGAGATATCTATGGCACTGGTATTGTCACAATAGATAGTAAGATGATCTTGACAAATACCATAATCATGAAGGAGTTTTTGCATCCAGAGGAGTTGTGTGCAACAGCTACCAGCAGCAATGTACTCAGCTTCAGCAGTGGATAAGGAGATGGAGTTCTGCTTTTTGCTCATCCAAGAGACAAGATTATTGCCTACATAAAAACAACCCCCTGAGGTACTCTTCCTATCATCAGCATTCCCAGCTCAATCCGCATCATAATATCCAGCTAAGACATTATTAGTGTCCTTGCTGTACCACACACCGAACTCAGCGGTAGTTTTGACATACTTTATAATTCTTTTTAAAGCAGTCATATGTGATTCTTTGGGATTAGCTTGATATCTAGCACACACTCCAACACTATAGCTAATGTCAGGCCTACTAGCAGTAAGGTAAAGAAGACTACCTATCATGCTTCTATAAAGAGAAGGATCAACACTCTTGCCTAACACATCTATAGTGAGTTTAACATTGGGGCTCATAGGGGTACGAACAGAACTAGCAGAATCCAAACCAAATTTTTTCACAAGATTCTTAGCATACTTAGATTGAGATAGAAATATACCTGAATCTTGCTGACGAATCTGCAATCCAAGGAAGTGAGTCAGCTCTCCAATCATGCTCATCTCGAACTCGGCTTGCATGAGCTTTGAGAAGTCATGAGCAAGTTCATCCTTAGTTGATCCAAAGATGATGTCATCAACATACACTTGAGCAACTATCAACTCGCCATCTTCCTTTTTGATGAAGAGAGTTTGGTCAGCTTTTCCTCTTGTGAACCTATGCGATTCCAGATATTGTGTGAGTCTGTCATACCAAGCTCTAGGGGCTTGCTTCAACCCATAAAGTGCCTTTTTGAGATACAACACATGATCAGGAAAGTGTGGATCAACGAATCCTTTTGGTTGAGCCACATACACATCCTCTTTAAGTAGCCCATTCAAAAAGGCGGTCTTCACATCCATCTGATAAAGCTTGAAGTTCAATTGGCATGCTAAGGCAAGTAGAATTCGAATGGACTCCATACGAGCAACTGGGGCAAATGTTTCATCATAGTCTACTCCTTCCATTTGAGAGTATCCTTGAGCCACAAGTCGAGCCTTGTTTCGAATCACATTGCCTTCTTCATCGGTCTTGTTGCGGAAAATCCACTTTGTACCAATGATGTGCTCGCCCTCTGGTCTAGGTACAAGAGTCCAAACATCATTCCTTTGAAACTGGAGCAGTTCATCATGCATTGCTTCAACCCAACTTTCATCTTGTAGTGCTTCCTCCATTTTCTTTGGTTCAACCTGTGACAAGTAGCAAGAATAAGACACAAAGTTAGCAACACATTTATCAACTGTTCGTTTCCTTAATGTGAGTTCATTCAAATTTCCCACAATAACTTCTGGAGGATGATTCAGTTTAATTCTGGAGGAAGGTCCTTTTTCCTGAAGAGATTCAGACTCAGGTGAAGTCGGGATTTCTGCTGACTCTTCCACAACACTGGGAGTACCAGGAGCAATAGGAGATGCGGGTTCTCGGTCAACAATGTCTTGAACTTCCGTAGGTTCAGGGGGAAGAATTTCCTTGGGAAGTTCATTACTGCCTTTCTCAGAATTAGACTCTGAAGACTCATCAATGACTGCATTAACAGTCTCCATAACCTTCATGGTCCTTTTGTTGTATACCCGATAGGCCTTGCTGGTAGAAGAGTAGCCCATAAATATGCCTTCATCACTCCTAGAGTCAAATTTTCCCACATTCTCTCTATCCTTGAGTATGAAGCAAGTACTTCCAAAGATTCTGAAATACTTTACATTTGGCTTTCTACCTTTCCACAACTCATAGGGAGTCTTTTTGGTACCGGGTCTAAAGTACACCCTATTCACTGTATGGCATGCAGTGTTTATGGCTTCTCCCCATAGGTTTCGAGCCACATCTTTGTTATGCAACATGGCTCTGGCCATCTCTTGAATAACTCTATTCTTTCTTTCTACCACACCATTCTGTTGAGGTGTAATAGGTGCAGAGAATTCTTGAGATATACCTGATTTCAAGCAGAAGGATTCCATGTATGAGTTCTCAAATTCTTTACCATGATCACTTCGAATTCGATCAATCTTCAAACTCTTTTCATTCTGCAGTCTTGTGCACAAGGCCTCAATGTGCTCGGGAGCATCAGACTTGGATCGAAGTAAGATGACCCAAGTGTATCTGGTGAAATCATCTACCACTACTATGATATATCTCTTACCACCAAGAGACTCAGTTCTGGTTGGACCCATAAGATCTAAATGTAACAATTCCAACGGTCTGGAGGTAGCGGATGCCTGAGTGCTTGGATGCTTAGCTTTTGTCTGTTTCCCAAGTTGACATGGTCCACAAACCACATTGCTCATTCTATTAAGCTTTGGTATCCCCAAGACAGATTCATGCTTAGAGACGATAGATAGATGCTTGTAACTAGCATGTCCCATTCGTTGATGCCATAGATCTTCATTTGGTAGACGAATACTATTGCACACTATATCAACATCAGGAACCAATCCATAACAATTGTCCAAAGTTCGAACCCCACTGATGAGCTTCTTTCCGGACTCATCCATGACAAGACACTTTCCTTTTGAGAATAGCACCATGAAGTCTTGATCACATATCTGACTTATGCTCAGTAGATTCACCCTTAGTCCTTCTACATAGAGAACATTTGCAATGTCTGGCAGCCCTGGCAGAGATATGATTCCTTTCCCTTTAATCTGTGACTTGCTTCCATCACCAAAGGTCACATTACCTCCTTTCTTAGGCTCGAAGATCTTGAAGAGAGATCGATCTCCGGTCATGTGTCTTGAGCAACCACTGTCAAGATACCAAAGGCATGTATCCATTACTTTAAATGCAGACTTCATCATGAAACACACTTCATGCTTGGATGACAAATCATAGGGAATGGTTCTTTCTCTCAACTGCCTTCTACTAGCTAAGCCTTTAACTTTTACTCTTCTCAGACGAACTCCTCTGCACATTTTCATTCTGAGACAGTCTAGTTTCTTCTTAGCCAAACTGAGATCTTTTACCATAGTCATTACAAGTGAATTCAAATAACTTTTAGACTTGTGTTTTCTGAGACACTCAAACAAATAGTGATTAGAAAAACAAGATGTATTTGAAAACATAGATCTCTTAAAGCTGGTCATAGCCATGACAAACAGGGGTCAATGGATCAAACACAGCAAAGATTAATAACTAATCAGAGTGTGCCTGCTCTGATACCACTTGATAGGTCACAAATTGAATGACCCCTTGTGATTTAAACTAATTAATTAATTTAGCCAAATTATTAATTAATCAATTTAACATGCAAATACGTGGTAGCACAAACAAATCACCGAATAACAAAATATGCAGCGGAAAATAAAAGACACGGTGATTTGTTCACGAATGGGGAAAAACCCTAACGGCAAAAACCTCACCGGGTGATTTTCAGGTCACCACTCCCGAAACTCCACTATTATCAAATCAAGCGGTTACAAATAAGGAATCCCAAGTACCTTACCAACCTACAGTTGAACCCTTACCCCAATACCCAATTGGACTTGATCTGTAGCGACAGTTCCCCCTTTTTATGCACGGCTCCCAAGTACGTGACTAACCAGATGCGCGGATCCCAGTACGCGACTTCAATCACCAACTTTAGAATGAGAGGTTGGCTGCAGAGTTCTTCAGATCATCCTATGCATGAAGATCAGGAAGATGCTTGGTCACAAAACCCTAAGGTGCACAATACACAGCAACTTCTTGAAGAAGATGACTTAGGTTAAGAACTTCGTCTTAGAGCACAATTTGCTTGAACAAGGATTGTTCAATGCATATGCAACTTGTGTCTTTGTTGACGGCTCTTAAAACACTCCTTAAATATGTTTAGGGTTAGAAGAAAAGAAGGCCCAAAAACACATTCACGGATCCCAAGAAAATCAGATTAGAATTCTGACTTTTTAAGTCTCGACAGCTAGCAGGTGTCGAGGTAGGTGTCGAGCAGGTGTCGAGCAGGTGTCGAGCTTTAAAACTTCTGCACTTCAACTTGCTTTTTCTTGGACAGACTTGATGACTTCAACACTTGATCTTGAAACATAGTTTCTTGAAGTATTAAAAACACCTAGAACTACCCAATTACAAGTAGAGTGCGTTTTGTTAAAGGATTAGCCAATTTACATAAAGTATGACATATGTTCCTAACATGTAAACA
The DNA here is from genome assembly GCA_023736055.1 of Quercus glauca. Classification (NCBI taxonomy): domain Eukaryota; kingdom Viridiplantae; phylum Streptophyta; class Magnoliopsida; order Fagales; family Fagaceae; genus Quercus; species Quercus glauca. The sequence goes on along the minus strand of CM043324.1, from coordinate 25,961,125 downwards.
CATATGTCCTAACATTAAGCATCATTAGTTGGCATTGTTTATAGGAAATTGTAGGTCATATTACTAATTCCTTGATAATAGATTACATGGTCCAAACCTCGACAATGGATGCCAAAAGAACCAACACCCTTGGAAGTTCTCAAGCTCAAGAGATGACCCTTGTGGAGTGAATGCGGTAGGATTAGTGTTCTAAAATCCAACTACATGACTTTATCTTAGTAATAAAATTGATTTATTTTATGAGATTGTATGTCTATGAACATTGTATATTATGTGTTGTAGTCTATGAGATGCATTGTTTGCAATTTAGGTATGAGGATAAAATTCATACACAAAAAGTCTAAAATAAAAATCCTTGTAAGCTTATAAATATTAGTTCATAGCTGGTGATGAAATTAGGCATCTATGGTAATCTATTTTGATCATGGAAGTGGAAACTTGATGCAAAATAGTGCCATGACTAACAAGTTAATTATGTGTCACTTAATTAGGATTTTTTTTTAGTTAATATTAAAAACCTTCGTCATCACTTATATGAAAAAGGAAAAACCACATCAACATTTTAAAATTCTCATTTAATTTGATAAAATCATGAAAGTGAAACACCACCCCCCCCCCCCCCCCCCCCTTCAAACAAAAATCCAACTTTTTTGGCCCCAAACGTAACAATGATATAGTTTCTTTCACTTTCTTGGAACCAAAGATGGTACACACAATTTCCCCCCAATTTACTTGCCTACCAAACATAGCACACACACATAAATCAAATTCAAGTTGCCACCAACCCGCAACTAAGATGACATCCACCACCGGGTGCCTACAATAGAGCTACTCACAAGGGCCACAACCAAACCGATCCACCAAAAACCCACACCATAAATAATTAAATACACAAAACCCACATTTGAAATTCATTCATGCAACCGTGGAGAGTTTTTTTATTTTTTATTTTTTATTTTTAAAGAACAATTTGAATGATAGCCACAACAACTTCAAGGGAGCCTATCCCAATAATTAAACAGCAACTCAACTCACCATTTCATGTGATTTCATTTCACCACTATTTGGAGCTAGTCACATTGTCTTGTCCACCTTGTTCATCAACATCCACGCGGACCACGCCTTAACCCCAAAGCTTGGTTTCCTTGATGTAGTTTATTTTCCCTTATAAACAACTAAACACTAACGTAGCTTTTTTACTACCTGTTTAGGAGTCTGAGACGCCCTTATAAATTAGCACATACGTTACTTAATGAAAAGGAAGAATACTAGATAAACTATTTTCAAAATGAAAAGGAAGAAAAATTAACTAGATAAAGTAGATAATTTGTTAGTCATTTTTCTGTTAATAAGTAGATAACAACAATGATGAAATTAAAACAGTTCAATAAATAAATAAATAAATCAAGGACTAAAATGAAAGAGAAGAAAAATAAAAGACTTAAAATGAAAATATCCCATAAATATAGGATGTAAAATGAATTATAGTCTAAAATCAGGGTTTACAACAGCTCCACTTCAGTTCAGCTCCTTGATTGAACACTACTAGAATTTTGTAGGGTTTATGCTCAAAATTTAACGCAGAAAGAGCTGTTTTTTAGTCTGAAGAAAATGGTGAACTCAGTGGGTGCACTTCCAGAAGGTACAAGGTACATTTTTACATTGATTGATTTTTGTTTGTTTTCTTGATTTTTGATTAGAGAGTATAAATGGGTTTTGATTGAATTTTTGTAGGCGATATTGGTTGGGCAAGTGGGACAGAAACCATTGCAGAAGACACTGAAGAGTGGGAGGACAGTGACGATGTTCTCTTTGGGGACAGGTGGGATTCGAAACAATCGTAGGCCATTGGATAACGAGGATCCAAGGGAGTACGCTAATCGCTGCGCGGTTCAGTGGCATCGGGTTTCTGTCTATCCCGATCGCCTAGGTGGGATTGTCAACAAGCATGTTGTTCCTGGGTGAGGACTCAACCTTTGTTTTGTTTTTTTTCACTCCCAATTTATATGATTTGGTACATTACACACATATGCATGGGACTTTATATTTGTAAAATGCCATAATTTTCTGTCTATTGGGCTTTTGGGTTTCTGTTTTTTGCAAATTTGCTGAATGTTGTTCACAAACATTTTTGAATTACTACCTTTTAAAATGTTGCTCCTGGTCGTGAGCATGCCCGTCTGGGGTGAATGTCCCTAGATTGCCCAGTAACTAGTTCTTGCAGGTGCAGTCAATTGCCTGTAAGTTTTACTAGCTAGAGGTGAGTCCATAGGGCTCTTCTTCAAAACTTTTAACATACATATTTTGTTTTAACAATCAAAATGCACTTTCACAATGCTAACAAGACAATGTCTGTGCGTTCCATATACTTTGTTATGGTTATTGTGTTTTGACTTGGTATTGAAGGAGAATTGGGTTTGATAGTATTTGGAAAGAGGGATACCATGAGGGTTTTTTATTTTTTATTTTTAAACCATTTACAGAAAGGCCTAGTGCATAAATTTTACTTATGTTTGCTTGATTCAATTATATTTCTTTGTCGAGTATTGCTTTCTTTCTTCTTCTTATTGTCTTATGTAGGATTGCTTCCTCTAAACTTCTGGTTTTTGTTCACCTCTGGCTTTATTGTAGATCATCTCTTTGAAGTAATAACAATATTTTGTTTATTGTAGTTAATTCTATATTCGGAGGGCAATCTGGAAACAAAAATCTTCACTGATCCAATAACTGGTCTTGTTCGACGTATAAGGGAGACTGTCATTCGTTGAAATGGTATATACATGAATTTATATATATGCTCTATTGATATTGTTTATAGATAGAGAGTAAATTATTGTGCCTGACACACTACATATTATATATTTTTGTTGCATCTATATACAATCATTGTAGTGTTTTTTAGACATTTGTGCTTTATTGAAAAGATTTATCATAAATAAAATGTATTTTTTGATTCTTAGATGGACATGCTGCTTTCCTTATCTCTTTCTTCCTTCCCTCCATGCATAGGGAAAAATCAATTGGAGCCATTCCACCCCCTTGCCACACTACTAAGTACCGAGTTTTTTGGTCCCTTGGATATATATCAAGTGCCACGAAAGTGCCGTGCCAATCGAATCCAAATTTACTTATTAGGGGGCTAATGACCAGCCCCAACAATTTCCCACATTAATGTTATTTGTTTTGACTTTAGAATGTTGTGATTATTACTTCATTTTGCAATGCTTTTAGGGATTTTTTTCATGTGTATAACTAGCAGTGATGTTAGAAATTTGAATTATGCTCACCTACACCTGACATTCTCAACAATATTTTTCTTTATATTTCATGCACAAATGTGATTGACATGATGAAAATTCAAAGAGAATATGCTCTGTTCCTTACCTGTGCAGTATTAATGATGGACAGTCTTCGCTTGTTTTGGTAGACAGTTTGATTTCAGTCCATACTCCCATATTTTTCTGTGAGAATATGGCTACGTAGAGGTCACCAGAGCCTAATAGTATTTATTATTTTGCATCAAAAGTTTGTACTAGTCTAGATGTTGAAACCTTCTGAAGCTCTGGTTGGTGAAACAAGCATAAGAGTTAGTGGAAAATGCCTTAGAATATAGTTTTCTTTTTTTTTTCTTTTTTTTTTTTTTTTTTTTTTTTTTTTTTGAGTTTCTCCATTATATGTGATGGGTGCTTATTTTGTGGACTTTGCAGGTCGCCTTGTATTTTTAAGTAAAGCTGATGATGCACAGCAAGTATCACAATCAGAATTGAGAGGTGTTGGCTATTACTAGAAGTGTTGCTGAAGTGGGAGTGGCTGAAGGTTTATTTGTCAGAAACCAATTTTCACATTTGTAATTATGTCATAGCCAATATGGAGGAGGAAAATTTGAAGGAAACACTAGCTCGTGGTGGCCTTGTGTCTTTATCTATTATCACTTATCTTTTGGAAGTGTATAAGGTTGGGAAAGTAGTTTTATAATCTTCATTATCTGTTCATCCATCAGATGGGATATTACTGAATACTGAGCCTCCACTTGGAATGGTCTTGTGAGAGAAGTTGACCTTTTTATGTAATTTTCATTTTTCATGTTTTGATTGTCTAATAGCATTTAGATATTCGGTGGCTCTAACTGGTGCACGCTTTTGAGTTGTTGTAAAGGTGGGTGTAGAATAACTTTTTTTTTTTTTTTGACATGAAAGTACAGCTGAATCACCAGCCACTCTTTGTATTGAATGCAAATATAAGAATGGGAATGGTTGGGTTTGATATAAAACAAAAATTCGCAGATATCAGATTATCAGTTGATAGCACCGTCCTAGAAGGTGTATTAAGGAGTGACCAATTTTGATATGTAGCTAGACGAAATATCCTGGTTTTGCAGGATGTTGCTAATGGTGGCGTTGGGGTTTATGTTCTGTGAGAGGGGTGTTTCATGCAGCTAAGATACCCCTCTTATCCTCTTATGAGAGAAAGATGTGGGTGCGCCTGGGTTTAGGCCAAATTGACCGGACTTAGTTCTCCCAAAATTAGTTCATTTATTTTAAGATAGGGACGTAGCTAGGATTTCAATTGAGATTTGGTGGGTGGGGGATGGGGGGGCAAGAATGAATCAGTTTTTTTTTTTTTTTTTAAACAATCCAAATTAGCATCTATTTAGTATTAGCAAAGTATCAATAAATGAAAAAAAAAAAAAAAAACACACACACACACACACACAAAAATAATTGTTTCTTAATACATAATTCGGTCTATAAGAATTTGACATTCTTTTTAATTTTGGAAATCATATATAATTGATTCTATACTAAATGTTGCAGAATGTATAAAATCAAAGAGTGGATACAATGTATCTAATACTTTTGTCTGAAGTTTTTATTTTTGGGACAATTGGGCAAAGGTTTAGGTCAGGTATTTTTTCTATTTTGGTTTCATGAGTCAATTTGTAAAAAAAATTTTGGAGAGGGGGGCCAAGTATATAAATTTTGGGATCATATTTTAAAAATTGTTTATATGCATACAAAAGTCAAATTTGTTTTAAAAGTTTTTTTTTTGGGGGGGGTCTCTTGGCCCCTTGAGTCCAAATGTAGTTCCGTCTCTGCTAATGGTTAAACATTTTCAGTTTTATAATATTTATAGATTATAGATTTTTTTTATATATATACACATAAAAATAATAATTTATGTCACTCCAAAATGAAAACAATACAATTTTTCTTAGAAATTTAAAAGACAAGGTAGCAAAAATATTCAATTTTTTAAATAAAACTTATCTATATCATTTTGTGTATCATTAAAAAGTATATAGAATTTGGAATTTTTTTATTATAAAATTTTAAACAAACTTTCTCAAACCCAAAATATTCTCTCCTACATTCCATAATGCAGAAAAACATATCTCAAAAATTGATAAAACTAAATAAAATTACAATTCAAAATAAAACAAAAAGAGAAAAATAAAACTCACATCAAAGTCAAACTCCTCTTGAATATGTAAAACATATCAAATATGATGTAATCAAGCTAAATATCCAATGAATAATCAAATTCAAAATTTTTAATAAAGTTTTGAGGTGAGGTCAGTGGTTGATCCCAAGAAAAAGTATTGATTGTACGTACGTAGCTTTATAAATGATGATTGTAACTCAAAAAAACAAAAAAACAAAAAACAACCAAAGAGTACAATTCCAAAGAGGAGAAAAGTAGAATAAAATTTTAGAAAAAAAGAAGAAGAAAAATACATATGAATAATGAATAGATAGATAAATAATTTTAAACACAAAATTGATTTTTTTTTTTTTTTGCTTAAAAAATCACAGAATACACTAATGCAATAAAGAAGATAAAGAGTAGTATATGAAAATATTTGGAAATGCTTAAAACAATTACTCAATTATCTAGAAACATTATATACCACAGACATAACAATTTTTTGCTAATTTATTAAACAAAATATTTACAAACAATGAAAGAAAACTGCACAAAGATCATCTTCTTTAATTGCATAAATTTTTCTTCATCATATTGTCTAGACCATTCTATTAAAACCTGAAAACAACACAAAATAAGATAGATTATAATAAGTTTTTTTACTCAAATAAGGTCAACAACATATAAATAAATAAACCAAATACTTACATCAAAGAACACATATGAATTAATTAATAATAGGACAATTGGGGTACAAACCTCTAGAAGGAGATCTGTACCATGCTTGATTTGGACTACTTCAAGGTAATTGTCAAGTTGTATCTTTTCTACAATCAAAGATTAAGCAAGACTTATGAATACCTTTTTATAGACAATCTTTTTTATAAAAAAATTATTTTTCATCAATTTCATTTTTCAATTATAAACATCTATATTAAAGTAGATAAACATGTAAAAACAAGATCATATGTAAAGTTAAAACCGCCCAAGATGAACATTTATAAAAAATCTCTTTGTTTTGATTTTTCATTGATTTATCATTTAATTATAACACCACGATTAAAGTAGATGAATATATATAAAGTTAAATCCCCTTAAGTTGAATTTGTAAAGTCAGTATATTATATGTTTAGTATTGTCAAAAAAATTGAAGGTAATAAATAAAGAAGAAAAAGATAATGATGTGGTCAATGACATGGTAGATGAGGTGATGACATAAGCATACTAACAATAAATACTACACTTCAAATATATATATATATATATATATATAAATTAAGGGCAACTTTAAGTGTTCTTCAAGGTTCAAATGAATCCCTGACTTGAAATAAAAATAATTTATATATAAAAAATATTTTTTTATTAGTTTACTTTACCTTTAAAAATATTCTTGCACACCCTAATCTAAATCTTGCACACATTGATCACAGATCAACTCAGCCCAAAACTAAACCATAACACATATTAGATCAGTCCAAAACTAAACAACAACATATATTAGCTCATTCCAAAAACAAAAAACAACATAGATCACATATCTCTCTCTCTCTCTCTCTCTCTCTCTCTCTCTCTCTAACTATATTGGTATTGTAAGGACCAGATTAAGTTCCTAGCCCAAAAGGTGGATGGACTTAGGCCCAAAAAGCCTAAAATAATGAATTTGTAGAGAGTTGGTTGGAAAATTAGGCTTTAATGAATCAGACAACCACTAAAGTGGATTCAGATAAGAAGAGAATGAAGATAGACAAGTTTAAACTAAAGAAAATCGGCATCAACACAGTCCAAGAAGATTAGTTTTTATATATTTCTCTCAAGTTTGATTACAAATACAATTCTTGATTGCTACAGTATTTTTCCCTTCTTTTCTCGATCCCTTTTCTATAGAGGGTCTTTTCCATTATATAGTTCTTGGCCCTCCACTTGTTGACCATCCAAGCCACTACTTGAGTGCTTGTCCCATCGAACATCCTCTCAGGCCCTCTGTGCATTGAGGTAGCCAATGTCGCACTGTTTAGGGGTTTTTTCCACATTAATGCAACTAGAAAGTTAGTTGCAGAGCATTTAATGCGATGGTAGTAGCTTTTCCTTGAGATATTTCATGGTCTCCCTCTGTCTTGTTCCTTCTGGATACTTAGCCACATTAGTGGAGTCGTCCGGACTATTGCCCCTGGTGTCAAACCACACCTTCTGACCTCGGCTTTGCCCTGCTGAGGAAGTGTTCCTCCTCGGACAGCCTTCTCGAATGGTTATGATCAGACCTCACCTCTTTACTTACCAACACGAGTTCTTAGGAAGGTGTTTACCCGTCCTCGGACAATTCATGTCCTCGGATTGGGCCCCTGGCCCAATATATATGTAGATATGCATTCCTCGACCTCTCACCCCTACAGGTATCTTTAACTCTAAGAGTAAAGAGTGAATATTAAGGCAAGTTGAGTTGCCCCAACCCACTTGATACGCTTAATAAACGGGTCATGTTGGATTGACACGAATGTAACACAACCTATTTCGACCTACATAATATTAGATATAACATCCATTAAGAAATAATTTTTTATTTCTTTTACATCTCAAAAGTAGTGCATACACTTCAAGTCTTCAACTCACATTCAAAATAATATAGTTTAACAAAAATATAACATCTATCTAGAAATAAGTTCTTTACACCCCAAAAAAAGTGCATACACTTCAACCCAAATTCAAAATAACATAGTTCAACAAAAATATAATATCCTCAGGATTCGTAAAGTTTCAATTTCCAATTATATCCATTGTAAGTGAAAGCTCGAAAATGTGTTGAAAACACAAGAGCTGTTTAGACCCCTAAAACAAAATTATGGCTCGATAGATTTTACACTAACTTAATACTAAGTGTAGAATAGTGTAAATGCGAGCGGATAAAGAAATAAGCTACTCTAATCCATAATCAAAGCAACATAGCAGTAAAATGGAATGTAAAAGAGTAGGGAAGAAGGATGCAAACACAAGATAACACACCGATGTGTTATCGAAGAGGAAACCGAAGAACTCGGCGAAAAACCTCTCCATCGCCCTCCAAGCGGTAATCGATCCACTAGACAATCAGTTGGGATACATGGGTTAGCAAGAGACCCTCCAAGCCTAATATACCCGATGTACCTAAAGCCCTCCAAGCTCCTACTCCAACAAGGTTTCTCAGAACTATGTCTTGTCTAGTTCTCCGGATCTCGCAACAAGCTCCATGTTGCATCTACCATCCTTAGCTTCTTCCAATGCTTCGCAGCAGCACCAAAACGTCACTTGACACTCTAAAAGGTTGTGGTGAGTGTTTAGACTATCAACCTTTCAATGGTATAGAAATGGAGAGGTAGGAGTTGAGGAAATACCACAAGCAAATGTGTAGAGAATTGTGGATATGACATCTCTAATTCTCAAGGTGTTTGGCTAGAGTTTTTTCTCAGAAACACTCCTCAACATTTGTGGGTAATGTGAGTATAAATACTGTAGGCACAGAAAGTGTGTATCAGAATGGACAAGCTAGCAGAACAGAATGTCTCGCAAGTGTCTCGCGGGAAGGCCTTACCTGCGAGGTACTCGTGAGACACAGCTGTCTCCATCCTGGCCTGACTCTTTGCATTCCAGCATGTGCAAGGCACATAGGTCACTTCGCAGGATGCTTAGTCGCGAGCTACCCGCAAAAACTCTTCAGTCTTCAATTTGCTTGAGTCTTCACACTCTCTCTCTATCACACAACCTTTATAATCAAATCCCACATTAAATACAAGGTACAAAAGATTGAATGCAATTACAATAAAATTTGGCAAGGAATATAAGCTAACAAAACACTTAGTTGTAAATAACAACTTTACAATCTCCCATTTTAGCTATTCCGTGATAAAACCCCTAAAATAGACTCTAGACTTAAACGTGAGTTTGGGAATAATAACAAAACTCACTCACACCTAATCTAGAAGGTGTGAAGCACTTGCACGTATATACCTGTAACCTGAAACACTTGCACACAAACAAAACTTTCATTAAGCTTATGACAAGTTGAACACAAGGTACTTACATGAGCAAGTAAAATGCGATCAAGTTTGTAAACACTATAAAACATGTAAGCATTTCTTGATCATATAAGAACAGTCATTAAAGAATGACTACAATGAACATTTAGCTAGTAAATGCTCATCCGGACTCGCAATACAATTAAGAACAATATAAAGGATCAATTGCATGTCCCACACTCAACCAATGCAAAATACACGAAATATTTGCATCTAGGATACAAGATCCTACTAGGGCACAAGAGTGAGGTACTTAAGACATATTAGCATATCCTAAAAGTACAGAAAAATGCTACAAAGCATAGAGAAGATCACAAATTACTGAAATTAAACTGAAAATAAAACAAAGTAGTAAGGCTTTAAACAAAAGCAGCAGTAAAAACTATAAACATAAAACAACAATTATAAAAACTAAAATTAATAGAAGTAACCGCCTATGAACCAATAACCAATGTTTCTAAGCCAACACCTATGCTCCCCCTAACACTATGCAAGCTCTTCCTCAGCTTCCCCTTAAAATTTTCTCCCAATTTTTGACCGAAATGGCCAAAGGGCTAGAACTGATTTGACTCTGAATCTGATCCCCACGCCATGGACAAGTCCTCGATCTATGAAGACAATGCGGTGATCTGTCCCTAGACGTATGCAAACTAGGTCGCGGTGTGTTGCCCATGGGAGTCTAGCATGAGAAACATCTGGTCCACTCTTTCCAGTAAACGATCTAGTCTGTCTGGTCCTCGTGCTGGTGCAGAAGATGGCTATGCTGAAGTCTCTGGAGCAGAAGTAAATCGATCAATCTTTTCTTCTGTATCACCACCCTCGTCCTCAACACGATCTTGTGGTATCGTATGCACACTTGTTTTGGAGCCCTGGATGTGAGCTATGCTCCTATTGACTATGTGTGCACCAATGGGATAGTCCTGCTGAACCACAGTGAGACCACTCAGAAGTTTCAGTTTTGCCTTAGCAATTAATCCCATAATCAGAGAGGAAAAAGGCATTACAGTCCTTGAATTCTGCTTCGTAATGCTCTTTTTCAGCATATGGATGATATGGCCACAAATATCTATCTCCTTATGGGTAAAGAGATCATACAGAAATCTTGTTCTTGGAGCTGACAGTGTAGTGAGGTTGGTAACCGGATACAAGTTGTGGATCATCACATATGCTAAAGCCCTCATCTCCGGTGAAAATGGTATTGTGTTCATGGATGATTTCTTCGGTGTGCCACCAAGTATTCTTATCATTTTATCAGTAGAACCCAATCTGTCCTCATACGGCACTGTAATTGGCTGTGAGGGAGGACAAACCTCTAAAAAATCTTGGATGATCTCCCTTGAAATCACAAATTCTTTGTGCCTTACCCAACACTCGATACGGTCCCCTTTGACAGCAGCATTGGAGAAAAACTCCTTAATTATCTCTAAATAAATAGCCCCAACCGGGTTCAACAGCTTGGTCCACGTTCTTTCTTTGAACACCTCAAGAATGAAAGTGTGCTCAAGAGTTTCTAACTGAACCACCCTCTCCATGATAATGGTTGCTCTTTTGTAGCAATCATTGTATTTCATATCAGCCTCAGCAGACTTAAAATGATCAGAATCAGTGCGTGCACGTTTGGAAGATGATTTCTTGGTGGCTGCATGCTTAGTGGGAGCCATCTATACAAATGAATACAGAATAGACATGAAACATGTGCAAAAACACAAAAACAGAACACAAAACTTGATTAGATTCAAGTTAGTTTCAAAACAAAGGTTAAACAACCTAAAACAGAACATAACCAATTCAAAACAGCATGTGAAACTAGATAAAGCAAGGAAACATAAACACAATGCATGAAAATAAGTAGCTGTGCATGTGTGTGCTTATGTGTGCATGTGCTGATGCATGTGTGTGCATGTGTTGATGCATGGGGGGTGCCCAGAGGGGCCTATGTGTGTGCCTAGTGTGTGCATGGCATGGCATTGAGGCACACAGTGATCAAAGTGTGTAAAACACACAAAAACTTACCAAAGCATGGTAAACATGATCAATCAAGATCAATTCCAAGCATTGGAACTCAGTTGAGTCCAATATAACACATAAATGTAATTCGGACATTCTGTTAAACACCTAACATGCAACAATGCAATCCAAGTATAAGTAATGCATGAACATAGTGAAATCTTACCTCAATACATGCTAAAATGCCTCATGGGGCCAACACAGAAACACAAATAGCAAATGGGACTCAGCCCAATCAAAGTTTTTTTTAAAAAAATCACAAAATAGAGAACCCCAACCCATTTTCGAAAAATCCCCCAATTTTGAAACCCTAACTGAAATTTCTGCATAATCTTAGGGTCCGTTTGGTTCGCGTAAAATATTTTCCGGAAAATACCTATTTTCCGGAAATGATATTTTCCGAAAAAGGAAAATATTTTTAAGTGTTTGGTTGTATTATGAAAATTGTTATGGAAAATAATTTTATGTGTTTGGTTCTGTTAGGAAAATGCTATTTTCCGGCATCAACAACACAACCACAACAACAAAAAATTGATTCCGGCCACCACAACAACACAACAACAACAACAACAACAAAAAATTGATTCCGGCGACAACAACGACAAATTGATTCCGGAAACAACAACAACACAGCAACAACAAAAAATTGATTCCGGTAACACAACAACAACAACAACGCAACAAATTGATTCCGGCGAGTTTAAAAAACAAAACTGAGATGGGTCGAAGGTCTGGGTCTCGGCGATGGGTCGACGACGACATCTGGGTCGAAGGTCTGGGTCGTCGAAGGTCTGGATCGAAGGTCTGGGTCGTCGGTCGAAGGTCGAAGGCGATGGATCGAACGTCTGGGTCGAACGGTTTGGGCTTTGGGTTCGTGGGTCGCCGGCTCTGGTTCGAAGATCGGTGGGTCGTGGCGATCGTGAAGATGGGTTCGCCGGCGAGCTGGGCTCTCCGTTTCGATCTGGGCTCTCCGTTTCTTCCTTCCTTTCTCTCTCTGTCTCTCTCTCTCTCTTCGTGCTCTGTTTTTCTTTTTCCGGAAAATTGTATTTGAAGTGAAAATGGAAGCTGAAATGATTTTCACCCTTGACCATTGGTCAACGGAAATTAATTTCCGGAAAATGGCATTTTCGTGCGCAACCAAACACCCGGAAAATACTGAAAAGCATTTCCGGAAATGCTTTTCACCTGATTCAAACGCAGCCTTAGAGAAACATGAGGAAAATGTTTTAGAAAACATACCTTGTAGTTGGAAATGCAAAAAACACACTTAAGAATAATGGGGTTTGAGTGAAAATTGATTTTGGGTTGAGAAGGGTTCGAAGAGAGGTTGAACGAAGGAAAGTCTAAGTGTTTGAAAAACTGTCATATCTACTACATAAAAACTGAAAACACGCGTTTTTCATGGGTTAAGTAGTAGCAAGACAGTCACGATATAGTCGTGAGAATGGCCACTGAAGCACAAAAACTTTCGCGAGAAGCTTTAAGTCGTGAATCAGTCGCGAAACAGTCGCAAGAGTTTCTGTCTGAATTTGAAGAAATTCCAGTTTTTGCCTAAAACTCATTTCGCGAGAAGCTTTTAGTCGTGAAATACTCGCGTGACAGTCGCGAGAGTCTCTATGTGAATTTACAAAAAGTTTATTTCCTTTAAGCACTTTTCGCGGGAAGCTCTAAGTCGCGAGCTTCTTGCGAAACAACCTCTGAACCAGTTTTTGTGGAAAAACACAAAAATATATTTTGAACAAAAACTAAAAACACGAAAGTATAAAAACACTTTCAAAAACATATAAAACACTCAAAAATCTTTTTGGGTTTGATCCGCAAATACTTGAGCATACACATCACATTTGAACATGTACAATCACACAAATGAGATAGGCATTAATTGAATCAAAGTCTTGTGTGTGAGTATCAAACGTGAAATAATCCTTAGACAAGAGTGAAGTTTCAATGATCAATTCAATCGAGTCATACACAACTGATACTAAATCAAGTGGACGATCTCAATTATAGAAATGAGCATATATGACCTCCCATAAAATGATTACACAACTTAGAAACTTTTCATTTGGCTTCTGCATAAATCATAACATGTGATCCATTTTGGATAATACATCTCATTTTTGAGATCGGTGCTTGGTATTTTTAATATACTAACATTTCGAATTAGCTTTTGGCTTTTTGAGCACCATACATTTCAAATCAAGAGTCGCTTTCCCTTTTTCCTAGTCAAATACTAGTATGTGCGACAGGCTTTTACAGCTCAATATCTCTTTTCATTTGGAGATTTACATTTGGTGAGCTCTTTTTGCAAAAAATAAAAATAAAAATAAAGTGGGAAGAGATATAGGCACAAGTCTATGCAAGTATCAAGACCATTAAGACTATTGATCACTCATTCATGACAAGTTTAAAGATCTATTTACAACAGTCACATATAATTTTCAAGATTTCTTCCACTCAAATAAATGTGCATACATAACAAGCTAAGCTCGTAAATGCACTACGCCATTAGTACGAAGGTACTAGGCCAAACTCACATGTGATAAGCACAACACAAGCGATCAAACATTTTAAAGATTTTTCAATTTTTATGGGTTTTTGAAATTTTGAACACACTAAAAAACAAATAAGTAAAGTAAGATCAACAAAACAGGTACAAACCAAACAAGTAAAAGAAACATAAACTAACAAGTCATGTGAGACCTAAACACCAGATATGCAACAATGAGCGAAGAAGGTTCACATAAAAAGATATAGTTTAAGGAATAATACTAACACCAATGGTCTTACGCAAGGACTCAAATCTCGGACCATCAAGAGGTTTAGTAAATATGTCTGCCTTCTGGTTGTCAGTGTTGATGAACTCAAAGTACTCAGTCTTTTCTTCCACCAAGTCTCGAATGAAGTAGTATCGGATCTCGATATGCTTTGATTTCAAGTGTTGAATTGGATTTTTTGACAAATTTATGGCACTTGTATTATCACATAATATACACATAGTGTCTTAAGTAATTCCATAATCACGAAGAAACTTCTTCATCCATAATAATTGTGCACAACAACTGGCCGCTGCAATGTACTCAGCTTCAGCCGTTGATAGAGAAACTGAATTTTGTTTTTTGCTCATCCATGATACCAAGTTGTTTCCGAGATAAAAACAACCACCGGAAGTGCTTTTCCTATCATGAATGCACCCGGCCCAGTCAGCATTAAAATATCCAGCTAGGTACTCAATTTTGTCTGAATACCAAATTCCATAATCATATGTGCCATTTATGTAGTGGATAATTCGTTTGACTGCTGTCAAATGTGACTCCTTGGGTGCTGCCTGAAATCGAGCACATACTCCTACACTGAAAGCAATGTCTGGTCTACTAGCAGTGAGATAAAGAAGACTACCGATCATGCTTCGATAGAGTGTTGGATCCACTTCTACACCTGCTGCATCACGACTCAATTTTGCTGAGGAACTCATGGGAGTGGAAGTGTGTTTCTTAGAGTCTAGCCCGAATCTTTTTACAAGATTTTTGGCGTACTTCTCTTGAGAGATAAATATCCCATCTTCCCGTTGTTTTACTTGAAGCCCTAGGAAGTAGTTTAGCTCTCCCACCATGCTTATCTCAAACTCCCTTTTCATTTCTTCTGAAAATTCATGAGTTAGATGATCGATTGTGGATCCAAAGACAATGCCATCCACATATACTTAAGCCATAAGGAGAGATCTCTCATCCCTTTTGACAAACAAAGTTCGATCGGCTTGACCTCTCTTGAAACCATGGTCCAAGAGGTATGCGGTGAGGCGATCATACCAAGCTCTTGGTGCTTGTTTCAGCCCATATAATGTCTTCTTCAGCCTCAACACATGGTTCGGAAAGTGAGGGTCTTGAAATCCCTTTGGTTGTTTAACAAACACTTCTTCGTTTAAAAAACCGTTCAAGAAAGCACTCTTCACGTCCATTTGATATAACTTGAAGTTCATAATGCATGCTATGGATAGGAGAATTCGAATTGACTCAAGTCTTGCAACTGAAGCAAACGACTCATCAAAGTCTATGCCTTCAACTTGAGTGTATCCTTGGGCCACCAATTTAGACTTATTTCGAACAACCTCACTATCTTCATCAGTTTTGTTCTTGAAGATCCACTTGGTACCAATACATGTGTATCCTTAGGCCTTGGTACCAACTCCCATACATCATTTCTAACAAACTGATGCAATTCTTGATGCATGGACTCCACCCAATTCTCATCTTTCAAAGCTTCCTCCACTTTCTTTGGTTCAAATTGAGCAAGATAACAGTTGTACATCACATGATTCACAATATTGGTCGGTCCTTTTCTCAAACGAAGTCCTTCATCTACATTACCTATGATATTACTGGAGGGATGATTGAGAATTACCCTTGATGACAGTCTTTTGGAGGTGGAAGGTTCTTCATCGCGAGAAATTGGAGGTTGAACTTCCGAAAGGGTGAGAGGGCTTGAAGACCCTTGTGTTGATCTAGTCTCCCTTCTTGGTATAGGAGGTGTGGACTCCTTTTCTAGTGATTCTTTTTCAGCATCATCACCTTGAGAAATGTTGTCCTCAACCTCACCCTTCTTAAGGTTAGATCCTTCACCATCATCATCAATATCCTTTTCAGATATGGTGTCATCGATGACCACATTTATTGATTCCATCACCGTCTTAGCGCGCTTATTGAACACTCTATATGCCCGGCTATTTATGGAATAGCTTAGAAATATCCCTTCATCACTCTTAGCATCAAATTTTCCAAGATTCTCCCTATTATTGAGAATATAACATTCGCTCCCAAATATTCAAAAATATTTCACCTTTGACTTCTTTTCTCCCTAAATTTCATACGATGTCTTCTTTGTTCCTGCTCAGAAGTAAATCATATTCCCAATGTGGCATGAAGTATTCATAGCTTCAGCCCAAAACTTCTGTGGAAGGTTTTTGTTGAGTAACATTACTCAAGCCATCTCTTGAATCACCTGGTTCTTCCTTTCAACTACCTCATTTTGTTGTAGAGTCTTTGGAGCTAAGAATTCCTTCTTAATGCCGTGTTCATTGCAAAATACTTCAAACTTTGCATTTTCAAACTCCTTCCCATGATCACTTCTGATTTTGACTATAGGAACTCCATTTTCATTCATCAGCCTCTTGCACAATTTTTTCATCTTGTCACATGCTTCTGACTTCTCTCTAAGAAAATCCACCCAAGAATACCTCGAGAAATCGTCGACTACCACCATAATATAGTGCTTTCCACCCATGCTTTTTGTTCTTGTTGGACCCATTAGATCCACATGTAATAACTCTAAAGGGCGAGAAGTGGCAACCACATTTACTTTAGGATGGCTTGACTTTGTTTGTTTTCCCAATTGACATGGACCACAAACATTCTTCTCAATTTTCCCAAACTTTGGTAAACCAACCACAGCTTCAAGTTTCGAGACTTTTGCCACTTGTTTGTAATTAGCATGTCCAAGTCGTTGATGCCATAATTCCAAGAGATTCACTCAAGCATTCCGATATGCTATGCTTGGTTTGGAAATGACCCCATAACAATTATCGGTGGTCCTAAGTCCCTTCAAAACTTGAACACCTTCTTCATTTAGGATTGACATATTTTCTTTGAAAATTGGACTACGAAGTCTTCATCATAAATTTGAGTAATACTCAGCAAGTTCACTTTCAATCCCTTAATGTACAGAACCTCAGTTAACAGAGGCAGTCCTGAAATATCCACTGTCCCCTTTCTAAGAACTTGTGAATGACTACCATTTCCAAATCTCACAAAACCATCTTTTCTTTAAGAGTTTTGAACAAAAACTTATCTCTAGTCATATGCCTTGAACAGCCGTTATCAAGATACCACAAACATGAATTAAACACTTTCAATGCGATATGAATAAAACGACAAGCATGAGAGAGACATTTTTAACCATCAAAGCACGACTCATCTTTCCTCATTTCATTCAAAGATGAGTGTAGCTTCCTTTTTAGACGATCAAGTTCATCACACAAGTGTCTATTCCTTCTCTTATATTCATAAATTAAGGAATTTGACTCACACAAGCTGTTATGTATATCATTGTTTCTATGAACTAAAGATTTCAGCATGTGACTAAAGATTCTAGCATGTTTCTTTGATTTAAATAACTCTAAAAACGCATTACTAAAACAGTCTTCAAATATGCTCATAGATTCATTTTCACAAACACCTTTACTATTCTTCATGTTGGCTTTTGTCAAATCACTTTTCATGGCACACCAAGGGGTCTAGGATCACACTCAGGTATTTAAACCACAGCGAGTGTACCCGCTCTGATACCAATTGAAAGTTCGAAAATATGTTGAAAATACAAGAGCTGCTTAAACTCCCAAAACAAAATTACGACTCGATAGATTTTACACTAACTTAATACTAAGTGCGGAATAATGTAAATGCGAACGGATAAAAAAAAAAGCTACTTTAATCCATAATCAAAGCAACACAGTAGTAAAATGGAATGTAAAAGAGTAGGGAAGAATGATGCAAACACAAAATAACACACCGATATGTTATCGAAGAGAAAACCGAAGAACTCGGCGAAAAACCTCTCCGCCGCCCTCCAAGCAGTAATCGATCCACTAGACAATCAGTTGGGATACATAGGTTAGCAAGAGACCCTCCAAGCCTAATCTACCCGATGTACCTAAGCCTTCCAAGCTCCTATTCCAACAAGACTTCTCGAAACCGTGTCTTGTCTAGTTCTTCGGATCTCACAACAACTCCATATTGCATCTACCATCCTTGGCTTTTTCCAATGCTTCCCAACAGCACCAAAACGTCGCTTGACACTCTGAAAGGATTTGGAGAGTGTTTGGGCTATCAATCTTTCAATGGTATGGAAATGGAGAGGTAGGAGTTGAGGAAATACCACAAGCAAATGTGTGTAGAAAATTGTGGATATGACAATCTTTAATTCTCAAGGTGTTTGGCTAGGGTTTTCTCTCAGAAGCACTCCTCAACATTTGTGGGTAATGTGGGTATAAATAGTGTAGGCACAAAAAGTGTGTATCATAATGGACAGGTTGGCAGAACAGAATGTCTCGCGGGTGTCTCGCGGGAAGGCCTTACCCGCGAGGTACTTGCGAGACACATTTGTCTTCATCCTGGCCTGACTCTTCGCATTCCAGCATGTGCAAGGCACATGGGTCACTTCGCGGGATGCTTAGTCGCGAGCTACCTGCGAAAACTCTTCAGTCTTCAATTTGCTTGAGTCTTCACACTCTCTCTCTATCACACAACCCTTACAATCAAATCCCACATTAAATACAGGGTACAAAAGATTGAATGCAATTACAATCAAATTTGGCACAGAATATAAGCCAACAAAACACTTAGTTGTAAATAACAACTTTACAGTAAGTTTTTGTAATTACTCACTTTTCTTTTTAAATTCAAAATGTTGGTTTGATATAAAAGGTATTTGACAAATCTAAAATAAAATGAATATTTATTTGTTATACGAATTAAATGGGTTGTGTTTTAAATGGGTAATTTTCGATTGACACAAATAAATTGACATGTCTATTATGGGTTACGCAGGTTGACCCACTTATGACATGTTTCTTATTGTGTCGCTTTTGAGTTGACCTATTTATAACCCAAACCCGTTAAGGCCCAACTCTAACCCGCAAAAACCCTTGTCGGGTTCGTGTTGTGTTTGCAAGTTGGGTCGAACATTGACACCCCTATTTCAATCTATGGTGTCTATTTATGATAATTGTCTTCTAAACACTAATCAATTTTTAGTATAGGTAGGGATTGAACTCCAGATTTTTTATACAGTTATTATTTAAATACTCCAAGATGGGATTTGAAAGGCCTTAGTGAAGCCAAAAACCTTTTCTAGACATGGGAATGAAAACTATTAGCTGTATACCCAAAAAAAAAAAAAAAAAAAAAAAAAGAAGAAGATGAAGAAGAAGAAGAAAATTATTAGCCCACAAGAGGTTGCTGCGCAAGTTATTGTCTTATAAAGCAACGTAACATATATTTGTCTTTTTGCTAAAAAAGATTGTCTATTAAATACTTTTTATTCCCAATAAAATAAAATAAAATAACTTTTTATGAATATTAAATAATTTTTATGAATACCAAGTGTAGGGTTCAAATTTGTTGGGCCAAATACCAAGTTTTGTAGTGAGAGCCCAACAAATTCCCCACAATAAATTTGTAGAGGATGGGTTAAACAACTGGGCTGTTTATGGACTTAGCAACGGTTCAGATAAGCAAATCAATAAAAGAAATCAGACTAACATTTAACAAGAATCTCTTTTGGTCCGAAAAGGATTAATATTTATAAACTTAATGAATACAAACTTTTCTCTCCCCTCCTCTCTGTGAGGCTTGCTTCCCTTATATATACACTCTTTTCCCATCTTCACCGCACACTTGTCCTCCATCCAGGCGCCCACTTGAGTACTAGTCACATCAGCCGTTTGCTTTAACCTGCAGTGAGTGGTAGTGGATGACAATACACTGTTCTGGTGTCTTCTCCACATAAATGCGGCCAGGATAGTTGCTGCAGTGCATTGAATGTGGCGGTGGCAGCTTTATTGGTAAGATATTTCATGATTGCCACGCAGTTAGACATGCCCAAAGCTCAGCCCTTGCAGGGAAATCTTCAGCATATCTACTCGATCATGTTCTGGGCAGATCCGTTGGATAGGGTCTCTTCGGCCCCACCAGGTTGTCTTCGGACGGAACATTTGTCCCTTATGAGTTCCACTCTCACCAGGATGGCAAAGAACTTATACTTTTGACCTCTTCGGACAGAGAGTCGTATTCGAACTGGGCCTCAGGCCCAACGTATGGCGTTGGGCTTTCCCACCCACACCAAGTATCGTAAATAAACTAGTTCCAAATTAATGTCCAATAGATTTGAGTCCATGATCAGCAACATTCTTGCATTCCACCCTTAAACAAGCTCACATCGTTTACGCTTAGATAACTTATATACTGTTGGCTGGGATTCTTATTGAGTGCACCACACAGCACCGCCAGTGCATTGACTTATGGAAACATTCGGTAGGAAATCACCATTTACGTATATGATATTGCAGTAGACCAAAAGAAAGCCACATACCTAGGCTTTGCCAATCATTGCTCTTCCACTAGGACTTGACATTCTATACTAGGGAAGCAATTGAATAATAGTATAATAAATATAATCACTTTATCATTGAGCCTACTTAATACAGGTAGTTCTAATTAGCACCTTTCTTTCTTAGGGAAACAAAACCATCTTTCTTAACAATGAGTGATTTCTAGTTCTACCAAAATCTAAATGATTTTCTCTTTATTGATCTACTGCTCACGAAAATATTTCTTGGCTCTTTTGTTGGCTAGAAGTGGTTTCAAATGGGGTGACTTGCATATTAATAAAAAAACAAAAAAATTGGAAAAAGGTTGCATGTGCTTTTCATTTTTATATATTTTTGGATACTGACCATAGAAAAGGTAATATGCTCACCCACTATATGACTTGCCCAGCATCACCTATCTGTCTTGGTCTGTCTCGCTTAGTTTCTCTTGTTGCTGTGTCTCATGATTCACTTGTTTTTCCTATATAAATAAAAAATATGTGATTTAAGTGATCATAATATTTGCAATTGGAAAAATGACAGCAGCTATGTGAATCTGTGATTACTGTTTGCTCTTGTTGCTGTATGTCATGATCCACCTGTTTTTCCTGTACAAATAATATATATATGCAATTTAAGTAATCATAATATTTGCAATCGGAAAAATGACAATAGCTATGTGATTACTATTGGTGCTGCTATAGTTGATCCAACGAAAAAAATTACTGTTTGTCAAAACATTTTCTTGGCACAGAGAAATTGTGTTTTTCCTTTCTTTCTTTTTTCTTTTTTATAAAACTGTGGTCCAATTTCTGCTTATTAATAAAAGTTGTTAATATTTGTAAAATATATACTGCAATGGTCTATACAATACAAGTGTTAAATTTTTCCATTGGTGAGACATTTGCAGTGAGGATGTGCCATACCTTTCCTTCGAATATGTGCTCTATGGTGGCATTGAGGTCCCCCTTCCACTGAGGGTTCTGGAATAGTGTGCTTTCGTACACTCCTTCTAGCTCAGGTGTCTTTAGATTAGTTGGAACAAATGTCCTTAAATTAGGACAGTTAATTACCAAAATTTTCTTCAAGGATGGCCACTCAAAAGCATTTTCTTTTTTGCAAAAACACTGAAGATTTGGTAAATGAGTGAGCCAGATTGAGTTCACTTTATAGAACAAAACTACTTCTTCTTCTTCTTCTTCTGCTATTGCAAGGAGTTCTTCAATTTTTTCACAGTCACTAACTTTTATTTCCTCTAACATTACAAGCAATTTCCCTACGGATGGTGAGAACAAATTTGTCAGATTGTTACAATAATTAACTTCAAACAATCTCAGGTTTCCAAAGCCCATGATCCTTTTTGGACCCTTCTTCCATATGTGCATCAGTTTTGGTAAATGACTTAGATGCAATTCTCGTAACTGATCAAGTACTGGTGCCACGTGACTTTCCTCAACATTTAGTTCCTCAAGTTGAAATATAACTTCTATTGAATCACAGCTCCACAAGTTAACTGATTCTAGATTCTTTAAGCACTCAATTAGATAGGATGGAAAAAGAGACCATATCTTTGAGGGGTTATTGATATCACTAGCTCTTGGATCCTTCGGCCTAGACAAAATACCCTACAAAAAACCAAGAACTGTTGAACATGCAAAATAATAATTTCTTTTCAATTATTATTTGCATTTTTTTAGAGAAAAAGATGGTATAAACAGATCTGTGAATGTTTTTTTTTTTAATTTTTTTTTATCTCACTATGTTGAATGCGTTAAGGTTATGGCCAACAATTGATCAATTGGAGATCTATATGAGAGTCAATGACCATGATCCATTGGGAAAAGTGCATAAATCATAGAACTTCTACGTACCTCTTTCTTCACAGAAAAACTTCTTTGGGATTTATTGGTGGTGCCTTGGTCTGACACAGCCATTGGACCATAATTTTTGCTACGTGGTACACACTCAAGGCATTGCCCAAGAGAACCGAGGAACCCAAGTCCAGGCCCATGAGGTCTTGAATCCAATTCCTCTTTGATTTTCCTCAACTTTCTTGGTC
The DNA here is from genome assembly GCA_023736055.1 of Quercus glauca. NCBI lineage: Eukaryota > Viridiplantae > Streptophyta > Magnoliopsida > Fagales > Fagaceae > Quercus > Quercus glauca. Next base: position 25,938,447 of record CM043324.1, on the reverse strand, counting down.
TCTGAGTTTCTGAACCAATTGTTTTCAATTTGCCACAATACCTAAAAGTAATATCCTTAATGGATGACCATTCAAAAGAATAAGCTTCAATACAGAAACTCACGAGATTTAGCAACCATTTTAGTATCAAGGAACTAAGTTTAGGGAAAATGATGATATCTGTTGCCTCTTCTTCTCCATCTCTTTGAACAATGTTTTTGATCGCATCACTGCTAGATAGGTCCATGCTTTGAAGTTTCACAAGTAGTTTTGCAATAGAAAGTGGGATTAAATAAATTAGGTGGTGACAGGAAAATACTTGAATTGATGTTAGGTTTTGAAAGCCCTGAATTCCTCGTGGAACATTCTTCCACATGTACGCCAACTTAAATGAATTATCTACTCGTAAATATTTCAATTCAGAAAGTATTGTGATTCCCTGGCGCCCATTGTCGACCTTTAGTCCTTCAAGATCAAACAGCACTTCAATTGAATCATTTCTAGTCAACAAAAGTTCTTCTAAATTTGGTGGCCACAAGATGGTTGTAGATGAAAAGAGTTTATGAGAAATAAGGGGTGTTGATTCAAGAAAGTCTGACCTAGCAGTATGTTGCTGAATGTCATCGGTCACCTCAGCCTTTTCAGAAGTGGTCAATTTATCAGTTTCACTGCTTCCAACCTGATGAATCCATTAAATTATTATGATATATAATCAACAATTTTCAAGTTTTCATGTAAGAAGCATCAAATTCAAACCAGATCGAAGCTTGAATTGTTAAAATCAATAAATCAATTTCAAAAACATAAAACAACAAGCTTTGAGTGGTACATACATACCTCCTGATTCAAGGATGATTGGACAAGCTGAACGGGACCCAAGCCTGTACAAAATCCAATGAGTCTTGGCAGGAACTCTAGGTGTAGAAGTGTTAATTGCGGAAACATGATCTTATCAAGTGCCTTCTCATCTTCTCCTTCCTTTGGGAAAATTTCTTTCATGTGATCACTGTAATATATTTCTAACTCTTGGAGTTGAACCAAACCTCTCGCTATGGACAATGAAAAAACATTTTTCAGCAGTCCACAACAAAATAGCCGAATTGATCTTAGGTTGCCAAAACAACCAAGCTTTGCATCGGTCAAGGATCTCTCTGGGAATTGGCAATGATATATCTCTTTTAAATTATGCAAATAAGACAATTTCAGTGACTCTAGGATAGGGAAGGCAGCACATGGAGTTTGATGCAACGTGGCATCGATTACATATTCTACATATATACTTCCACGAACTTCTAGAACCTTCAAGCATTGAAAACCTTCTTTGTCTAACTCATACGCAATGTTTTTTAAATCTTTTATATCTCTCAAATATAAAATTTCACATTTTGCTAACAGTTGAAGAAGCATCCGACTCTTTGCAATATCACATCTTACAAGTGCCAATATATTTCTAAATAAATAAGACTCTGTTTCTGTCGAATATTGATACATTCCCTCACCTACAGATATCTGAAATTTTATCATTTGATTTTCAAAGAGAATATGTTTTTGCAAGACCTCAATATTTGGTATCTCAAATTTTAAAGCCATCAAATGGTTGGGCAAAGACATCAGTTCAGCAAGGCTTGCATTTGCTCCCTCTTTGTTGCCTTCCATAGGTTCCCAATGCACATTGACTCCAAACATGTACAACTCTTCTAGGTGAGATAAACTCGATAGGAGACCAGGTGGAATTCGCTGCAGAGAAAGGCATTTTGACAGATCTAACACCTTTAAATGACTAAGATTTCCCATTTCTCTGGGCAACTCTTTGATGTCAGAACCCAAAAAGCTAAGAATTTCTAGTTTCCTCAGTGCTCCAATTGCTGACACTTCTGTTAACTCACAAAAATCTAAATGCAGGGCCCGAAGGTTTTGAAGAACATGGATTGACTGTGGTAGTAATGGAAATGACATACCTCTCAAAGTCAAAACCCTTAATCCGCTCATCCCTTTAAATAGATTAGCTGGGAGTGTCTGCAAAGTCATTCTGCTACATAGTAGTTGCAAAAGCTCAAGTTTCGGACACACCAAGCCATCAGGATGCCTTTTCAGTTTTTCAGATACAAGCGAAATTGCAGAGTGCTCGTATGTCTCTTTCTCTGGCCATTCTTCCATTTCATTATTACTTTGTACCAAAAAACCATGATTTTCTGCAATTGATATTGCAACATCCCGGACAACATCATGCATTTTGACAGATTCTTGTTTCTCACTATCCAACAATAGAAATGATCTTTTAAGATACTCAACAATTGCATGGACTCTATTTCTTGCTTCTCCCACACTATCAATCTTTGCCAACAAACTTTGTCCCACTCCATATCTGACTATATATTCAATGGGAATCTCAAAATCTTCTGGAAATAGACAGCATAGCAAAAAGCATGACTTGGTTTCATCACTTTTTAAATAATCATAACTAAGCTTTATGCTGGAATAAACCTTAGAATCCAGACCAAGAATATTTTTTGGGATTGACTTCTTAAGTTGTTGAAGTGCAGCACTCCACTCAAACTCAGTTTTGTTTTCTAACGCTCTTCCAACTGTTACAAGAGCAACAGGTAGACCTCCACATTCCTTTGCAACCTCTTTCGCTATTGGACGTAGATTGGGAGTATCAACACAATTACCTGCCATCTCTCTAAAAAGATTCCATGCTTCTTCTCCAGATAAGACTTCAAGTTTAAAAATCTTCTGAGATTTCATCTGATTGCAGGCGTCTTCACTTCGTGATGTCAACAAGATTTTGCATCTGTTATGTTGACCTCCATAGGGAATTCCTACAGCCTCTAAATTTAGTGCATCCCAAATATCATCCAATATTACAAGGACACTCTTACCACTGGTTATTCTTTTTTTTAACCGTTCTGCTCTTACAAGTGATGAATACTCTTCAACAAGTTTCAGATCTAGCATCTCCGCAATTTGACCTTGAATCTTTATATCGTCTTGATTTTGGGACACCGCTGCCATCGCAACTTCATCAAATAACCTATCATCTTTTGCTATTTTCGCTACCTCTTTTGCCATTGTTGTTTTCCCAATCCCCCCCATACCGCATATTGCAATCATGTTGATATTGTTGTCCCTTAGAGCCTTTAAAACTTCTTTCACAATTGATATTCTTGAATCAAAAGCCTTAAAACCTGAAGATCCTATTCCTTGTGGAGGAGGCCTATAGGACATTCTAGCAAATTGTCCATCCTTTAGAAGTCCATCAATTTCTAGAGTTTTCTTCTTAGCTTTCCTACTCAAGGAATAACGTGACTTTAGATTGGGACACCATCCATCCAAACACATCGTATTCGCTATGACATCTTCTTCAAGGAATCTCTGCAGACCTTCACTGATGTTGTCTACCTCCTGTACCCATCTCTCAACCTCAGGTGCCATTACCTCTCCGTTCCTTTCAGCTTCATCAATTCCTAATTGCACCCCATGTCTCTTGTCACCCAGCTTCTGAAATTGATCTTTGAGATTCTTGACGTTGCTATTTAGGTGAATCAGATAACCAATCTGTTGTCCGATTCGCTCCAGCAAGATTTCTCCAATTTTTTCTATAATTGGTTTGACAGATTCCATTGCTATTTCCATTTCTTTGCTTTCTTCTTTTGTATTATCTGTAAGAAAAAGAAAAAGAAAAAATCAAATTAGCAATGTACTTTCGAAAAAATGAAGTTCATACTGATGATCAAACTGAAGTGAAATTATTAGAAAGTTTTAGCATAGCAATTATCACCATCCAACTTTTTAGAATGATGTACTTTAATCCAATATACCATGTGATAAGTAAGTTGATGCTGTGCTATGTGCATTTAGAGTTTGTATTAAAAAAGTTGCTTCACAAACTGATCGATTTTGACTAATTCTTCAACACCCACGAGTATCCAATTGTCAAATTATTTCAAAATTGATGATTCAAATGTTACCACTTACCAGTTGCCACGCACAGTACATATTAAACAAGTTTGACGGATGCATATAATATTTGTAATTCTTGAGTATTTATTGCTAATGATTAGAAATAGGAAAATGAGATATAAACTTGTTTACAATTAAATTGGGTGTAACTTTTGATAATGTTACACTACTTAGAGCATCCGTAGCAGCTGTTGTAAAAATTATGCCATTTTGCCACACCAAAAGTCTACTTTATTATTTTACCACATCATTTTACAATATCCTATTTATCAGATGTTCTATATTTTTACCACTTCATTTAAATATTATTTTTTAATTCTTATTTTTTTATTTTTTTATTCTTTCTTCCCAACGGTAGCATTTGTCCTACAATAGTCATACAGGTAGATGTTTTACAACTAGATTGGTATTGACACAAATGATTCACATGCACCAGAAGATGGCAAACAAACAAGAAATGTTCAAATAAGCACTCATATCAATAACATGTAGATGCAATAGCTTCCAAAAGGGAGGCTACAAAATGCATCTGGGTTTCCTCATCGATTCTTGAAAATAGAGGCACGTGGACAAATAAAGATTTGTGACCCTTCTGTTCTGCAAAATGGAGAGAATGATAATATACATAATTGCACACAAAACGGCCGGCATCATCTGAAATTGTCACATCAAAGTCCTTCTTCTTCAAGAACTTCAGGATTTCCTCAATGCAGCAAGAAGTCTTCAACAACCAAATGATGAAAAGTTAAAACACGAACACAGGAAAAAAAAAATGGAGAGAGAGAGCAGAGGCATGACAAACAAAAAGTTGAATGTTTTCAATACTCAACACAATTTTATGGTAATTATAATTATTAGTGTCTAGTTTGCAACTGAAATGATATAGCCAGTTTGACAGTGAAACTTCCTGTAGGAATTGGCAGTGCCCCCTGCTTAGTTCAATTAGCCTAGTACTTATCAAATAGGTCAATTAATCTTTTGCAAATCTACAAACTCAACCATCATAGCCACAACTCTCCAATTCCCATGGATTGCAAACTGACAGTCTTAAACTACATATGGTCCACCTGCTGAGAAAATAAGATAAATATTGAAAATTCTATTCGCTCCAACATTTGGTCCACAAACAACATTTGGTTTGTTGCAAACTCAAGAATGCAAACAGTATCCTGGAGAACTCATCATTACCATCAACACCTCTACCTATTAAACCTAAAATTGATTTCAGCCTTCAACTCCACCAATTAACTATATATATCTTTTTGTAGTTCATTCCTCTAGCATCATGAGCATACTTTATGGTTAATTAGATTACAAAGACCTCACTGTTTTAATCCAAAAGGCTTAAAACTTGAACAATTCAAACAAACAACCAAACCCTCCCCACCCATTCGAAAAAAACCAAATTCAATCAAATGAGAATTAACCAATAACTATTTCCCAACCCCAAAGTCCATTTTTCAAATAAAACGATCATAATTCACATGATAGCAAACACAGTATTCAACTTTGAAAGAAACCCATCAAAGGTCCCCTAAAATCCAACATGCCCAGAAACCAAAAATCCAACATGCCCAGAATCAGAAATACCCAGAGCTCATTTTTGTTTCTTACGAAGAAACAGACATCAAACGGTCGAAACCATTTAAAAAAAAAAACCAAAAAACGTAGAATCACAGAGAACATAGAGAATCACAGAGAAGACAGAGAACTTACCTGTACGCAGTAGATGTAGAACGAATCGATGAAACCTTCAGAGAAACGGTGAATCGATGCAACCTTCAGAGATAGAACAGTGAATCGGCGACTCTGAGAACAACGAACAGTGAATCGGCGGCTCAAGATAGAACAGAGACCCACAACCCAGAGACCCACGCCAATAGGCGACTCTGAGATAGAACAGAGAGGAGAGAGCGAACAAAAGGGGAAAAAAAAAACCGGTGAAGGAGATCAGTGATGGTAGAGAGGAAATCAGTGGTGGCTCATATTCACGAATGGGAAGAGAATAGATCAAAAGGGAAGAAGGAAAAAGAAAGAGTATGGGAGAGTGGAGATGGAGGCGGTGAATGCTGAAGGAGAAGATGAAAGAGGATATGAGAGAGAAACGGGAATAAAAAATTAATAAATCCATATACCACGTCTCACCAAATTTGTGATTATACTGTAGCATATTGCAAAAAATATGACATTTAGCACATTTGATAAATGTCTTCAAATGGTATTTGGTGTGAGATATATCCCACGTCTACTGTGGGTGCCCTTAGTAAATTTCTATTAAATGTGTATTTTGACAAATTTATAATTAAATTTAGGTTACTATTACTCCTTATTCCCCTCCATGCTTACAAGATTTCAAGATGATTAAAAATCAATAATTGTTTCATTACAGAATGTAATTTCAAGTTTTTCATATTTAAAATTTATATACAAATCATAGTTTATCAATTGAATAGTAAATCATATCTAATTAATATGAAATTTGTATGTTAAGAAGAAGAACGAAGAAGTTTAATCCAACAAGAGAATCTTTAAAATATTAGTTCCAAAAAAGTTTTCTGTAACTCATGCTGGACAATCTCAAATTTCAAATGTTACTTAAAACAAAATACAATTTGTTAGCTCAAGCTTGCATCCACACCAGACCTTGTATAATAGAACAAGATACACACAAACACCCACACAAACACACCCACGCGGACAAACCAACAGAGAGAGAGAGAGAGAGAGCGTTGTTGTGAACTTGATTCGCCGAAACATACAGATCGGTGCTGGCCGTGTAGATCGGTGCTTGTGGGTTTTGATGCTTGTGGTGCTTGTGGTGGAGGGGTGATTTGACCATCAGAGAAAGAAGAAGAAGATGGTTGTGGTGGAAAGGTAATCTGAACGTGAGAGGAAGAGGATAAGCTTTTGAAGAGAGGGGAGAGCTGAGACTGAGAAGGATCAGATTAAAGGATATGAGAAACGAGACAAGTACAAAAGAAAAAGACAGAGAGGTAAAGGGCAATAGACAAAGATAAAATAATAATAACAAAATAAATAAATATTATTATTTAAATAGAATAGATAATAAAATAGATAAATTAACCCGTGTGTTTTGGAGAAGTATTAGTATAAATAAAAAATAAAAAAATAAAAAAGTAAGTACTTTATACCAAAAATGACTCAAAAAATTTATATGTTATTACTCAAAAGTTTACCTTTATGGTATGTTTAGATACTGTTAAAAATTGAAAACTGAAAAGACGTAGTAAAATAATTTTTAAATGTGTGAATAGTGCCGTGAGATCTAATTTAAAATTTTTTTTTGGCTAAATTCCGTACTTGTGAGTCTTATAAACAGTACACGAGACTCACTAGAAAACGCCCAACACAGCTAAAAACACTTTTCAACTCTATCCAAACTTACACTTAAACCTTAAACTTATGGACTACTGTCAATGTGAACTTTTAGTTAGGATCCCTCAACAATATGTCTATTAACTTTAAGCCCATTTGTTACTATTGTTTAAACACGAGTTTTCAGTGTTTAAACAACATTACTCGTATTTTCACACACTTTTTTATCTATACGTATTTTCAAAAAATACAAATAACGCTACTAGAACAACATTACCAAATAGACTCTTAAGTGTCCAAAACAAGAGTTACCGGCTTTTGTAACGGGTAAGTTGTGTGATATTATGCCTTTGTCCTCATTTTCTGTGTGTGTGTGTTGTAAAAATTATATTCCTTCTAAAAAAAAAAAGTGTCCAAAACAATGGTAATTTTGATAGTTGAATAAGAGTTGGGTAGTTAATTTTGAGGGGTTGGATGTAGTATTGGGCGTGGTGGTTCACAGTGATCTTCAGATCTTGACAGTGTGTACCGATTTTGATTAGGTGATGACTTTTATTTTCTTTCTCTTGAATCTCAGATTTTTTTTTTCTTAATATAAATTTTAGCAGTTATTTATATTTTTTTTAAAATTATTTTAGTGGTTAAATATTGGATTTTAAACGGAAGGACTAAATTACAATGACTGTAAACTTTAAGAAAAATTGACAATAAATAAATAAATGTTGAAAAACGAAAATTAACCTAAACATATACCATGTAATTTGAATTTTAGCATATTTATTATTATTGAAAGATTGCTACATTGGACACATGAAAGGAATGCGGATGTTTTTTTTTTTTTTTTGGTTAATATTACGATTTTCTTTATTTTTTGTTGTTGATATATATGTCACACTAATATATAAATATTTTATGTAAAACCTCAATTAAATAAGAAAAATAAAATATTTCCTATTTTGTCAATGTCTATTAAAGCTCCAAAACCTATATGCACAAAACAAACTTTTATTTTACATAAAATTTTAAAGTTTTAGGTACATAAATGTTATAGCTTAGTTTTTGAAATGTTACAATTTGATTGTTTTACGAGTATTAACTAAAATATCACAATTCACACGAATTGTACTTGTACTTAAGAAGTGATCTCCTTTCAATGTATCTAGACATTTTTCCCCCACTACTGTGTGCTGCTTTGGGGGAGAATAAAACCATGAAAAGTATGGGCCCTAAAGAAAAAAATATTTACATAGTTAGGATGGAGTTACTACAAATGGTATTTCTAGCCAAAATTGTGGGCTCCACACGCAAGGATGCGTGTACCCATAAGGGGGTGGACTGTAAATGACCAGTGGGAGAAGGAATCCTAAAGTCCCATATCGCCTTAGGAAGCACATGGGATGTGCTTATGTAAGTTTCGTGATTCGTACCCTTTAAATGATATACTGGCATGTCAGTTCCTTCATGAAGGCAGGATGCGTGGTACTTAAGGTCCGTTTGGATATAGCTAAAAACTGAAAACTGAAAACAGAAAAACACTGTAGCAAAATAATTTTTAAATGTATGAATAGTACTGTGGGACCCATTTTTAATGAAAAAGTGGTTAAAAAGTGAAATTTGTGGGTCCGTGAACAGTGCATAGTCACAGGAAAAGTCAAACTTTTCGTCTGGGAACGCTGAAAAGTTAAAAAAAGAAAAAGAAAAAAAAGAAAGAGAAACGCACACTTAATCTCTTTGGAAGTGATTTTAGACTCAAAGCCGGCGCGAGCTTGAGAGTAAGTGGTGTCTCTTAAAAAGAGGAAAATGGAGTCGCAACCTAGTTATAGGTCCAGGAACCAAAACACGACTCTATAGACATGTGATATTAGAATCAAAGACATGCAAGCACAAGCATATAAACATGTGGATGCGCATACAAGGAGTTAGGGGGAAAACATTTAATTCATAGCATTGAACTCAAAGAATCAAGGTATAGACATGGAAGACAACATGGTAAAAGCATGGTAAGAACAACTTTAGTGTGTGCAAGTGTATACCCAATCATGCATGAGCACGGGCACATGCATGTGGATAACAAAAAGAATTGTGAGTCTTACTTCAATGAATTTTAAGTCTTATGAGAAGGGATTAGTAATTGAAGTGGAATCTTCATTAATTGATGTGTGTCTTCCCTTTATTAGACTTAGGTTGTCTTGATTCAACATTAACCACCTTACATCTTTAAGGCTTAATAAGATTTGATTTAAGGCATGATTAATTTGACTTTTGATGTTACCATTTAAGTGCAAATCAATTAGTTTTTGAAATGTTACAATTTGATCATTTTAAGAGTAATAACTAAAATATCTTAATTCACATGAGTTGTACTTGTACTTAAGGAGTGATCTCCCTTCAATGTGTAGAGTCATTTTCCCCGATTACTATGTGTTTTGGGGGAGAACTAAACTGTGAGGAGTATGGACCCCAAAACAAACAATATTTACATAATTGGGATGAGGTCATTACAGATAGTATTAGAGTCATGCCTCAACCGGAAGTATGGGCCCTACATGCAAGGATGCATGTACCTATAAGGGGGTGGATTGTAAAGGACCAGTGAGATAGGCAATCTTGGAGTCCCACATTGCCTGGAGAAGCACAGGGAGATGTGCTTATAAGGAGCAATCTCCAGTCAATGTGCAGAGACATTTTCCCCCACTACTATGTGTTTTGGGGGAGAATAAAACTGTGAGTAGTATAGGTCCTAAAGCGGACAATATTTATATAGTTAGGGATCACAAAATAGCTTATTTATGTGTAAACAAAACCCCTTAATGAAATGTCTTACATTAAAATATTGTTAAGTATTCACATTGGTCCCTAGTCGTGTGCACGTGTGTGCATGTTTGTACTTTGTATTGCTTATGGGAATTTTGTTCCCCTTAAAGTAAGGGTAAATCTCTTGTGCATAGTGTGTTGCACACACTTATGTTTTTAAAATTGAAAATGTGACTTAAAATCATGTTTTTAGTTTATAAGAATACATAGTGTGGGTGTAACATCACAAGGTATGAAATAAGCAATGCCTTGAAATTAAATCTTGGTTCCACCGTTGCATGACGATAGGAATTCCTTGACGTGTGTCTATTAGAGAGCAAGATGCGTGCCAAAGCTAGAGAAAATGGCTTGTGAAAGTGTATGTGGAAGGAGACACACATGTAGCATATGTAATCAAGAAGGTGCCGGTATTAGGGCTGTAAATGAACCAAGTCATTCATAAACAACTTAGGTCTAATTTAATAAAAAGCTTATTTATATTTGTTTGTTTATAAATAAGCCAAATTTGAGCCTTAGTTTTAAGCTTGTTTAATAACAAGCCAAGCCTAAGTAAAACACATTTGTTCATCAACAAGCTCATAAGCTATATGGCTCGATACAAAATAAGTCAATTATAGACTCATTTATAGGCTTGATATGTTTTTGCAAAATTAACTCACTACACATATCTTAATAATGACATGACCCACATGGGATCACTTCCCATTACCTTAATTTTTTTCTTTTCCTTATAAACTGACCAAGTACCACTTTATACTTTAGTTACATTTAAAAAAATAAAAAATTTAAGTAGGCCATGTATGTCCCTTCCCCATTCACTATCTATTGTAAAGTTACAAAACATGTTAGTCATTTCTCATTCACAATAGTTACACTCAAATCTCTTTCTAGTTCTTTACTATCTTTTGTGGATGTAAAATTTGAATTTTAAACAATTGCTAAAGTTATAGACAAGAAGAATGAATAGATGGATTTAATTATGTAAAGTTGTAATTTGAACAATGGCTAATCATAGGTGGGACTAGAAGAATGAGAAAATGAGTATGCTATGCTATTTTCTTATTTTTGTTTACTTAATTTTTGGAGATTTAAGAATTTGATAATATAATTTTTTTGGATCACAAGCTCAAAAGCTTGTCTTGAGCTCGAGTTTGAGCTTAATATTAAGCTTAAGCTTGGCTTGACTAATTCATCAAGCCAAACCAAGCCAAGCTCAATCTTTTTGGCCTTCTCATGAGCTCAAGCTCAAAATATCATTTTAGGCTTGTCCCGAGCTTGAGCCAAGCTTGAGTTTTTTATTTTTACTAACGAGCCAAGCTTGAACATGCATTATTCGTCAAAGATGAGCTCGTTTATAGCCCTAGCTAGTGCACAGGGTGGGTGCAAGTGTGTGGCCGGCACATGGAAGCTTGGATATGCATGTAGGTAGTAGGACCTTTTGGTGGAACATGAATAAGGTCCATGACTCATGATCTCTTTTTTGGTAGTGATTTTTGTGGCCTCATGTACATCAGCTTCTGATCTCTTGACTTGTTTGATTAATCGCCTAATGGTTGGAAGGCTTGGATTTGATGAAGGCAGTCTTGTACAGCGCTAAATGTGCTAGCAGAGAATAACACTTCTGATAAGGGTGTCAAGAAAGAAGAGAGGAGCGCCCATAATGTATTATAGCATATCAGAAGATTCAGAACATATGGAAAAAAAATAACAAAAGTACACAAAGAGAAGGAACATAAATCAAATTAACATGGTTCGACTTTGAAGGCGGAAACAGAGGCACTATTGGACTTTGGGCCAGTGCCTCCATCGCCCACAAAACATTTATAAAAAAAAAAAATATATATATATATATATATAAAGTATTAATTTTAACAATTTTGTTCTGTAAAGTTACACTTTACTCCATTTTGAGTAATACTACAATAGCTATAAAATGTTTTACAACATTCTTACAAACTATTGACTAAACTCTACTACATAGATATATGGATGAGTATTCATTACTCTAGACTTTAACGTCAGCTTTGTTTACTTCATTTTTAATGCCCTTGGAAGAAGACAAGTAGATAATCATTAAAGTCATCAATACATATATAAAAGCATAGACCTCATACGGGAGAGCATGAGATTTTGCCAAGTGGCACTCTCTTTGAAAAAATAATTGAATTTTTTTTTTTGAAATAAAATACATTATTCTTAATTTATTACACTTATTAGATGTCACATCAGTTATTTACTAAACTCAATAGATTTTAATTAGTAATAAATAAGACTAATGGATAAGATAGAGGGATGTTAATCATCAAAAACTCTTTGTTTTCCTTATTCCTCCATCCAAAGGTTTTCTTATGTTTATGCCTACTCCTCTTCCCTTATAACTAAATGCCTACTCTTCCTAAACCACTACATGCCTTCTCTTATGCCTATGTTGCTAAATTACCAATTCTATGTTCTATAATTTGCACAAACTCAAATAGCATTCAGATTGTTTAAGAACACATGAAATCATATAAAAATCACCAAATTAGAGTTTAAAATTATAATTAAATTTTTAAAAGAAATCTAGGCACATTTGCACATAAATTCCATGTAACTAAGTCACACTTAGGAATATTGGACCATTTTTCCTTTGTATAAATAGAAGGGTCCCAATGGGATGAGGGAGCTAACAATTTTCTCTCCAAAACATTTATTGTAGAAACACAAAAGTTTTCCATTGTAGACTTTTCACGATTAAAGAACATGACTTGCCAATTAATCAAACTAGAGTTTTTAGTACCTACAGCAATTTCACAACATCAAGAACAAACCCCAGTGTATACAATGTCAAATTCCATAGTCTCCTGTTACATCAAATGAGTGTTTAATTTTTCTCGCAAAGTATTGAATAGTAAAGCTTCTGGGCCATAGTCTCAATTACAACTCTCAATCATGTTGGACTTGGATGACACCTATCAACAACGTATCATTATGAGATACAGAAAAAAATTTGGAGTGTACACAACGTTTAGTGTGGATGGGAAGAAATTTCATCCTATTCCAATTGGTTAGGTTAGTGAGGGACTTATTCCAATTTAATGATCCTGGAATTTTGTATACAAGTAATAATCAAGGAAACTTCCACCTAAAATAAGTCGGACTTTTGGCAAGAGAGAAAATTGATGTCTAGACAAAATCAAGCTAAGGCCAACCAAAATGGACCATATTCTTAATTTCTTATCTCTATTTGTTCCATGTACAAGACTTATAGTCAATGCTTGGCGTATAAAAGTTGAATATCTTATCTAAAGTCCATCCTCTGAAAGCTTGAGAAAAAATTCATCTAAACCAACACAATATGTAAATTATAAAGGAATCAAAGAAAAATTGTAAAAAATAATGAAAACTTAATCTATGCTTAAATTCTTATAAGGATGAACACAATAGTAATATCCTTTTAAATAAAAAATAAAGATAAAAAAATATATACTTATTTTGTACGTGTAGGGACCTGATTCGAGCACTATTCTTTACGAATGAGTGGACTCAAGCCCGGCTGGCCCAATACAATGAATTTGTAGAGAGCGGGTCAAAGAACTAGGCCCTAGTGAGGGTTGTACAATTAAGCATGGTAATACATGGATCGATAGACAAGAATACAGACTGAAAGTATGAAATTAGACTTCTCGGCCACTTTCTTTAATAGTCTCTTTCTTATATCTCTCTTGGTATTGGGTTACAAAGATTATACAAATACTGAGACACCTCTCCTTTCCTTAAACTGCCGTCCTCTTTTCTGGAGGACTTCTTACATTTTATACCCCTTTCTGGTTAATCTCGGCCCTCCATTTATCGCTTATGCAGGTCATCATGCCAGTGCTTGTCCCATCAGCCACCTTCCCATCCTTTCTGTGGGTGGTAGCAGCTGAGGCGGCACTGTTCAGGGGTCACTTCTCCATTTAATGCGGCCAGAACGTTAGTTGTGGGCATTTAATGTGGAGGTGACAGTTCCTCCTGGGATCGCTCCTCCACCATGCTCATATGACCAACCCGCTGTACTTGCCTCTGCCTTGGATAGCTGTGGAAGTTTACCTCCGAAGACACTTTGTTCTTCCTTACAATGATGAGTGCAGGCCGAGGACATGATTGTCCTCGGCGGTATTACTGGCGAATGGACTCGTCCTCGAACACATCTTTCTCCTCGGCATGGGCCTTGGACTTAGCGTAGAGTGGGCCGGGGTTGCCAAATTCTCTGGCCCCACAATAGCCCCTCAAAATCCTGCTGTCAAGCTCCTCGGACTGAGAGGAGGATTTTGACGTCCTCGGGCCTCTGCCGCGGCTTGTTGAGTCTTGTCCTCCATGAGTATCAGTGCTCTTTTGCCTGTCCAAGGCACGTTTCTGACGCCTTGGTATGCGGAGCGCACTCGCATTAAATTCAGGCGGCCTTGTGCTCCCCACGTTCAATGGTGTGATGATAATCTAACGGTGGTGATCTTCTTGACTATTTGGGCGGGAAAACTTTGCACGGTTGTTATTTTTTATTGGAGGTATAAATACTCATTTGAATTGATCCGTCCATTTACTTTCGCATTCAAGAGATATTGTACACATACTTTGAATCTGGTCACGTCTTCAACTGAACTTGCGACTTCTTTCAGCACAAAAAGCCTGCCCGAGGAGCTTTTCCTCATTTCTGTAAGTCTTCTTCTCTCTCTCCAATTACGTTCTCCCCTCTTTTAGACTTCTTTCTTCGTGTCTCTTAGTTGTCTCTGGGAATGGGTAGGCTCAAGAAATTTGTTGAATCTGAAGAGGCGATGGAGAAATTCATTGCTGATTATAGGATACGCAGCACTGTAGGTATAAGGTACTGTGAAGAGGGGGAATGGAGGTTTAGGAGGGAAGAGGGAGAGGTGGTGATTCCCATAATCGCCTTCTTAGAGGGTGGTATGCGGATCCCCATGGGTCAGGTGATGACAAGTTACCTTAGGCATTTCCATCTCGCCCCCACCCAATGCGGCGTCAATATGTTTAGGATTCTGGGTTGTATAGATGCCTTAAATGAGAAGATGGAGCTGAGGCTAACCCATCATGATGTGAACTGGTGCTATAACTTTCAGCGTCTGAAGGACAAGTCATACTACATGAAGACGATGGAGGATAGAGTACGACTTATTCAGTGCCTCCCTTCGTCCAGCAAGGGGCTAGATAAGGACTTTCTCATTGTGTCCGGGGAGTGGCACGATGGCCTTCATTGTCCAACAGTAGAGGGCACACCAGGTGGGGCACTCGGAGTAAGAGAGGGTGTTACTTTTTGGATTTTCGTTGCCTGCTTTGTTTGGTTGCTAATAGTAGTATGTTTTCGCTTCTTGCAGATCCACATGCTTTCGAGCGTCATTTTGGCTTGGTCAACAAGGACTTGGAGAAGGTGCTGAAGGCAGAGATTTTTGTGAATAAGGCCGACAACCAAGTTAGGGTCGTTCACAGGATCCTGAGGTACGACCCTATTCAAAAGTCGTACGATGCGCCAAGGTGTCTGATTAGGGCCAAGGATCTTCGGCTCCGGAGAATTACCGTAGTCGAGGACAGTTTCTTGATCCTGAAGGGGCCTCTTGCTCCAGAAGGTACTCAGTTGGCGGGTTCCTCTACATCCCGTCGAGCTGCGGAGGCTGAGGAGGGAGGTGAGCGAACAGAGGAAGGAGGTGCCAGCTCGGGTCCTGCCGAGGACGACTTCGGCATGTTCGAACAAGTTCGCCTGTTCGAGGATCCTTTTGGTGACTTAGGTGACCAGAGCCTGACCGAAGCAGACTTCCTGTCAGCAGGGGGCTCTTTTCGGGCCGAGATGGGTTTCAAGAGGAAGACCCAGTCCAATTTGTTTGATCTGCTTGAAGGCCAGTCGAGGAAGCATTAGCCTAAGTTTTCTCCTCCTCCACCCAAGTCTCAGCCTGTCCATACCAGGTCAGCTTCCATCTAGCCTAGGCTTCCTCTTCCTCCATCTCGACCTAGTCCATCATCCAGGCCCGAGCCTTCTAATCCTAAGCAGAGGAAGGATAAGGGTAAAAGGCCGATGGGAGGGGAGAAGCCCCATTCCCCCTAGGAGGAGGGCGATACTCAATGACCTTCGAAACAATTGAAGATAGGAGCCCAGGGTCAAGACAAGCAGGTCGTCGCCCGTCCCGAGGCTAATGCCTGGCTCCCAGCCCCAATGCTCCATGAGGGGCCTCTGATGGACAATGCCTCTCTCAGAGATTTCCAAGGGGGCGAAGGCACATTTGTAGCCGATGCGCTAGAGAGATCCCTGCTACTCCCTGCGGATATGGCTGAGTTAGAGGCTTTGAAGAGTAAGGAGGTCTTCCTCATCCTCAAGTGATACTTGGGGATGGTGAGATTCTCAGCACTTATGATTCTTCTGACTTCAATTTTCTTTTTCTTTTTGTTTCTTTCTTACTTGTTCAGGCTAATTTCAGATTGGATGAGGCCTTCATAAAACAGGACAAGGCCATCGACGCAGAGCGTGACAAGCGCATAGCGGCTAGTCGGACCCTCAAGGCCACCGAGGCTGATCTCGCGAAAGCCCGAGAGGAGCTAAAGGAAGTAACCAGGGCTCGAGATAGCGCCGAAGCAGGCCTGTCAGTTGTCCAAAAGCAGGCCCAAGGCCAGACGAGGCGTCTGGCTGGGGTGGAGGAGCAGCTGAAGCTCGCAAACGAGTTGATCGTTGATCTGAAAAGGCAGGTGGCTGATGCCGAGAGGGCCAAGAAGGCAGCTGAGTGGGCTAAAGAGGAGGCTCTTAGGGCTAAGACTGAGGCGGACTTTGGCAGAGAGGAGGCCCAGGCTTCCAAGGAAGAAGCCAAGGCGGCGGCCTATGAAGCGGGGGTGGTCGAAACGGAGGCCACTCTCAGAGCCCAAGTCCCTGGGGTATGCAGGCTCTACTGCTCCCAGGTTTGGAGTGAGGCCCTCAAACAAGCTGGGGTTGAAGCTTCGTCCGTCCTGTGGAAGGAGGAGAGTGTATATTATCCCTTTGCCATTCACGAGGCTGTTCCTCCCAACTCTGAGGCTGGGGCGACTACTGAGGAGACTGATGCTGCGCCTGGTGAAGGAGCCGAGGAGGCTGCGGTTATTACCGAGGTGGTTACTATAGCTTCTGATGATCCTGCCGTGGGAACTAGTCCTCTCGGGGTGACTGAAACGGCTAGAGGTCCCGATGAAGAAACACCTCAGGAGACAGCAAACCTCTCAGCCAATGTCCAGACCTCTCTTGCTGAGGATATAGCACCCTTTGCGGTGCCCTTGCAGGTTGTTCCTCCAAGTCAGAGCTCAGAGGATCCCGAGGCCGCCACAAATCAGCCACTCTCAGGGGGGAAGAAGATTAAGCAGAAGAAGTAGGCCCCTTGGCGCCTTTGTTTTGTCTCCCTTCTATTTTTTGGAACAATGTAATGGCGCTTTTGCCTTGTTTCTTTTTTTAGATATTGGAATATGATTCCTGTTGTGTACCTTTTATGAACTTAATGTATCGCGCGTTTTGTTTTCCCTTACTTGTTGGATACCTATGTAATTTGCTAAAGTAGTTAGTTTCCCCACAGGCTTGAGTCCGAAGACCACGCAAGGCCTTGGTTCTGTCTAACACTTATTATTTTGAAGTAACTAGTTTTCCCATAGGTTTGAGTCCGAGGACCATGCAAGACCTTGGTTTTGTCTAGCACTTACAGGATTTATCGAACTAGTTAGTTTCCCTATAGGTTTGAGTCTGAGGACCATGCAAGACCTTGGTTCTGTTTAACACTTATTATTTTGAAGTAACTAATTTCCCCATAGGTTTGAGTCCGAGGACCATGCAAGACCTTGGTTCTGTCTAGCATTTACAGGATTTATCGAACTAGTTAGTTTCCCCATAGGTTTGAGTCCGAGGACCATGCAAGACCTTGGTTCTGTCTAACACTTATTATTTTAAAGTAACTAGTTTCCCCATAGGTTTGAGTCCGAGGACCATGCAAGACCTTGGTTCTGTCTAGCACTTATAGAATTTATCGAACTAGTTAGTTTCCCCATAGGTTTGAGTCCGAGGACCATGCAAGACCTTGGTTCTGTCTAACACTTATTATTTTGAAGTAACTAGTTTCCCCATAGGTTTGAGTCCGAGGACCATGCAAGACCTTGGTTCTGTCTAGCACTTAGATGATTATCAGGGTAAGAAGCATGCAATCACGATAGACTTGAAATATGAATTGACAAAGATGCTTTTATTAATAATAATACCTTCGCAGATTATTTACATTCCATGGACGAGGTACAAGTTTTTCATCTAAATCTTCTAAGTAAAATGCACCTATTCCCGCCACTGAGGTGATTCGGTATGGTCCTTCCCAGTTGGGTCCTAGCTTCCCATATGATGGGTTCTTGGCAGCGCCTACAACTTTCCTTAACACTAAATCCCCTGGTGCTAGTGGTCTTAGCTTCACATTGGCATCATATCCCTACTTGAGCTTTTGGTGGTAATAGGCCAGCTGGATCATTACCTTCTCCTTTCGTTCATCAATCAGATCTAGGCTCTCCCCCAGCAGCTCATTATTACCGTCCGGGGAGAAGGAGCTCGTTCTAAATGTTGGGAAGTTTAATTCTAGGGGGATAACAGCCTCGGCCCCATAGGTCATGGCAAAAGGTGTTTCCCTTGTTGACCGTCGTGGTGTAGTACGGTAGGTCCACAGGACGTGCGGCAACTCTTCTATCCATCTTCCCTTGGCGTCATCTAGCTTTTTCTTCAGCCCATTAACTATGACCTTGTTGATAGCCTCGGCCTGCCCATTTCCTTGAGGATAAGCCGAAGTTGAGTACCGATTCGTGATCCCCAACTCAACACAGTATCTTCTGAAGGCTTTGCTGTCAAATTGAAGCCCGTTATCCGAAATGAGGGTATGGAGAACCCCGAATCGCGTGACAATGTTCCTCTAGATGAACTTCTTAGCATCCACGTCTCTAATGTTGGCCAAGGGCTCAGCTTCGACCCACTTGGTGAAATAATTTGTGCCGACTAACAGATATCTCTTGTTCCCTGGTGCCTTTGGGAAAGGTCCTACAATATGCAGGCCCCACTGGGCAAACGGCCATGGGCTGGATAAAGGATTTAGGACGCCACCTGGCTGATGAATGTTTGGGGCAAACTTTTGGCATTGGTCACAATTCTTTACATATTCCAGGGCTTCCTTTTGCATTTTCGGCCACCAATATCCCTGGTGATGGCCCGGTGCGACAGGGATCTTCCTCCTGTGTGACTCCCACAGATCCCTTCATGCAACTCCTCGAGCAGTAGTTCTGACGTCTCAGGGTGAATGCACAGTAAGTAGGGTCCTGTGTAGGAGCGCCTATATAACTTCTGGTCCTTGGACAACCAGAACCGAGGAGCGTTCCTCTATATTTTATCAGCCTCCGATTTCTCCTCAGGTAGGATATCATCCTTGAGGAAACTCATTATAGGGTCCATCTAGTTGGGGCTCACCCTAGCCTGGTAGACATGGGTCATGCCCCTTGCCCCCTCATTTGCTCTCTTTAAATGCTCAACAAGGATAACTCGGGGCAGATCTCCTGCCGATGATGTAGCAAGTGTGGCCAATGAGTCTGCATGGGTGTTTCCACTTCTGGAAACATGTGACAAGCTGAAAAGGTCGAAGTCTGACTGTAGGCGCTTAACTTGGCTTAAGTACTCTTGCATCCTCACGTCTCTGGCTTCCAGTTCTCCGTTTACCAGGCCCACCACCAACCTCGAATCCGAGAACATATCCACGGCTTTTCCACCCATTTTTTGCACCATGACCATACCTTGTAATAAGGCTTCATACTCGGCTTCATTATTTGTGGCAGGGAACCCAAGTCTCAGGAACTTTTCCACAACAGATTTCTCTGGGGATACTAGGACTAGCCCTACTCCAGACCCCCTTTGATTCGCGGCGCCATTAACGTACACTTTCCAGCGTGGGGGCCCTGGAACAGAGACTGCCCCAACCGATTTTTCCTCCATGTCCCCCTTTTCGGCTACTGCCTCTTCCAGTGGTTCAGCAAACTCAACCACCAAGTCAGCCAGGACTTGGCCCTTTATAGAGGTCCGAGGCATGTATTTAACGTCAAAAGCCCCTAGAATTGTGTTCCACTTAGCGATCTTTCCAGTGTAATCAACAGACCGAAGTACAGATCTCAAGGGCAGTTGAGTTAGGACGACTACCGTGTGGACCTGGAAATAGCGGGGAAGCTTTCACGTAGCATGGACTACAGCCAATATGGCTTTCTCCAAGGGCAAGTACTTGATCTCAGCTTCATGGAATGACTTGCTCACGTAATAGACTGGCTTTTGAATGCCACCGTCATCCCGTATCAGCACCAAGCTCACTGCATGAGGGGCCACGGTGATGTAGGCATACAGGACTTCGTTGGCTTCAAGATTAGACATGATCGGCGGTCGGGATATGTATTCCTTGAGCTGCTGGAAGGCCATGGCACAATCCTCGGACCACTCGAACCCCTTCCACTTATTAATCAGGAGGTAGAAAGGCCTGCATCTATCAGCCGACCTAGAAATGAACCGGTTTAGGGCCGCGATCATTCCAGTGAGTTTTTGAATCTCCTTAGGGTTTTGTGGAGGCTTCAGGTTATTGATAGCTTTAATCTGATCAGGATCGACTTCAATCCCCCTATGGGTGATGATGTAGCCCAGAAACTTGCCTGACCCTACGCTGAACGAGCATTTGGAAGCATTCAAGCGCAGCTTGCGTTTCCTTAGGATGTCAAAGATACAGCCGAGGTCTCCGAGGTGCTCGGACACCACTTTACTTTTTACCACCATGTCGTCAACATAGATTTCAATGCTTTTGCCCAGCAGCGGCTCGAACATTCTCGTCATCATCCTCTGATATGTGGACCCAGCGTTCTTCAGGCCAAAAGGCATCACCTTATAGTGGTAATTCCCAATGGGTGTCACGAAGGTGGTCTTCTCTTGATCGTCCAAGGCTAGTGGTATCTGATGATAGCCCTGGAAGGCATCTAAGAAACTCATCTGAGGATGTCCCGCGGTGGCATTCACCAGCTGGTCTATCCGAGGCATAGGGAACGGGTCCTTTGGGCATACCTTGTTTAGGTTCATGAAGTCTACACAAACCCTCCATTTTCCGTTTTTCTTCTTAACAACCACAGTGTTGGCCAACCACTCAGGGTAAAAGATCTCCTTGATGGCCCCCGCATGCTTAAGCTTTTTCACATCTTCTTTAATCGCCTCGGTAAGCTTCTTTGAAGGGCGCTGAGGTGGTTGTTGTTTGGGAACGACGGATGGGTTGATATTAAGATGGTGACAAATAAAGGCTGGGTCGATCCCTGGGGCATCGCAAGCGTCCCATGCGAATACGTCAATGTTTGTTTTAAGGAACACCATCAACTCCTCCTTCTCCTAAGGAGGTAGCCGAGCCCCTATCTGAAAGAACTTCTCTGGATCATCCCCAATGACTATCTTGTTAAGATCTTCACACTTTGCTTCTTCGGCAGTTACATTGGGAGGCGCCGCCGGGTCTTTTGATTGCTATAAGCCATCTTCGGCGGTGGTAAAGGGTCCCGTATTAAGCCGATGCGATGTGGCAGCTACCATGCATTGCCTTGATGTGGATTGGCAACCACGGACTTCGAGGACATGATCCCCTGACTGGAATTTCACCTTCTGGTGCAAAGAGGAGGCGACAGCCCCCAAGGTGTGGAGCTAGGGCCTGCCGACAATGGCTGTGTATGGGGAATAGGAGTCCACCACTATGAAGTCTACCTCTACCACCTCTGGGCCGGTTTGGACAGGCAGCCTAATCATGCCCTTTGGGATAACTAGCTTTCCATCGAAGCTCATCAAGGGGGAGGTATAGGGTGTCAAATCTTTTGGTTGCAACCCCAACCCCAACCCCCTGTAGAGGTCAGGATACATAATCTCAGCTCCGCTGCCACCATCCACCATCACCCTTCTTACGTCGTAGTCCCTGATTCTGAGGGTGATGACCAGTGCGTCATCGTGGGGCTGGGTGGTTCCTATCTTGTCTTCTTCTGAAAAGCACAAGGTTGGGTAGAAACTCTTCCTAGCCTTCTTCGACTCCGATTGGGACCCCTCAGCCCGCGTCTGGGCCACGGACAACACTCGCGAGGGGCGCGCACCTGTTCTTCCTGGCGCAGCCAAGATCACATTAATCGTTCCCGTTAGTGCCCTTAAGGCAGTGTCCCTCTAGGGCTCTTGATAGTTCTGGCCTTGGCGGCCACTAGAATGGTGCAGGAGGTGCTTCAGCTTTCCTTCCCAGACCAGATAGTCCAGGTAGTCCTAGAGGTTCCTGCAGTCCTCCACGGTGTGTCCGTGGTCCTGATGATACTGGCAATACAGGTTCTGATTGCGCTTCATGTAGTCTCCGGCCATCTTATTCGGTCCTTAAAGTATGGCTCATTCCTTATCTTTTCCAGCACCCTGTGTACTGGCTCTCTAAATACCGTGTTAACAGCCTAAGCGTTGGCCAACCCGGATTGCCCCGCAAAATCTCTCCTCGGGCGGTTGTTGTTGTATCGGTCCGACTTGAAATCCCTCATCTCCTAAGGGATAACCTTTTCTTTTCCTTTGCTTTGCAGCTGATCCTCTTCCATCCGCTTATACTTATCGATCCGGTTCATCAGCTGGCGCACACTGGTGGCGGGCTTGCCGGTCAGAGACTTCCTCAGGCCATGCCCCGTCGGAAGGCCGTTTTTTAAGGTGCTGACAGCGACATCCGCATACTTGCCGTCCAGCTCGTTGTATATCTCCCAGAATTTGTCTGAATGGGCTTTTAGAGTTTCCCCCTCATGCATGGTTAGTGCCAACAGCGCACTTAAGGGCCGAGGAGTTCTGCTGTTGGTGACGAATCGGGAGCCGAAGGCTTGGGTCAGCTGCCTGTATGAGCCTATGGAATTCGTCTTGAGGCTATTAAACCACCTCATTGCTACTGGTCCCAGGCTAGAGGGGAAGACTCACACATCAGCGCCTCATTCTTGGAGTGGACGGCCATCCGTTGGTTATATTGGCTCACATGCTCCATAGGGTCCGTTTTGCCGTTGTAAATGGTGAAGGTTGGCTGCTGAAATAGCCGAGGAAGCATAGCCTCTTCAATGTGGCGGGTGAAAGGTAACTTGGAGAGTTGGTCCAGTGCCCTACTCATAGCATCACTCCCCACGCCTCTAGGGGATGGGCTTCTATGCTTGCGCCTCCAGTAGTGCTCCTCTTCGTGGGAGAAGGTTTCGCTTAGGGGGGTCCTTGATCTTCGCCTATAGTCATCATCGCCATCCTCGTCGGAGTGTGTGTCGGGACTAGGATGAGATCGCCTTCCTTGTGCATGGCGCAGCTCTCTCTTCAAATCATCTATCTCCCGCTACATGGCCACCTTATCATCCTGTCTCTTGGACACGTGGCTTTTGACCTCTTCCGACTGCATGGTCTGGTCGTCATTTCGCCTTCGTAGCACGTGGCTCCCCCCGCGGGTGCGACTTCCGCTAGTCTGTGTGGTGTGCGCGTTTCCCTCTCAAAACTTCCCGTTTTCTTCGTTTCTACCACGCTCGGGGTTGGGGAAGGTACCTTGTGGTTGGGACCTCGCTGGTTTGGACTGGTGGGATCCTGCTTGGTGAGGGCCTGTTCCTGCCATGCTTGATCGTTGCCCTAACTAATGCACAAGTTCTCCCCACAGATGGCGCCAATTGTAGGGACCTGGTTCGAGCACTATTCTTTACGAATGAGTGGACTCAAGCCCGGCTGGCCCAATACAATGAATTTGTAGAGAGCGGGTCAAAGAACTAGGCCCTAGTGAGGGTTGTACAATTAAGCATGGTAATACATGGATCGATAGACAAGAATACAAACTAAAAGTATGAAATTAGGCTCCTCGGCCACTTTCTTTAATAGTCTCTTTCTTATATCTCTCTTGGTATTGGGTTATAAAGATTATACAAATACTGAGACACATCTCCTTTCCTTAAACTGCCGTCCTCTTTTCTGGAGGACTTCTTACATTTTATACCCCCTTCTGGTTAATCTCGGCCTTCCATTTGTCGCTTATGTAGGTCATCATGCCAGTGCTTGTCCCATCAGCCACCTTCCCATCCTTTCTGTGGGTGGTAGCAGCTGAGGCGGCACTATTCAGGGGTCACTTCTCCATTTAATGCGGCCAGAACGTTAGTTTTGGACATTTAATGTGGAGGTGACAGTTCCTCCTGGGATCACTCCTCTACCATGCTCATATGACCAACCCGCTGTACCTGCCTCTACCTTGGATAGCTGTGAAAGTTTACCTCCGAAGACACTTTGTTCTTCCTTACAATGATCAGTGCAGGCCGAGGACATGATTGTCCTCGGCGGTATTACTGGCGAATGGACTCGTCCTCGAACACATCTTTCTCCTCGGCATGGGCCTTGGGCTTAGCATAGAGTGGGCCGGGGTTGCCAAATTCTCTGGCCCCACAGTACGTATGATAAAGTCCTATCACAAAGTTTTTTGAGACTCATGTTGATTAGTGATTAGAAGTTATAAAGGAATAATCATCAAAATATATATATATATATATATATATATAAGCAGAGATCTAATGCGGGAGTGCGTGAGGTCTTGCCAAGTGATGCTCTAATTTTGCATTTAGGATTTTTTTTTTACCTCTTTCATTAAGTTTTTTTTACTGTTACCCAAAAGTTTACATTAACTTATTTTACTGTTATTTCATTAGTCTCTCATTAATTGTCTAAACTTACATCATACATTTCTCTCTTTTTCATGTATTTTAGCATACCCACCATTTTAATATTTTAAAAAAGTAAATAAATAATAATTAAGGACTAATAGTAATAACTAACTAGATAAGGCCTTGGAGAGAGATAGAGATATATAAAAATGTTGTGAATTGTTAAATAAAACGCATTGTTTCACTATAAAAGACCCGAGACTAACAAAACATTTGAAAGAGAGAGAAAGAGAAATGTGAGGGGACGTAGCCTCCGTCATATTGGCCTCCTACCACCATTAAGACGCCGAAACCCCTACGGGTATTTTTTTTTCTTTTTAAATTAGGAGATTGAATATGATTTAGGTTTGGGTAATTTGGTTAAATAGTTTTTGCTTTGGGTATATAAGTAGAGAAAATATTTGGTACGCAATGTAAAGCCATATTCTACCATGATTTTAAATCATCTATAAGACACGTGCATACACACTTGCCCACACCATGTTTTAATGTCGCACTATCAATGAGTGGAAGACAGTGAGAGAGTTGGACATACTTTTATTTCATAGTATTAAATATGTGAACACAACACAAATTATTTGATTTTCACTATCCCGTTACTCTTTTGCATTTATTTTTTGTTTCATGATTTAAAAAAAAAAAATTAATCTTACCTTTTTTTTTTAGGGTGAAAAATTAATCTTACCTTGAGAAGGCTATACATATGCAGTGAAACAACAGTTAAAAATTGCACACACATAACCATTATAATTATTCAGTACAAGGAATGAGTAAAAAAAAAAAAAATTTTTGGAGGAATATTATAGAATAAAAGTTGTTACAAAATGTCTCTCTCTCAGAGACCTTATGCGAGAGTGCATGAGGTTCTGCCAAGTGGCATTCTAATTTTGCATTTTGCATTTTTTTACTTCTTTCATTAAGTTTTATTTTATTGTTACCCAAAAGTTCACATTATCTTATTTTACTGTTATTTCATTAATATCTCATTAATTGCCTAAGCTTACACCACACATTTCACTATTCTTCATGTCTTTTAGCATACCCATTGTTTTAGTCTTAAAAAAAAAAAAAAAGTAAGGGCTAATAGTAATATAACTAACGAGATAAGACTCTAAAGAGAGATAGAGAGACACAAAAAATGTTGTGAATTGTTAAATAAAAGGCACTATTTCACTATATATTACCAAAATAAAAGACCCGAGACTATCAAAACATTTGAAAGAGAGAGAAAGAGAACCCTGAGGGGTCACCACTTTCGTTATACTGACCTCCCACCACCATCAAGACACCGAAACCCCTACGGGTAATCTTTTTTTCTTTTTAAATTAGGGGCTTAAATATGATTTAGGTTAGGTAATTTGGTTGGTTAGTTTTTGTTTTGTGTATATAAGTAGAGAGAATATTTGGTGCGCAATGTAAAATCATATTCTACCATGGTTTAATTTTAAATCATCTATAAGACACATGCATACACACTTGCTCACACCATGTTTTAATGTCGCACTATCGATGAGTGAAAGATAGTCAGAAAGTTGGGTATACTTTTATTTCATAGTATGAAATATGTGAACACAGCACAAATTAGTTTATTTCATGGTCCCATTACTCTTTTGCATTTATTTTTGGTTTCATGATTTTAAAAAAATAATAATCTTACCTTAAGAAGGCTACAAATATGCAGTGTAGCTACTAAACCAATTTTTAATATCTTAAAATGTATATGTTTTTTTACTCTAATTTAGTTTACTTTTTCTTTATAATTTATGTACAATATTATTCAAAACTGTTTTACATAAAATATCATAAAATTATCCGTGCATCGGGCAACTTACTAGTTGATATAAATCATGAAATCAATAATGAAAGAATTAAAGAAACTTACTTATATTGATTGAAGGTCTTGATCATAATTATCAGAACCATTTCGTATATTGAAATATCAAGGGAGTGGCATGATGGTTTACCAATAGTACAGAAAACTCTCATTTTGTGGGGTTTGGGAAAGGTATTTAATTGGTAAGCCTTACCCTTATAAAATAGACTCAACACCACCACCACCCATCATTGCAAAACTCACCACTATTGCCACAAAGTTAGTGCAATTTTGTGATGGAGTTCAAAGGGATTATGCCGTCAAAGCTAGTGGTGATATAGAGGGTGAAATTTGGGAATAGAGATTAGCACTTTGTTTGTGAGTTCATAAAGGAAAAAAAATGAATGAAATGGAAAAGAAATGAATGAAATGTAGTATTGTTTGTACTAACCCAATTGAAATTTTTATATTTTTTGTGGAATACAATAAACCGAGGGAAAAAAAAAAAACAGTTAGAGAATTTCTAAAGTGAGGGTGAAAGCGTGGAGAGGGAATCTCATGCTCAGGGGTTTAGATGTATTTCTCTAGTCTTTGCTTGCTTCTCAGTATGGTGGCTCCCAAACTAGTTCTTATTAATTTTGCGTTCTAAATTTTGAATCGTTATATATTGATAAAAATAAAAAATAAAAAAAAAACTACTCAATATATTTATTTTATCTACGACTTTTTAATCATTTTTTTTAAATAAAATAATACAACTATCTACAACCTACTCATTTCATTTTCACCTTCGTTTTTCTCACATTTGCATTTAATAAATTTTTTTTTTTTGGTACAAAGGGAAAGTTTTATTTATTCAAACAAACAGTTTATGAGAGTACATAGTTTGTTACATAGCACTTTCTAAGACTGTCCATTTGACAAATATCCTTGAAATACTTTTCATACACAAAACTCGGGCAAGACTCATAAAAAAATTCTATCCATTTGCAAGCTTCCCTTTTTAGCTAGTCCATCAGACAATCCATTAGCCTCCTGGTATATGTGAGCAAGAAGGATGATTCACTCGTGAGTGATAAGGGACCTGCAATCATTAATTAAAACATAAAGTTGTGGCACATAAGCACCATCATGTGTTAGCCATTGCATAACCAGGGTAGAATCTATTTGTAAATTAATATGTTTAAATCCTAGATTCCAAGCCAGATTTAAATCAAAACGAACAGCTTCTAATTCTGCTATGTAATTGGTTGTTGTTCCTAGATGAATAGAAAAACCTTTTAACCAAAACCCATTAAAATCACGAAAGACCCCCCCTCCACCAGCTCTACCTGGAGTACCAAAAGAACTCCCATTTGTGTTTAAAGTGATAAAAGGCTCTAAGGAAGGTTGCCAAAAGATGTTTTTTGTAATATAATTTTTTTTTTAAATGTTTTAAAGGATATGCAGAGTAGAAGAATTCAATGGCTAAATGAGTGGTTTTGTGAATTAGTTGTGGAACAAAGCTAAAAAAAGCTTTAAAACCCCTCTCATTTCTCGACAACCATAATTGCCAAACAGATAAAACAAACAAGAGTTTCCAAGGGACTGATTTTCATAACTAGGAATGGATCCCAGGCTCTCATCTGTTACAAAAGTCAAATTTATAGAAGTATTGAAAAAGTTAAATGAATTATTGGTTGGACCATATATAAACAGAAGACTCTCTCTCTCTCTCTCTACACGCACAAAATGTTGAAATTAGCAATCACACGATAGGAGCTTCACAAACAATACTGCATTTCTTTATAATTTGTAAGTTTTCACTTGTTACCACTACAAAAAACGCTAGCTATAAGGGCTTTTTTTTAGCCGCGTTTACTAAAAACACGGCTATAGATACCCTGTACCCACGTGTTTCAAAAATGTGGCTACAACGATAGGCCTATAGCCGCGTTTTTTGGTGTTTTTAGTGGCGTTTATGTGGGTAGGCTTATGGTCGCATTTGAAAAACGCAGCTATAGAAATGCTGATTTTTTTTTTTTTTTTTAAAAGATGTCCTATAGCTGCATTTGGAAAATGCGGCCATAGGCACACCTAAAGCCGCGTTTTACAAAAACGCGGCTTTAGTGTTGTCTGCAGCTGCGCGTTTTAAGCGTGACTATATGTTGAATAAAATAATTTTTTTTTTTGAAAAATGACCTATAGCCGCGTTTTAAAACCACGGCTATAGCCTACCTACAACTACATTTCCCTAACCGTGGCTTAAAGCATGTCTATAGCTGCATTTTAAAACCATGGCTATAGCCTGCCTACAGCTGCATTTTCCTAACTACGGCTCAAAGCATGTTTGTAGCTGCGTTTTATAAACGTAGCTATAGCCTTGGTATAAATAAAAAAACCCTTAATTTCACACATACTCAGATCACTCCTAAAAAAAACCCCGCAGCTATAGCCTTGGTATAAATAAAAAAACCCTTAATTTCACACATACTCAGATCACTCCTAAAAAAAACCCTAAAAAAAAAACCCTTGCTCTCTATCACTCTCAACGCCACGCTATGCTTTGAACCATGCTGTTGTGCTTCGATTGACGCCACCGTCGCCGAGAACCTGAAGCGACCGCCGCAAAGAACCTCTCTACGCCATCGAGTAGCTTGCAATCTCCACCACCCATTTCCCTTCTCAGAGCTCTCTCTCTCTCAGTTGCCGTAGCCATCATTCTCAAGTAATATAGAGCTATTTTCTAGATCATTATTTGATTGGTCTAGGGCTTGGGGTTTCATTAATACCAACTCAATTCCTGAGTTTTTAGAACCATTATCTTTAGGTACCTAACTTTATGTAATTCTTTAAACTTCTTAATGTTCACTTTCATGAGTACGTAGTAGTTGTGTTCAATAAAATACTTATTTACTTACTCTATTGTAACCATTGTACTTATAATTTTTTTTCCTTATTTATTTACTTCTAAAAAAAAGGGAAAAATCTGAGAGAGCTTGGCACACTCTTGGTCTTCCTTTCATATGGGAAGTTTGAACTATTCATTTGGACTATGAACTTGTGCTTGTTAATCAGTACTGTGCTTTGAACTTTCTTATTTTCTCTGTTCTTACTCCTTATCATCATACTGTGCTTTAAGACAATTTGTGCAATTTTTTTTTATATTACATCCTTGATTTGGAGCTTGTTTTATGTTACTTTTCTAAAACTTATGGATGTGAGATGGTGTTATACTTCATTATATTTTAATAATTCTGTCTGGAAATCGATCATGTGGATATAGCGGTTGCTTATGATCCTTGTTGGCAGGTTCTGCATTTGCTTCGAAGCTATTTGGGTGAATATGTCCATGGACTCTCAGTTGAGGCTTTGAGAATCAGTGTTTGGAAGGATGTATGTATACATACATGCTTCTCCTCTTTTTATTTCCTCTCTTTTAAGTTTCACTCTTATTTTTCTAAATCGTTTCCTTTTACTTCTTATTTATTTATTTTTTTAGCCCTTTAGAAATCTATGCTAATAATTATTGACTAAATTATAGTTGAAATCAAATTATTTGAGATAATTAGATATATAGAATAATCTTCGTTAAGAAACTCATAAAAACTAGATTTATATTAAACTTTTATAATTACAAATTCTATATAATTATTGCAATTAAAATGGAATATTTATAATAAAGTTTGTATACAATCTAGTATGAAGTTTATATATTTATGTTATACACACAAACTTACTTAAATTAAGTTTCATAATTGTGAATTTGTTCATAAATACATAATTATGAACTCATTTACTAAATAAACAAACTTAAACAAAACTATTTATGGGTTAAGCTTGAACTATTCATTAACTGTTTGGGGTGGGGAGCCTGTTTTCTTGTATAAGACTGAATGAATGTGCCCAAGCACTAATCTATATATTACTAAAAGCTGAAGCGTAGTATTTAATGTTGCTATGCTCACATTGAGCCACGTCAGCAGCCATGTCATTTTCATCATCTTCTCTGAATTTTTAATTCAATTTGAAAATAGTTTTTCCCAATTTTTAATTCAATTTCCAGCCCTCTCTCTACTTTAAAGTCCACTTCTTATACATTTAAATTCACTATAAAGCCCAAGCCCACACCCAAAGCCTTTTCAGCTAACTCTCTTGGTCAAACCTGAATACTATTCCCTTTCCTTCTGTTACATGGAGCCCTATCTCTACTTTAAATTCCAGCCCACACCCAAAGCCTTTTCAGCTAACTCCTTTTGTCAAACCTAAATGCTTTTCACGGTTACAACTTATGCCTTTCCTTTTCAGGTTTAGTTTCTTCCCCTTCCCTACCTGTTTCAGCTTCTATTCTATTGTTTCACGTTTTGTTTCATCCACGCTATATATCACGGTTTCAGCTTCTGTTCTACTGTTTCACTCATGGTTTCATCTTCCTGTTCTACGGTTTCATCTTCTATTTTCGCTTCTAACGGCAGTTTCTCTATCTTCCTTCCTCTCCTCATATCCATATAAATACTGACATAAGCCGGGTGATTCAGTTGAGGTATCCCTACATCCCAATTTCTTTTGTGCTCTATTCTTTTGCTTGATGGTTTTTTTTTTTTTTTTTTCCTTTCTACGTTTGTTTCTGCCTTTTTTGTGCTGTGGTGTGGATGGTTGTTACGTTACATTTACTTTCTAAATCATTTTTGTTGGGTTGTTGAATTTGTTACCGCTGGGTTATTTAATTGGAGCACTGCTTCTTTTGGGTATGTCCATTCTGAGTTCTTTTGGGGATTTTCTAGGTTGGGAAAACTCAAAAATTGGGTATGTTCATTATGCACGCAGAGATTTAGTTTGGCTGTCTATTTGGTTGCGACAACGGTGTGTTCTATGATATCAGTTTTTGATGTCTTTGTTTTAAACTAGGTTGAGAAGTCTACAAACAAAGACTTTCTGTTCTGTAATTTTTTCTACTTTACTAGATATGTTTTTTTAATGGTGGAATTCTTGAAATAAATAATGGAAACCAGTAGGCTATGATAGTTCTTTATGCATGAGAGGCCAACCCTTCACCCTCAAACTGTTCGACAAAATGCCTGAGCCAAACTGAAAAAAAGGGGGCTTGGGCTTCGAGGCATGGCTTATAAAGATAGTGTTGACATTAAGCATCCTCCAAGTTTTATTGTATATTTGTGGTCAAATGTTTCAAAGGAACAACCTAAAGACTGCATTAGGATTATCAAAGACAAATGAAAACTATTAATGCCAAGCTATTATTCTTGCCGTGAGAAATGCTACTAACACATTAAAGTTCAGTTGGTTTAACCATAGTTAACCTAATTAATCTTTAAATGAACACTCTTTATGATCCAGATCCACACACGAATCCAAGGCTTTTTTTCTATTTTTCTATTTTTTTTTTTTTTTGAAATGCCAGGCAAGCTTCAATAGATAAATACAAATTGATCAGGGTAAAGACTATTCATTCAAAGTATCCTTCTTGATCACATTCACAAACTGATATTCATTAACAAACCCCTGCCACCTATTTTTTTAATGGTGGAATTCTTGAAATAAATAATGGAAACCAGTAGGCTATGATAGTTCTTTATGCATGAGAGGCCAACCCTTCACCCTCAAACTGTTTGACAAAATGCCTGAGCCAAACTGAAAAAAAGGGGGCTTGGGCTTCGAGACATGGCTTATAAAGATAGTGTTGACATTAAGCATCCTCCAAGTTTTATTGTATATTTGTGGTCAAATGTTTCAAAGGAACAACCTAAAGACTGCATTAGGATTATCAAAGACAAATGAAAACTATTAATGCCAAGCTATTATTCTTGCCGTGAGAAATGCTACTAACACATTAAAGTTCAGTTGGTTTAACCACAGTTAACCTAATTAATCTTTAAATGAACACTCTTTATGATCCAGATCCACACACGAATCCAAGGCTTTTTTTCTATTTTTCTTTTTTTTTTTTTTTTTGAAATTCCAAGCAAGCTTCAATAGATAAATACAAATTGATCAGGGTAAAGACTATTCATTCAAAGTATCCTTCTTGATCACATTCACAAACTGATATTCATTAACAAACCCCTGCCACCTATTATTGAGAACCCATTTGGCTAAGTAATGAACTGCTAGATTACCTTCACAATTTATCCAAAAGAATGCCACTGGATTCAACTTTTTAGCCATATCACAAGTGTCTTCTACAATGCATATAGCTTGCCAAGGAACAGAGATAGGCCTTTCCCTTTCAAAGTTTTGTTAATAGAATTGATACAAATCTTTTGAGTCTCCTTCAGTTACTACTTTCCTCAAATTTTGTTCTTGGCTCAATAAAACTGCCCATCCAATTCCTTTTACCTCAGCTACACACACTGTAGTGTTACATACCATCCTTTTGACCCTAGCAATCACCTTGCCCCCAGTAATCACCTTGCCCTTCCAAAATCCCTTCCAAGGCACTTTGTAGGCTGTTTGCAACCTTAGTCATTGAGGGGCGAAGTACACTTTCACTTACACAATCCAATGCCAGGGACGCAACAAATGCCAGTGCCCCCATTTCCAATGGGGTAGGTGGTGGTACTTTTGGGTCCAAAAACCTGTGAATTTCCTTTTGGTTAGTGTATAGGACTATGAGATCAACTATAAGCCTTTGCTCACCACTAATAGTTTTCATAGATTTGGGTCAAATGTTTGATAGTCTGATTTAATAGAAGCAATCAAATCTTTTGTTTAGCAACCAAAATTAGGTCACCTTGATTTGACCTTCTAATTCAGTGTTTGACTATTTTGTTTCTCTGAAGCTTTGACTTGTTTGTCTCTCTCTGCCAATCACCCCTCTAAAAAATATTGCTTTATTATTTTGGCGTGGAGTTGAGGACTTAATTAACTAGATTCTCTATTACATGCACAAAAATTGTTTGATAAAATACCTGATTGTTTTGTTCCTTCTCTAGAATTAAGTTCAAAAATTGTAAATGGAGATGTTCTTCTTACACAGTATATACATGGTCTTGGCAGTATATAATGTCCATTTAGCACATGGTTTATTTTAGATTTTTTTTTTTTAATGTGTGATGTACTTCTTTTTGTATAATTGCTTTCTTGGTTTTAATCCTTATTTGAAAGTAGGAACATAGACGAGAAAAGCTAAGATTCACTTAATTTTCTATCATTTTGTCTTGGTAAGAATTTTCTTTTCTCCCTTTTGTTTAGTATATATATACTCATTGGCTTGAATTCAAGCTTGACTCACATTACTAATCAATTATAGAATAGATGACAGAGCATGCTAAATGTCTAACAGGTACACATGACATGAGAGCACATGCTCCATGTCTTTCAAACAATCAATATGTAAAATCAATTTACAATCTATTAACCCAACTATGTTACCTATCATATTAGGTGAAAGCTATGTTATTCTATTCAGATTAAGTTCTTGGTCTTAGGTTCTTAAAAGCTTTCTTTGCATTGTCTATGCTGGTAATTATTTGTATGCTTCATTAATGGTATGTACTTAAATGACTCCAAGCAGTTTTAACATATATTTTTTAACAAATTTACATTTAAATGTATATTTTTGTTTGTTTTTTTAGGGCCTGGTTTTAGTTTTGGTTTGGTATAAACTTGAAACAAATGCCACAAATATTTGGATTTGTCACTTTTGTATTTTTATTGTTTGAATAAAACTATATGGTACCATTTAAACATGTTTCATATAAGCTTTTGAGGTATCAGGTCATGTTGTATTTAAACATGACAAAAGATAGTACCATTTTCCACCTTAGTACAGTTAGTACTGGTGTTTTATATATAACTTGGGTAGATTGAATTTGTTTTGTGTGTATGCCCAATTTTGTTATTTATTTCTGAATTTCATGACGAAGACTAATAGAATACTTATTTTTCATTAAGATTTTTAATATATTGGATTTTTAAAAATAAATCAATAGTTGGGGTCAAGTTATTTGAACCATACATGTCTCCGTTTAATTTTCTTTCTTGGTTGCTTTGTACTTCCTACCATTTAATAGATTAAATATTTTTTCCTTGTTTTGTCTAATTTTACTTATTGTTGACTTCTTCAAAGAGTAGTATTACAAAAAAAAATAAAAAATAAAATGAGAAAGGGAGAATTAGAGGTTGTGGGTCATAAGTCGTAGCCACATCCATTAGAATTTGAAGTTGGGTTATGCTTAAATAAGTTAGGCTCAAATTATTTGCAAGGACTTCCACAATTTTGGGCATGTTTGGGGTGGACATATTTGATGCTATTCTCCTTCTAGGCTAGATTTGTGATCAATAATAATGGTTAGGTGCTTTTTTTTTTTAATGTAATGTTGTGTATTGATGAGATTGTCCTCATTCAAGTAGTTAGCCATTTGCTCTAACATCTAAATTTAGAATGATGTCCAGGGGCTATCATGGTTGTTAAAGCATCAAAGCCAATTGCAGTGGTTGATGCGTATGGGTTTTTTAAGTACAAAAAGTAAAATGTTTGTGAGTTTCATTTAGTTTCCAACTTATAATATATAAATTTTGTGTTTCACATTCATGAGGTGAAGTGTTGTTTGATTGGCCCGTCCTTATAAAACATGCGTGAAACTGTGATTTGAATAGGAAAATATGACAAAATCCTATTTGTTATTGGTGCAATTGTTGTGAGAAGTCCAAATTATCTAGATAGGTAATTTGCAATGATGATTGTATGGTCTAGAAGTTCTATTATCTTTGTGATGGTTGGGTTTTGATGCATTGCTAATTTGATTTTCCACTAAAGAATAGTAAAATGTTCTGGATTCTTCCCTTTGTCAAGAGATCACATTAATAGGCTTGTCACACTCTCTCTCCCCTTAGCTCTCAATTTGTGACATTCATTTTCTCTAATTATTTTCTTTTTCCGTCTTTTCTATTTGTTTACATAGCCAAATATATCATAGGATTTATCTTAATAAAATATTTTTATGGGAATAGATTTTTTATGTTTATTTTTTTAATGCAACTTCAATTTGTTTGATAGTTGGAGATTATTGGATTTGAATCTTGAATGTCTCCATTGGAAACACTAAGAGGTGCTAATTAGTTGAATTACAAAGTTTGTGGCGGATTTTGCCAATTTGAGTTTGACTCAATCTTAATATCTTTAATTGTAAATTTATTGATATTAAGATGTAAGCGCAATTGTATGTTTATTTGATTTATTGATTCTTTTGTAATACTTATTAAACCAAATTGACTCTCAAAAAAAAAAAAAAAAAACTTATTAAACCAAATGTAAGAGCACATTATGATTATTATAATATATTACTTCATAATATTTGTATGTATCTCATTTTTAATGATATTGTGTGTAAAATTTTGACTATTTCATCACAAGAAATTTTCAAATTACATTTTTCATCTTATATTGGAGATGATAGCTTTCAATAGTTGAAATTAGAGAGATGTTTAAACTGGAACGTATTAACATTTGATCTAAAACAATCCCGTGCAAAGCACGGGTTAGCGACTAGTAAAAACTAAAAAGAGAGAGTATATAATAATAAAAATACTGCCTAGGCATGCGAGTCTGTTAGGTTGATGATGAGTATTCATTACTCAAGAATGTAACGTGGTGGTCAGCTTTGTTTACTCCATTTTCTTTAAGGCCTTTGTTCATGATGAAGCACTAGAATTTTAGTGTAGCCTTTGAATCTTGACACAAAAAAATACAGTAAACTATAGCAAATAACTCATTTCACCTTCATTTTGCTTTTTTAATTTAGCTTTGCCTCCGGCTTTTGTATGTTGTGAGTTGTGTGATATTAAACCCGGGTTTCCACTCTTCTGTGTGTGTATGTTTCAGTCCTGTGTCTTTCTCAAAAAAAGCACATATTAATTTTTTTGGATGCTCGAAGCTTGATAGTCTACCGGAGAAGCTATGGAATATTGAAAGTCTAGAGGAGCTCAGTGTAAGTGGAATTGCTTTAAGAGAGTTGCCTTTCTCTATTGTTACCTTAAAGAATCTTAAAGAATTGCCTTTTCGGGGATGTAAAGGGCC
This sequence comes from Quercus glauca, assembly GCA_023736055.1. Lineage (NCBI taxonomy): Eukaryota > Viridiplantae > Streptophyta > Magnoliopsida > Fagales > Fagaceae > Quercus > Quercus glauca. The sequence goes on along the minus strand of CM043324.1, from coordinate 25,901,797 downwards.
ACCACCTAAACTATGGAATAAGATTTTCCCCTTTAATTTAATGTCGAGAATAAGCCTAAATCCTGTGAGCTTGTTAATGCCTTCCCTTTTGGGTATGTGTTCTTTAACGAAATTGGACCTGAGTGACTGTAATCTCCAAACAATCCCTAATGGTTTTGGAAACTTATCCTCTATAATCCATTTAGATCTAAGTGAAAATCACTTTAGTTGCCTTCCTAAAAGTCTCGTGCAACTATCTAAATTGACGGCAATTAATTTACGCAATTGCACAGGGCTTCGTTTGTTGCCACAATTGCCATCAACGACTTATCGGGTTACAGCAAATGGTTGCACCTCATTGGAAACATTTCCAAATAGATTAACACCACACGTTTTCTGCCGTACACATTTTTCCTTCTTCAATTGCTTCAAATTGGCTGATAGTCATGGTCGGAGTGACATGTTCTTTAACGTTCTGAGAATGCTATTAACATTTCATCAGGTCTCTCTCTCTCTCTCTCTCTCTCTCTCTCTCTCTCTCTCTCTCTCTATATATATATATATATATATATATATACACACACACACACTAGGAAGCACGGACACTGACACTGGTACGACATGGTAACACAAACAATTTTTGAAAATTAAAACATGAAACAGCCAATACAATATTGGTATGACACGGGTATGACATGAATATGACATGGGTACGGCACCCTAAATGAAGTGTTCGTGCTCCTAGTGTGTGTGTGTATATATATGTATATATTTTGTCAATTTTAAACATCATGGTTTGTACGTTTCAGGAACTCCGCAAGCAATCTATATATTTTGGTTACTTTAATATTGTGATTCCTGGAAGTGAAATTCCAAAATGGTTTAGCCATCAGAGCGTGGGGAATATAGTTAAGGCACAAGTTACTCATCCCAACAAAAATTTGCAGTCTGTTTCGAGTAATAAGTGGATTGGATTGGCTATGTGTACTGAATTGTCATGCCCCAATTTTTATCTTTCTAATAATGGCCATTTTCTAACATGTCGCATTCTAATCAATAACTATGAAGGTTCAAGCTTTTATGTAGCCATTAGTACTAGATTGGTTCAGATTAAATCAAGTCACCTTTGGATGTCCTATAGACCCTCTCAAATGTTTACTAAGAATAATAGAGCAGTATTGAGTCGAATTAATGAGAATGGATTCATACAGATGGAGGTTAGATTTTCATTTCAATATGATTTAAGCCACTGCTAGGAGATTAACAAAATGTGGGTTTCGTCTGGCAAACGAGAAAGACCTTGAAGATATAAGAGAAATGATGGCACAATCCAGCAACAGCACCTGCATCACTCCTTATCAGGGTTGGATGTTGGTCATGATTTTGAAAATGCAACAGAAGGTATCAAAATGAAGCCGCAATGAATATGATGGGGCTGGACCTAGTGGTGAAGGCAGCTCTAACGATGTCCCACACTCAAAGAGGATTGAAAGATAGAGAATGTATGGGCACATGCTAACTCTAATTGCAAGGATTCTAATGAAGGGCCTGGTAAGTCATCGTTACATGGACTCTATAGCTTCCTATTGAGCATGTATAACTTTTGTTTTTGTTTTTTTGGAATTTTAAGCTCAGAAATTACATTAAGTTCATGTTACATGGACTCTGTAGATTCCTATTGGGCCGGTGGTAACCTTGTTTTTTTGTTTTGGAGAGAAAGTAGGCCATGATACAAAGGAATCTACAGAGTCAAAATGTCATTGCTATTACATTTTCATTAAACCTGTGAGCGTCAGAAGTTTACTATGCCAATATGCCATTTTCATTTTACCACCCTGTTCAAATCTTCCCTTAAAAGAATAAATCCCAAATTTTAGAAGATCATGCTTTTTTAGAATACTTTGATTTTGCAATACAACTAGCTACTGTGATTTTAAGATTTTCATAATTATACCCTTAGTTGGACTCTTTCCAACATTCAATTTAACAAAATAAAGATGTAGTTAGTCAAGGGTTTTCCAATATAAGTGTAGAACTTCTGCTCTCTTTCCTTCTCAGTCTCAATTTTGAAAACTTCTATTTTACATATTCTAACAATATATTCTTGACAGATTACCTACAAGGTGCTCATGAAGATATTTGACTATAAATTATTTTTACTGAATTTTGGCTTATTCACTTGAGCTTTCTCTGTTGAGTTCACTTTAAAAAAAAAAAAAAAAATACTCAGCTTGGGTATGAATCAATTTGGAAAAGACATATTTTCTTTAGATTTTGGTTTTGCTTTTATTTTATTTGGACTTTTCTCCACGATTTTTCATCTTCTTATCCCTTCTTGTTTTGCTGGATAACAATTACTGTTGTTGTTTTATTTTCTAATAGCTTAAGTATTTGGCTTAATTTGGGTTAGTTTGGACTCCTGGACTAATGGGGTTCGATAATTGCAAAGACCAAAGCTGTATTGCTTTAAAATAAAATAAAAAAGTCCTGATTTTAACTTTGGAGCTGCTGCAATTTGAATCAGTACACGTAATTGTTTTGCTGCATTTTATGTCTATTTACTATAAGAAATCATTAAACTGATAAATACATAAATAAATTATTTAAAAGCTCTAAATCAGTGATGGCAGGTTCATGCATTTTGAAGGCATGCTAGAGGCTTTCTCATTATTTGTTTTGTATGTTATAGTAGCTTCTAATTGCCACAAAATGTGATGCAATTAGATGGTACCTGAAGCTTTTACTGGACAGCTTTCATATCACTGGAGGCACATTGATGCAGGACAACCTAGGCTTCCCACCTAGATTAGTCCTACCGAAGAACCTTAGGCTTCCCACCTAAGGTGTTTGGAATCACCACCAAACAAATACGCAAATAATCTCAATAATAATAATAATAATCTGTAACGTACAAAAGGAACCATCTAGAGCTTTATATACAGCTTCCAGGAATCATAATGATAAAGATAAACTCTCCTAAACAAATCCTAAACAATCCCAAATACTAATATGATAATCCTAAACAGTCTCAAATACTAATCCAATACTAAAGATAAATCCAAATAAAAATAACATAAATGATAAAGATAATCTCCACAGATGTGCCATCATGTGGTGTCCGCACCAACTCCCATGGGGTGGGAGAAACTCGACCCCGTCGAGTCAAACTCAAAGGATCAAGTGACATCAGAATAAGCTCCATCAAGCCACAAGCTCACTGGGTCAGCATGGCGCCTCTGTCGACGCTCATATGTGCGGGTGATAGGAGGTAGAGATGAAGTGGTAGCAAGTGAATCCAAGTAAGCCTCCAAAAGAGCGGGATCAAGCTGCTGCAACTCCTCTCTGGTGATCCATGTACAGTCAGAATCAGGCCATCCTCGCCAGCGAACCAAGAAGCGCTGAACTGTTCCATCCCTAGTGAAAAGAGACTGCTCATCCAAAATAACATCAATAATATCTTTATGTGCCTTTTGGAAACAAGATGGTGTAGGGCTAGGGACATGGTTAGTCAAAGAAGGAGAGGGTGAAGCATCAAAAGGGTCATAGGGAATAACTGCTGGACCTTGAAAAGCAATTAAATCAGCAATATTAAAAGTAGAACTAATACCATAGTCTGAAGGTATATCAATCACATAAGTATTAGGTCCAAGTTTCTTTAATACCTTGAATGGGCCAGCACTGCGGGCCTGCAGTTTCTTAACAGTTCCTGAAGGATACCGTTCAGGCCTGATACGAATCATAACATAATCTCCTACATCAAAGTCTAAATGACGTCGATGTAAATTAGCCTGAGTCTTATACTTAAGATTACTAGCATGAATTCGTTTGTTGATCTCTTTATGTAGCTCATGCATGTGACTAGCAAACTCTACTGCAGACACAGAAACCCTATCATGTGAGGACATTGGGAGAAGGTCTAAAGGTCTCCTAGGTGTATAACCATGAAAAACTTCAAATGGGCTCATACATATGGACCTATTGACTGAGTTGTTGTATGCAAATTGGGCTACAGGGAGTATAGATTCCCAAGTCTTACCATTCTCACCTATGAGACATCTCAAAAGATTTCCTAGACTCCTATTGACAACCTCAGTTTGACCATCAGTTTGAGGATGATATGCTGTGGAGAATTTCAACTTTGTTCCCATCATGTGCCAAAGGGTCTTCCAAAAGTAGCTCATGAATTTAACATCCCTATCTGACACAATTGTTTTAGATAACCCATACAACTTAACAATCTCATCAAAGAAAATCTTGGCTACCTTGGATGCATCAGAAGTCTTAGAGCATGGAAGAAAATGAGCCATTTTAGAGAACTGGTCTACCACTACAAGGATGGAATCAAACTTTCTAAGGGTACGGGGAAGACCTAGTATAAAGTCCATGCTAATATCCTCCCAAGGACGGTGTGGAACTAGTAGAGGAGTGTAAAGGCCAGTATTTTGCTTGCAATGCTTAGCTAACTGACATTGACGACACTGACCAATTATCTTAGCAACATCCCTCTTAAGACTTGGCCAATAGAACTGCCTCTTTACTTCTTCAATTGTCTTATCACGTCCAAAATGTCCTGAAAGTCCTCCCGCGTGCACTTCCCAAACAAAAAAGTCTTTAACTGATGTGCGGGGGATACAAAGCTTATCGGCTTTAAACAAGTAGCCATCTCGGAGGATAAAATCATCAAAAACCTGAAGATGCTCAATCCTAAGTGTAGTGTACACTTCTCCAAAATTTGGGCAAGATTCATACTCCTCTTGCAACTTCTCAAACCCTATGACTTTTGTGCTCATCACAGAAAGTAAGGTGACTCGACGACTCAAAGCATCAGCTACCTTATTCTCAACACCAGATTTATGTCTCAAAACAAAAGAGAATCTTTGCAAATACTCAACCCAAGGGACATGTCGGGCATTTAATTTCTTTTGGGAATTGATGTGGCGGAGAGCATCATGATCAAAATAAATGACAAACTCATGGGGTGTCAAATAATGACTCCAATATCTTAAAGCTTGTACCACAGCATAGAGTTGTTTGTCATATGTTGAATACTTCTTCTTAGCCTCATTTAATTTCTCACTAAAGTAAGCTATAGGGTGACAATCTTGGCTAAGAACTCCTCCTATGCCTACACCAGACGCATCACATTCCACTTCAAAGACCTTATCAAAGTCTGGTAGGCGCATCACCGGTGCTTCTGTCATCTTCTTCTTGATTTCTTGAAATGCTTTACCAGCAGCATTTGACCATTGGAATTCGCCTTGCTTCATACAATCAGTGATTGGTGCCATGATTGTACTAAATCCACGTATGAAGCGGCGATAGAAAGTTGCAAGCCCATGAAAACTGCGAACCTCATGAATGTTCTTGGGTTCGGGCCAATCCACTATGGCCTTGACCTTTTCTGGGTCAGCAGAAACCCCTTTGGAGGAGACCACAAAACCTAAGAAAATGACACTATCACTGAAGAAAGAGCATTTCTTGAGGTTGGCATACAAGTTTTCTTTCCTCAAAGTGGAACAAACTTGTTTAAGATGGTCCAAATGTTGCTCTTTTGATTTACTATAAATGAGGATGTCATCAAAGTACACTACCACAAATTTTCCCATGAAAGGCCTTAGTACTTGTGTCATCATTCTCATAAAAGTACTAGGAGCATTTGATAAACCAAAGGGCATCACAAGCCTCTCATATAGACCGTCCTTTGTCTTAAAAGCAGTCTTCCATTCATCACCTGGGCGGATCCTAATTTGATGGTATCCACTTTTCAAATCAATCTTTGAAAAGATTGTGGCTCCTGACATCATATCAAACATATCATCTAACCTAAGGATAGGAAAACGATACTTCACAGTAATCTTATTGATTATGCGACTATCCACGCACATTCTCCAGGGTCCATCTTTCTTTGGGGTCAAGAGTGCAGGGACCGCACATGGGCTTAAGCTTTCACGCACAAATCCTTTGTGCAAGAGCTCAGCCACTTGTCTAACCATCTCATCATGTTAAGGAGGGTTCATTCTATAGTGGGGCAAATTTGGGAGTGATGCTCCCGGGACAAGATCTATGGCGTGTTGAATATCACGCATAGGAGGCAACTGATTTGGAAGCTCCTTAGGGAAGACATCTTGGAACTCTTGAAGCACTGAACGTACTTCTTTTCTAGGTTCTTCAAAGTTATCTAGTGCAGCTTCCTTCACAACCAAAGCAAAGATGATGGAGTCTTGATTGACAGCTCTTTCAAGTTCTTTTGGACTAATGAGGTTCATACTTTGCTTTTTGGGCTCTTCTCTAGCCTTACTTGCACTAACAAACTTGGTTTTGACTGGGTTAAGCTTAATCCGTTGTCCATTGTGCATAAAGGAACAAGAATTCGAGCGACCATAAAGAGTGACATCTAAATCATAGAGCCATGGTCGTCCCAAAATTATGTGTCCTACATCCATTGGAATCACATCACATGAAATCTGAGCCTTGTATGAGAGGATATGAATAGGAACAAGACACTTATCCTTGATGGTGATAGATGAATCATCTACCCAAGAAACCTTATAGGGCTTAGGATGGGCAACTAACTTCAAACCTAGGAGGGAGACAAGCTTAGAAGAAACTGCATTAATGCAACTTCCACTATCAATGATAACCTTGCAATTTGTGGTTCCACACTTGACAAAGGTTTGGAAGATAGTATTTCTTTTCCAATCATCACTTTCTTTGGACTGTGCTAGAGTACACCTAACAACACTCATTACAGGAGTATCAAGACTACCATCACTGAGATTATCAAAAGATGGTAGAGCTCTAATGCAAGCTAATTGGGTGGAATCATCCTCTCCTATTTCTACAATGTCTTCAATGTTAGGCTCATAGACTACTTCTTCTACTTCTTCCTCTCCATCCAATTCTTCAATCAACAAAGTCTTATTAGGACATTGGGCAGCCATATGACCAAAGCCTTGACACTTAAAGCACTGGATTCTAGAATTGGGCCTAAATGTCTCTCTAACCACACTCTTCCCTTTGTCTTCTGGGCGCAAAGGCCTATTGTTGGGGTTGGGTCTAGGTTGAGGGCCTTGTTGGTACCTACCCTGAGGGTTCTCTTCTATGTGTAAGGGTCTATTATTGGGGGAAGGCCTATTTTGGGTACCTTGGAGGTATCTACCTTGCTGAGGCAACATTCGATTGTCAAATCTCCTTCCACCTTGGGGCCTAGGGATCAGCTCTAAATCTTGCACTAAGATATAAGCATCATCAAGATTTGAGATCTGTCGGGCCACCAATTCTCTTTGAAGATCATAATTGAGACCTTTCCTAAATCTACTCAAGGTAATTGGCTCATCTTCATTTGCATTGCTACGTATCCTGTACTCTTCAAATTGTTCTACGTACTCAGTAGCAGACCTATTGTCTTGTCTCAAATCATGCCATTGATCCAACAAGTTGCCTAGATGAGAGACTGGGAAGTACTTTTCATTGAGCTTGGCTTTCATTTCTTCCCAAAGAGTTATGGCTGGTTGGCAGGTCTTACGGAGGTGGTTGACAACACTATCCCAATGGAGTTTTGCTCTTCCTACAAGTTTCATTTTGGCAAATCTAACTTTTCTATCCTCAGACAGTTCATACCACTCAAAAAAATGTTCCATCTCTCGCACCCAATCATTGTAGACCTGGGGGTTCCTAACACCATCAAAGGTAGGGGCCTCTACTTTGATTTGCTTAGCTGAGTTGTCTTCATTGTCTCTATGGTCTTGCCTAGGGTGAGGGACATGTCTATTATTATTTCTTCCATTATGTGTATTATCCTCGTCATACCTAGCCTCTAAGTGGCCTAGACGGGCAGTAAGCTCTGCAATGGCTTGTCTTAATTCATCTTGAGGAGGAGGATCCATGTTTAGGTGGTATTGGGGACTAGACTGGGATTCAGAACTAGACTCTGATTTGGAATTAGACTGTTCTTCAGAACTAGTTACTAGACGACCACTACGCAAATGCATGCAAAGAGATCAACAAACTAATTCTAGCAAGTGAATAGTAAGGATAAAACTCAAGTTAAATTATATGTAAAGAAAAGTCATGAATTCCACAGGTTGTTGCATTCAAGCAGTTCTAGCTTCAACAAGAATTAAATTAAAAGGACCTAATTGTTGCAATGTGATTAGGCTAGTTCAACTACTAATACTGAGAATTAATTACTTAAAAGAAAATTTTTTTTTTTGTATATATTTTTTTTGTATATATATATATTTTTTGGCTAAAATAAAAGGCTGAAAGAAAATAAACTAGCAGCTAAAATATTAAATTCATGTGAAAGTTTAAGCAGAACAAAGGATAAAGGCAGTAACATGTTACTGTAGGTAAAATTGAGGCACATAATAGATATATTGATATTAAATCTGAAAGTGCATTCCAATTCATCAAGTTAGGAAAGTCCACACCTTGGTTGGGCTGACTTAACAACCTGGGCCTCACTGGACAGTGGGTCACGTTACTAGCAATGGGGAGCTTGGGCCTCGTGTGTTGGGTAGTGGAAGTGGAAAACTTGGCTGGTGGCCCTCACGTGTAGTGCACTGGAATCTTTATGAGGCTTCTGCTTTGACTTTTTTTTTTTTTTTTTATGAAATACAATAATGAAAGAATTAGAATATAAAGCTGAAGGCTCACCTGCCAAGTTCAAACCAAACACTGAAAATAACAAAGCTAGAAACGAAGGAAGAAAAAACTAAAAGAGAAGAAGCGGCAGAGCAAGCACATCGCCGGAGTCGACGGCTAAGGGGCGGCCTGGGTTCGTCGGCGATGACTGTCAGTGGCACTCGGAGGTGGAAATCGAAGCTGGCGAGTCAAATCTCTGAACCTGTGAAGCAGCAGGGTGGCAGTGACGGTGACGGAGTGCCGGCGGTGCTTGTTGGAGATGATTTCAGCGGCGGTTGTGCGATGGCGTCATTCCGTTGGTGGGATCGACGGCTTGGGTGGTGGATTTCAACTCTCTTGTTCTCAATCTGGCTGTTTGAAGTTGTGGATCTGAAGGTTTTTTTTTTTTTTTTTTCAATGTTCTCTGTTTCTGATCTGGTGGTAGTCCTCAGAGTCAGGCACGGATTGGGGTCACAGGTTTTGGGGGAGTAGTGGGCTTTTCTGTTGGTTTTGGGATGAAGAATTCGTGCGGGTAAAGAGGGTATATGGTACGGGTTGGTTCAGGTTCTGGTTTGCAGATTTCGTGGGGTAAGAAATTGGGTTGCTGTGGTTTGCAAATCTCGTGGGGTAAGTATTTGAGTAAAAATGGCATGTCTGGCGGTTGATTTGTGTTCTGTTGGGGAGTGTGGCTATGGGTGTCAGGCGTGATTTTGGGTTGCTGAAAGGGTAGATCGGTTGGGCTCTGATACCAAGTTGATGCAGGACAACCTAGGCTTCCCACCTAGATTAGTCCCATCGAAGAACCTTAGGCTTCCCACCTAAGGTGTTTGGAATCACCACCAAACAAATACACAAATAATCTCAATAATAATAATAATAATCTGTAACGTACAAAAGGAACCATCTAGAGCTTTATATACAGCTTCCAAGAATCATAATGATAAAGATAAACTCTCCTAAACAAATCCTAAACAATCTCAAATACTAATATGATAATCCTAAACAGTCTCAAATACTAATCCAATACTAAAGATAAATCCAAATAAAAATAACATAAATGATAAAGATAATCTCCACAGATGTGCCATCATGTGGTGTCCACACCACACATTCTTTGTTATGCGTCCCCAGATTGTTTGCTTAACATCCAGAGTAAGCATAGTCTGGCTAATTTGGATTACTAAGAGAATAACAAAATATTCTTGTGCAGGTGTGTGGAACTGTATAAGGATGAAATGCCTCAAGGTTGAATGGTGAAGATCATCATCTGGTTTTCCAAAGTAATTCTAAAACATGTGTTTATAGGCTGACTAAGGGTTCACAACAAATTGTCAATAAAAGATTGAAAGTTTTAGTGATATGCTAATCTTGATGCTCAGTGTGCTATTTGTAAAAGAAGAATTAAAAGTATGGACCACTTATTTTGTGATTGTTCTTTCTCGATGAGGATATTGTGAACCATAATGAGAAGGTGCCTAAAACCCAAAGTTCTGTTGGCTGAGTATGTTCTACGATGAGAAATCACTTGTGTCTAGACTAACATACTGTGTATCATATTTGGCTTCAAAGGAATGCTAGTATTCATCAACGAAGACTATTTCTGAAGAGGCTAGGTCAAAATGATCAGGTGGGAAGTGAAGAACAGAGTTGAAAGTAGCAGTTGCTGCAATTCTGTTCAAACCAGGAGAATTTGTTGTCTTTGGGGGTATTTCCTTTTCTGTACTTCAGAATAGTTGCAGTTAGTGGTCCTTGTCTCCTTGAACTAACAAATTTGGAAATTTCATTTTGTATTGTTTATGCTGTAATGTAGGCTGTTTCTGAATTGAGACATATTTATGTGGGGAATTGTATGAGGCTGCGCTCATTGCCATAACTTCCATTGAGCACTTCACGAGGGTGTAGATGTAGATGTAGATGCTCAACATGATTTGACAATTCAACAGAAAGTAGCAAAATTGAGAGAAGCCGTGATGAATACAATGGGGCTGGACCTAGTGGTGAAGGCAGCTCTAATGATGTAACACACTCAAGGAGGATTCAATTATATACAAAGGATGTACGGCTCATGGTAGCTCTAACTATGGTAACTTTGATTGCAAGGATTCTAATTAAGGTGGTTCAGGACTAGTAAGTCACCATGTTTCTTTCTATTACAAGTATTGTTGGTTGCTTTTTTATTTTCCTTTTCTTTGGCAAATATATACTTGTATTTTTCAATTTTAAATTCAGAAATTGCGTTTATTGCAGCCCCTGATTTAATCTCCAGCCTTCTCTCTTTGACTTGCTCCACAACGGTAGCAAAGCATACCCCCCCCCCCCCCCCCCCCCCCCTTTCTCTCTCTCTCTCTCTCCCTCCCTCCCTTTTTGTTCTTCTATGATGTTGTCTCTTTTTTGAGCTCATCTTTTCTTTGTTGAGTATGTCAGCCTTAGTCACTCAACAGCTGCACACAACAGTGCTTTCTCACTCTTCGCTCTCACCCACAGTCAGCGACTCCTCAAGCAGTCGCAAGGAGTATTGTCTCTGAAAGGTACATCATAAGTGTTTTTCTTTTATTGGTCTCATACCAAATTGCACCATTGTTGTCCCTTTTATTTATTAGAATGATATTTATGTGTAACGGTGTTTGATGTAATGCGATCAAGACATATATTTTAAAATACAATACACTATATCATCAATAGAGTAGACCATGGTCCATGGTATTCTAGCTACCATGATTTTAAGTTTTCCATAATGTGCATAATGTATTCCTATTTATACCATTCATTGGATTCATTGTAGCATACAATTTTACATAATAAAGATGTAGCAAGTAAAACAACTTCTGTTTTAACATATTCTAACAATATATGTAATTGTTAGTTTGAATTTATAGGCTTAAATCATGCAATTCTGTTCTTGACAGATTGCCTACAAGGTGCTCATGATTGAGCTCCATTGTAATTTTTTTAAAAATGAAATTTGGCTTATTTATTTAAGCGTTCTTTGTTGGGTTTACTTTCTTCTTTCTATGAAATGGTTTTTTTTTTTTAATTTATATATATATATATATATATATATATATATTTATTCTGCTTAGCTTTTGTGCAAATTGATTTGGAAACAGACCCATTTTCTTCAGTTTTTGGTTTTGCTATGAATATTGATTGGATTTCTTCCACATTTATTTTATTTGGACTTCTCTCCTTAATTTTTTCATCTTTATATCCTTCAGGTTTTGCTGGATTCCATTTAATTTGTCTAATTGTTTAAGCACTTGGCTTAATTTAGGTTAGTTTGGAATCTTGGACAAATGCAAAGACAAATGCTATTGCCTAAAAAAATTGGTCGTGCTACATTTTCAATCCAAATGTATAACTGCCCCACTGCATTTTATATCTATTTACCATAACGAATCATTAAACAGATAAATAAATAAATAAATTATAAACTCTCATTCAGATGATGACAGGTTCATGCATTTTGAAGGGTTCTTGAGGCTTTCACAATAGTTTTATATGTTATAGCAGCTTCTAATTGCCACAAAATCTGAAGCATTTAGATGGTACTTGCAGCTTTTACTGGACAGCTATGGTATTGTTGGAGGCACTTTCTCTGATATTATGTCCCAAGATTGCTTGTTTAACATACAGAGTAAGCTTAGTCTAGTTGAGATTGGAAGGGAAGATATGCTAATTTGGATTACTGAGAAAACAACGACATTTTCTTGTACAGGTGCATGAAACTGTATTAGGAAGATCATCATCTGATTTCCCAAAGTAATTCCAAAGCATGTGTTTATAGGCTAGCTAAGGCTAACGGTTCACAACAGAACGTCCACAACAGATTGAATGTGTAGTGATGGTGTGTTAATCTTGATACTCAGTGTGTTCTTTGTAAAATGATAATTGAAAGTAGGGATCACTTGTTTTGTGATTGTTCATTCTCGATGAATATATGGTGAACCATAATGAGCTAGTGCCTTAAGAAAATCCCAAAGTTCTGTTGCCATGAGATTCTGCTTAAGGATGAGAAATCCATTATGTCTAGATTGGCATTGTGCTCTACTATGGGTCCGTTTGAATATAACATATTGTTGTTGAAAGTTGCTGAAAACTGAAAACAGTATAGCAAAATAATTTTTAAATGTATGAATAGTACTATAGGACCCATTTTTAATATTTTTTAATGCGTGAACAGTGGCTGTGTGTCTTATGAACAGTGCGTGAACAGTACCAAAACAGTGCATGAATAGTGTTTTTTGTCTCTGCACAGTAACTTCTGTCTCCTGACTCGCGTGAAAGCAAAAAAAAAAAACTGAAAACGCAATTGAGAAAACGCACCGCAACAAAACTGTGTATCCAAACCCTCACTATGTATCATATTTGGTTTTAGAGGAATGCTAGTATTAATCAAGGAAGACTACCTTTTGAAGAGGCTATGGTCAAAATGGTCAGGTGGGAAGTGAAGAACAGAGTTGAATGTAACAGTTACTGCAATTCTGTTCAAAACAGGAGAATAGTAGCAATTAATGGTCCCTGTTTCTGTTAACTAACATACTAGGAAATTTCATTTAGTAATGTTTACAGTGTCGGTTGTTTCTGTATTGGTGTCAGATTGTTTGGTTGCGTTTTGGACTGATTGTACATCTATTTCATTGCTTAATTTTCTTATTATTTGTGGGTTTCACATGATCAATTACCTACTTATTTTATTTATGTTTTACTTTTTGGACAAAATTTAGTTACAAAATTGGTTGTAACCTAATGCTACAACCTTACCTAATAAAATAAACATTATTACATATTTTGAAAATCTGAACATTCTTTAACCAAAAAAATAAAAATAAAAATATAACCGTTAAATTACATGTTCTTTATTTTCTTAATACACATATCAAATTTTGTGTTAATCGAATATTATTTACCATATGATCTATAAACTTATATTTTACGCATAATTTTAAATTATAAAAACTTGTAATTTAAACAATTTATTGATGAAACAACTATGGATCTTTAATTTTTTAGAAATTTTGCAAGCATGGTATATATAAGAAGAAGATGTAATTCAATGGTGGATTTGTCGTAATTCAATGGTGGATTTGTCAAAATTCACCTCTAATAAAAAGATGTTAAGTGGGATTATAGTTTTAGACTACAACTAATTTTGTAACTGAACTTTATCCTTACTTTTTATTTATGATACTTTTAACAAAAAGCTATATAAGCCGTTACCAAACCAGCACTTTTAGTGGTACCTTTATGGAGGTAATTAGTGGTAGCTATATGGGTATAACCGTAAAAGAGCTAGAAATATTTCTATTATTCAAGTAAAAAATAAAAGAAAAGAAAAGAAAAGAACAAGGAGTAACAATGAAGACAAACTCCCACGTTGACCCATCCAACCGTTGGTAATAACTGTAGTCAACTTTTGCAACTTGATAATGATGCTCTTGATGAACGCCAGGTGCCATCTCCTTAAATTGACCAAACAGTCGAATCTTTCCCCTAATGTATTATTCTCTTTGTTTTTCTTTTTGTAATTAAACTGTCTGATCATTATTATGTGTGTGTTTATATATATATATATATATATATATATACATGGTGTACAATCGGCATGCTTTGTAACGCATATTTGGGTGACCCAGTTCAGTGTTCATGAGCCACGTTGTGACTCAGATTACGTACTTTTAAATAAAATTAAAAATATATATATTCGAGTGAGATTACGTTTTAATTAAAGTAGTAATAGATAAGCATGAAGCATCCATAATAATTAGTGGCTTTCCTGTCATTTTAATTTTAATACCCATGTCGTCACAGTCTCAGCTCTCTGTTTTGTAGTATGTACGTATTCCGGTTCTTCTTCTTGTCGTTTTTGTCGTCTCGTTTGGTTTCAATCTGTGCCCTATCTTTGAGTGACACTTTCCATTGTTTAACTATAACTAAAATACTTTAGTTTTTTTCTTTCTTAATACCCCTTGTAAAATAGCTTTTTTATTTTTTAATAATTTTTTTGGAGGAAACGATGGTATTTGATGGGTACTTTTTTCGACTATCTAAGGTGGTCCATGTAGCCTAGCCATACACCCAGTAGTAAGAAAAAACGAGCTGCATTATGGCAACTAATGAAAACGAAAGTCACAGACTAATGATTCTCCTAAAAAAAAAATCCTCATAAAATATTTGTCTTAGTTTGGATTCTGGAAAGCCTAAATCACAGAAGCACGTGGATTATATTCATGGCCAGAGGTGTGCTACATGTGTAAGAATTGATGCACGATCCTAAGACTTCTATATTTTTCTCCGTCCAAATGTGCCCCACGACCCTCATAGGATATGGCAGAAATTATGGGACAGGTAGGAGATGCCCTATATATACATCCATCCCTATACATGACATGATGACAAGGTATAATAAATCATCTATAAATAGGGTTGACAAAATTCGACACCACCCACAAACACGACACAATCATATAATATGATATAAAGTTAGCAGGTTATAAATTGAGATTTAATGTATTCGTATTATATTCGAGTTGACATGACTATTTTGTTTAATAAGAGTACCTCCAACGGCTTAGTCTACTTATTTAGAGAGTAAACAATTTTACTTACCTAACGTACACTTTCAAACAAGCTCTATCATTTCTCTATCCCTATTTAAATATTATTTATTTACTTTTTTATTATTATTTTTTCTAAAATTTGATACAGTTTATCATTTTAAAAAACCCAAATCTGTTTTGCATTTTCGTCGATCAACAACACTCAAATCTCTCTTTTGCCTAGATTTATACCAAATAAATTGATTCAAAGCTTTCTTTTGCTAAGATTTTATCAACCACAACAATCAAATCTTTTACTAGAAAGAAAAGACCCAAATCTTAAGTCAAAGAGAGAGAAAAAGAAACCCAAATTTTTTGCTTAGATTTCATCAACCAACAACATCAAAATTGTTCAGTGTTGGTTTGAAAGAAACAGAGAGAAAGTAACCCAAATTTTTTGCTCTGCTTTCATCAGCCAACAACATAAAAATTGTTTTGTGTTGCTAGGTTCGATCAAAATAAAAGAAAGGATCCCAAGTCCCAACAGTGCTAGCTTGGTTTTATGTTAGATTCAATTGGTGGTGTAGCAGTGCTGGGTACTGTGTTGTTGGATTTCATTCGTGGTGGCTGTGACTTCGATCGATTGGATTAGGAGAGAGACAATTGAGATTGAAAGAGAGGGATGGGTATTTCTGTGATGGGAGAGGATTTTGTATATCCTGTACCCGGCATATGTGGGCCCCACAGTGTGTGGGTCCCGCCTCCTTGTGAGGTACCCGGCACATATGCCGGGTACAGGATATACTCTCTCGATGGAGAGAGAGAGAAATGAATAAAAAATTGAGTGGTTTGATATTTTATTGAATTTAATACATATGGTGCGTGAATGGTGCTCTCTTGACCAAGAGAGCAACTATAGCAATTCCAATTTAAAAAAAAAAAAAACATTTTGGAGAGGGTGTCAGAGTTGATTTTTTTTTGTGTTTGCTCTCCAAAATAGGTTTAGAGAGTCTATTGGAGATGCTCTAAACGTGTTATATTTGTGTCCAACCCACATAACTTGTTTGATATGTCTGACCCGTTTAACTTGTCATTTTACCAATATACAATTCAAAAACTCTAAATATATAAACTTATTTTTCTTTTCTATTGGTGATATTGAGATATGTTTTACTTTTGAATAATTATTTATGATGCAATATGATTATTTATGATGAAATTACTCTGTTAGTTTTGAATGTTATATTAAAAAAATCTATTTGTTTTGTTTTTCATAGTTCAAATCGATTAAATTTATACTAAAAAAAAAAAATGTTTTGATAAAATTTGATAAATGGGTCGACACGACTAACATATTTAATAAACATGTCATGTTAGGGCTAAGGAATCCTTCGTTTAATAAACATGTTGGGTTAGTGTTAACCCATATAGTTAAATACTCACAAGTTAACACGACACGAACTTGACATGCGAACATAAATTGCCACCCCTATCTCTAAACACTAGATATCTATAACTATCACCTTTATGAGTGTTTTTTTAGAACCTTTGTTGGTGTTGATTTAAGCATCAGAGTATTTTTGGCCGACACCACACCAATGTCAACTTTAAGTTCTTTTATGATCTTTTTTTGTAGGAATTCCAAAATTAGAGCGAAACATGTAACAATTGATCTTAAGCATCATTAGTTGGCATTGTTTATAGGAAACTGTAGGTCATATTACTAATTCCCTAATAATAGATTACATGGTCCAAACCTCGACAATGGATGCCAAAAGAACCAACACCCTCGGAAGTTCTCAAGCTCAAGAGATGACCCTTGTGGAGTGAAAGCGGTAGGATTAGTGTTCTAAAATCCAACTGCATGACTTTATCTTAGTAATAAAATTGATTTATTTTATGAGATTGTATGTCTATGAACATTGTATATTAAGTGTTGTAGTCTATGAAATGCATTGTATGCAATTTAGGTATGAGGATAAAATTCATACACAAAAAGTATAAAATACAAATCCTTGTAAGCTTATAAATATTAGTTCATAGTTGGTGATGAAATTAGGCATCTATGGTAATCTATTTTGATCATGAAAGTGGAAACTTGATGCAAAATAGTGCCATGACTAACAAGTTAATTATGTGTCACTTAATTAGGATTTTTTTTTAATTAATATTAAAAACCTTCGTCAAAGTGAACCCCCCCCCCCCCCCCCCCCCCAATCCAAACAAAAATCCAACTTTTTTGGCCACAAACATAACAATGATATAGTTTCTTTCATTTTCTTGGAACCAAAGATGGTACACACAATTTCCCCCCAATTTACTTGCCTACCAAACATAGCACACACACACAAATCAAATTCAAGTTGCCACCAACCTGCAACTAAGATGACATCCACCACCGGGTGCCTACAATAGAGCTACCCACGAGGGCCACAACCAAACCAATCCACCAAAAACCCACACCATAAATAATTAAATACACAAAACCCACATTTGAAATTCATTCATGCAATCGTGGAGAGTTTTTTTATTTTTTATTTTTAAAGAACAATTTGAATGATAGTCACAACAACTTCAAGGGAGCCTATCCCAATAATTATACAGCAACTCAACTCACAATTTCGTGTGATTTCATTTCACCACTATTTGGAGCTAGTCACATTGTCTTGTCCACCTTGTTCATCAACATCCGCGCCTTAACCCCAAAGCTTGGTTTCCTTGATGTAGTTTATTTTCCCTTATAAACAACTAAACACTAACATAGCTTTTTTACTAGCTGTTTAGGAGTCTGAAATGCCCTTATAAATTAGCTTTTTTTTTTTATTTTTTTATTTTTATACTATTTGTGAGTCTCACATAAGTTACTTAATGAAAAGGAAGAAAACTAGATATAATATTTTCAAAATGAAAAGAAAGAAAAATTAACTAGATAAACTAGATAATTTGTTAGTCATTTTTCTGTTAATAAGTAGATAACAACAATGATGAAATTAAAACTGTTCAAAAAATAAAAAAAATAAATAAATCAAGGACTAAAATGAAAGAGAAGAAAAATAAAAGACTTAAAATGAAAATATCCCATAAATATAGGATGTAAATTGAATTATAGACTAAAATCATGGTTTACAATAGCTCCACTTCAGTTCAGCTCCTCCATTGATCACTACTAGAGTTTTGTAGGGTTTAAGCCCAAAATTTAACACAGAAAGAGCTTAGACTAAAGAAAATGGCGAACTCAGTGGGTGCACTTTCCAGAAGGCTATGCCGCTCTCTACTCTCAACCACCCATAACCCTAAGCCTCTCATTACGCTTCCTCCATGTCCATGTACACCACCGAGTCCGACCACCCTGAACCCACTTCCGACTCGGACTAGTTAGACCTTGACTCAGTTCCACCTGAGCAATCATCTTCTCCACCCCAAGACTCCAATCCTCAACAACAACAACGCACGGTCTTCGATTGGCCTCTAGAGAATGGACTTGATGTGGGCATTTACAAGGTACATTTTTTACATTGATTGATTTTTGTTTGTTTGCTTGATTTTTGATTAGAGAGTATAAATGGGTTTTGATTGAATTTTTGTAGGCGATATTGGTTGGGCAAGTGGGGCAGAAACCATTGCAGAAGACACTGAAGAGTGGGAGGACAGTGACGATGTTCTCTTTGGGGACAGGTGGGATTCGAAACAATCGTAGGCCATTGGATAACGAGGATCCAAGGGAGTACGCGAATCGCTGCGCGGTTCAGTGGCATCGGGTTTCTGTCTATCCCGATCGCCTAGGTGGGATTGTCAACAAGCATGTTGTTCCTGGGTGAGGACTCAACCTTTGTTTTGTTTTTTCACTCCCAATTTATATGATTTAGTACATTACACACATATGCATAGGACTATATATTTGCAGAATGCCAAAATTTTCTGTCTATTGGGTTTTTGGGTTTCTGTTTTTTGCAAATTTGCTGAATGTTGTTGACAAACATTTTTGAATTGCTATCTTTTAAAATGCTGCTCTTGGTTGGGCGTGAGCATGCCTGACTGGGGTGAATGTCCCTAGATTACCTGTAACTGGTTCTGGCTGGTGCAGTCAATTGCCTGCAAGTTATTACTAGCTAGAGGTGAGTCAATAGGGCTCTTTGTCAAAACTTTTAATATACATATTTTGTTTTAACAAACAAAATGCACTTTCACAATGCTAACAAAACAATGTCTGCTCATTCCATGTACTTTGTTATAATTATTGTGTTTTGACTTGGTATTGAAGGAGAATTGGGTTTGATAGTGTTTGGAAAGAAGGATACCATGAGGGTTTTTATTTTATTTTATTTTTAAACCATTTACAGATAGGCCTAGTGCATACAATTTTGTTTATGTTTGCTTGATTCAATTATATTTCTTTGTCGAGTATTGCTTTCTTTCTTCTTCTTATTGTCTTATGTAGGATTGCTTCCTCTAAATTTCTGGTTTTTGTTCATATCTGGCTTTATTGCAGATCATCTCTTTGAAGTAATGACAATATTTTGTTTATTGTAGTTCAATTCTATATTTGGAGGGCAATCTGGAAACCAAAATCTTCACTGATCCAATAACTGGTCTTGTTCGCCGTATAAGAGAGATTGCCATTCGTCGAAATGGTATATTCTTGAATTTATCTATATGCTCTATTGATATTGCTTATAGATACAGAGTAAATTATTGAGCCTGACACACGACATATTATATATTTTTGTTGTATCTATATACAATCATTGTAGTGTTTTTTAGACATTTGTGCTTTACTGAAAAGATTTGTCATAAATGAGATGTATGTTTTGATTCTTAGATGGACATGCTGCTTTCCTTATTTCTTTCTTCCTTCCCTCCATGCATAGGGAAAAATCAATTAGAGCCATTCCACCCCCTTGCCACACCACTAAGTACTGAGGTTTTTGGTCCCTTGGATATATATCAAGTTACATGAAAGTGCCATTTGAATCCAAATTTACTTATTCAGGGGCTAATGACCAACCCAAACAATTTCCCACATTAATGTTATTTGTTTTGACTTTAGCACGTGATTATTCCTTCATTTTGCATTGCTTTTAAGTATTTTTTGTGTATAACTAGCATGGATGTTAGAAATTTGAATTATGCTCACCTACACCTGACATTCTCAACAATATTTTGCTTTATATTTCATGCACAAATGTGATTGACATGATGAAAATTCGAAGAGAATATGCTCTGTTCCTTAGCTGTGCAGTATTCATGATGGACAATCTTCACTTGTTTTGGTAGACAGTTTGATTTCAGTCCATACTCCCATATTTTTCTGTGAGAATATGGCTATGTAGAGGCCACCGGAGCCTAATAGCATTTATTATTTTGCATCAAAAGTTTGTACTAGTCTAGATGTTGAACCTTCTGAAGCTGTGGTTGGTGAAACAAGCACAAGAGTTAGTGGAAAATGCCTTAGAATATATATATATATATATATATATATATAATATTGTTGAGTTTCTCCATTATATATGATGGGTGCTTATTTTGTGGACTTTGCAGGTCGCCTTGTATTTTTAAGTAAAGGTGATGATGCACAGCAAGCGTCACAATCAGAATTGAGAGGTGTTGGCTATTACTAGAAGTGTTGCTGAAGTGGGAGTGGCTGAAGGTTTATTTGACAGAAACCAATTTTCACATTTGTTATTATGTCATGGCCAATATGGAAGAGGAAAATTTGGAGGAAACACTAGCTCATGGTGGCCTTGCGTCTTTACCTATTATCACTTCTGTTTTGGAAGTCAGTATAAGGTTGGGAAGGTAGTTTTATAATCTTCATTATCTGTTCATCCATCAGATAGGATATTACTGAGCCTCCACTTGGAATGGGCTTGTGAGAGAAGTTGACCTTTTTATGTAATTTTCATTTTTCATGTTTTGATTGTCTAATATCATTTAGATATTCGGAGGTTCTAACCGGTGCACGCTTTTGAGTTGTTGTAGAGGTGGGTGTAGAATCACTTTTTTTGACATGAAAGTACAGCTGAATCACCAGCCACTCTTTGTATGGAATGCAAATATAAGAATGGGAAGGGTTGGGGTTTATGTTCTGTGAGAGGGGTGTTCCATGCAGCTAAGATACCCCTCTTTTCCTCTTATGAGAGAGAGATGTGGGTACGTCTGGGTTTAGAGCAAATTGATCGGACTTAGTTCTCCCAAAATTAGTTCATTTATTTTAGGATAGAAACGTAGTCAGGATTTCAATTGAGGAGGCCGAAGTATGAACCAATTTTTTTTATAACAATCCAAATTAGTATCCATTTAGTATTAAAAAAGTATCAACAAATGAAAAACCTCAAAAATAATTGTTTCTTAATACATAATTCAGTTTTTTATAAAATAGAATTTGACATTCTTTTTAATTTTGGAAATCATATATAATTGATTCCATACTAAATGTTGTAGAATGTATAAAATCAAAGAGTGGATGCAACGTATCCAATACTTTTGTCTGAAGTTTTTACTTTTGGGACAACTGGGCAAAGGCTTAGGTCAAATATTTTTTCTATTTGGGTTTCAAGGGTTAATTTGTGAATTTTTTTGGAAAGGGGGCCAAGTATATAAATTTTGGGATCATATTTTAAAAATTGTTTATATGCATACAAAAGTCAAAATTTTTAAAAAAGCTTGGGAGAGGAGAGTGGGGATGGGGGGCATGGCCCCCTTAAACATCTTCAGTTTTATAATATTTATAGATTATATATAAAAAATAATTTATGTCATTCTAAAATGAAAACAGTAAAATTTTTCTTAGGAATTTTAAGGCAAGGTAGCAAAAATATTCATTTTTTTTTAATAAAAGTTATCTATATCATTTTTTGTATCATTAAAAAGTATATAGAATTTTTTTTTATTTTTTTTTATTTTTTCTAGTTTTAAAAAAATTTCTCAAACCCAAAATTTTCTCTCCTACATTCCAAAATGCTAAAACATGTATATCAAAAATTGATAAAACTCAATAAAATTACAGTTCAAATTAAAATAGAAAGGAAAAAATAAAACTCATATCAAAGTCAAACTCCTCTTGAATATGTAAAACATATCAAATATGATACAATCAAGCTAAATATCCAATGAATAATCAAATTCGAAAATTTTAATAAAGTTTTGAAGTCATGCCATAGAAATAGGTGGTTGATCCCATGCAAAAGTATTGATTGTAAGTACATACCTTTATAAATGGTGATGGTAACTCAAAAAAAAAAAAAAAAAAAAAACTGAAGAGTACAATTCCAAAAAGGAGAAAAGAAGAATAAAACTTTTTTAAAAAAGAAGAAAATTACATATGAATAATGAATAAATAGA
The DNA here is from genome assembly GCA_023736055.1 of Quercus glauca. NCBI lineage: Eukaryota > Viridiplantae > Streptophyta > Magnoliopsida > Fagales > Fagaceae > Quercus > Quercus glauca. The sequence continues at coordinate 25,879,316 of CM043324.1, read as the reverse complement.
TCAATAATTTTAAACATAAAATTGAATTTTTTTTTCTTCTTAAAAGTACCAGTGAATACACTAATGCAATAAGAAAGATAAAGAGCAGTATATAAAAATATTTGGAAAAGCTTAAAACAATTACTCAATCATCTAGAAACATTATATGACAAAGACATAACAAGTTTATGCTAATTTATTAAATAAAATATTCACAAACACTAAAAGGAAACTACACAAAGATCATCTTCTTTAATTGCATAAATTTTTCTTCATCATATTGTTCAGACCATCCTATTAAAACCTGACAACAACACAAAATAAGGCAAATTATAATATGCTTTTTTCCTCAAATTAGGTCAACAAAATATAAATAAATAAAACAAATACTTAAATAAAGGATCACATATGAGTCAATTAATAATACGACAATTGAGGTATAAACCTCTAGTAGGAGATCTATACAATGCTTGATTTGGACTCCTTCGGGGTAATTGTCAAGTTGTATCTTTTCTACAATAAAAAATTAAGCAAGACTTATGAATATCTTTTTATAGACTATTTTTTATTTAATTCATAGATTTCATTTTTCAGTTATAAACATCTAAATTAAAGTAGATAAACATGTAAACAAGATCACATGTAAAGTTAAAACCGCCTAAGATGAACACCTATAGAAAATATCTTTATTTTGATTTTTCATTTAATTATAACATCATGATTAAAGTAGATGAATATATAAAGTTAAATCCACTTAAGTTGAATTTGTAAAGTTTGTATATTTATATGTTTAATATTGTCCAAAAAATTGAAGGTAACAAATAAAGAAGAAAAAAAATAATGATGTGGCTAATGACATGGTAGATTAAGTGACTTAACATAAGCAAACTAATAACAAATATTACACTTCAAATTTATACACACACACACACACACACATGAAGGGCAACTTTAAGTGTTCTTCAAGGTTCAGATGAACCCCTGACTTGAAATAAAATAATTTATATATAAAAAATAAATTTTTATTAGTTTACTTTACCTTTAAAAATATTCTTGCACACCCTAATCAAAATCTTGCACACACTGATCACAGATCAACTCAGCCCAAAACTAAACCATAACATATGTCAGTCCAGTCCAAAACTAAACAACAACATAGATTAGCTCATTCCAAAAACAAACAACAACATATCACATCTCTCTCTCTCTCTCTCTCTCTCTCATGAATCTCATCTCATCTCTCTTCTTTATCTAATTATATTGGTACTTTCAACTCTAAGAGTAAAGAGTGAATATTTGTGAGTTGTGAATGTATTTCTTTATTATAAATTTAAATTATGTGTATAAGTGTGCCTGATATTGATTATGAGAGTTATTTTTTTTTGGTTATAATATTATTTGTGTGAATTGTGATGTGTTCGAATGTGTGCATGTATAGTATAAATATAATATAACTTTATATAATTTAATAGTTAGGTAATACAAAGGATTTTTTTTTTTGATGAAATAGAGGGTTTGTTTGTTATATGTGTACATATTGTTGTCATGTTATAGCAATTTTTTGTTATAAAGTTAGTGATTCAAGTAAAAAAAAAAAAAAAAAAAAAGAGTAAAGTTAGTGATTGTTCAAGCATTTGATTGATTATTATTTTTTTTTAGAAACTTTTGATTGGTTAATTAGACATTAAATGTATTATTTATGTGTGGATGAAGGTGACTATGTGGGTCAATAATTAACACAGTGCCAATGGGTTGAGTTTTGTCATTTAGTTTAACGTTTTTTTTTTTTAATTTTTAAATAATGACAAATAGATAATGACAACTGCATAAAAATAAAAATGATCACATTCATACCTACCTATATTGACAATAGATAATGACAACTGATAATTAACTATCATGTAATAATTTTAAAATATAAAAACTCATAAAATAAATTGTGAAACTTCATACATTTGTGTATTTTTTTTTCTTCTTAATGTCGGTAACTCAATATAGTCAAATTTTCTTTTTATTAAACTTTGTTAAACTTAAATTTCTTAATGTAAAATTCTTGGAGCTGCCATTGATAGAAATGTAAAATTAGAGCAAAGGGGACTAAGCAAAAAAGTTCCTGTACATCCAAGATCTTTGCTAACTATTAGCATTTTTCCAAATATGATTTTTCAGATTCTATACAACTATTATTTTTTGATAGAGTTTCAATTTATGGTATCAATTTCTGATGATTGCCCTCTAAACACTAATCCATTTTTGGTATAGATAGGGATTGAACCCTAGATTTTTTATACAACTATCAATTAAATACTCCTAGATGGAAATTGAAAGGCCTTAGCGAAGCCAAAACCCTTTTCTACACATTGGAATGAAAACTGTTAGCCCAAAAGAAGTTAGTGCAAAAGTAATTGTCTTATAACTAGCAACGTAACATATATTTATCTTTTTGCTAAAAAAGATGTATTGGACTCATTTTCCATTAAATACTTTTTATGAATACCAACTAAGTATAGTAAATAAACTGGTTCCAAATGTCCAATAGATTTGAGTCCATGATCAGCAACATTCTTGCATTCCACACTTAAACAAACTCACATCGCTTAGATAGCTTATATACTATTGGTTGGGATTCTTATTGAGTGCACCACACAGCACCACAGTGCATTGACTTATAGAAACATTCAAATCACCATATTAGTATATGATATTGCAGTAGATCAAAAGAAGGCCAGATACCTAGGCTTTTGCTCTTCCATTAGGATTTGGCATTCTATACTAGGGAAGCAATTGAATAATAGTATAATACATGTAATGATCACTTTATCATTGAGCCTACTTAATACAGGTAGTTCTAATTAGCACCTTTCTTTCTTAGGGAAACAAAACCATCTTTCTTAACATTGAGTGATTTCTAATTCTACCAAAGTCTACATGATTTTCTCTTTATCGATCTACTGCTCACGAAAATATTTCTTGGCTCTTTTGTTGGCTAGAAGTGGTTTCAAATGGTGTGACTTGCATATTATAAAATAAAAAAATAAAAAATAAAAAACAAAAAACAAAAAAATGGAGAAAAGTTGCATGTGCTTTTCATTTTTATATATTTTTGGATACTGACCATAGAAAGGGTGATATGCTCACCTACCATATGACTTGCCCAGCATCACATATCTGTCTCGCTGTTCTGTCTCATTGGTCTCAGTTTCTCTTGTTGCTGTGTCTCACGATCCACTTGTTTTTCCTATATAAATGGAAAATGTGTTTGTGATTTAAGTGATCATAATATTTGCAATTGGAAAAATGACAGTGGCTTTGTGAATCTGTGATTACTGTTTGCTCTTGTTGCTGTATGTCATGATCCACCTGTTTTTCCTGTACAAATAATACATATATGCGATTTAAGTAGTCATAATATTTGCAGTTGGAAAAAATGACAATAGCCATGTGATTACTATTGGTGCTGCTATAGTTGATCCAATGAAAAAAATTACTGTTTGTCAAAACATTTTTTTTGCATAGACAAATTGTGTTCTTTCTTTCTTTCTTTTTATAAAACTGTGGTCTAATTTCTGCTTATTGAAAAAAGTTTTTAATATTTGTAAAATATATACTGCAATGGTCTACACAATTCAAGTGTTAAATTCTTCCGTTGCCGAGATATTTGTGGTCAGAATGTGCCATACCTTTCCTTTGAATATGTGCTCTAAGGTGGCATTGAGGTCCCCCTTCCACCGAGGTGTTTCGAATCCCTTGTCTTCATATACTCCTTCTAGCTCAGGCGTCTTTAGATTAGATGGAACAAATGTCCTTAAATTGGGACATCTAATTACCATAATTTCCTTCAGGGATGGCCACTCAAAAGCATTTTCTTCTTTGCAAAAACACTGAAGATTTGGTAAATCCTCGAGCCAGATTGAGTTCACTTTGTAGAACAAAACTTCTTCTTCTTCTTCTTTTGCTATTGCAAGGAGTTCTTCAATTCTTTCACAGCCAATAACTTTTATTTCCTCTAACATTACAAGCAATTTCCCTATGGATGGTGAGAACAAATTTGTCATATTGTTACAATTCTCAACTTCTAACAAGCTCAGGTTTCCAAAGCCCTCGATCCTTTTTGGACCCTTCTTCCATATGTGCATCAGTTTTGATAAACCATTTAGATGCAATTTTCGTAACTGATCAAGTACTGGTGCCGCGTGACTGTCCTCAACATTTAGTTCCTCAAGTTAAAATATAACTTCTATTGAATCACAATTCTCCAAGTAAACTGATTCTAGATTCTTTAAACACTCAATTAGATTGGATGGAAAAAGAGACCATATCTTTGAGGAGTTATTGATATCACTAGCTCTTTGATCTTTTGGCTTTGTCAAAGTACCCTACAAAAAATCAAGAACTGCTAAACATGCAAAATAATAATTTCTTTTCACTTATTATTTGCATTTGGAGAGAGATAGAGATACATAAAAATGTTGTGGATTGTTAAATAAAACGCATTGTTTCACTATAAAAGACTTGAGACTGACAAAACATTTGAAAGAGAGAGAGAGAAATCTGAGAGGACGTAGCCTCCGTCATATTGGCCTCCCACCACTATTAAGACGCCGAAACCTCTACGGGTATTTTTTTTTTTTTTTTTTTAAATTAGGAGATTGAATATGATTTAGGTTTGGGTAATTTGGTTAAATAGTTTTTGTTTTGGGTATATAAATAGAGAGAATATTTTGTATGCAATGTAAAGCCATATTCTACCATGGTTTTAAATCATCTATAAGACACGTGCATACACACTTGCCCACACCATGTTTTAATGTCGCACTATCAATGAGTGAAAGACAGTGAGAGAGTTGGACATACTTTTATTTCATAGTACTAAATATGTGAACACAACACAAATTATTTGATTTTCACAATCCCGTCCCGTTACTCTTTTGCATTTATTTTTTGTTTCATGATTTAAAAAAAAAAAAAAAAATTCTTATATTGAATGGGAAGGGTTGGGGTTTATGTTCTGCGAGAGGGGTGTTCCATGCAGCTAATATACCCCTCTTATCCTCTTATGAGAGAAAGATGTGGGTACGTCTGGGTTTAGGCCAAATTGACCGGACTTAGTTCTCCCAAAATTAGTTAATTTATTTTAGGATAGGAACATAGCCAGGATTTCAATTGAGGGGGCTGAAGGATGAACCAGTTTTTTGATAACAATCCAAATTAGCATCCATGTAGTATTAACAAAGCATCAACAAATGAAAAAACACAAAAATAATTGTTTCTTAATACATAATTCGGTTTTTTATAAATAGAATTTGACATTCTTTTTAATTTTGGAAATCATATATAATTGATTCCATACTAAATGTTGCAGAATGTATAAAATCAAAGAGTGGATAACGTATCCAATACTTTTGTCTGAAGTTTTTATTTTTGGGACAACTGGGCAAAGGGTTAGTTTGGATACATTTTCTATTTGGGTTTCATGGGTCAATTGTAAATTTTTTTGGAGAGGGAGGGCCAAGCATATAAATTTTGGGATCATATTTTAAAAATTGTTTATATGCATACAAAAGTAAAAAATTTTTAAAAAGCTTGGGGGGGGGGGGGGGGGGGGGCGGGGGGCTGGCCCCTTTAAACATCTTTAGTTTTATAATATTTATAGATTATATATAATAATAATAATAATCTATGTCATTCTAAAACGAAAACAATACAATTTTTCTTAAATAAAAGTTATCTATATCATTTTGTGTATCATTAATAAGTATATAGAATTTGAAAATTATTATTTTTTTAGTTCTAAACAAACTTTCTCAAACCCAAATTTTTTATGAATATATATGTATTGGACTCATTGTCCAATAAATACATTTTATGAATACCAACCAAGTATAGTAAGTAAACTGGTTCCAAATGTCCAACAGATTTGAGTCCATGATCAGCAACATTCTTGCATTCCACCCTTAAACCAGCTCACATCGCTTAGATAGCTTATATACCATTGGTTGGGATTCTTATTGAGTGCACCACACAGCACCACCAGTGCATTGACTTATAGAAACATTCAAATCACCATATTAGTATATGATATTGCAGTAGATCAAAGAAAGCCACATACCTAGGCTTTTGCTCTTCCATTAGGATTTGACATTCTATACTAGGGAAGCAATTGAATAATAATATAATACATGTAATGATCACTTTATCATTGAGCCTACTTAATACAGGTATTTTTATACGCTTTTCATTTTTATGTATTTTTGGATACTGGACAAATACTGACCATAGAAAGGGTGATATGCTCAACTACTATATGACTTGCCCAGCATCACATATCTGTCTCGCTGTTTGGTCTCATTGGTCTCAGTTTCTCTTGCTACTGTGTCTCATGATCCACTTGTTTTTCCTATATAAATTAAAAATATGTTTGTGATTTGAGTGATAATAATATTTGCAATTGGAAAAATAACAGTAGCTTTGTGAATCTGTGATTACTGTTTGCTCTTGTTGCTGTATGTCATGATCCACCTGTTTTTCCTGTACAAGTGCGATTTAAGTAATCATAATATTTATAATAGGAAAAATGACAATAGCTATGTGATTACTATTTGTGCTGCTGTAGTTGATCCAATGAAAAAAAATTACTTTGTCAAAACATTTTGTTGGCATAGAGAAATTGTGTTTTTTCTTTTTTTATAAAACGGTGGTCTAATTTCTACTTATTAAAAAAAGTTGTTAATATTTGTAAAATATATACTGCAAAGGTCTATACAAGTGTTAAATTCTTCCCTTGGTGAGACATTTGTGGTAAGAATGCGCCATACCTTTCCTTTGAATATGTGCTCTATGGTGGCATTGAGGTCGCCCTTCCACTGAGATGTTTTGAATTCCTTGTCTTCGTATACTCCTTCTAGCTTAGGTGTCTTTAGATTAGTTGGAACAAATGCCCTTAATTTAGGACATCTATTTACCATAATTTTCTTCAGGGATGGCCACTCAAAAGCATTTTCTTCTTTGCAAAAACACTGAAGATTTGGTAAATCCTCGAGCCAGATTGAGTTCACTTTGTAGAACAAAACTTCTTCTTCTTCTTCTTTTGCTATTGCAAGGAGTTCTTCAATTTTTTCACAGCCAATAACTTTTATTTCCTCCAACATTACAAGCAATTTCCCTATGGATGGTGAGAACAAATTTGTCAGATTGTTACAATTCTCAACTTCTAACAATCTCAAGTTTCCAAAGCCCACGATCCTTTTTGGACCCTTCTTCCATATGCGCATCAGTTTTGGTAAACCCTTTAGATGCAATTCTCGTAACTGATCAAGTACTGGTGCCACGTGACTTTCTTCAACATTTAGTTCCTCAAGTTGAAATATAACTTCTATTGAATCACAGCTCCGCAAGTCAACTGATTCTAGATTCTTTAAGCACTCAATTAGATTGGATGGAAAAAGAGACCATATCTTTGAGGAATTATTGATATCACTAGCTCTTAGATCCTTCGGCTTTGTCAAAGTACCCTACAAAAAGTCAAGAACTGTTAAACATGCAAAATAATAATTTCTTTTCAATTATTATTTGCATTTTTTTCAGAGAAAAAGATGGTATAAACAGATCAGTGATCGTCTCTTTATTTATTTATTTATTTTTATCTCACTATGTTGAATGCGTTAAGGTTATGGCCAACAATTGATTTTATTGGATATCTATATGAGAGTCAATGACCATGATCCATTGGGAAAAGGGCATAAATCATAGAACTTCTACGTACCTCTTTCTTCACAGAATAGCTTCTTTGGGATTTATTGGTGGTGCCTTGGTCTGACACAGCCATTGGACCATAATTTTTGCTACGTGGTACACACTCAAGGCATCGCCCAAGAAAACCAAAGGACCCAAGTCCAGGCTCATGAGGTCTTGAATCCAATTCCTCTTTGATTTTCTTCAATTTTCTTGGTCTCTGAGTTTCTGAACCAATTGTTTTCAATTTGCCACAATACCTCAAAGTAATATCCTTAATGGATGACCATTCAAAAGAATAGGCTTCAATACATAAACTCATGAGATTTGGCAAGTCTTCTAGTCTCAAGGAACTAACTTTAGGGAACATGATGAAATCTGCTGCCTCTTCTTCTCCATCTCTTTGAACAATGTTTTTGATCGCATCACAGTGAGATAGCTGAATGCTTTGAAGTTTCACAAGTAGTTTTGCAATAGAAAGTGGGATTAAATAAATTAGGTGGTTACAACCAGATACGCAAATTGATGTTAGGTTTTGAAAGCCCTGAATTCCTCGTGGAACATTCTTCCACATGTACGCCAACTTAGATGAATTACGTACTCCTAAATATTTCAATTCAAAAAGTATTGTGATTCCCTGGCGGTCATTGTCGACCTTTAGTCCTTCAAGATCAAACAGCACTTCAATTGAATTGACGCTAGTCAACCAAAGTTCTTCTAAATTTGGTGGCCACAAGATGGTTGTAGATGAAAAGAGTTTATGAGAGATAAGGGGTGTTGATTCAAGAAAGTCTGAGCTAGTAGTATGTTGCTGAATGTCAGTCACCTCAGCCTTTTCAGAAGTGGTCAATTTATCAGTTTCACTGCTTCCAACCTGATGAATCCATTAAATTATTATGATATATAATCAACAATTTTCAAGTTTTCATGCAAGAAGCATCAAAGTCAAACCAAATCGAGCTTGAATTGTTAAAATCAATAAATCAATTTCAAAAACATAAAACAACGAGCTTTGAGTGGTAAATACATACCTCTTGATTCAAGGATGATTGGACAAGCTGAACGGGACCCACGCCTGTACAAAATCCAATGAGTCTTGGTAGGTCCCTTAGTTGTAGAAGTGTTAATTGCGGAAACATGATCTTATCTAGTGCCTTCTCATCTTCTCCTTCCTTTGGGAAAATTTCTTTCATATGATTGATGTCTAATATTTTTAACTCTTGGAGTCGAACCAAACCTCTCGCTATGGACAATGAAAAAACATTTTTCATCTGTTTGCAACCACATAGCCGAATTGATCTTAGGTTGCCAAAACAACCAATCTTTGCATCGGTCAAGAATCTCTCTGGGAATTGGCAATGATATATCTCTTTTAAATTATACAAAGAAGACAAGTGCAGTGACTCCAGGATAGGGAATGCAGCTCGGGGAGTCTGATGCAATGTGGCATCAATTACATATTCTACCTTTTTACTTCCACGAACTTCTAGAACCTTCAAGCATTGAAAACCTTCTTTGTCCAACTCATACGCAATGTTTTTTAAATCTTTTATTTCTTCCAAATATAAAATTTCACATTTTGCTAACAGTTGAAGAAGCATCCGACTCTTTGCAATATCACATCTTTCAAGTGCCAATCTATTTTTAAATAAATAACAAAATCTTTCTGGCAAATATTGACACATTCTCATACCTACAGATATCTGAAATTTTATCATTTGTTTTTTAAAGAGAATGTGTTTTGGCAAGACCTCAATATTTGGTATGTCAATTGTTAAAGCCATTAAATGGTTAGACAAAGACATCAGTTCAGCAAGGCTTGCATTTGTTCCCTCTTTGTTGACTCCAAACATGTACAGCTCTTCTAGGTGAGATAAACTTGAAAGGAGACCAGGTGGAATTCGCTGCAGAAAACTGCATTGTGACAGATCTAACACCTTCAAATGACTAAGATTTTCCATTTCTCTGGGCAACTCTTTGATGTTTGAATCCAAAAAGCTAAGAATTTCGAGTTTCCTTAGTGCTCCAATTGCTGACACATCTGTTAACTCAAAAAAATCTAAATGCAGGGCCCGAAGGTTTTGAAGGACATGGATTGACTCTGGTAGGGATGGAAATGACCCTCTCAAAGATAAAACCTTTAATCCGCTCATCCCTTTAAATAGATTAGCTGGGAGCGTCTGCAAAGTCCATCTGAAACATAGTAGTTGCAAAAGCTCAAGTTTCGGACACACCAAGCCATCAGGATGCCTTTTCAGTTTTTTAGATACAAGTGAAATTGCAGAGTGCTTGTATGTCTCTTTCTCTGGCCATTCTTCCATTTCATTATTACATTGTACCAAAAAACCATGATTTTCTGCAATTGATATTGCAACATCCCGGATCACATCATGCATTTTGACAGATTCTTCTTTCTTGCTATCCAACAATAAAAATGATCTTTTAAGATACTCAACAATTGCATGGACTCTATTTCTTGCTTCTCCCACATTATCAATCTTTGCCAACAAACTTTGTCCCACTCCATATCTGACTATATATTCAATAGGAATATCATAATCTTCTGGAAATAGACAGCATAGCAAAAAGCATGACTTTGCTTCATCACTTTTTAAGTAATTGTAACTCAGCTCTATGCTGGAATAGACCTTAGAATCCAGACCGAGAATATTTTTTGGGATTGACTTTTTAAGTTGTTGAAGTGCAGCACTCCACTCAAACTCACTTTTGTTTTCTAGCGCTGTTCCAACTGTCACAAGAGCAACAGGTAGACCTCCACATTCCTTTGCAACCTCTTTTGCTATTGGACATAGATTGGGAGTATCAACACAATTACCTGCCATCTCTCTGAAAAGATTCCATGCTTCTTCTCCAGATAAGACTTCGATTTTAAAAATCTCTTGAGATTTCATCTGATTGCAGGTGTCTTCACTTCGTGATGTCAACAAGATTTTGCATCTGTTATGTTGACCTCCATTAGGAATTCCTACAGCCTCTAAATCAAGTGCATCCCAAATATCATCCAATATTACAAGGACACTCTTACCACTGGTTATTCGTTTTTTTAACCGTTCTGCTCTTACAGGTGATGAATATTCTTCAACAAGTTTCAGATCTAGCATCTCCGCAATTTGACCTTGAATCTTTATATCATCTTGATTTTGGGACACCACGGCCATTGCTACTTCATCAAATAACCTATCATCTTTTGCTATTCTTGCTACCTCTTTTGCCATTGTTGTTTTTCCAATCCCCCCCATACCGCATATGGCAATCATGTTGATATTGTTGTCCCTTACAGCCTTTAAAACTTCTTTCACAATTGATATTCTTGATTCAAAAGCCTTAAAACCCGAAGATCCTAGTCCTTGTGGAGGAAGACGATAGGACACTCTAGCAAATTGTCCGTCCTCTAGAAGCCCATCAATTTCTAGAGTTTTCTTCTTAGCTTTCCTACTCAAGGAATAACGTGACTTCAGATTGGGACACCATCCATCCAAGCACATCGTATTTGCTTTGACATCTTCTTCAAGGAATCTCTGCAGACCTTCACTGATGTTGTCTACCTTCTGTACCCATCTCTCAACCTCAGGTACCATTACCTCTCCATTCCTTTCAGCTTCATCAATTCCTAATTGCACCCCATGTCTCTTGTCACCCAGCTTCTGAAATTGATCTTTGAGATTCTTGACGTTGCTATTTAGGTGAATCAGATAGCCAATCTGTTGTCCGATTCGCTCCAGCAAGTTTTCTTCAATTTTTTCTATAATTGGTTTGATAGATTCCATTGCTATTTCCATTTCTTTTCTTTCTTCTTTTGTATTATCTGTAAGAAAAAAAAAAAAAAAAAAAATCAAATTAGCAGTGTACTTTCGAAAAAATGAAGTTCATACTGATGATCAAACTGAAGTGAAATTATTAGATAGTTTTAGCACTGCAATTATCACCAACCAACTTTTTAGAATGATGTCCTTTAATCCAATATACCATGTGATAAGTAAGTTGATGCTGTGCTATGTGCGTTTAGAGTTTGTATTAAAAAAGTTGCTACACAAACTGATCGATTTGACTAATTCTTCAACAGTCAACACCCACGAGTGTCAAATTATTTCAAAATTGATGATTCAAATGTTACCACTTACCAGTTGCCACACGTAGTACATATTAAACTAGTTTGATGGATGCATATAATATTTGTAATTCTTGAGTATTTATTGCAGCAATATTTCAAGTAACCCAACATGTGCTAATGATTAGAAATAGGAAAATGAGATAAAAACTTTTTTACAATTAAATTTGGTATAACTTTTGATAATGTTACACTACTTAGTAAATTTCTATTAGATGAGTATTTTGAGTCTTTGACAAATCTATAATTGGATTTAGATTATATTTACTCTTTATAACCTCCATGCTTACAAAGATTTCAAGATGATAAAAAATCAATAATTGTTTCATTACATAATGTAATTTCAAGTTTTTTGTATTTAAAATCTATATACAAAACATAAGTTTATGAATTGAATAGTAAATCATATTTAATTAATATGAAATTTGTATGTTAAGAAGAAGAACGAAGAAGTTTAATCCAACAAGAGAATCTTTAAAATATTAGTTCCAAAAAAGTTTTCTGTAACTCATGCTGGACAATCTCAAAATTCAAATGTTACAATTTGTTAGCTCAAGCTTGCATCCACACGGACCACACCAGACCTTGTATAATAGAACAAGATACCCACAAACACAAACCCACCCACACAAATTAAATAAACATTATTACTTAAATAGAATAGATAATAAAATGGATAAGTTGACAAATTCTTAAAAAAATTCTAAAAAATGGATAAGTTGACGCGTGTGTATTGGAGAAGTATTAGTATTAAAAAAAGAAAAGAAAAAGTAAGTGCTGAAAATGACTGAAAAAATTTACGGACTGTTATTGCTCTAAGATTACCATTTAAACCTTATACTTACGGACTGTTGTCAACGTGAACTTTTGGTTAGGATCCCTCAATAATATGTATATTAACCATAAGTGTCCAAAATAATGGTAACTTTGATGGTTGAATAGGAGTTCGGCAATTAATTTTGAGGGGCTGGATGTAGTATTGGGCGTGGTGGTTGACAGTGATCTTCAGATTTTTTTTTTTTCTTAATATAAATTTTAGCAGTTATTTATATTTTTTTTTGAAAATTATTTTAGTGGTTAAATATTGGATTTTAAACGGAAGGACTAAATTACAATGAATGTAAACTTGAAAATTGGCTATAAATAAATAAATGTTGAAAAATGAAAATTAACCTAAACATATACCGTGTAATTTGAATTTTAGCATATTTATTATTATTGAAAGATTGCTACATTGGACACATGAAAGGAATGCGGATGTTTTTGTTGTTGTTGTTGTTGTTGTTGTTGTTGTTGTTAATATTACGATTTTCTTTATTTTTCTGTTGATATATATGTCAAACTAATTTATAAATATTTTATGTAAAACCTCAATTAAATAAGAAAAATAAAATATTTCCTATTTTGTCAATGTCTATTAAAGCTCCAAAACCTATATGCACAAAACAAAATTTTATTTTACATAAAACTAAAGTTTTAGGTACATAAATGTTATAGCTTAGTTTTTGAAATGTTACAATTTGATCGTTTTACGAGTATTAACTAAAATATCACAATTCACATGAATTGTACTTGTACTTAAGAAATGATCTCTCTTCAATGTATCTAGACATTTTACCCCCACTACTGTGTGCTTTGGGGTAGAGTAAAACTACGAAAAGTATGGGCCCTAAAGCAAAAAATATTTACATAGTTAGGATGGAGTTATTACAGATGATATTAGAATCATGTTCCAGCCAAAATTGTGGGCTCCACATGCAAGGATGCGTGTACCCATAAGGGGTTGGATTGTAAATGACCAGTGGGAGAAGCAATCCTAGAGTCCTATATCGCCTTAGGAAGCACATGGGATGTGCTTATGTAAGTTCTGTGATCCGTACCCCTTTAAATGATATATTGGCATGTTAGTTCCTTCATGAAGGCGAGATGCGTGGTCCTTAATCTCTTTGAAAGTGATTTTAGACTCAAAGCTGGCGTGAGCTTGAGAGTACGTGGTGTCTCTTAAAAAGAGGAAAATGGAGTCGCAACCTAGTTATAGGTCTAGGAATCAAAACACGACTCTATGAAGGTCTTCCTACCAGACAAGGTTTGGAGTTGGGGTACAAGATGGGAAGAGGTTAGGCACCCCAAGCCTACCCAGCCATAGCTAGTCTTCATATATCGTTGCTCAATTTGGACAAAATATATGTTTATCCTAAAAACTCAAAAAGTATGCATTTGTATCTAGACCTGGGTGTAGTCTATGGGTCATGTGAGAAAAATATGGAAAGCGAAATAGACATGTGATATCAGAATCAAAGACATGCAAGCACAAGCATATAAACATGTGGATGCACATATAAGGAGTTAGGGGGAAAACATTTAATTCATAGCATTGAACTCAAAGAATCAAGGTATAGACGTGGAAGACAACATGGTAAAAGCATGGTAAGAACAACTTAAGTGTGTGCAAGTGTATACCCAATCATGCATGAGCACGGGCACATGCATGTGGATAACAAAAAGAATTGTGAGTCTTACTTCAATGAATGTTTAAGTCTTATGAGAAGGGATTATTAATTGAAGTGGAATCTTCATTAATTAATGTGTGACTTCCCTTTATTAGACTTAGGTTGTCTTGATTCAACATTAACCACCTTGCATCTTTTAAGGCTTAATAAGATATGATTTAAGGCATGATTAATTTGACTTTTGATGTTACCATTTAAGTTCAAATCAATTAGTTTTTGAAATGTTACAATTTGATCATTTTAAGAGTATTAACTAAAATATCATGGATGCCAAAACCCATCTTCTTCCTCTTCTTCTAGTCGTAAGTGAAAATATGATATCTTTTTAAGTTTCAGAGGTGAGGATACTCGCAAAAATTTTACAGACCATCTATACGCTACCTCTAAACAGAAGGGCATCATCACCTTCAGGGACGATAAAAATCTCAAGAGAGGAGAACCTATTTCAGTTGAGCTTTTAAAAGCAATAGAAGAATCAATGTTTGCCATTGTCATTCTCTCTAAAAACTATGCATCCTCAACATGATATTTGGATAAACTTGTGAAGATCATGGAATGTAAAAAAAAAAAAAGAAAAAAAAGATGGAGCAAACAGTCTTGCCCATTTTTTACAATGTGGATAAATCTGAGGTGCGAAAACAAGCAGGAACTTATGTACAAGCTTTTGACGAATATGAAAAACGTTTCAAAGATAATATAGATAAAGTTCACACATGGAGAGCTACTTTGACAGAAGTGGCCAATCTTTCTGGATTTCCTTTACAAGATAGGTAATTCGTGCTAATGTTATTATTTCTATTTGTATATATTATTAAATAATCGTCATCATTGACATGCGAGATTTATATGGTATCTAGTTGTTAGGATGTCATTCTAATGCATTTGACATGACAACAACTATCTCTATTTTTGGTTGGGTACTAGTCCCTTTGACATTTATACTTGATATACTATATAAACTATAACAATATAACACTATAAGGGTAGTTCTTTTAGACGTAAGATTCTCTTGACATGTATAACCCTAAGTCTTTATTTATTGCTCATTGTTATCTTCTTTTAAATGTGGGATTACCATTTTTAAACAGGAAATTGTATCTCCTTACTTTTTCACTTTTCAATGTGGAATTCATTTGAATTTAAAATGATTTACAACAAATTTCCACTTTTGAATCAAAAGGTTTTACAAAGAAGAGAATCCTCTTCCACCAATTTGTAGTGGATTTAAAAATTACTCCTCTATCTTTGCCAAGCCCAACAAATTGTTCTAAAATTTTATTTTAGGACTCAATTCACTTATGAGAAAAAAAAAAAAAAAACTATTTTGCACATGTATTTTGTCACGCCCCAAACCCGATATCCGGATTTGTGACCATGACCGGCATGCTAATATCAAGCTTAAACCTGATATTAACAAGAATTAACTTAACTTTTACAAAACTTTTACAAAAGCTTCCCATTTTCTTATCATTCTTGTTTCTTTACTTTTTTACATGACTTTTCACTTGACATTCAGAGCATCTACATTGTACTCAAAGAATAACATAATCCACAAATTACTCCAATTCTAAATCTCACATAATACATCTCTTAAATGCTTTAAGGTACACAACTTTCATTAGATCCTAAAATACACAATAATAGCATTTCCATTATTTTCTTTAAACATCATGTTTGTGGAATTAGTAATAGCATCAATATACTTAAATCATATTCATAAGGTTTCGAAAGCTCACGAACATATGTTTGTCTAAAACATGATTATATGTCATATCTCTAATCAAAAACCTTTTAATGCATAATATACTTTAAAATAACCTTATGACTTACCAAATGCTCATATAACTTATCCCTTACCTGAAAGCAGAGGAACCGAAAGCCTACAATTGAAGGAGCTTAGACCTGGCAACTGGTAACACCTAAACCAAAACCAAAACTTATTACTATCCATTATTCCTTATCATAAACTTACACATTCATCTCAAAGCCTATCTCTTAGAATCAAGGAAACTCTAATCCCACCTCAATGAGGTTCCCACAAACATACTATGCACACATTAACAAATGATGTACCAAACTAAAGAAAAACCATCATTCTCATATTTATATCATATCTCTAGAAGAGCCAACTTCATTTCAAAAGGTGCTTTGAGCTTAGGGCAATAATGCATGCATAAATATAAACTCTTTTAAGCATGGTCATATAACCATATATACTAACATGGCAACATACAACGTATTGAACAAGACAGCTTCATAAACACAACAGTAGGATGGTTTAGAACCCCTCCTTTGAGTACTAAACCTTGAACCAAGTTATAAAAAATTTAGCAATGATCCAGACATACAAAATGATGAGCATAATAAATTATAGCTCAAATCATTCACCCTAACTTTAGAATTAAATCCTCAAAATTAAGTATGTCCCTTACTGTTCACTGTTTCATTCCAGCAGCATATACTTCAATTATAAAATACCAATGGGCTACCAATTCACATCCAAACTTCATGTAATTTTACAGGGCAACTCCCCTGGATGTCTAGTTACTACCATATCAATTTCGGAGTCAAATCGTAAAATCATAATTTACTAAAAATCATACAATACAGCATACTCAAATCTGTCCTGACAGAATTTCATGCAACTTAGAAATTAAACAATTATTTTTATATTCATCCAAATGCTGTGATACCACTTCCATAACAACTGTATGTGTCTTAGCTTTCATAATAACTACTTCTAGTATCCTAATTCACTATATACAATTTAATACATAATTTATCATGCATAAACACAAAATCTATCACAGTGACAGCTTTGCAACATTTTCTTGTAAATTCACAAACAATTATCAAAGGATGGTATTTTCATATGGGGATTTTTATGCACTCACTAGACATGTTAGAAAACACTTATATACAGCCATTTAACCATTTAAAGCAAAATTAAATACAACAAAAATCCCAGCAGTAACATCAATAGTACTCATCCTAACTTTTTCTTACTTCCTTAATCATATATAACCATTAATTAGTAAAACCATAATCTACCTTCAACAATTCACCAACACAGTTTCAAAGCTTCCTAAACAGCATATATATATATATATATATATATATATATATAAACTTACAAGTTCATGATTTCCTAATTTCACAAACCACAAATACCATTACTAAAAATTTCTTGAAGAAATCAGGGATTCTAAGATGAGAGTAGCTAGTCCTTACCAAGTTTCTTGTTCTTGAGGGGAAATAGAAGAAGAATCACTCTTGCATGAAAGGTTTTCCCTTTCCTAGTGGCTAGACCTGAAAGTATGAGAGGTAGAGAGCTTGAGAGAGTTTTCCTTGAGTTTTCTAATTTCTTTGAGAGAGTATGAAGAAGAAATGAGATGAAGTTTCATCTTTCTTTTGAGGTGTTGACCGTAGGTTTTGACAGAAGACTCAAGAGAGCTTCTTAGCTCTTTCCTTAAGAGAAAAGAGAGTAAAGTTGAGGTGAGAAATTCAAATTTGCTTGGTCCCGTTCGAATGAGGGGAAGAGAGCTTCTTGGAAGCTCTAGTTACATTGAAATTCAAAGAAGAAGTAGGTGAAACTTGCTCATTGCATGGCCAAGTCTTGGCCTTTGGAGTTTGTCATCATGCATGAAACTTTGGCATTACGTGTGTTGAATTTCCATTGGTTGCATGAGTGGGTGGAATTTCCACTATAACAACTCATGCATCACACCTACTTAAAACACCAACTATGTATCTAATAACTTAAACCACTTAATATAATTTTGCACATACTAAGTATATATTTATAATACAAATAGTCATTTCAATTATTTATAATCTTTACAATTCTTATTCAATGGCTGTAGGAGGCAAAATTTTAAGCCAATTATAAAATGCCACATCAAAATTTAGTGACAAATTTTAATGGCATTAAATTAATTAAATTAAATGATGACATTTGTCATCCAAATTGACATCACATTGGCATATCAAAATTTGCCATGTGTCATTTGGCCCACAAGATAAAGATAAATTTCTATTCAAAATTTATGGATAATTATTTTTATAAATAAATAAAATAAAGATAAATTTTCTATTCAAAATTGATAGATAATTATCTTTATTAAAATAAATTAAATAGAGATAATTATTTATCTTTATCAAAATATGGTATTTATCAAAATAGATAAATAGAGATAATTATCTCTAAGAAGAATTTGGGCCAATCAAAAGTCTACTACATACTTTCAAGTATATCAATTCAAAGTAGAGCTTATCCTCTAAAATCACTATAAATAGAGGACATCCCCGCTCATTTTCAGGAGGAAGAACCAAGAGGTCCAAGCTCTGGAGAAATTCTGTCTCAAGAATCTTTGAAGAACTTGAAGCATTTTTGAAGAAATTGAAGAACATTCAAAGGGATTGAACAACTTGAAGAACAATAAATCTCTAATAAGCTCAAAGCTAGAGATTTGTTGTCAAGACCGTTCAATCCTTCTTCCAATTAAAGTCAAGGAGATCTCTTGTTCGAGTTCATTGAAGTTCTATTGACATTAAGCTAAAAAGCCTCCATAAACTTCAACAAACCCAAATCTTTGAAGCTCAACGGATCAAGCCTCTAAAGCCCCGAAGAACTTCAACCTACGAGCCTTCACATTCGAAGACTTGAAGAACAATAAATCTCTAATAAGCTCAAAGCTAGAGATTTGTTGTGAAGATCATTCAATCCATTTTCCAACCAAAGTCAAGAAGATTCCTTGTTCGAGTCAAGTTCAATGAAGATAGAATTAGAGGTTATTCTTTTGTAAAAGAATTGAAATAGAGATTGTACTCATTATTCATCAATACAAATTTATATTTGCAAACCATCTTTCTTTTCAATTGTTTGATTTTCCGCAATTGAGAAAAATTTGTGTTTACAAATTTTTGGCACGCTCGGTGGGACCATCTCTACCTCTCATCTCTTCTTCATCAATTTGTCATATCTTTAAAGTCTTATGGCTTCAAAGAAGATTCAAATCAACAACCCTCTTTTTGGAACAAGTGAAGTTGATCCTACACTTGATTTAAACTCTGATATTCCTTATACTGGACCTATGACAAGGGGAAGGATAAAAGCCATTGCAGAAGTCTATGCTCAAACAACACCCATACCCCAATCTTCGTCTGTTTTCAACACTTCTAAAACCAAGAAGTCACAAACAGCCTCATCTACTCAGGGGGCAAGCAAAGATGTAGCTGGCCTCGTCAAAGAAATGTTGTCTCAACCAGCTTTGTCACCAGAACCAACACAAGAAGCTCCGATTGTTAACGAAGAGGATGAATCACTTGATGACTTTGAATTCTCTTTTTCAGATGATATTCCTGCTTCCAAGCTTAGGGATTCTCCTCGCTCTGTTAGCTCATTTGCCATGCCAGTCATGATGACTAACACAACATCTCTGGAGGAACAAGTCTCGACTATAGCCCAGACTTTAGAAGAATTAATGAAGTCTATGAAAGAAAGGGAAGCAATGAGAGACGCACAAATAACTCTCCTAATGGATAAGATGGGGAATACATCTGGACCGAATCGTGAAGGTGAAAGTTCTAGGCCGAAACAAACCCATAATGACAAACCCGAGAGTTCAACAAAGGATCTCAATTTCTCTATAGAGGGGTCTATCTCTCCTGACCAGCTCAAGGAGTTAATCAAAGAGGCTATCAAAGACCAAGTTGGGGGTGGAAGTCAGGCGTCCATTACCTATGCTAAACCATACACTCAAAGGATAGATCTCTTGAGGATGCCTCAAAACTATCAGCCACCGAAGTTCCAACAATTTGAGGGCAAAGGCAATCCAAGGCAACATGTAGCTCACTTTGTGGAAACTTGTAACAATGCTAGAACTTATGGGGATCTCATGGTCAAGCAATTTGTTCGCTCTTTGAAGGGAAATGCGTTTGATTGGTATACCGATCTAGTGCCTGGCTCTATTGATAGTTGGAACCAAATGGAGCGAGAATTCCTAAACCGCTTCTATGGTACTCGACGTACTGTTAGCATGATAGAGCTCACCAATTCAAAGCAGTGGAAAGAAGAGCCGGTCATTGATTACATTCAACGGTGGAGAAACCTTAGTCTTAATTGTAAGGATCAATTATCTGAGTCGTCTGCAATTGAGATGTGTATACAAGGAATGGATTGGGCTATAAGCTACATCCTTCAAGGAATAAAACCCAAAACATTTGAAGAATTAGCAACACGTGCCCATGACATGGAGCTTAGTATTGCTTCTAATGGTTACCAAGGCCCACCTGTTCAAGAACCCTGCAATGGGAGAGAAAGACAAGATACTCGCAAAGGGGGCAAATTCCCTCATAAACTAGAAAACAAGCAGTCTTTGATTGTAACTACTACTCCTCTCAAAGTTCCAGTTAAGCCCAAGATGAAAGAACAGATGTTTGCTCTCACTCAAGATAAGAGAAGAAGAAGACCAACATTACAAGAGATGCAAGAAAAGCAATATCCATTCCCTGATTCTGATATCTCCAATATGTTAGATCATCTACTTGAGTTGAAGTTAATTGAGATGAAACGTCCTGAAGAGGCTGACCAAAAAAATAATCCCAAGTATTGCAAGTATCATCGCCTCGTAGGCCACCCCATAGAACAATGCTTTGTGTTGAAAGATAAAATCATGGAGCTAGCCTATCAAGGAAAGATCACGTTTGACGATGAAGTTGCAACTGCCAATTTAGCCATGGTGGCCTTAACAACTATTTCTACTGTTCTCACCATACAATTTGGTTCATTTGAGCCTATTGAGGTGAAAGTACCATTCTCCCCAATGTCAGTTCCCGAGAATTATATCTTTTCATCTCTTACATGTTATCAAGTAAGTGGTGAAGAAGACTTTTCAGATAGTGAGGAAGAAACGGAGCGAGCTATTGTGTATAGAGCATATTGGTCTTCAATCATTTTCACTAATGATGATGGTTTGTTGGGATCCAAGATTCATAATCGTCCCTTATTTGTGACTGGCTACATTTGAGAACAAGAAGTCAATCGTATCCTTATTGATGGTGGATCTGCAATCAATATCCTCCCACTCAAAATATTAAAAGAACTTGGAATCTCCTTGGATGAACTACTTCTTAGTAGGTTGATGATTCAAGGCTTTAATCAGGATGAACAAAGAGTTATTGGAAAAATTAGACTTCATATGCTCATTGGTGAAATGGAATCAAGCGCACTCTTTCATGTCATTGATGCCAAGACCACTTACAAACTGCTTATTGGAAGACCATGGTTGCATGGGTATGGTGTTGTGCCATCTACGTATCACCAATGCTTTAAATATTTCCAAGATGGACAAGTTAAGAAGATAGTAGCTGATCACAAGCCCTTTACTGTAGCTGAATCACATTTCGCTGATGCAAAATTTTACTTGGAAGATGATATGCAAGAAGAAGCCCAAGTCATTGTTTCAAGATCTAGCAAAGAAGTAAATCTCCACTCCAAAACTTCAAGGATTAACTCTTTAATTAAGGAGAAGGAAACCAAGCAAACAAAGACTTCCACAAAAGAGAAGAAGCGTGAAGCTTCTAAAACAACTAAGGCAACTCCTGTGTTACATTATGTCCCAGTCACCAAAAGAAAAGAGGGCCAATCACCCTTTTTAGGAGATGGAGAGTCAGTATTGGAAGATTTGCAAGGACTAACTCTCCCAGTTGCTAAAATCACAAAATCAATAATCTCAAGCCAACCATTGAAAGAGTTCACAAGACCATCCCAAGGACCGATTGTTGAACATGGGTCTTTGCCCACCAAACGAACCAAAGAGGGTTTTGATCCTAATGCATATAGACTCATGGCTAAAGCTGGTTATGACCATGAGAAGCCGAGTGGTTTAGGTAAGCTCATCCTTGAAGCCTCTGGAAAAGAAGAATATAAGGTGTTGAAGGCTAAAGGTTTCAGTGTAACAAGTTCTAAGGCTGGAATTGGAAACACCCCACCAACTTTTATTCATATTCCCATCCGAAAAGCTAGTGTTTCATTACTTATGGCAAATTATGAGGAAGAAGAACAATCTTCAAATCTATCAAAGAAATCATTTGTTTTTGACCGCATTGGGCGACCCACTTCACATATCTCAGTCTTTGATAGGTTGGGGACACAAGAAGATAACTCTGTTGTTGGCACTCAAGGCTCTATTTTCACAAGACTCAATCACTCAACTCTTTCTCAAGTTGGCACTCGAGGTTCAGTTCTCACAAGGCTCAGTCATTTAATCCCTTCTCGACTCTCAAAAGATTTAAAGGCAAGACGAAGGCAGAATGAGAGGACAAATTTCCTTTCTAGAGGTGCTAACAACACACTTATTGTTGATCAAGATTCAAATGAGATTTGAAGCTCTATTCCATCTCGTATGAAACGTAGAACCATTTGGGAAGTGAATATTGGAGAAGCCTTGACTATAAAAAGGCATACAATGGTGACCACAAACCAAGAAGTCGAAGATGACGTTAAGGATGCTCCACCCATATTTGAAGAAGGCATACAAGCTACAATTGAGGAATTGAAGGAAATCAACACTAATACAACTGAAGATGGTTTGAGAATTTGCCCCATCAATGGCAAATTCTTGAAACGTTACCATGCTTGAAATTTGATATACTCCTTGGTAAGAGCCTAAACTGCCTACCTCAACACTGAAAGGGTACATGATGTTTTCCCATTACTCTTGAAAGTGTTCCAAAAAAAAAAAAAAAAAACGCCCACTAGGTTGAAAACCTTTTTATAAGGCGGCCTAGGCAAAAGTTAGGGCATAAAAAAAAGAAATTAAAAAAAGCCCGCTAGGTTGAAAACCTTTGTATAAGGCGACCTAGGCAAAAGTTAGGGCACCATAAAAATAAAAATAAAAATAAAAATAAAAATAAAATCCCTTATGAACTACATGTTGACTTGATCCCCTTTCGAGTACGTAGGCAGCTTGGTATCATTTACTGAGTTCAGTCACTTTCTCAAAAAAAAAAAAAAATCCCCTTTCGAACTACGTGTTGACTTGATCCCCTTTCGGGTATGTAGGCAACTTGGTATCATTTACTGAGTTCAGTCACATCCTCAAAACAAATTCCCCTTTTGAACTACGTGTTGACTTGATCCCCTTTCGGGTACGTAGGCAGCTTGGTATCATTTACTGAGTTCAGTCACATCCTAAAAAAAAATCGCCCTTTGAACTACGTGGTGACTTGATCCCTCTCAAGAGGTACGTAGGCAGCTTGGTATCATTTACTAAGTTCAGTCACATCCTCAAAAAAAAAAAAAAAAAATCCCCTTTTGAACCATGTGTTGACTTGATCCCCTTTAGGGGTACGTAGGCAACTTGGTATTCTATGCTAGGTTTAATCACAAGTCAAAAAAAAAAAAAAAAAAAAAAATTCTTGAACCACGTGATGACTTGATCTCTCTCAAGTGCTACACAGGCAAAACTTAGTATGTCACACTAAGTGCAATCATAGTTTTGGGCGAACATCACTATGAGAAAGTCGCTACAAGAAGACAATGCTACCGTATGAAGGTAAACATCACTGTAAGACATTGCTACCAAAAGGAATGTAAAGTCACCATGAAAGCAAATGTCATTGTGAGAATGTCGCTTGGCATCTCTAAAATGTGATTTCTCTCTTGTCTTTAAAGTCTAAGTAGTTCTACCTTTCATGTTTAAAGTCTTGGTAGTATGTATCTCCTTACATCTTCAAAGATATGGTGGTATCTCCTTGCATTTTTGAAGTCTGGATTGCAACCCTTCAAAGTCATGTCACCTTGCATTGTCAAAGTTGGCATTGCATCGCCTCTATTTTGAATTTCATTGCCTTCCTTCTAAGTTGTGTTGCCTTACATCGCTAAAGTTTGCATAGTGCTAGTACTGCCTCTCATCTTCAAAGACTTGGTGGTATCTCCTTGCATCTTCAAAAACTTGGTGGCATCTCTTTGCATCTCTAAAGTTTGGACTGAATTGCCTCTCTGTTGAGTTGGATCACCTCAAATCTTTGAAGCTTTGGTGTCATCTTCTTGCATATTTAAACTTTGAATGGTGTCGCCCTGTATCTCTAAAGTCTGGTACTCATCATTTTATACCTTTAAAAAGTATCACAGCAAAAAGCCAATGCACATCCATTGCAAAGATGCCAAAGCACATTCTTAGATTGTTGCATCAACAGTTGGTCCATTGCAAAGATACCAACACACATCTTTGCTTGGACAAACTTTGTTGTCAAGATTGTCTTCATCTTCAAAGAAGTCATCGTATCATAGATAGACTTCGTTGTTAAGACTGTCTTCATCTTCAAGATTGTCTTTATCCTCAAGGAAGTCATCGTATCACAGATAGACTTCGTTGTAAGATTGTCTTTCTCTTCAAGGAAGTCATCATATCACAGATAGACTTCGTTGTTAAGACTGTCTTCGTCTTCAAGATTGTCTTCATCTTCAAAGAAGTCATCGTATCATAGATAGACTTCGTTGTTAAGACTGTCTTCATCTTCAAGATTGTCTTTATCCTCAAGGAAGTCATCGTATCATAGATAGACTTCGTTGTTAAGACTGTCTTCGTCTTCAAGATTGTCTTCATCTTCAAGGAAGTCATCGTATCACAGATAGACTTCGTTGTAAGATTGCCTTCATCCTCAAGAAAGTCATCGTATCACAGATAGACTTCGTTGTTAAGACTGTCTTCGCCTTCAAAATTGTCTTCATCTTCAAGGAAGTCATCGTATCACAGATAGACTTCGTTGTTAAGACTGTCTTCGTTGTCAAGATTGTCTTCATCTTCAATGAAGTCTTCGTATCACAGATAGACTTCGTTGTCAAGATTGTCTTTCTCTTCAAGGAAGTCTTCGTATCACAGATTAGACTTCGTTGTCAAGATTGTCTTCGTCTTCAAGATTGTCGTTGAGGTCATTGTCTTGGTAGCTACTACTCAGCTTGAGGAACAAAATAAACTCTTGCAAGTTCTTCGTAGTGCCGCTAAGTCATCATATTAGCTATCCTAAATGGAGGTGGAATAATACAAAAAAAAAAAAAAAGGAAAAAAAAAAGAAAAAAAAGAAAAAGAAAAAGACATTCACAAGTGAAAAGCTTTGAAAAGGCTTTGATCAAGAATGTACCTCCAAAGGTTTGTGTGATTCAACTCTTGCAAAACTCAACGCCAAATCCTTAAAGATGGATCTGTTGCATGCGAAGAAAATCGTCAAATAGTGAGGATTATATGAAGAAACTAGTGTACATGTTGAATCTATCTAACTAAATATCATACATATGTGATATTAGTTTAGAAAGGTATCAGCATGATCAAGGTAGGACCACTACGTTGTTCATTATGGGCCACACGCTTCCTTTGAATCAAAAGAATTGTTGTACCTGATGGAGGGAAAAGTCTCTGTTTCCTGTACTTAGATACTAGTAGTAATTACTAGTGGCATGGATGACTTCGGGAAGGTTGAAATCAAATCTGCACCAGCAAACATGAGTCAATACGTTCGAGAGCTCACAAAGAAAAGAGAAGGAAATAGAATAAATAAATAAAAAAAGCATGAATCCGGTTTATGAAGATATAAATATGAAGATAAAATTATGAGAAGAGGAGATCATACCTTGTTACTTGACTGAGAAAGAAGAAAAAAAAAATCTTATGCCTTCTTCAAAAATTATTTTTAAAATTTCTGAACTTACGCACTATAAAAAAATTGTGAATTCTGTGTGGCTGGGGGTATTCTTTTATAGTGCTGGTTAGAGAGAGTTTAATTGCAACTAAAACTCATCTAGTCAAGACTAGATTAACCAGGAAAAGAAGTCAAAATAAAGAAGAATTCTTGTATGAAGGAAGAGTTTAAATGGGAGAAGAAGTCTTGAGTTGCGATAAGAAAGAAATTTTCCGCTTACTGACCGGTATCTACTGAAGTTCAAGATTAAGTGGAATTGTTTGAAATATAAGAATTCAAATCCTTATTCAGGTTGGACTTTGTCTCAAACGTTGGAGGTTGTCTGCTTAATTTCTATTAGAAGTCATCCAGTCCTAATTTGACTAGGAAAAGAAGTCCACCTCAGGTAGAATATGATCCAACGTTCCATGTTCATGGGGAGCTATTGGGAATTAATGTTCACGTGGAGTCATATTTGGCTAGGAAAAGAAGTTCACGTGGAGTCATATTGGTATAGAAAGGTTATTGGAAGTGTTTATCTAGTCAAAGATTAATTTGGCTAGGAAAAGAAGTCAAAATGAAAGACAATTCTAGTATCTGATGGAAGGCATGAAGGATCATCATTGCAAAGGATAGAATTTCAGTCCTTACATGATTATTACTTTAACTAGGAAACAAATTTCCTTCTTAAAGTTATCTTCGCAGGACACTTTGATTAGGAGCAAAGCTCTTCTCATGGCGGTAGACTCTTGCACATATTAAAGCCCTTGGAGGAGTGGTTCTCCAGTAAGTTTGTCTGCTTGCAAATTTCCAAATAAATGAAATGTGCTGAAATTAATTGCATCAAAGCATGAAGTTGTCGAGACTTACCACTTTCCACACTCAAAATTGTGGACATGACTAAGTCTCGAGGGGGCATTTGTAGGAGGCAAAATTTTAAGCCAGTTATAAAATGCCACATCAAAATTTAGTGACAAATTTTAATGGCATTAAATTAATTAAATTAAATGATGACATTTGTCATCCAAATTGACATCACATTGGCATATCAAAATTTGCCATGTGTCATTTGGCCCACAAGATAAAGATAAATTTCTATTCAAAATTTATGGATAATTATTTTTATAAATAAATAAAATAAAGATAAATTTTCTATTCAAAATTGATAGATAATTATCTTTATTAAAATAAATTAAATAGAGATAATTATTTATCTTTATCAAAATATGGTATTTATCAAAATAGATAAATAGAGATAATTATCTCTAAGAAGAATTTGGGCCAATCAAAAGTCTACTACATACTTTCAAGTATATCATTTCGAAGTAGAGCTTATCCTCTAAAATCACTATAAATAGCGGACATCCCCGCTCATTTTCAGGAGGAAGAACCAAGAGGTCCAAGCTCTGGAGAAATTCTGTCTCAAGAATCTTTGAAGAACTTGAAGCATTTTCGAAGAAATTGAAGAACATTCAAAGGGATTGAACAACTTGAAGAACAATAAATCTCTAATAAGCTCAAAGCTAGAGATTTGTTGTCAAGACCGTTCAATCCTTCTTCCAATTAAAGTCAAGGAGATCTCTTGTTCGAGTTCATTGAAGTTCTATTGGAATTAAGCTAAAAAGCCTCCATAAACTTCAACAAACCCAAATCTTTGAAGTTCAACGGATCAAGCCTCTAAAGCCCCGAAGAACTTCAACCTACGAGCCTTCACATTCGAAGACTTGAAGAACAATAAATCTCTAATAAGCTCAAAGCTAGAGATTTGTTGTGAAGATCATTCAATCCATTTTCCAACCAAAGTCAAGAAGATTCCTTGTTCGAGTCAAGTTCAATGAAGATAGAATCAGAGGTTATTCTTTTGTAAAAGAATTGAAATAGAGATTGTACTCATTATTCATCAATACAAATTTATATTTGCAAACCATCTTTCTTTTCAATTGTTTGATTTTCCGCAATTGAGAAAAATTTGTGTTTACAATGGCATTATATAATAATATGCTTATTAAATACTCTTCTATTAATTATAAAAAGAATGTGGCTTAAAATAATAATTAACCATTAAAACACGTAGTTTAATTATAAAGTTGGGTTGGGGTGTTACATATTTCTCTTTCATAATTTTCTGAAGGTTACACTTCTATAATCATAATGGGAAACCCATTTCATTAATTAAAAAAAAAAAAATTTTGACGTGGTACGTGATGTGGGTGAATTACCAGTTATAAAAAATAAAAGTAAAAGTTATCTTATTATTTTTATTTTTAAATAAAAATTGTAATACCGCATATCCTTGTTTAGGAGTTTCGTACACATAATTGCAATAATTGAAAATGAAAGTTGGGGACTTAAACTAGAGAAAAGAAAGATTAATTTTTGCACCCATGATTAATTTTTGCGCACATTCTTAAAATAATTAATAACACATATAGAATTTTTTGAAAATTTATAGGTACTCTTCAGTAGTTAAATTATTTGTTTACATTTCTTATATTTAGATTTTTCTTTATAAGTTATTATGTTGATGAATATATATTGATTTTTGATATTATATTTTAATTTATACTATTCTTTAAGTAGAAAATACAATTTATGATTAAGTTATATTTTATGTGAAAATTAATTTTTTGTTTATATTTTTATTTATTTATTTATTTTTGATAACTAAGATATTTAGATTTTAATTTATTTTAATACTTATATTAATTAACATTTTTTGAAGCAATATTATGTCAAACTATGTCTTTTATTCTTACCCCTAAAACTAATATTCTAACTTTGTTCTAACAGAATTATATATATATATATATATATATATATATATATTGCTCCAACAATAACTCATTACTCTATTCTCAATTATTTGGATTTTGGAATTACTATTCTCGTGTATGAGTAATTGCATTTATTTAGTTCTCTTCTTCTCGATGTGAGATTTGCAAGATTTGAGGGTAATGTACAATGAAACTTAAAACTAAATATATGCTTTCTTTTGGGATGTGGAGGGTAATATCAGTGATTCAGTTGTATTACTTGATTGTCTCTCTTCTTTGCAGGCATGAGTTTGAATTTATCCAAGATATTGTGAAAGAGATATTTCCCAAATTTGATAAAATCATGAAAGTGAAACACCCCCATTTTTTGGCCACATAACATAACAATGGTATAGTTTCTTTCACTTTCTTGGAACCAAAGATAGTACATACAATTTCCCCCACAAACAAAGTTTCTCTCCAAATTCATCATATATATTTATATTGAGTGTGAATTTTGAAAATCTAACCGTTAGATTGCATGTTCTTATTACACTCTTAATGCTTACAAAATTTCAAGAAAATCAAATATCAATTGCTATGTTATCAAATAAATGTTATAATTTCAAGTTTTTGTAATCTAAAGTTGTATATAAAAAATAAGTTAATTGATCAAATAGTAAATAATATTCGATTTGAACAAAATTTGATATGTATGTTAAGAACATAAAGAACATGAAATTTAACGGTTAAATTTTCAAAATTTACACCCAAAAAAGAAATATATGAAAAGTTTGAAGAGTTTCTCTCCAAACTAAATTGGAGAGAAACTTGGTTCTTTCTCCCGCCTACCTAACATAGCACACGCACATAAATCAAATTCAAGTTGCCACCAACCCGCAACTAAGATGAAATCCACCACCGGGTGCCTACAATAGAGCAACCCACAAGGGCCACAACAAAATAGATCCACCAAAAACCCACACCATAAATACACAAAACCCACATTTGAAATTCATTCATGCAATCCGTGGAGAGTATTTTTTCTTTTGGGTGCTTTTTTTTAACAATTTGAATGATGGCCACAACAACTTCAAGGGACCCTATCCCAATAAATAATTAAACAGCAACTCAACTCATT
The DNA here is from genome assembly GCA_023736055.1 of Quercus glauca. Taxonomy (NCBI): domain Eukaryota; kingdom Viridiplantae; phylum Streptophyta; class Magnoliopsida; order Fagales; family Fagaceae; genus Quercus; species Quercus glauca. Next base: position 25,849,394 of record CM043324.1, on the reverse strand, counting down.
ACTTTGTGTGATTTCATTTCACCGCTATGTGGAGCCAGTCACACTTTCTTGTCCATCTTGTTCAGCAACGTCCACGCCTTAACCCCAAAGCTTGGCTTCCTTGATGTAGTTTATTTTCCCTTAAAAACAACTAAACACTAACGGGATTCGGATCCTCTCAATTTCCCTTTAAAATGGAGAGAGTTCACGGTAGAGATTTGTTAGAGTCCAGTTCACGGTAGAGATTTGTTAAAAAAAGATCCACGCTCAAAAACGTGCCACGTTATAACCTAACCCATTTAACCCAAACCACACCTAACTACACTTAAACTAGAGGCTAATTAACTCAACCGGATCCTTCAGCTACCCAAAAAAACAAAAAACTCCCTCTTTCTTCAGATCTTTCTCTACCCAAAATTCAAAAACTCTCTCACACCATTGCTCAATCTCAATTCAAAAACTCTCTCACACCATTGCTCAATCTCCATGGCTAGAGCTAGCAGCCACTGCGTCCCACACTTCCACTACCGGCGGAGTTCCGGTACGTTCCTGTCTCTCTCCTTCGGCCGCTGGAGGTGCTGTCGTCGGTGCCACCACCACTGGTGGCCGCCGGGTCCTCCTCTCTTTCTCTTTATTGTCTGTCACAAACCCCTCACCTCACGCTTGCCCTCTATTCTCAGTACTTAATCGGCTCCAGCAACTGTCACGCTCTCTCTTTCTCTGCTTGCAGTACTTCTTTCTCTCTTTCTCGCAGCAAGGTTTGTCTTTCAACTCTTTTCTTCCTCTTTATCCTCTCTATATCTCTTTCAACTAAATCTGAATCATAAAGGCTCTGGGGTTTTCTGTGGGTTTGTTTGGGTTTCCTTTGATTTGTGTGTTTTGTTTCATAGTATTTTCAATGATTTTTTTTGGGTTTGTCTTTATTTTCTATTTCTACTTTCGTTTGTGGGTTTGTAGTGCAAATTACGTGTTTGATGAAATGCTTCTATGGAAATTCATGTGAAATTGCTTCTTGGGCATGCTGTTCATGACACAAAAGCTTAGAATGTTTAGAAATTACAACCCATTCTTGTTTGGAATACGGACCACATAGTGCTCATCGGCAACCATGATGTCTAGAGTAGCCTCCTCGTGTGATGGTTCCATCAAAGTACTTGACGCCATAGGTGAGGATCATATCGGGGCAGTAATTCTCAAGTTCGTTGGCACAACTATCGAACCATGTAGCCAACACTAACTTTGTCTCCAACTTTGAACTTTTGTACCTTGCTTCCAACTTCTGTCACTACATCCACAATCTCATGCCTGCATTGTCCAATTCTGTTCACATGATTTTCATATTGGATAATAAAAAAATTAGAAATTAAGTCAAATCCATTCACTAATTTCATCCAACAGACACAGGAAATATCATCGAACTTGGCATGTTTTGGTGTGTTGAATTGAAAAGGTTCTTAGATTTGAGAGAAGTGCAATATAAGTGCTAATTCATCCGCAATTGATTTTATGAGTTTCAAGTCTTCTCCTACTATAAATTCAATACTAACAATTTTCTATTATTCACTGCAATCCTAGCACTGCAGCGTTCAGCTTCTATATAAATTAAAAATCTGGTTGTGCATTTTATTTGTAGGAAGACAAATCTTACACAGATAATGTGGAGGCTACAGAAACTTGAATTTGTAGAATAGTCAAATAAGTGGTGTGCTAACAAAATAGATCATATCTATTTTGTATGGCTATAAAAGCACCTGATGATGATTGATTGATTAAATTTGGGAATGGATAAACTGTGGGTATTTTGCTGGTGGTTAATATATTTTGTTTCTTGTAGTTCATTTTAAAGATATAAACTGTGGCTCTTTTGGTTTCTTGTGGAAAATATTTACATTTTTGGTTTCTTGAATTGTTACCAATCATGCCTAACAAAGCCCAAATTTTTAAGTTTATATGTTAAGGCCTTCCAAAATATTCTGGTGACGCTATTTTTCTTTTAATAAAAAATTGTCAAATATTTCTAGTTGAACTTTAATTCTTCTTGGGCATTTCTATGTTATATAGATATGGTATTCATTTATTAACTTTAATTCTACTTGGGCATTTCTATGTTATACAAATATGGTACTAATTTAGACAATAAAGCAGAAATTGCAGTCGATTTGGGCACAATTGAGCTTATGGACAAGAGTTTGTTTATGCAATTTTTTATTTTCCATTTATTGTTGAAAAAAGTTATATGGAGTAATAACTAATAACTATGTCTCTTGTTTTCTTATTAACAGGATAAAATATTAGCCTCTACTGCAATGAAGTTCAATGTATCTTGCTAGAAAAATGTTTTGAAGCATTCCATGAAGCATTGAAGCATTCCATGAAGCATTGAAGCCATGTATCTTGCTGTCAATAGGCTAATTTTCAGTATAAATGAAACATTGAATGTATTCTTTAGTTTTGACACTTGGTTTTCATGTTCATTTACAAAAACTTTTACATAGATTTAGAGTACAAACCAAGAAGAATGTAATAAAGTATAGTTATTCTTTTATTGATATTGGTTTGAGAATGTAATAAAATGTAATTGATTGTGTGCCTTTTATTTCTAATTTCTTGTAATGCTTCAAATTGAACAATTTTGATGATGCCTGTATGGTCACAAATTGATGGAAGAGTTTGATCCAAAAATAAACAAAGCTTTATTAAAATGTACACTTTGATTACAAGGCTATTATTTCACTCAAAAAGAACCTAAAAATATGCACATTCATGGAACCTAAAAATTACATTCACAAATTCTACAAGGATGCAAGTTGAAGCAGAAGTGTAATGAATAAGATTATGCCTAAGCAAAATACTTCCATTCAAAACAATTTTTGAATCATACAAGTGGCTACTAAAGGTAAAGTGTTGAAGTTTGTTAAGAGCTTGACTGTTGAAGAAAGTAATGGCAAGAATTGGAGAATGGAAAGAATGAGATGTTGGTTACTTCAAGGGTAACCGCCTCCAACAGAGTAAGAACAAGAAAGATAGAGAAAGGAGAGTAACTGAATTGATTCCAAACTTGTTTATTATCATCCCAAAATTAGGGGTTATATACAATTACAATCTCAGTAATACCAAATGTAACTACCACTAACAACTGCCTAACTAACTCTCACTATTTGATCACTTACTAAGCTTCACATCATGCACCTGCACTGCACATGCCTCAATATAGCCAAGTACACGCACCCTTTATCACCACAATAGGCACACCTCATCACACTACTAGGCACCACCCACACACTACTAAGCACAGCACACACAGTACCTTAACAAAGTTTCTACATATATCCAAAACATATATTTTTCTACAAGATTTTACCAGAATGGTAGAACTTGTATAAAGAACTTACACAAGAGTGTGAACATGTGGTCTACACTAACAAAAAACAATCTAAAATTTAGCACTAATCCCCCTCCACCTCCAGCAGCTGCCTTTTCTCGCTCTTGGTGGTAGAACAATTGGCTCATAAGGACTGCCATTGTATAACCATTCATCAACGGCAGCAGCTTCCCATATTGGGTGTAGCATCCATTTAATCATGCCATTCAACCGAACAAAATAACAAAGAGTGATTTCAATGATAAACTGATAAACATATATCAAAATTTCAAACTAATAGCAGGCACAGGTGAAGCTATAAGATCACTATCACTACTAAATATGTAAATTTGTTAAGGGTTTCGCTTAGGAACTTCCATATTAAGAACTCAGCTAAAGGACCAAAATTAAAAGTGAAACTGTGAAATACAAAGCTTTTTGTATTTATAGCAAAAAACGAAAAAAAAAAAAAAAATTAAAGGACGAAATCTTTGGCAAAGAAATCAAGAAAGGAGGGAAAAAACTTTTTGATAAGCAAATAAAAGTGTTAGTAGCAATATAGCTTAGAAAACCAGTTGTGCATAACAAATCAAGAATTCTAAGCTCACAAACACTATACCTCATTACCGATCAAGAGCCACAGTTTATATCTTTAAAATGAACTACAAGAAACAAAATATATTAACCACCAACAAAATACCCACAGTTTATCCATTCCCAAATTTAATCAATCAATCATCATCTAGTGCTTTTATAGCCATACAAAATAGATATGATCCATTTTGTTAGCACACCACTTATTTGACTATTCTACAAATTCAAGTTTCTGTAGCCTCCACATTATCTGTGTAAGATTTGTCTTCCTACAAAGAAAATGCACAACCAGATTTTTAATTTATATAGAAGCTGAACGTTGCAGTGCTAGGATTGCAGTGAATAATAGAAAATTGTTAGTATTGAATTTACAGTAGGAGAAGACTTGAAACTCATAAAATCAATTGCGGATGAATTAGCACTTATATTGCACTTCTCTCAAATCTAAGAACCTTTTCAATTCAACACACCAAAACATGCCAAGTTCGATGATATTTCCTACGTGTCTGTTGGATGAAATCAGTGAATGGATTTGACTTAATTTCTAATTTTTTTATTATCCAATATGAAAATCATGTGAACTGAATTGGACAATGCAGGCATGAGATTGTGGGTGTAGTGACAAAAGTGGGAAGCAAGGTACATAAGTTCAAAGTTGGAGACAAAGTTAGTGTTGGCTGCATGGTTCGATAGCTGTGCCAATGAACTTGAGAATTACTGCCCCGATATGATCCTCACCTATGGCGTCAAGTACTTTGATGGAACCATCACACAAGGAGGCTACTCTGGACATCATGGTTGCCGATGAGCACTATGTGGTCCGTATTCCAAACAAGAATGGGTTGTAATTTCTAAACATTCTAAGCTTTTGTGTCATGAATAGCATGCCCAAGAAGCAATTTCACATGAATTTCCATAGAAGCATTTCATCAAACACATAGAAGCATTTCATCAAACACATAATTTGCACTACAAACCCACAAACGAAATTAGAAATAGAAAATAAAGACAAACCCAAAAAAAATCATTGAAAATACTATGAAACAAAACACACAAACAATCAAACAAAACCCACACACAAATCAAAGGAAACCCAAACAAACCCACAAAAAAAAAAAAAAAAATGAAACCCACAGAAAACCCCAGAGCCTTTATGATTCAGATTTAGTTGAAAGAGAGATAGAGAGGATAAAGAGGAAGAAAAGAGTTGAAAGACAAACCTTGCTGCCAGAAAGAGAGAAAGAAGTACTGCGAACAGAGGAAGAGAGAGCGTGACAGTTGCTGGAGCCGATTAAGTACTGAGAATAGAGGGCAAGCGTGAGGTGAGGGGTTTGTGACAGACAATAAAGAGAAAGAGAGGAGGACCCAGCGGCCACCAGTGGTGGTGGCACCGACGACAGCACCTCCAGCGGCCGAAGGAGAGAGACAGGAACGTACCGGAACTCTGCCGGTAGTAGAGGTGTGGGACGCAGTGGCTGCTAGCTGTAGCCATGGAGATTGAGCAATGGTGTGAGAGAGTTTTTGAATTTTGGGGAGAGAGAGATCTGAAGAAAGAGGGAGTTTTTTGGTTTTTTTGGGTAGCTGAAGGATCCGGTTGAGTTAATCAGCCTTTAGTTTAAGTGTAGTTAAGTGTGGTTTCGGTTAAATGGGTTAGGTTATAACGTGGCACGTTTTTGAGCGTGGATCTTTTTTTAATAAATCTCTACCGTGAACTAGACCTTCTCCATTTCAAAGGGAAATGGAGAGGATCCGAATCCACACTAACGTAGCCTTTTTAGTGCCCGTTTGGGAGTCATAGACGTGCTTATAAATAGGTTATTGTTTATTTATTTTTACTATTTTCAAGTCTGAAGAAAATGGCGAACTCAGTGGGTGCACTTTCCAGAAGGCTATGCCGCTCTCTACTCTCAATGACTCAACCACCCATAACCCTAAGCCCTCTCATTACGCTTCCTCCATGTCCTTGTACACCACCGAGTCCGACCACTCCGAACCCACCTCCGACTCGGACGAGTTAGACCTTGACTCAGTTCCACCTGAGCAATCTTCTTCTCCAACCCAAGACTCCAATCCTCAACAACAACAACAACGCACGGTCTTCGATTGGCCCCTAGAGAATGGACTCGATGTGGGAATTTACAAGGTACATTTTTTACATTGATTGATTTTTGTTTGTTTTCTTGATTTTTGATTAGAGAGTATAAATGGGTTTTGATTGAATTTTTGTAGGCGATATTGGTTAGGCAAGTGGGGCAGAAACCATTGCAGAAGACACTGAAGAGTGGGAGGACAGTGACGATGTTCTCTTTGGGGACTGGTGGGATTCGAAACAAACGTAGGCCATTGGATAACGAGGATCCAAGGGAGTACGCGAATCGCTGCGCGGTTCAGTGGCATCGGGTTTCTGTCTATCCCGATCGCCTAGGTGGGATTGTCAACAAGCATGTTGTTCCTGGGTGAGGACTCAACCTTTGTTTTGTTTTTTTTCACTCCCAATTTATATGATTTGGTACATTACACACATATGCATAGGACTTTATATTTGTAAAATGCCAAAATTTTCTGTCTATTGGGTTTTTGGGTATCTGTTTTTTGCAAATTTGCTGAATGTTCTTGACAAACATTTTTGAATTGCTACCTTTTAAAATGCTGCTCTTGGTTGGGCGTGAGCATGCCCGTCTAGGGTAAACGTCCCTAGATTACCCGGTAACTGGTTCTGGCAGGTGCAGTCAATTGCCTGTAAGTTTTACTAGCTAGAGGTGAGTCATAGGGCTCTTCTTCAAAACTTTTAATATACATATTTTGTTTTAACAAACAAAATGCACTTCCACAATGCTAAGAAGACAATGTCTGTGCGTTCCATATACTTTGTTATGGTTATTGTGTTTTGAATTGGTATTGAAGGAGAATTGGGTTTGATAGTGTTTGGAAAGAAGGATACCATGAGGTTTTTTTTTTTTTTTTTTTTTTAAATCCATTTACAGAAAGGCCTAGTGCATAAAATTTTATTTATATTTGCTTGATTCAATTATATTTCTTTGTCGAGTATTGCTTTCTTTCTTCTTCTTATTGGCTTATGTAGGATTGCTTCCTCTAAATTTCTGGCTTTTGTTCACCTCTGGCTTTATTGCAGATCATCTCTTTGAAGTAATAACAATATTTTGTTTATTGTAGTTCAATTCTATATTTGGAGGGCAATCTGGAAACAAAAATCTTCACTGATCCAATAACTGGTCTTGTTCGACGTATAAGAGAGACTGCCATTCGTCGAAATGGTATATACATGAATTTATATATGTGCTCTATTGATATTGTTTATAGATACAGAGTAAATTATTGAGCCTGACACACTACATATTATATATTTTTGTTGCATCTATATACAATCATTGTAGTGTTTTTTAGATATTTGTGCTTTACTGAAAAGATTTATCATAAATGAAATGTATGTTTTGATTCTTATATGGACATGCTGCTTTCCTTATCACTTTCTTCCTTCCCTCCATGCATAGGGAAAAATCAATTGGAGCCATTCCACCCCCTTGCCACACCACTAAGTACTGAGTTTTTTGGTCCCTTGGAGATATATCAAGTTCCATGAAAGTGCCAATTGAATCCAAATTTACTTATTAGGGGGCTAATGACCAGCCCCAACAATTTCCCACATTAATGTTATTTGTTTTAACTTTACAATGTTGTGATTATTCCTTCATTTTGCAATGCTTTTAGGTATTTTTTTATGTGTATAACTGGCAGAGATGTTAGAAATTTGAATTATGCTCACCTACGCCTGACATTCTCAACAATATTTTGCTTTATATTTCATGCACAAATGTGATTGACATGATGAAAATTCAAAGAGAATATGCTCTGTTCCTTACCTGTGCAGTATTCATGATGGACAATCTTTGCTTGTTTTGGTAGACAGTTTGATTTCAGTCCATGCTCCCATATTTTTCTGTCAGAATATGGCTACGTAGAGGCCACCAGAGCCTAATAGCATTTATTATTTTGCATCAAAAGTTGATTTGTTTGTATTCTTTCTTTGCCGTGTGTTTACAATCGTAAACACATTGCATTTTGTTATCAATAAAACTTTTATTACCTATCAAAAAAATTTATTTTGCATCAAAAGTTTGTACTAGTCTAGATGTCGAAACCTTCTGAAACTGTGGTTGGTGAAACAAGCATAAGAGTTAGTGGAAAATGCCTTAGAATATAGTTTTTTTTTTTGGGGTGAGTTTCTCCATTATATATGATGGGTGCTTATTTTGTGGACTTTGCAGGTCGCCTTGTATTTTTAAGTAAAGGTGATGATGCACAGCAAGCATCACAATCAGAATTGAGAGGTGTTGGCTATTACTAGTGTTGCTGAAGTGGGAGTGGCTGAAGGTTTATTTGACAGAAACCAATTTTCACATTTGTAATTATGTCATAGCCAATATGGAGGAGGAAAATTTGAAGGAAACACTAGCGCATGGTGGCCTTGTGTCTTTACCTATTATCACTTCTGTTTTGGAAGTCAGTATAAGGTTGGGAAAGTAGTTTTGTAATCTTCATTATCTGTTCATCCATCAGATGATTCAGATGGGATATTACTGAGCCTCCACTTGGAATGGTCTTGTGAGAGAAGTTGACCTTTTTATGTAATTTTCATTTTTCATGTTTTGATTGTCTAATATCATTTAGATATTTGGTGGTTCTAACTGGTGCACGCTTTTGAGTTGTTGTAAAGGTGGGCGTAGAATCACTATTTTTTCGACATGGAAGTACAGCTGAATCACCACCACTCTGTGTATGGAATGCAAATATAAGAAAGGGAAGGGTTGGGTTTGATATAAAACAAAAATTCGCAGATATCAGATTATCAGTTGATAGCACCGTCCTAGAAGGTGAATTAAGGTGTGACCAATTTTGATACGTAGCTAGACGAAATAGCACGTTTCTTCCTGTGTTTGCAGGATGTTGCTAATGGCAGCGTTGGGGTTTATGTTTTGTGGGAGGGGTGTTCCATGCAGCTAAGATACCCCTCTTATCCTCTTATGAGAGAAAGATGTGGGTACGTCTGAATTTAGGCCGAATTGACCGGACTTAGTTCTCCCCAAATTAGTTCATTTATTTTAGGATAGAGACGCAGCCAGGATTTCAATTGAGGGGCCGAACTATGAATCAATTTTTTGATAACAATCCAAATTAGCATCCATTTAGTATTAACAAAGTATCAACAAAATGAAAAAACTAAAAAATAATTGTTTCTTAATAAATAATTCGGTTTTTTATAAAATAGAATTTGGCAATTTTTTTTAATTTTGAAAATCATATATAATTGATTCCATGCTAAATGTTGTAGAATGTATAAAATCAAAAGAGTGGATAGAACGTATCCGATACTTTTGTCTGAAGTTTTTTTTTTTTGGGGACAGTTGGGCAAATGGTTAGGTCAGATATTTTTTCTATTTGAGTTTCATGGGTTAATTTGTAAATTTTTTTGGAAAGGGGGGCCAAGTATATAAATTTTGGGATCATATTTTAAAAATTGTTTATATACCTACAAAAGTCAAAAATTTTTAAAAAGCTTGGGAGAGGAGAGTGGGAGTGGGGGGCATGGCCCCTTAAACATCTTCAGTTTTATAATATTTATAGAATATATATATAAAATAATTTATATCATTTTTTTTATAAAATAATATTTAGAAATTTAAAGGTAAGGTAGCAAAAATATTCATTTTTTTTAAAATAAAAGTTATCTATATCATTTTTTGTATCATTAAAAAGTATATAGAATTTGAAAATTATTATTTTTTGTAGTTTTAAACAAACTTTCTCAAACCCAAAATTTTCTCCCCTACATTCCAAATCGCTGAGAAATGTATATCAAAAATTGATAAAACTCAATCAAATTACAGTTCAAAATAAAATAGAAAGGAAAAAATAAAACTCACATCAAAGTCAAACTCCTTCTCTTGAATATGTAAAACATATCAAATATGATATAATCAAGCTAAATATCCAATGAGTAATCAAATTTGAAATTTTTAATAAAGTTTTGAAGTCATGCTAAAGAAATGGGTGGTTGATCCCATGCAAAAGTATTGATTGTAAGTACATAGCTTTATAAATGATGATGGTAACTCAAAAAAAAAAAAAAAAAAAAAAAACTGAAGAGTACAATTCCAGAGAGGAGAAAAGTAGAATAAAATTTTTGAAAAGAAGAAGAAGAAAAATACATATGAATAATGAATAGATAGATAAATAATTTTAAACATAAAATTGATTTTTTATTTATTTATTTTTTTTATAAAAAATATCACAGAATACACTAATGCAATAAGGAAGATAAAGCGCAGTATATAAAAATATTTGGAAATGCTTAAAACAATTACTCAATCATCTAGAAACATTATATGACAAAGACATAATAATTTTATGCTAATTTATTAAATAAAATATTTACAAACACTGAAAGGAAATTGCATAAAGATCGTCTTCTTTAATTGCATAAATTTTTCTTCATCATATTGTCCAGACCATCCTATTAAAACCTGACAACAACACAAAATAAGACAAATTATAATATGTTTTTTTCTCAAATCAGGTCAACAACATATAAATAAATAAAACAAATACGTACATCAAGAAATACATATGAATTACATTAAGGAATACATATGAATTACATTATTATTATTTTCGTGTGTGTTCTAATAAGTATTACTGTTTACTCAAAAAAAAAATGAATTAATTAATAATAGGACAATTGGGGTACAAACCTCTAGTAGGATATCTAAACCATGCTTGATTTGGACTCCTTCAGTGTAATTGTCAAGTTGTATCTTTTCTACAATTAAAAATTAAGCAAGGCTTATGAAAACCTTTTTATAGACAATCTTTTTTTATAAAAAAAAAAAAAAAAAAAAAATTTATTCTTAGTTGATTTCATTTTTCAGTTATAAATATTTAAATTAAAGTAAATAAACATGTAAAGTTAAAACCGCCTGAGATGAACATATATAGAAAATAGGTGGAAACACAATTTTGGTCATCACATTTTGGGTTTACAATTAATTTGGTCCATACATTTTGATAGTAGTCAATTTAGTTCATGTTATTTTCAACTTACAATCAATTTGATTCTTACCATTAACTCATTAACGAAAAATGCTTATGTGGCTACTGCTGTGCAGTGTTAACATGTCTAATGCTGATGTGTCAAAATTTTAATGCCACATCAGCACTTACATAGCAAAAAACAGCTTCATCAATATCAAAAATAGTTTCTCTTTTTTTTTATATATACCAATTTTATTATTTTCTTTTAATTTTCTTAACATTTCTTGGTAACCAAACAGATTTTCACATCTTTTCTCAATTTTGTTTTTTACTTTCTTGCAATTTTTTTTGGTAACCAAATATTTTCACCACTTAACCCAGATCCGCTAGGCCACCACATCCCAAATCACCACCACCACCTCAACAGTTTAGCACCACCACAAATCCAGATCCACCATCACCAAACCCAAATTACCATCACCCCAACAGTCCATCCCCACCACCAAATCCAAATCCACCACCACCTCCTGCCCCTAAAATCAAATTTCAATCGCAACTAATACATATTTTGAACCATCAAACAACCCAAAACCCTCACACCATCACAAATCAAAGGAGAGACCGAGTCAGTAGTCCAAGAAAAGTAGAGAGAGGGAAAGAGCAAGGAGGCCACCTCGATGGTGGCTCGTGGTGGTGAACGGCGAGGGAGAACTGCGATTGGCTGTGGTGGGTTTGTCGCCGTCAATGGTGCCGGTGTTGATGAATGAGAGCGACTGACTGATTTGGATCTTCTTTGCTTGGGCTTCATTGACTACGACGGTGTGAGCATGTAGTATTGTGATGGAAGACAAAAGAAAATGCATTGATTTGAATCTGTGGTGTGAGAGTTTGAATGCGTGTTGATACTTCATATTTTTTTTATGCTTGAATATGAATGTCTGATGATATTCCTTTAGTAATGAGTGGCTACGGTTTTAGCAATTCCATACAGGGAATTTTTAATTTTTATTTTTTTAATTTTGTTTACATTTTTATTTTGTTTATTTATTTTTTTAATTAAATTATTGACATGGTATGATTTAGTATTAATTAACATTTTTTTATTGCTATTTAAGTAGCCACATTAGTAGTAAGCATGCCAACGATGCACACCGTTAGCCACGTAGGCATTTTTCGTTAATAAGTTAACAGTAGGAACCAAATTGATTGTAAGCTAAAAATAACAGAGACCAAATTGACTGCTATAAAAATGTAGGGATCAAATTGACTATAACTCTAAAATTTAAGGACCAAAATAGTGTTTTCGCTTAGAAAATATCTTTATTTTGATTTTTCATTGATTTATCATTTAATTATAACATCACGATTAAAGTAGATGAATATGTAAAGTTAAATCCACTTAAGTTGAATTTGTAAAATCTGTATATTTATATGTTAATATTGTCAAAAAAATTTTGAAGGTATTAAATAAAGAAGAAAAAGATAATGATGTGGCCAATGACATAGTGGATGAGGTGACTTAATATAAGCATATTAACAATAAATACTACATTTAAAATTTATATATATATATATAAATTAAGGGCAACTTTAAGTGTTCTTCAAGGTTCAAATGAACCCCTAACTTGAAATAAAAATAATTTATATATAAAAAATAAATTTTTATTAGTTTACTTTACCTTTAAAAATATTCTTGCACACCTTGATCTAAATGTTGCACACATTGATCACAGATTAACTCAGCCCAAAACTAGACCATAACACATATCAGTCCAGTCCAAAACTAAAAAATAACATAGATTAGCTCATTCCAAAAACAAACAACAACATAGTTCACATCTCTCTCTCTCATGAATCTCATCTTATCTCTCTTCTCTATCTAATTATATTGGTATCTTCAACTCTAAGAATAAAGAGTGAATATTTGTGAGTTGCGAGTGTCTTTCTTTATTATAAATTTATATTATATGTGTTAGTGTGTCTGATATTGTGGGGCCGGTTGCCCGAAAAACTAACAGAGTCCATAAAAAGTGGGCTTATGGCCCAACGGCCCAGTCCGAGGACACTCACCCGTCCGAGGATACTCCTCTGTCCGAGGATGAGATCCATTCCTCAAACCAGCTTTCGAAGTGGATGTAACTATCTTAGTTGTCAAGGAGCTTCACGGAGTTACATACAAACTAAACTAATGAATATTGATCAAAGGAGGAACCGGAAAAGGTAACAAATATCTCCTAAAAGCTGCTGCATCCACATTAAATGCATCCCACCTAACTCTCTGGCCGCATTAATGTGGAAGTGATACCTGAACAATAACCAAGCAGCCTTATAACCACCAACCGGAGGATCCGGGATGTGCTGGATGGGACAGAAAGAAGTTCCCAGAAGGGAACTTACACGTGTATGGTGAAAATAGAAAGGAAAAAGTAGTATATAAGGTGAAATCGAAAGACTCTAAAAGGACTTTGGGAGGGGGAGAGGAAGCAAGCAAGGTGGAGTCCGGAAAAAGAGAGATTGGAAGCCGAGCCAAGGAGAAGAAGGAAGAGTACTTTCCCGTATTGACCTTGAAGTTCTTTCTGTTGTGCCAGAACGACGTCTTTTTCTGCTTACCGGAGCTAGTTCTTACGCCCACGCTCTACAAATTTTATTGTTGAGGGTCCATTACAAATTGAGTCCCTACAGATACTAATTACGAGATTTTTTTTTGTTATAATGTTATTTGTGTGAATTGTGATGTGTTCAAATGTGTGCGTGTATAGTATAAATATAATATAATTTTATATAATTTAATAGTTAGGAAATATAGAGGATTTTTGTTTTGATGAAACAGAGGGTTTGTTATATGTGTGCATATCGTTATCATGTTATGACAACTTTTTGTTATAAAGTTAGTGATTCAAGTAAAAAAAAAGAGTAAAGTTAGTGATTGTTCAAGCATTTGATTGGTTTTTCTTTTATTTATTTTTTATTTTTTATGAAACTTTTGATTGGTTAATTAGACATTAAGTGTATTATTTATTCCCTAAAAAAAGTGTATTATTTATGTGTAGATGAGTGTAACTATGTGGGTCAATAATTAACATAGTGCCAGTGGGTTGAGTTTTGTCATTTAGTTTAACATGTTTTTTTTTTAAAAAAATAATGACAAATAAATAATGACAACTGCATAAAAATAAATATGGTCACACTCATACCTACATATATTGACAATAAATAATGACAACTGATAATAAACTATCATGCAATGATTTCAAAATATAAAAACTCATAAAATAAATTGTGAAACTTCATGCATTTGCTTTTTTTTTTTTTACGTTGGTAACTCAATATAGTCAAATTTTCTTTTTATTAAATTTTGTTAAACTTAAATTTCTTAATGTAAAGTTCTTGGAGCTGTCATTGATATAAATGTAAAATTAAAGCAAAGTGAACAGGGGGGACTAAGCAAAAAAGTTCCTGTACATCCAAGATCTTTGCAACTATTAGCATTTTTCCAAATATGATTTTTTAGATTCTATACAACAATCATTTTTTGATAGAGTTTCAATCTATGGTGTCTATTTCTGATAATTGCTCTCTAAACACTAATAGGTTTTTGATGTAGATAGAAATTGAATCCTAGATCTCTTATACAACTATCAATTAAATACTCCTAGATGGGAATTGAAAGGCCTTAGCGAAGCACATATATTTGTCTTTTTGCTAAAAAAGATGTATTGGACTCATTGACCATTAAATACTTTTTATGAATACCAACCAAGTATAGTAAATAAACTGGTTCCAAATGTCCAATAGATTTGAGTCCATGATCAGCAACATTCTTGCATTCCACCCTTGAACAAGCTCACATCGCTTAGATAGCTTATATACTATTGGTTGGGATTCTTATTGAGTGCACCACACAGCACCAACAGTGCATTGACTTATAGAAACATTCAAATCACCATATTAGTATATGATATTGCAGTAGATCAAAAGAAAGCCATATACCTAGGCTTTTGCTCTTCCATTAGGATTTGACATTCTATACTAGGGAAGCAATTGAATAATAGCATAATACATGTAATGATCACTTTATCATTGAGCCTACTTAATACAGGTAGTTCTAATTAGCACCTTTCTTTCTTAGGGAAACAAAACCATCTTTCTTAACAATGAGTGATTTCCAATTCTACCAAAGTCTACATGATTTTCTCTTCAAGATCAAACAGCACTTCAATTGAATCGATGCGAGTCAACAAAAGTTCTTCTAAATTTGGTGGCCACAAGATGGTTGTTGATGAAAAGAGTTTACGAGAGATGAGGGGTGTTGATTCAAGAAAGTCTGAGCGAGTAGTATGTTGTTGAATGTCAGTCACCTCAGCCTTTTCAGAAGTGGTCAATTTATCAGTTTCATTGCTTCCAACCCGATGAATCCACAAAATTATTATGATATATAATCAACAATTTTCAAGTTTTCATGTAAGAAGCATCAAATTCAAACAACGAGTTTTGAGGGGTACATACATACCTCCTGATTCAAGGATGATTGGACAAGCTGAACGGAACCCACGCCTGTACAAAATCCAATGAGTCTTGGTAGCTTCTCTAGGTTTAGAAGTGTTAATTGCGGAAACATGATCTTATCAAGTGCCTTCTCATCTTCTCCTTCCTTTGGGAAAATTTCTTTCATGTGAAAATTGCCATCTATTTCTAACTCTTGGAGTTGAACCATCAAATTCAAACCTCTCGCTATGGACAATGAAAAAACATTTTTCAACCGATGGCAATGATTTAGCCGAATTGATCTTAGGTTGCCAAAACAACCAAGCTTTGCATCGGTCAAGGATCTCTCTGGGAATTGGCAATGATATATCTCTTTTAAATTATACAAACCAGTCAAGTCTAGTGACTCCAGGATAGGAAAGGCAGCATGTGGAGCCTGATGCGATGTGGCATCGATTACATATTCTACATTACTATGATAAACTTTTAGAACCTTCAAGCATTGAAAACCTTCTTTGTCTAACTCATACACAATGTTTTTTAAATCTTTTATTTCTATCAAATATAAAATTTCACATTTTGCTAACAGTTGAAGTTGCGTCCGACACTTTGCAATATCACGTCTTCCAAGTGCCAATTCATGTTTAAATAAATAAGAATCTGTTTCCAAACAGTGATACATTTCCTCACCTACAGATATCTGAAATTTTATCATTTGATTTTCAAAGAGAATGTGTTTTGCCAAGACCTCAATATTCGGTATATCAATTTTTAAAGCCATCAAATGGTTGGACAAAGACATCAGTTCAGCAAGGCTTGCATTTGCTCCCTCTTTGTTGCCTTCCATAGGTTCCCAATCCACGCTGACTCCCAACATGTACAACTCTTCTAGGTGAGATAAATTCGATAGGAGACCAGGTGGAATTCGCTGCAGAGCATGGCATTTTGACAGATCTAACACCTTCAAATGACTTAGATTTCCCATTTCTCTGGGCAACTCTATGATGTCAGAACCCAAAAAGCTAAGAATTTCTAGTTTCCTTAGTGCTCCAATTGCTGACACATCTGTTAACTCACAAAAATCTAAATGCAGCGCCCGAAGGTTTTGAAGGACATGGATTGACTGTGGTAGTAATGGAAATGACATACCTCTCAAAGACAAAACCTTTAATCCACTCATCCCTTTAAATAGATTAGCTGGGAGCGTCTGCAAAGTCCTTCTGAAACATAGTAGTTGCAAAAGCTCAAGTTTCGGACACACCAAGCCATCAGGATGCCTTTTCAGTTTTTCAGATACAAGTGAAATTGCAGAGTGCTCGTATGTCTCTTTCTCTGGCCTTTTTTCCATTTCATTATTACATTGTACCAAAAAACCATGATTTTCTGCAATTGATATAGCAACATCCCGGACAACATCATGCATTTTGACAGATACTTCTTTCTTACCATCCAACAATAGAAATGATCTTTTAAGATACTCAACAATTGCATGGACTCTATTTCTTGCTTCTCCCACATTATCAATCTTTGCCAACAAACTTTGTCCCATTCCATATCTGACTAAATATTCAATGGGAATATCATAATCTTCTGGAAATAGACAGCATAGCAAAAAGCATGACTTGGCTTCATCACTTTTTAAATAATCGTAACTAAGCTTTATGCTGGAATAAACCTTAGAATCCAGACCGAGAATATTTTTTGGGATTGAATTTTTAAGTTGTTGAAGTGCAGCACTCCACTCAAACTCACTTTTGTTTTCTAGCGCTCTTCCAACTGTCACAAGAGCAACAGGTAGACCTCCACATTCCTTTGCAACCCCTTTCGCTATTGGACGTAGATTGGGAGTATCAACACAATTACCTGCCATCTCTCTGAAAAGATTCCATGCTTCTTCTCCAGATAAGACTTCGATTTTAAAAATCTTTTGAGATTTCATCTGATTGCAGGCGTCTTCACTTCGTGATGTCAACAAGATTTTGCATTGGTTATGTTGACCTCCATATGGAATTCCTACATCATCTAAATTAACTGCATCCCAAATATCATCCAATATTACAAGTACACTCTTACCACTGGTTATTCTATTTTTTAACCGTTCTGCTCTTACAAGTGGTGAATTCTCTTCAAGTTCCAGATCTAGCATCTCTGCAATTTGACCTTGAATCTTTTTATCGTCTTGATTTTGGGACACCACTGCCATCGCTACTTCGTCAAATAACTTATTATCTTTTGCTATTTTCGCTACCTCTTTTGCCATTGTTGTTTTCCCAATCCCCCCCATACCGCATATCGCAATTATGTTTATATTGTTGTCCCTTAGAGCCTTTAAAACTTCTTTCACAATTGATATTCTTGATTCAAAAGCCTTAAAACCTGAAGATCCTATTCCTTGGGGAGGAGGACGATAGGACAATCTAACAAATTGTCCATCCTTTAGAAGCCCATTAATTTCTAGAGTTTTCTTCTTAGCTTTCCTACTCAAGGAATAACGTGACTTCAGATTGGGACACCTTCCATCCAAGCAAATCATATTCGCTTTGACATCTTCTTCAAGGAATCTCTGCAGACCTTTACTGATGTTGTCTACCTTCTGTACCCACCTCTCAACCCCAGGTATCATTAACTCTCCGTTCCTTTCAGCTTCACCAATTTCTAACTGCACCACATTTCTCTTGTCAACCAGCTTCTGAAATTGGTCTTTGAGATTCTTGATGTTGCTATTTAGGTGAATCAGATAGCCAATCTGTTGTCCGATTCGCTCCAGCAAGTTTTCTTCAATTTTTTCTATAATTGGTTTGATAAATTCCATTGCCATTTCCATTTCTTTGCTTTCTTCTTTTGTATTGTCTGTAAGAAAAAAAAAAAAATCAAATTAGCAGTGTACTTTTGAAAAAATGAAGTTCATACTGATGATCAAACTGAAGTGAAATTATTAGAAAGTTTTAGCACAGCGATTATCATCACCCAACTTTTTAGAATGGTGTCCTTAGATCCAATATACCATGTGATAAGTAAGTTGATGCTATGCTATGTGCATTTAGAGTTTCAATTAAAAAAGTTGCTTCACAAACTGATAGATTTTGACTAATTTTTCAACACCCACGAGCATCCAATTGTCAAATTATTTCAAAATTAATCATTCAAATGTTACCACTTACCAGTTACCGTGCACACAGGGTACGTATTAAACTAGTTTGATGGATGCATATAATATTTGTAATTCTTGAGTATTTATTGCAACAATATTTAAAGTAACCCAACATGTGTAAATGATTATGTTAGGACATATGTGGTTTACATGTTTAAGAACATATGTCATACTTTTATGTAATTGGCTAATCCTTTGACAAAACACACTTTATTTGTATTTGGGTAGATTTAGGATGTGTTGAAATACTTCAAGAAACCGTATTTCAAGATCAAGTATTGAAGCCTTCAAGTCTGGTCAAGAAAACAAGCTGAAAGTGCAATTTCATTAAAGCTCGACTGCTGCATCTATCGAGTTTCAGTAAGTTGTTTCAGCCCCGTGTCTCGACATTTGCTCGACAGCTTCTATCTGTCGAGGTTTATAAAAATTAGAATTTTGATCTGATTTCTTGGGATCCATGAATGTGTTTTTGGGCCTTCTTTTCTCCTAACCCTAGGCATATAAAAGGATTGTTTTAAGAGCCGTCAAACAGTACACAAGTTGCACAAGCATTGAGCAAACTCTGTTCAAGCAATTTGTGATCAAAGACGAAGTTCTTAACCTAGTTCATCTTCTCTGAAGAAGTTGCTGTGTATTTGCACCAAAGGGTTTTGTGACTAAGCATCTTCTTGATCTTCATCGTGTAGGATGAACTGAAGAACTTTGCAGCCAACCTCTCCTTCTAAGTTGGTGTTTGAAGTTGCGTACTGGGATCCGCACATTGGTTAGTCACGTACTTGGGAGCCGTGCATCAAAAGGGGGAACTGTCACTACAGATCAAGCCTATTGGGTATTGGGATAAGGGTTCAACTGTAGGTTAGTAAGGTACTTGAGATTCTTTTACTTGTAACCGCTTGATTTGATAATAGTGGAGTTTCGGGAGTGGTGACCTGAAAATCACCCGGTGGGGTTTTTGCCATTAGGGTTTTCTCCATTCGTGAACAAATCACAGTGTTATTTATTTTTCGCTGCTTATTTAGTTTATTTGTAATTTGTTTGTGCTGCCATGCAATTGCATATAATTGAACCTAATTAATTCACTTGGCTAATTAATTGGTTAATTCATCACAAGGGGTCAATTCAGTTTGTGGCCTATCAAGTGGTATCAGAGCAGGCACACTCTGATTAGGGTTTAATCTTTGCTGTGTTTGATCCATTGACCCCTGTTTGTTATGGATAGAGGACAGTCGTTAATTATACCTCATTTATTTGATGGGACTAACTATACCTACTGGAAAATACATATGTGAGCTTTTTTGCAGTCTTAAATGAAAAGGTATGGCAAGCTGTTGAGATTGGCTGAACTAAGCCAAAGGAAGCGTCGGCTGATTGGGATGAAGCCAAGATCAAGGTGGCAAACTTCAATAGCAGGGCATTGAATGCGTTGTTCAGTGCGGTCACCAATGAGAAGTGCAAGAAGATATCCTTAACTAAAATTGCTAAGGAGGCTTGGACCATCCTCCAGACAACCTATGGAGGAACCAAGGCTGTCAAAGATTCAAAGTTTCAGAGGCTCACTACAAGCTTTGAAGAAATAAAAATGGAGGAGGATAAGTCGTTCGATGAGTTCTATGCCAAACTTAAGGACATAGTGAACTCAGCCTTCAATCTTGGGAAAACCATCCCTGAACCTAAGATTATGAGGAAAGTGCTCAGATCTCTACCCGAGAGATTCCATGCCAAGATTACGGTAATAGAAGAATTAAAGGATATTGACAAGATTCCTTTGACTGAGCTGGTTAGAAACTTGCAGACCTATGAGTTAGGGTTATTTAGGATTGACAAGTCAAGCAAAGGCAAGAGCATGGCCTTGAAGGCCAAGAGCAGTGAGACAGATGAGTCTTCCGATGATGAAGATTCTAAGATGAAGCCCTACATTACAAGGCAATTCAAGAAGTTTATGAAGAATGCCAATAGAAGGAACTTCGATAAGGACTGCAAACAATCCAGTTCTTTTCAGTCTAAGGGGCAAGACAAAGGGAAAAAGGATGCTAAGGATGGCGGTCAGTACACTATTCCTGCAGGACCAAAGTGCTTTGGATGTCATGGATTCGGTCACATGAAGCATGAATGCCCCACATATCTCAAGAGCATTGGGAAGAGTAAGGCACTTGCTGCAACCTTGAGTGACACAGAGTCTGAAGATGATTTCGACAATGAGGATGACGGAATCTTAAATGCCTTCACTGCCACAATCAATCCTACTGAAGGAATTGTTGATGAAGTGGAAGAAGAAGAAGAATTGGTGGACACCAAGTGTGAGAAGATGGATGATCAAGATGATATCCATTTAGCCTATGAGAAACTATACAAGCTGTCCGAGAAACACGAGAAACTCTATAGGCTGACCACCAAGAAGCTCAGTGATGTGGAACTTGACCGTGAAGAGTTGTCCACAAAGTTTGATGAGGCAAATCAAACTATTGGACCGCTGAGGTTTAAGAAGAATTTCTTGGCTGAGAAGACCAAGAAGCTTGAAGCGGAGCTGTTTCAAGTTAGAGCTCAATTGGAGAGGACTTTAAGTGCAAAGCTTGATGAGATACTCAACATTCAGAAATCTGCTTCAGATCGAACAGGTTTAGGGTATGATCTTTCTTCCTCTAATATTGCTTCCACTAGTACTACTGTTTTTGTTCCTCCTGCTAATATTGTTAAAGTTGAGAACACTGATGTTAAAACTGAATTAGTTAGTGAGAACTTAGATAAGGGTAAATCTATCTTAGGAGCACCCCCTAAGCTAGAAAAGAAAGATGCTAAAAACCCTAGGGCTAAGAAGGCTAACTCTCAAAAGCCTAAACAAAAGAAGCAGCACCTTTGTCATCATTGTGGAGCTGCCAGTCATACACGACCAAATTGCTATAAGTGGCTAGCCACTCAACAGAGCTAAAACATGATAGCATCTGGAGGCTAAAATCAGCTTCAATCCTCTCTTGCTCCTCTTGGAGATCTTCTAAAAGCTCTCATGTTCCTTTCGAATTTGAACGGTTTCAATTCTTCCCCCTCACCGCCGGTTCAAGGATTCAATCAAAGGAAAGGTTCTTCCAAGGTGTGGAAGAAAAAGGACTCTAAGTGATTTTATCACTATCTTCTATCTTCTTGATTTTGTGTGTTGCATTACTTGTGTGTTTTGCTTTTATTTTGAGTCAATCTAGTTTTTGCATTGTATTAATAACATGTTTTTGTTTGTTTATTTTCAGTTTTTTTGTTATAAAAATAAAAAATTTTTGAAAAATCAGAAAAATACAAAAACAGTGTGTTTTGTGTACATTGGTACTTGTGTACCTTGGATGGCCATTGAAACAAAGTTTTCTAAACTTTGTATATTTTGTAGCTTAGATGAGCATCTCTATGCACAACTAAGCAAGTGAGCTTTGTGGCTCTTGTTTGTGATGAGTAAGATTAAGTTATCTTTTAGACTTAACACTCATATCACTCTTTTTGACGGGTAGGACTAGAAAATCCTAAGAGAAAGGCATAAATAACCATTTCACCACTGTTGCCCGCAATCATGAATGACACCTGTATGCTTCGGCATAGCAAAAGTGCAGTGTCAATGACATTTGTGTGCTTCGGCATAGCAAAATTGGAATGTCAAATATCAAGGGTATTTCTTTTCTATCTCTTATATGCCCATGCATGATATGCTAAATAAAAAGAAAATATGCAAAGAAAATAAAAAGTAAAAAGATCAAAAATGCTTTAAATATGGTTGTAAGCGTGTATTCTAGGAGATGTGGAAGTTATAGGATGTACCTCGAAGGTGATAGTCCCCATCAAACAGTTATGATTGTGTGTGAGTTAAAGTGATTTTCTCATATTTAAAATTTGTCATAACATGTATACACTTATGCAATCTTGCGATATTTTTCACACACAACACACAATACTCTTTGCTACTCATGATACATGTGCAGGTACAATGTGATTTGGCCATCACTAGGTTTACATGTGTTTTTGTATGCTCACTAAACTGTCATGACTTGTTTTTGAAATATAAAATCAGTTAGACTTGTTTAGTGTGTGTGTGAGTTTTTGGAGATCCATGTGCTTAAAATTTTTCATTGAGAGATGATTTTGAGAGCCTATTGTGTTGATTGGATCATTGTTGAAGTGCATGTTTTGATTGCATTCATGACTATGTTTTTCACTTCTCGAAAAACTGTTTTTAAAAGCTGGCTCGACACCTCCTCGACACCTCTTCGATACCTAGCTATCTGTCGAGCTTCTCTAGCTTTTTCTTATTGCAATCATGACACATCCTCGACACCTGGTGGATCGATCGAGAAATCTTCTGTCTCCTCGATAGCTTCTCGACACCTGGCCGATCGATCAAGCTTCTGTTCTAGGTTCTGGTGTTTTATTCCTCAATACCTCTTCGTCACCTCTCGATACCTGTATCTGTCGAGAATTACTGAAGCTCCTATATAAGCTTCTGTCGCGATCCGGTTCTCATTTTCTTGATCTCTCTCGATCTATCTGCGGCTGTTCATCTCCCAAACTCCTTTTTCTCACTCAAAACCTTTAATCCACGTGATTTTCGGCCCTTCCTTGCTTCAAATCACTTGGTATGATCTCTTTTTCCCTCATTATTCATGCATTTCATGTTTTGAATCTTAGGTTTTGGGGTTTTTAAAAATTTTTGAGATTTTTCAAAATTAATGAGTCTTTCTTGAAATTTTGGGTTGGGTTTTCACTTAAATGTGTTCAAAATGTCATACATTGCATCACATTTGCATTCTAATGATATTTTCATGCATTTAGATGTGTGCAATATGTTTGTGTGCTGGTAGGATTGGATTAGGCTGAGCCCAAGATGAATTTTGTCTTGCATGTCACATGTTCATGCATTCCTCATGCATACGTACTCATTGTTCAATATATTTGATATATGTGAACTGTTTTGGGACATTTCTGATTGTCTCCTTCTCTATCTCTCTCTCATTCTGTTTACGTTAATCGTGTCTATGGCACCTAAACGTAAGTCTGCTCCGTCTCGGAACCCTCTTCGTTCTAGGGCATCATCTTCTTCTGATCCTACTCCTTCTAAAATTCGGTTCCGTGATGAGGATGCCCGTAAAGCATTCTTGGAGAACTTCTCTTGACGAGGTGTTCATTCGGAACGCCGAGTCATTTTGGCGGACTTTGCCGACACCGACCTTCTCAATGTCATTCACAATCGGGGATGGGAGTCACTGTGTGGCATCCCGGTCACTTTTCCTCTCGTGCTTATTCAGGAGTTTTACTCTAACATGCACGGGATTGATTCTTCATTACCTTTCTTTCACACTCGCGTTCGAGGTACGCACTTTGCTGTCACACCGCAGCTTGTTGCGGATGTGCTGAGAGTTCCGAGGGTAGCGTATCCTGATTACCCTGGTTGTGAGCGTTTGAGAACTGTGTCCAAAGACGAGATGATGTCTGCTTTCTGTGAGCACCTATCTGGTTGGGGTGAGCATCAGTTTACACTATGTCGACCTTTTGCTAAAGGTCCTAGATTCATGAACATGGTGATGACTTTTGTGTTGCACCCACTCTCTCACTATAACTCTATCACAGATCCTCGTGCTCGATTTTTGCTTTCTTTGTTAGAGCACCTCACTATAGATTTTCCTTCACATTTCATTCTTTCCATCATAGATATGTTTAGGGATACGGCTACCTGTAATAAGCTCATCTTTCCCTCTGTTATCACGAGGATCTTAAGCCATTTTTCTGTTCCTTTTCCCTCCTCTGATCATTTCTTTGTCATGTGTGCCATAGATGCCGCTACTGTAAAATGTAGTGAGGCTCAGTTTAGGTCACGGCAGGAGTCAGCAGCTCCTCCCTCCGGTTCGCCTCCATCTCGTTCGACACCCTCTCGATTTGCTTCGTCTACATCTGCTCCCTCCTTTTCTATGGGCGATGTATCTCTTGGAGACATCATGGCGCAGCTGCAGCACATGGATGCTCGTCTTGATGCGCTCTCTACTGAGTTGTATCAGGTGAACATTCGTGTTGGTCGTATTGCACGACGTTAGGCGACCATGGGTGGTTTTGCTCCTGAGGCTACTCCTTCACCACCTCCTCCAATGGCTTCTGATTCTGATGCTGAGGATGATGATGATGATGGTGATGATGATGATGGAGATGCTAGTTCTTCTGATGAGATGTCTGCTTGACACTCTACCCTTTGTCACTCGCGACAAAAATAGGGAGTAATTTTGGATATGAGAGTAGTCATCTTAAGGGGAGAGTTAGTATAGGACATTTTTGATGGGGGGAGTGTTGATACTTGAGGGATGTAGTGAGGATATGATGTATCTTTTCTTTTCTTTCTTATATAGATACATTGTTCTTGTACATTTGATCTTGTGATCATTCTGACATACATTGTACTTATTTCTTTCTATATGTGGATGTATGTTGTTTCTTTCACCTGTCTCTTACATGTGTTGTTTCTTTTCTCTCTTTATACACATGTTTTTTTATTTGTATGCAATCTATTTTTTTTCTGTTTCACACTAAGATGCCTTGATAAGTGTTGTTTAAAGTGTTTCAGAAATGCAGGTTGTCAAAGTCTACTTGCCATAAACTCTCTTCTTGCAAAGTTTTTCAAGAGTTTGTGTTAGGATAGATTTTATTGTATGTAACAAGTGAGTATGAGTTGAGTGATTTATAACTTCTCTCAAATGTTCATTTGTTAGTTGTGGTTTTGTCACGGATTGCCAAAGGGGGAGATTGTTAGGACATATGTGGTTTATATGTTTAAGGACATATGTCATACTTTTATGTAATTGGCTAATACTTTGACAAAACGCACTTTACTTGTATTTGGGTAGATTTAGGATGTGTTGAAATACTTCAAGAAATCGTGTTTCAAGATCAAGTATTGAAGCCTTCAAGTCTGGTCAAGAAAACAAGTAAAAAGTGCAATTTCATTAAAGCTCGACAGCTGCATCTATCGAGATTCAGTAAGCTGTTTCAGCCCTATGTCTCGACATCTGCTTGACAGCTACTCAACAGCTTCTATCTGTCGAGGTTTATAAAAATCAGAATTCTGATCTGATTTCTTGGGGTCCGTGAATGTGTCTTTGGGCCTTCTTTTCTCCTAACCCTAGGCATGTAAAATGATTGTTTTAAGAGCCGTCAAACAGTACACAAGTTGCACAAGCATTGAGCAAACTCTGTTCAAGCAATTTGTAATCAAAGACGAAGTTCTTAACCTAGTTTA
This sequence comes from Quercus glauca, assembly GCA_023736055.1. Lineage (NCBI taxonomy): Eukaryota > Viridiplantae > Streptophyta > Magnoliopsida > Fagales > Fagaceae > Quercus > Quercus glauca. Next base: position 25,823,525 of record CM043324.1, on the reverse strand, counting down.
TCTTCTCTGAAGAAGTTGCTGTGTATTTGCACCAAAGGGTTTTGTGACTAAGCATCTTCCTGATCTTCATTGTGTAGGATGAACTGAAGAACTTTGCAGCCAACCTCTCCTTCTAAGTTGGTGTTTAAAGTTGCGTACTGGGATCCGCGCATTGGTTAATCACGTACTTGGGAGCCGTGCATCAAAAAGGGGAACTGTCACTATAGATCAAGTCCAATTGGGTATTGGGGTAAGGGTTCAACTGTAGATTGGTAAGGTACTTGGGATTCCTTTACTTATAACCGCTTGATTTGATAATAGTGAAGTTTCGGGAGTGATGACCTAAAAATCACCCGGTGGGGTTTTTGCTGTTAGGGTTTTTCCCATTCGTGAACAAATCACCGCGTTATTTATTTTCCACTGCTTATTTAGTTTATTGGTGATTTTTTTGTGCTACCACACAATTGCATGTAATTGAACATAATTAATTCACTTGGCTAATTAATTGGTTAATTCATCACAAGGGATCAATTCAGTTTATGGCCTATCAGATTAGAAATAGGAAAATGAGATAACTAGTTCAGTGGTTAGCGTGTTGGACAAAGGTCTGAAACGCGTGGGAGGTCATTGCTAAGTGTTTGTTTGGGAATAACTTATTTAGCTGAAACTAAAAACTTTTTGCTAAAAGTACTGTAAATAAAGCTAAAAGGTAGTTGAAATAGTACAGTGAGACTCGTGAATAGTATCAAAGAGTGCAATGAGACCCATGAATAGTAACAAAAATAAGCTGAATAGTAAAAAAATCTGGCTTTTTAAGTCAATGCCAAACACACACTAAATGTGTTAGTAGAGAATAACACTAATGATAAGGGTGTCAAGAAAGAAGAGATGGTTGCCCATAACATATTATAGTGTATCAAAAGATTCAAAACATATGGAAAAAATATTACAAAAGTAGACAAGAAGAAGGACCATAATGAAATTAACATGGTTTGACTTTGAAGGTTGGGATGGAGGCACTTTTGGACTTTGGGCTAGTGCCCTCACCACCCTCAAAAAATATTTTTTTTAAAAATATTAGTATATATATAAGTACTGTTAGATTCTAAGAAATTATGAACTAATGTATTTTTTTTTTTTTTTGAGAAACTAGGAACTAATGTATTAGAACTTCAATGTGTAATGTTGACAAACCATGATCAAAACATTTAGTCTAGATTTAGGCTGCTCATAGTGTGTTTTTGTGTAAAGTTGGAATCGAGTGTACTGCAGGATTTATTGTGTAAATCTGCAAAGCTTGATCGATTGAAAATTAGACTCAATCGATCAAAGCTCGTGCAGATTGTTTTTCTGCAGAATTTTCCAACTCAGCACAAGCTCGTATGACATGTAGGGTTTTATGTTTTACCTTAAATATAAAAGGAAAAACCCTATCCACGTTTTACTGTTGTTGTTTATGTTGTGTGTGTGAATCTGTTATGAGATCTAGAGGTGTTTGCCTTCACACACACTTAGGGTTATCAAGACCAAGATTGATATCGAGAGCTTGGTGATCGCTTCAGTTGTTGCATAAAGAGCTTAAAGAAAATACAAGTGGGAGTACTTGTGGTTGCTGTGAATCCAAGAAAGAAGTAGTCCATGGACTCAGAGTTGTCACATGGTCGTGGTAGTAAGTTTTCTACTCGAGGCAGCAATAGGATGTTAGTGGTCTAAGTCACTATTGTAAAACTTCAATTCTTTCATAGTAGATCTGTTTTACCTTGAGGATAGCTAGGTTAAATCCTCCCCAGGTTTTTTACCGATTTGGTTTTCCTAAGTTATCATATCGTTGTGTTCTTTATTTTCCACATTGTTTACTTGATATGATTTACTTGTGTTAACCTAAATTTGAATAATTTACCTTAGAAGTACTCTACAGGACCACCAAGTACATGAATGCTGAAGACGCGCTGCTGGCTCGGGAGAAAAAACCAAGAAAAAGGGAGTGACAAGAAGAGGTCCGATAGGACCAAGGATCGAAGAGGCCAAGAATGGGAGACCGAAGAGATGAGAGACGCTCTAAGCTGCCAGGAGGAAGGTTTATGAGCTTCACCCCATTAACTGCCCCGATAGACCAAGTTCTAATGCAAATAAAGGACGAAGGGGCTCTGACCTTCCCCGGAAAGCTGAAGGGAGATCCTAACAAACGTTCTAGGGACAAATATTGCCGCTTCCACTGTGACCACGGCCATGACATAGCCGATTGTTACGACTTGAAACAGCAGATTGAGGCCCTCATTAGATAAAGGAAGTTGCAGAAGTTCGTCAGCAATGAGAGAACAGATTCACCGCCTCAAGAGCAGCCCCTCCGGTGGGATAATGAACGTCCAAGACCCCCCATTGGCGACATAAGGATGATCGTAGGGGGATCAGCGTGTACTGGGTTGTCCAAAAAAGCTCGGAAGACATACCTTAGGATGGTCCAGAATGTTCACCTCACGGGATCAATCCCAAAAATAGCTCGGAAGGAAGGCCCTGTCATCGGGTTCTCGGAAGAAGATACGGGACATCTTCACCACCCGCACGATGACGCGCTTGTTGTCAGCTTACGAGTAAGGGATTACAGCATGCACCAGGTATTGGTCGACAACGGAAGCTCGGCGGACATCCTATATTATTCGGCGTTCCAGCAAATGAGAATTGGCAAAGAACAACTGATTCTGACGAACGCCCCGCTCGTCGGTTTTGGAGGAACAAGGGTATTTCCCTTGGGCACGATCACATTGTCTGTAACAGTAGGCGACTATCCTCAGTAGATCACCAAGGATGTGACGTTCCTCGAGGTCGACTGTTCGTCCGCCTACAATGCTATCTTAGGGCGACCCACCCTCAATTCATGGAAGGCGGTGACCTCGACTTGTCATTTAATGATTAAATTCCCTACCGACTATGGGGTGGGAGAACTATGCGGAAATCAGGTGGCCACACGCGAGTGCTACGTGGCTATGATGGAAATGGATGACCACCTCCAGGCCATGAGCACAGAAGAACATCGGAGTATGACGGAGCCTGTTGAGCAGCTTGAAGAAATACCCTTTGACGACTCCAAGCCTGATCAGACAACAAAGATTGGAACCCTCGCCAGTCCCATGGTCTAACAAGCACTTACAGCTTTCCTCAAAAAGAATCGGGACATGTTCGCCTGGAGTCACGAGGACATGCTAGGAATAGACCCTTCAGTCATAGTGCATAGGCTGAATGTGTCACCCTCCTTTCCACTTGTCTGACAGAAGAAGCGGGTGTTTGCCCCAAAATGAGATTGGGTCATAACTGAAGAAGTCCGCAAGCTACAGGAGGCAAACTTTGTTAAGGAAGTTTACTACCCCGACTGGCTAGTAAACGTAGTAATGGCCAAGAAAGCTAACGGGAAGTGGAGGATGTGTGTGGACTTTACCAACTTGAACAAAGCATGCCCTAAAGACAGTTATCCTTTCCCATGGGTCGACATTCTAGTAAACTCTATGACTCAGGATAAGCTATTAAGCTTTATGGACGCTTTTTTTGGTTACAATCAAATTCAAATGCATGAAGCTGATCAGGAGAAAACTTCGTTCGTAACTAGCCAATGCCTCTTCTATTATAAAGTAATGTCGTTTGGCCTGAAAAATGCGGGCGCAACGCATCAAAGGCTAATAAACAAGATGTTCGCGCAGCAAATCAGGAGGAATGTTCAAGTCTACGTGGACGATATGCTGGTAAAAAGCCGAAGGGAGGAAGATTACTTAGAAGACCTCAGGGAAACATTCAACACTCTTCGCTCTTACAACATGAAGCTTAATCCAGGAAAGTGCGCCTTTGGGGTGACAGCAGGAAAATTCCTAGCATTCATGGTGTCACAGAGGGGCATCAAAGCCAACCCGGACAAGATCCATGCTATAATGGAGATGGCACCCCCAAAAAATGTGAAGGAAGTACAAAGCCTCAATAACAAGATAGCGGCGCTAAATAGGTTTGTATCAAGGGCAACGGATAAATGCTTACCCTTCTTTTGCACACTGAAGAGATCTTTCGAGTGGACTGCCGAGCGCTAGCAAGCATTCGAGGAGTTAAAAACTTATCTCTCTTCCCCACCATTATTGAGTCTCTCGCAGCCAGGTGAAGAACTTTTTCTCTATCTTGCTGTCACCCCAGCCACTATCAGTGCTGCCTTGATCAGAGAAGAAGAAAGAGTGCAGAAGCCCGTGTACTACACCAGCCGGGCGCTTCGCAGAGCCGAAGAAAGATATCCCCCTATGGAGAAACTCACCTTCGCACTAGTTACGGCAGCAAGCAAACTTAAGCCGTACTTTCAAGCCCACACGGTGATCGTCCTAACTGACAAGCCTTTGCGACGGGCAATGAGTAACCCTGAAGTCGCTGGGCGATTGGCACTATAGGCCATAGAATTGAGCGAGTTTGACATCCAGTACCGCCCGCGAGCCGCCATTAAAGGACAGGTCATCGCAGATTTCATAGCTGAGTTCACAAATGACGAGGACAGGGGGCAAAGGAATCTCCTCAATGGAGCATGCATGTAGACGGATCCTCCAACAGGCAGGCTGAGGAAGCCGGCGTCATACTACAGTCACCCAAAGGAAATGCAGTCGAGTGTATGGTCTGCCTTGAATTCCCTGCCACTAACAATGAGGCAAAGTAGGAAGCTTTGGTGGCAGGGCTTGATTTCGCCAAAGCTGCAGGAGCCGAAAGTGTAATCATTTACTGCGATTCTTAGGTCGTGGCCAACCAGGTAAATGGGGATTATGAGTGTAGAGGCGAAAGAATGAAGAAGTATCTGGACCAAGCGAGGAGAAGGATAGATGAGTTGAAGGCCAAAATTATACAGATCCCCAGGGGAGAAAATGAGCAAGCCGACTGCCTAGCCAAAGCCACCTCAGCCGAACATATGACCACCTTGGATAGTGTACTCTTGTTTGTTCAGCTCTCTCCACTAATAGATTCCATCCATGTGCAGGAGATAGGCTCCGAAACCAACTGGACCACACCGTTAATCTCTTACTTGAAGAATGGTGCATTACCAGACGAAAAGGAGGCCGCAAGAAAGCTGAAGGTCCAAGCATGGAGATTCGTCTTAATAAGAGACGTCCTGTACAAAAGAGGATTCTCCTGACCATTCCTGAGATGCTTAAGTCCTGAAGAAGCAGACTACGTCATGAGAAAGGTTCATGAAGGAGTCTATGGAAACCATTCAGGGTTAAGATCATTAGTGCATAAGCTAGTACGAGTAGGATACTTTTGGCCAACCATGCAGAAGGATGCCGAGGCTTATGTAAAGGCCTGCGACAAGTGCTAGAGGTTCAACAATGTTATTAGACAACCACCCGAGGAACTAACCCCGATGACGGCACCGTGGCCGTTCGCTCAATGGGGACTAGACATCATGGGGCCATTCCCTACGGCAATACGACAGCTGAAGTTTCTGGTAGTGGGCATCGACTACTTTACAAAGTGGGTGGAAGCTGAAGCCTTAGCCACCATTAAGGAGAAGAATGTACGAAGTTTCGTCTAGAGATGTATCATATGCAGGTTTAGCATCCCTAGAGTCTTAGTCTCGGACAACAGGAAGCAATTTGACGACGACTCCTTTTGGGACTTTTGCTCGCAGTTAGGGATACGGAACCACTACTCCTCCCCCACCCACCCTCAAGCAAACGGACAGGTCGAAGTCACGAACTGATCCTTGCTCAAGATTATCAAGACTCGGCTCGAGGGGACAAAGGGTATATGGCCTGAAGAACTACTGAGCATACTTTGGGCATACAGGACGACGGCGAGGACGCCCATAGGAGAGACACCATTCAGACTAACATACGGGAATGAAACAGTCATTGCAGCCGAAGTCGGACTTAAAAGCTATAGGGTGCACAACCACGACGAGAGCAAGAATGAAGAAGCCATTCGTCTAAAACTCGATCTAGTAGATGAAGCCAGGGCGACAGCAGAACAGAGGCTTACGAGGTATCAGGACCGCATAGCCAAGCATTACAATTCCCGGGTCCAACATAGAAACTTCCAGATTGGGGATCTCGTTCTAAGGAAAGTCATGGGCGCTGCAAGAGACCCGACCCAAGGAAAACTCGGCCCAAATTGGGAAGGATCTTACCGAGTCACGGCGTGGCAGAGGAAGGGCGCCTACCACCTGGAGACGCTAGACGGACGGAAGCTGCCACATCCTTGGAATGCTAAACACTTACGAAAATACTACCAGTAGAGATGACGGCGTGAAGAACAACACCCCCCTTCATTCGTAGTTTATCACAGCAAATTTTAGTTATACTCCTCAAATTTATCATTTTAGTTTTTGCTACAATAAGCCCAAAGGGCAGGCTTTTACTTTGGTTTTTTGCTACAATAAGCCCAAAGGGCAGACTTTCTTTTTTAGAACTACTTTTCTATAAATGTATGGCAATAAGAGGAGTTTATTCAAAACGACTGATGTTTTATTTATTTATTTACAAGTTCACAAAAAATGGATGACTTCAAGAAAAGTCTAAGTCTCTAAAAAGTGGACGACCTTAAGTCTGCAAAGGTAGGCGACAGATCCATCCCAAGAGGACGAAGTATGGTTGAAACCCTTGAATGGGCAAAAAACCAAGTCCAAACACAGACAAATCCATAAGAAGTAGATAGCTCCAACATTCAAAAGCTGACGGGCTCTATAAATATCCCAAAGGGATGAAAAAGTCAACAATCAAAAGCTGAGGGGCTCTATAAATATCCTAAAGGGATGAAAAAGTCAGTAATCAAAAGCTATCGGGCTCTATAAATATCCCAAAGGGATGAAAAAGTCATCAACCAAAAGCTGACGGGCTCTATAAATATCCTAAAGGAATAAAAAGTTTCAGCCATCTAAGGTTGACGGGCTCTACAAATTGTCCCAAAGGGATGACGTCAGCCCCCAAAGCTAACGGTCTCATCAAAATGACGAGATTGTGAAAACATGAGCTCACCAAGTCCATAATATGGTCAAGGCTATAAAATTAATGGTCCTGTACAAGTGAGGGCTCATCAATAGTCCAGTCCATAGCAAATAAAAAGGTTAGTAAGTCAACGGACTTATCATACCCTTAAAACGAACAAGTCCAACATTAGTCCATGACACGGACGACTTCACCCCGAAAGAGTATTAAAAATCCCTTAAGGGGAAAAAAGGGTTCGTTAGTCAATAAAACAAACGGCTTCACTAAGCTGACGGTGTCATTAAAATAGACGGGTCTGTAATCATGCATAAAGATGACGAATCAGTGCCTTTAAATCATAATCCATGACTAGGTTGACGAGCCCAGTCTACAACTAGGAAATAGAATTAGAATCTACAAAGCAAGAAAAAGAAGCACACAAACAAATGGCCATACATACATGTTCAAAAGCGACGGGTGTTAAGTATCACAAGCAAAAGTAAATTATTTACAAATAGATGCCCCGAAAACCAAGGGGCCACTTAATTGTTTGCAAATGAAACAAAATACAACAGTTGCAAAAAACAAAACTATGGCTGGGTAGAAGGGGTGTCACTTAAGGTCATTTTACTTTTTTGAACCAGAGGGTCTTCTACGTCTAGGTCCTCCACAAAAGGGTTGAAAGTAGTGACTGGAGGGTTCGCAGTAGGTTGGGCCTAAACATTGCCACTGTCTTCATGCGGAGGGGCATCCTCGGGGTCGTCACCTTCAACATCGATGACAAGATTAGCAGGCGTCATCGGCAGGGCGTTATCCAAAGTGATCCTAGATAGATCCAACTCTAGAAAGGCCGACGCAATTTGCTTAAGGCAGTCGTCAAACCCAACACCGTAGTATCTACCACAGGAATCAATAAAGGAATTTAAAGCCTTGAATTTCTGGACCGTGTCAGCCCCAGCCATCTCTACCTCCTTATGAAGGGTCATCAGCTTTTGTTCTAACTTCTCCTTCTGACGACCCGCCTCTTCCAACTTCTGCTTCATCTCCTTTAGCTCAATGTTCAGGAGATGGATGGCCTCCTTGTACTACGTCTGCTGGTTCAACATAGTAGCATTATGTTTACTGACGCGAGTGATGACACCTTCCTTGGCCACACATCGGTCTTGGAGCGCTTTTACACTAACCAAGGCCTAAGAAAGACATAGCCGTCGGTCAACAAACAAGAAGGAGATAAGAGAAAAACTAGCTAGGGGAGACGGCTTACCCGTGCTAGGTTGAACAAAGCTAATGCCCCCAACTCCTCTGTCTCTAGCAAAGCACAAGGATCTATGTCCGTCGGTTTTATGAACGATTCTACCTCTTTCAACGGCATAATCCTTGTGCGTCAGTAGGCAATGGGGCCCCTCCATGACAGGACCGGAAGAAGTCATCACCCCTTTTCCTGCTCCGTGGCTTAATTTGGGGGTTGACTTCTTTAGGGGCTCATTCCCAGAAGTGACGGCTACCTTTTTAAGGGGACGGCTATCATCCCCGTCAGGTTTCCTTTTCGACAATCCTTTAGTGACAGTTTTGGGGGTTGACGAGGATGTCAACTCCCCCTTTGCCCTATTTTCCTCCTTTTAACGGGTAGCGGCAGCCCTTATCCATTGCTTATTTGCCTCCATCTCTGCAAAAGTAACAGACACATGAGAAAAATCGACGGCAAGAGCTAAAAGTGATGGGACAATATAAACAAAATACTTACGACGGCGAGAAAATTCTTCTAACTTGCGAGCTTCAGGCGTCGGTTCAGGACCCCCGCAGTATGCTTGAAGAGTGTCAAGAGTGATTAAGTCTCGACACTTTCGCTCCTCTAAGGGAATCTCTAGAACCCGACGAATAAAATCCCTCTGCCCTTTAGTTATAAGAGAGCAAGTGTTGGCTGAAGAAGAAAAACAAGTTAACGTGAATCCCTGACATAAGCCTAAGTGTTATCAAAATAACCACGGGGCATCGTCTCCCATTCTTCCTGATGGCATACCCAGTCCGTCCCTTTAACAAAATAGAACCTACTCTTCCAGTCTCTATTTGAATCTGGCATCTCAGACACTAATCTTAAATCATTCTCCCTGACGGCAAAATGGTACATCCCCGTAGAAAATGAAAGGTGCTGGGTCTATAGCAGTAGAAGAATTCATCTAAAGAAAGCTGACGGTGCCCTCCACTCAGACGACCCTATAAGATCTCAGCACCTATAAAGATCCTCCACGAATTTGGAGCAAACTGGCTAATAGACAACCCAAGAATGTCAGCCAGCTGACGGTGTAAGGCCGTCAGGGGCAGTCTGAGCCCTGCAGCGAATATGGCATCATACATACCAACGTCTGCGGTTCTCCCCGTATAGCACTTCTCATTTTCCCTGGGGAGTCGGATAGGGATATGGTTTGGGATTTGGAAACGGACTCGCAACTCTTTGAAAACCTTATCAGTCATTTTTGGTAAAAATTTATTGATGGCCCATTCCTCGAGAAGGATGAAGGGACGGCTACCTCCAGGACTTCCTGAAATTCCCTCACAGGACTCCTCGTCACCTTCATCTCCGTCACTATCCCTCTCTCCTTCCATCTTAACTTCATCCTCCTTACCTACTACCTCCACCTGACCTCCATCTCCGTGACTCCCTACCTCCTCATCAGGAGATTGAGCTAACGTCTCCCTCTCTGACGACTAGGAAAAGCTCCTGGACTTATGATCTGAACAAAATACCTTGTCGTAGCCTGCTCCATCGCGGACCGACGACTGATCACTCGACGCGTCACTTGACATCTGACTACCTACAAGTGATGGATTTATTCTAAGCACCTAGGATGACAACCTCGCTATAGAGAAATCAGTCGAAATAAAGCATGTACAAAGAGAGAAAAAAGAACTTACGTATTTCTCAAAGCAGGTGACGGTTTTGGAAGCAACGGCGGCAACACAGGCAACGATGTAGGAGGACCGACGGAACGAAGGCGACGAGTCTTCTCTCCAAGAATCAGTAAAGATGAAATAAGATAAATGAAAGGGAGAGGTGAGTTATATATAAAAGGGGAAATGCACAGAAGACGAAGCGACGCCTTAGTCCAGAAGCGGAGCCAACCAGAATACGCCGCGTGTCCAAGCATTTAATACTGGTTACATCGCCTTTGAATTATTTTCTCTCTCTCCTGGCCAAAGTAAAAGTTAGCAACAAAAAATATAACTCCATAACCCGTCAGTTTAAACTGACGGGGATATGGAGTAGGGGGCAAGTGATGAGTAGAATTATAGCATGCAAGGCGCCCTAAGTTTAGCCCGTCACATTTGCTCATAGAGTGGAGCCTACAGTTTATGCTGACGGGCTAAGTTATGAAAAAGGCTGAAGACCCTAGAGCTGACAGACCGTGATGTGAGTCGTGGAAAGAGGTCCGTGAAAAACATCAAGGGGCTGACTCCTTCGAAAGGCTGACGCCGACATGGCTGAAGGGAATAAGATAAGTTGACGGTCTTGAAGCTGACGGTTCTAATTAAACCATGGCTTGGCCACCACGCATGAATATATAAGGAAATAACTTATATCCTACACTCAATGTTAGACTCCTACAAGGAAATGATTCCGTAATATACGCTCATGAGGTTTTCTATAAGGAAATGACTTCTAGCCCAAGGAAGAGATGGTCAACCCTCTACTACTATAAAAGCCCCAACTCCCTCACAAATTAAGGTACGCATAATTAACCTCTCTAGCACTGTAGAGTTGTAAGAAGTTCTAACTTGACCTTCGGAGGGTATTTGGCCAGCACCACACCGGTGCTCTCTGCTAAGTCTTCTCCTTTTTGTTGTGCAGGTGCTGTTTAGAGTGTGTGAGTACCGTGTAGCTAACTGGTGGTTTTTTTTTGGCATCATCGATTTCCTCTCTTTAATTTCTATATCATTTCCTTATATCCCTTATTTGTTTATTTATTTTTACCTGAAATCTAATTGAATGAAATTTTGATGAGTGTCTATAAATCTGGATTGTGATTCAAGGTTTACTTGTAAATTTAGATTGGCTTCATAGATGCCAAAAACCCATCTTCTTCCTCTTCTTCTGGTTGTAAGTGGAAATACAATGTTTTTCTAAGTTTCAAAGTTGAGGATAATAGCAAGAATTTTACAGACCATCTATACACTACCTTGAAATAAAAGGGCATCATCACCTTCAAGGATGATAAAAATCTCAAGAGTGGAGAACCTATTTCACCTGAGCTTTTAAAAGTAATAGAAGAATCAATGTTTGCCATTGTCATTCTCTCTAAAAACTATGCATCCTCAACATGGTGATTGGATGAACTTGTGAAGATCATGGAATGTAAAAAAAAGATGGAGCAAACAGTCTTGCCCTTTTTTTACAATGTGGATCCATCTGAGATATGAAAACAGGCAGGAACTTATGCACAAGCTTTTGACGAATATGAAAAACATTTCAAAGATAATATGGATAAAGTTCACACATGGAGAGATACTTTGACAGAAGTGGCCAATCTTTCTAGATTTTCTTTACAAGATAGGTAATTTGTGCTAATGTTATTATATTTATTTGTATATATTATTAAATAATCGTCATCGTTGACACACGAGATTTATATGGTATCTAGTTGTTAGGATGTCATTCTAATGCATTTGACATGACAACAACCATCTCTATTTTTGGTTGGGTATTGGTCCCTTTGACATTTATACTTGGTATACCATATAAACTATAACATTATAACACTGTAAGGGTAGTTCTTTTAGACGTAAGATTCTCTTGACATGTATAACCCTAAGTCTTTAGTTATTGTTCATTGTTATCTTCTTTTAAACGTGGGATTACCATTTTTACATAGGAAATTGTATCTCCTTACTTTTTCACTTTTCAATGTGGAATTCATTTGAATTTAAAATGATTTACAACAAATTTCCACTTTTGAATCAAAAGGTTCTACAAAGAAGAGAATCCTCTTCCACCAATTTGTAGTGGATTTAAAAATTACTCCTCTATCTCTGCTGAAAAATTCTTTGGTAGTCCCGGAGCATAGAGAAATGGTACTCCCTCCTCTCACATTCATGGTGGGATCCGCTCATTAAAACATTCATGGTGGACCTCATCATGAATTTAATGAGCGGATCCCACCATGAATGTGAGAGGAGGGAGCACTATTCTCTATACTCCGGGAGTACCTAAGAATTACTCAACTTTGCCAAGCCCAACAAATTGTTCTAAATTTTTATTTTAGGATTCAACTCACTTATGAAAAAAAATATATAAAAATAAAAACTATTTTGCACATGTATTTCTCTTTCATAATTTTTTAAAGGTAACACTTCTATAATCATAATGGGACACCCATTTCATTAATTAAAAAAAATAAAAAATTGACGTGGTACGTGACGTGGGTGATCTATCAATTATAAAAAAAAAAAAAAAAAGTTATCTTATTATTATTATTTTTAAATAAAAATTGTAATACCGCATATCCTTGTTTAGGAGTGTCATACACATAATTGCAATAATTGAAAATGAAAGTTGGGGAATTAAACTAGAGAAAAGAAAGATTAATTTTTGCACACATTCTTAAATAATAAAAAACACATAGAATTTTTTGAAAATTTATAGGTACTCTTTAGTAGTTAAATTATTTGTTTACATTTCTTATATTTAGATTTCTCTTTATAAGTGATGAATATATATTGATTTTTGATATTATATTTTAATTTATACTATTCTTTAAGTAGAAAATACAATTTATTATTAAGTTATATTTTATGTGAAAATTAATTTTTTGTTTATATTTTTATTTATGATAACTAAGATATTAAGATTTTAATTTATTTTAGTACTTATATTAATTAACATTTTTTGAATCAATATTATGTCAAACTATATCTTTTATTTTTACCCCTGAAACTAAAATTTTGACTTTGTTCTAATAGAATTTTTTATATATATTGCTCCAACAATTATTTGGATTTTGGAATTACTATTCTTGTGTATGAGTAATTGCATTTATTTAGTTCTCTTCTTCTCAACGTGAGATTTGCAAAATTTGAGAGTAATGTACATTGAAACTTAACACTAAATGTATGCTTTCTTTTGGGATGTGGAAGAAGGTAATATCGGTGATTCAATTGCATTGCTTGATTGTCTCTCTTCTTTGCAGGCACGAGTCAGAATTTATCCAAGATATTGTGAAAGAGATATTTCCCAAATTAAGTGACACATTTCTAAGAGATAATAGTGATTTAGTAGGAATAGATTCTCAAGTGAAGGAATTGATGTCACTTTTGGCTGTAGGATTGATTGATGTTCGCATCATAGGGGTTTGGGTGATGGGAGGAATTGGTAAGACAACTCTTGCTAGAGCTGTCTATGATACGATTTTTAAAGATTTTGAAGGTCATAGTTTTATCACCAATGTTAGAGAAGAATCAAAGAAATATGGTTTACATTCATCACAACAAAGACTTATTAATGATGTTTTGGGGGAGACAAGTATGAATATACTAGATGTTGATAAAGGAGTTCTTTTGATCAAGCGTATCATGTGCCATAAAAGGATTCTTCTTGTTCTTGATGATGTAAATCAATTGAACCAGTTAGAAAAATTAGCTGAGAAACATAATTGGTTTGGTCCAGGTAGTAGAGTTATTATCACAACAAGAGATGAGTCTTTGTTGAAAAGACATAACGTATTTGAAATATATGAGGTTAAAGAATTGAATAAAGATGATGCTCTTCATCTTTTTAAGTTTAAGAGTGATTGTCCTGCCAAAGGTTATCTAAAATTGTCTAAGCAGTTTGTAAATTATGCAAAAGGCCTTCCATTAGCTATTGAGGTTTTGGGTTCTTTTTTGTTTAATAGAAGTAAGAAGGAATGGAAAAGTGCATTAAACAGGCTCAATGAATTTCCTAATCAAGATGTTATTGAAATACTTCAAATAAGTTTTGATGGACTTCATGAAACAGAAAAGAAAATCTTTCTACACATTGCATGTTTCTTTAATATGAAGGAAAAATGTTATGTGGAAAAAATCCTAGATTGTCTTAGACTTTACCCTGGAATTGGTTTAAGAGTTCTCATTGAAAAGTCACTTATAAAAGAACTTAAAAATGAATATAGGATGCATGAACTACTACAAACGATGGGTCAACGCATAGTTCGTAAAGATCATCCTCAAAAACCTAGGACTTGGAGCAGATTATGGATACACAAGGACATTCATAACATACTGGTGGAAAATTCGATAAGAGATCATTTGTAGAACTTGAGCATATGCCTTATAATGTAATTCAACATAGTTACAATTTAAATAACTCTAGTATATTGCAATTCACCCATCCCTTTTTCTTGATTATCAGGGAACAAGAGCAAATCAAGGCCTAGTCTTAGAGTTTCCTAAAGCTGAAAAACTACGTAAATACGACAAGTTACTTTGGAACCTAGAAGCCTTTTCAAAGATGCCTAACCTTAAATTGCTTATAATTCATGGTGTTCAACTTCTGCATGGCCCGAACCATCCTTCTAATAATTTAAGACCAAATGAGCTTGTTGAACTTCACTTGTTGCATAGCAAAATTGAACAGCTTTGGAAAGGGACAAAGGTAAGATTGTTATTTAAGTACTCTGATGCAATTTTGTTTTTAGTTTTCAATTAATTATAGGGTTTGTTAAATCTAACTCTTTTAGAGTGTATATTTTGGCTTTGAACAGTACTTGGGCAAGTTGAAGTTCTTCAAATTGAACAATTCCTTAGACCTCATTGCAACCCCAGACTTCACTGGAGTTCCCAATCTTGAGAAATTGATTTTTAATGGTTGTGTAAATTTACATGAAGTTCACCCATCTATCATGGTTCTTAGAAGGCTTACTCTTCTTGGTCTAGAAAATTGCAAAAGCCTTGGAAGTCTTCCAAGCAAGTTTCAAATGGAGTCTTTTGAAATTCTCATTCTTTCTAGCTGCTCAAAAATCAAAAGAATTCCAGAATTTATGGGAAATATGGAACACTTATCAAAACTTCACTTAGATGGCACTGCTATTACGAAATTTCCCTCCTCAATTGAACATTTGACAAACCTTGCTTCATTGCATTTAAGAGATTGCAAGAACCTTGTGTGTCTTCCTAGTATCATCTATAGCTTCAAGTCACTTAAACATATTAATTTGTCTGGATGCTCGAAGCTTGATAGTCTACCGGAGAAGCTATGGAATATTGAAAGTCTAGAGGAGCTCAGTGTAAGCGGAATTGCTTTAAGAGAGTTGCCTTTCTCTATTGTTACCTTAATGAATCTTAAAGAACTGTCTTTTCGGAGATGTAAAGGGCCACCACCTAAACTATGGAATAAGATTTTCCCCTTTAATTTAATGTCGAGAATAAGCCTAAATCCTGTAAGCTTGTTATTGCCTTCCCTTTTGGGTATGTGTTCTTTAACTAAATTGGACCTGAGTGACTGTAATCTCCAAACAATCCCTAATGATTTTGGAAACTTATCCTCTATAATCCATTTAGATCTAAGTGAAAATCACTTTAGTTGCCTTCCTGAAAGTCTCGTGCAACTATCTAAATTGACGACAATTAATTTACGCAATTGCACAGGGCTTCATTTGTTGCCATAATTGCCATCAACGACTTATCGGGTTACAGCAGATGGTTGTACCTCATTGGAAACATTTCCAAATAGATTAACACCACATGTTTTCTGCCGTACACATTTTTCCTTCTTCAATTGCTTCAAATTGGCTGATAATCATGGTTGGAGTGACATGTTCTTTAACGTGCTGAGAATGCTATTAATATTTCATCAAGTCTCTCTCTCTCTCTCTCTCTCTCTCTCTCTCTCTCTCTCTCTCTCTCTATATATATATATATATATATACTAGGAAGCACGGACACTAACACGGGTACGACATGGTAATAGAAACAATTTTTGAAAAATTATAACATGAAATAGCCAATATGATACTAGTATGACACGGGTATGACATGAATATGACATGGGTACGGCACCCTAAATGAAGTGTTCGTGCTCTTAGTGTGTTTGTGTGTGTATATATATGTATATATTTTGTCAATTCTTAACATAATGGTTTGTACGTTTCAGGAACTCCGCAAGCAATCTATATATTTTGGTTACTTTAATATTGTGATTCTTGGAAGTGCAATTCCAAAATGGTTTAGCCATCAGAGCGTGGGGAATATAGTTAAGGCACAAGTTACTCATCCCAACAAAAATTTGCAGTTTGTTTCGAGTAATAAGTGGATTGGATTGGCTGTGTGTACTGAATTGTCATGCCCCAATTTTTATCTTTCTAATAATGGCCATTTTCTGACATGTCACATTCTAATCAATAAAATGAAGGTTCAAGCTTTTATGTAGCCATTAGTACTAGATTGGTTCAGATTAAATCAAGTCACCTTTGGATGTCCTATAGACCCTCTCAAATGTTTACTAAGAATAATAGAGCAGTATTGAGTCGAATTAATGAGAATGGATTCTTACAGATGGAGGTTAGATTTTCATTTCAATATGATTTAAGCCACCGCCGGGAGATTAAGAAATGTGGGTTTCGTCTGGTATACGAGAAAGACCTTAAAGATATAGGAGAAATGATGGCACAATCTAGCAACAACACCTGCATCACTCCTTATTAGGGTTTGGATGTTGGTCATGATTTTGAAAATGCAACAAAAGGTATCAAAATGAAGCGAAGCCGCAATGAATATGATGGGGCTGGACCTAGTGGTGAAGGCAGCTCTAACGATGTCCCACACTCAAAGAGGATTGAAAGATAGAGAATGTATGGGCTCATGCTAACTCTAATTGCAAGGATTCAATTGAAGGGCCTAGTAAGTCATCGTTACATGGACGCTGTAGCTTCCTATTGAGCATGTATAACTTTTGTTTTTGTTTTTGTTTTTGTTTTTTTGGAATTTTAAGCTCAGAAATTACGTTAAGTTCGTGTTATATGGACTCTATAGATTCCTATTGGGCCGGTGGTAACCTTGTTTTTTTTTTTTTTGGAGAGAAAGTAGGCCATGATACAAAGGAATCTACATAGTCAAAATGTCATTGCTATTACATTTTCATTAAACATGTGAGCGTCAGAAGTTTACTATGCCAATATGCCGTTTTCATTTTACCACCTTGTACAAATCTTCCCTTAAAAGAATAAATCCCAAATTTTAGAAGATCATGCTTTTTTAGAATACTTTGATTTTGCAATACAACTAGCTACTGTGATTTTAAGATTTTCATAATTATACCCTTAGTTGGACTCTTTCCAACATTCAATTTAACAAAATAAAGATGTAGTTAGTTAAGGGTTTTCCAATATAAGTGTAGAACTTCTGCTCTCTTTCCTTCTCAGTCTCAATTCTGAAAACTTCTATTTTACATATTCTAACAATATATTCTTGACAGATTACCTACAAGGTGCTCGTGAAGATATTTGACTATAAATTATTTTTATTGAATTTTGGCTTATTCACTTGAGCTTTCTCTGTTGAGTTCACTTAAAAAAAAAAAAATACTCAGCTTGGGTATGAATCAATTTGGAAAAGACCTATTTTCATCAGCTTTTGGTTTTGCTTTTATTTTATTTGGACTTTTCTCCACGATTTTTCATCTTCTTATCCCTTCTTGTTTTGCTGGATAACAATTACTGTTATTGTTTTATTTTCTAATAGCTTAAGTATTTGGCTTAATTTGGATTAGTTTAGACTCCTGGACTAATGGGGTTTGATAATTGCAAAGACCAAAGCTGTATTGTTTTAAAATAAAATAAAAAAGTCCTGATTTTAACTTTGGAGCTGCTGCAATTTGAATCAGTACACGTAATTGTTTTGCTGCATTTTATGTCTATTTACTATAAGAAATCATTAAACTGATAAATACATAAATAAATTATTTAGAAGCTCTAAATCAGTGATGGCAGGTTCATTCATTTTGAAGGCATGCTGGAGGCTTTCTCATTATTTGTTTTGTATGTTGTAGCTTCTAATTGCCACAAAATGTGATGCAATTAGATGGTACTCGAAGTTTTTACTGGATAGCTTTCGTATCACTGGAGGCACTTTCTTTGTTATGCGTCCCCAGATTGTTTGCTTAACGTCCAGAGTAAGCATAGTCTTGCTAATTTGGATTACTAAGAGAACAGCAAAATATTCTTGTGCAGGCGCGTGGAATTGTATAAGGATGAAATGCCTCAAGGTTGAATGGTGAAGATCATCATCTGGTTTTCCAAAGTAATTCTAAAACATGTGTTTATAGGCTGACTAAGGGTTCACAACAGATTGTCGATAAAAGATTGAAAGTTTTAGTGATATGCTAATCTTGATGCTCAGTGTGCTGTTTGTAAAAGAAGAATTAAAAGTATGGACCACTTATTTTGTGATTGTTCTTTCTTGGTGAGGATATTGTGAACCAGAATGAGAAGGTGCCTAAAACCCAAAGTTCTGTTGGCTGAGTATGTTCTACGATGAAAAATCACTTGTGTCTAGACTGACATACTGTGTATCATATTTGGCTTCAGAGGAATGCTAGTATTCATCAACGAAGACTATTTCTGAATAGGCTAGGTCAAATGATCAGGTGGGAAGTGAAGAACAGAGTTAAATGTAGCAGTTGCTGCAATTCTGTTCAAACCAGGAGAATTTGTTGTCTTTGGGGGTATTTCCTGTTCTGTACTTCAGAATAGTAGCAGTTAGTGGTCCTTGTCTCCTTGAACTAACAGATTTGGAAATTTCATTTTGTATTGTTTATGGTGTAATGTAGGCTATTTCTGAATTGAGACATATTTATGTGGGAAATTGTATGAGGCTTTGCTTATTGCCATAACTTCCATTGAGCACTTCACGAGGGTGTAGATGTAGATGTAGATGCTCAACATGATTTTGACAATTCAACAGAAAGTAGCAAAATTGAGAGAAGCCGTGATGAATACAATGGGGCTGGACCTAGTGGTGAAGGCAGCTCTAATGATGTACCACACTCAAGGAGGATTCAATTATATACAAAGGATGTACGGCTTATGGTAGCTCTAACTATGGTAACTTTGATTGCAAGGATTCTAATTAAGGTGGTTCAGGACTAGTAAGTCACCATGTTTCTTTCTATTACAAGTATTGTTGGTTGCTTTTTTATTTTTCCTTTTCTTTGGCATATATATACTTGTATTTTTCAATTTTAAATTCAGAAATTGCGTTTATTGCAGCCCCTGATTTAATCTCCAGCCTTCTCTCTTTGACTTGCTCCACAATGGTAACAAAGCATACCCCCCCCCCCCCCCCCCCCTTCTCTCTCTCTCTCTCTCTCCCTCCCTTTTTGTTCTTCTATGATGTTGTCTCTTTTGTGAGCTCATCTTTTCTTTGTTGAGTATGTCAGCCTTAGTCACTCAAAAGCTGCACTCAATAGTGGTTTCTCACTCTTCGCTCTCACCCACAGTCAGCGACTCCTCAAGCAGTTGCAAGGAGTATTGTCTCTGAAAGGTACATCATAAGTGTATCAGAGTAAAAATGAGAAGATGAAGCTATCAGATCAGAAGCAAGGTGACAATATCAGTTCAGAGTAGTTTTACTGCTCTGTGCTTAAGGCTTTGTTCTCTGCTCTTGCATCTGAACTGATATTGTCACCTTGCTTCTGATCTGATAGCTTCATCTTCTCATTTTTACTCTGATAAAGTGTTTTTCTTTTATTGGTCTCATACCAAAATGCACCTTTGTTGTCCCTTTTATTTATTAGAATGAAATTTCTGTGTAACGGTGTTTGATGTAATGCGATCAAGACATATATGTTAAAATACAATACACTATATCATCAATAGAGTAGACCATGGTCCATGGTATTCTAGCTACCATGATTTTAAGTTTTCCGTAATGTGCATAATGTATTCCTATATATACCATTCATTGGATTCTTTGTAGCATACAATTTTACATAATAAAGATGTAGCAAGTAAAACAACTTCTGTTTTAACATATTCTAACAATATATGTAATTGTTAGTTTGAATTGATAGGCTTATATCATGCAATTCTGTTCTTGACAGATTGCCTACAAGGTGCTCATGATTGAGCTCCATTGTAATTTTTTAGAAAATGAAATTTGCTTATTTATTTAAGCGTTCTCTGTTGGGTTTACTTTCTTCTTTCTATGAAATAGTTTTTTTTTTTTTTTGGTTGAAATTGTCTTCTTTTTTTCTTTTTCTTTTTTAATTTTTTTTATTCTGCTTAGCTTTTGTGCAAATTGATTTGGAAACAGACTCATTTTCTTCAGTTTTTGGTTTTGCTATGAATATTGATTGGATTTCTTCCACATTTATTTTATTTGGACTTCTCTCCATAATTTTTCATCTTTATATCCTTCAGGTTTTGCTGGATTCCATTTAATTTGTCTAATTGTTTAAGCACTTGGCTTAATTTAAGTTAGTTTGGAATCTTGGAAAAATGCAAAGACAAATGCTATATTGCCTAAAATAATTGGTCCTGCTACATTTTTAATCCAATTGTATAACTGCCCCACTGCATTTTATATCTATTTACTATAACGTATCATTAAACAGATAAATAAATAAATTATAAACTCTCATTCAGATGATGGCAGGTTCATGCATTTTGAAGGGTTCTTGAGGCTTTCACAATAATTTTGTATGTTATAGCAGCTTCTAATTGCCACAAAATCTGAAGCATTTAGATGGTACTTGCAGCTTTTACTGGACAGCTATGGTATTGTTGGAGGCACTTTCTCTGATATTATGTCCCAAGATTGCTTGTTTAACATACAAAGTAAGCTTAGTCTAGTTGAGATTGGAAGGGAAGATATGCTAATTTGAATTACTGAGAAAACAATGACATGTTCTTGTGCAGGTGCATGAAACTGTACTAGGAAGATCATCATCTGATTTCCCAAAGTAATTCCAAAGCATGTGTTTATAGGCTGGCTAAGGCTAACGGTTCACAATAGAATGTCCACTATAGATTGAATGTGTAGTAATGGTGTGCTAATCTTGATACTCATTGGGTTCTTTGTAAAAGGATAATTGAAAGTAGGGATCACTTGTTTTGTGATTGTTCATTCTCGATGAATATATGGTGGACCATAATGAGCTGGTGCCTTAAAAAAATCCCAAAGTTCTGTTGCCATGAGATTATGCTCAAGGATGAGAAATCCATTGTGTCTACATTGGCATTGTGCTCTACTATGTATCATATTTGGTTTAAGAGGAATGCTAGTATTAATCAAGGAAGATTACCTTTTGAAGAGGCTATGGTCAAAATGATCAGGTGGGAAGTGAAGAACAGAGTTGAATGTAACAATTACTACAATTTTGTTCAAAACAGGATAATAGTAGCAGTTAATGGTCCTTGTTTCTATTAACTAACAGCCTAGGAAATTTCATTTTGTAATGTTTACGGTGTCGGTTGTTTCTGTATTGATGTCGGATTGTTTGGTTGCGTTTTGGACTGATTGTACATCTATTTCATTGCTTATTTTTCTTATTATTTGTGGGTTTCACATGATCAATTACCTACTTATTTTATTTATGTTTTACTTTTAAGACAAAATTTAGTTACAAAATTGGTTATAACCTAATGCTACAACCTTACCAAATAAAATAAACATTATTACATAAGCAAAATTGGTTATAACTGTTGAATTACATGTTCTTTATCTTCTTAATACACATGTCGAATTTTGTGTCAATCGAATATTATTTACTATATGATCTATAAGTTTATATTTTATTCATAATTTTAAACTTCAAAAACTTGTAATTTAAACAATTTATTGATGAGATAACTATGGATCTTTAATTTTCTAAAAATTTTACAAGTATGATATATATAAGAAGAAGATGTAATTCAATGGTGGATTTGTCAAAATTCACCTCCAATAAAAAGATGTTGAGTGAGGTTGTAGTTTTAAACTATAACCAATTTTGTAGTTAAAATTTTATTCTTACTCTTTATTTATAATACTTTTAACAAAAAGCTATATAAGCCGTTACCAAGCCAGCACTTTTAGTGGTAGCTATATGGAGGTAATTAGTGGCACCTATATGGGTAAAACCGTAAAAGAGCTAGAAATATTTCTATTATTCAAGTAAAAAAGAAAAGAAGTAGTAACAATGAAGACAAACTCCCGCGTTGACCCATCTCAACCGTTGGTCATAACTGTACTCAACTTTTGCAACTTGATAATTATGCTCTTGATGAACGCCAGGTGCCACCTCCTAAAAATGACCAAACAGTCCGATCTTCCCCTAATGTATTATTCTCTTTGTTTTTCTTTTTGTAATTAAACTGTCTGATCATTATCATGTGTGTGTTTATATATATATATATATATATATATATATCTGGTGTACAATCGGCATGCTTTGTAACGCATATTTCGGTGACCCAGTTCAGTGTTCATGAGCCACGTTGTGACTCAAATTACGTACTTTTAAATAAAATTAAAAATATATATATTCGAGTGAGATTACGTTTTAATTAAAGTAGTAATAGATAAGCATGAAGCATCCATAATAATTAGTGGCTTTCCTGTCATTTTAATTTTAATGCCCATGTCGTCACAGTCTCAAAAAAAAAAAAAAAAAACTCTGTTTTGCAGTACGTACGTATTCCGGTTCTTCTTCTTATCGTTTTTGTCATCTCGTTTGGTTTCAATCTGTGTGCTATCTTTGAGTGACACTTTCCGTTGTTTAATTAAAATTAAAATACTTTAGTTTTTTTTCTTTTTTAATGCCCCTTGTAAAATAGCTTTTTTATTTTTTAATAATTTTTTTGGAGGAATCAATGGTATTTGATGGGTACTTTTTTCGACTATCTAAGAGCATTCTTATTAAGAATTCTAAAATTTTTAACATTTAACACTTCAAAAATCTACTTTATTTATTATACCACCCCACTTTAAGATACATCAAACATCAAATCTTCTATATTTTTTACAATTTCATTTAAATAATATAAACTACTCATTAAAATAACAATAAAACTACACAACAAACTAGAGCAACCAGCCAACCACCTCCTTCACCACCCCTACCACCATTGTAGCAACCACAACCCACCACAGCCACCACCACCACAAGTCACAGTACCACCATGGCAACCACAATCCCTTGCAGGAAGAACAGAAAAAGAAAAAAATCAAAGTATAACCACAACCATCCACCAAAATCACAACCAACCACCACCCAACCACCACAAAAACAACCAGAAAACCAATCATGCCGAACCAAAACCCACAGGAACCAAAACCAGATCGGTGAACCAAAACCCATCACACACACACAAATCCAAAATCGGTGACCCACGACCCACGCCGAAACGAAAACCAAAACCACAAACCACAGCAAAAAAAAAAAAAAAAAAACCTCCACGCCAAACCTCCACCATGACCATTGGACCATCAGACCCACGATCCATGCCCATCGGACCACAATTGCCAACCACGAATCATCACCGCCACCACCCACGACCATCAAACCATCCAATCGGACTCAAACCCATCAGACCATGACCCTAACCATCAGACCACGCCGAACCACGGGACAAAGAAGAGAGAAGAAGGAAAAGAGAAGTGATAGGAAAGAGAAAGACAAATAATAAGAAGACAAGTGGCAGGTGGCCTCACCTGAATTAAAAAAATAATTTAAGTTTTACAATTGGTGAACAGTGCGGTCTTAAATTTGAGATTGCACTGTTCATCAATTGCAAAAATTATAGCATTTAAAACTCTTGATAAAGGTTGTTTTTTAGAGTTTGGTGTGTCAAATGCCAAATATTTGTCATTTGACACTCTTAGAGCATTCTTATCAAGAATTTTATAAAATTTAACATTTAACACTTCAAAAACCTAGTGGGTTACTGGAAAAGTTTTTGATAATTGTATAAGAGATCTAGGATTCAATCCCCACCTACACCAAAAAATTGATTGATATCTTGGTATGACGATAAAGAGCTATCGTCAGGAGAAGACGCCATAGGTTCAAACTCTCTTAAAAAAAAAATACATTTCAAAAACCTACTTTATTTATTATACCACCCCACTTTAAGATACATCAAACATCAAACCTTCTATATTTTTTACCATTTCATTTAAATAATATAAACTACTCATTAAAATAATAATAAAACTACACAACAAACTAGAGCAACCAGCCAACCACCTCCTCCACCACCCCTACCACCACCCCTACCACCATTGTAGCAACCACAACCCACCACAGCCACCACCACCACAAGTCACCGCACCACCGTGGCAACCACAACCCCCTGCAGGAAGAACAAAAAAAGAAAAAAAAAAACCTAAGTATAACCACAACCATCCACCAAAATCACAACCAACCACCACAAAAACAACCAACAAACCCACTAGCGGACCCATCACGCCAACCCAAAACCCACAAGAACCAAAACCAGATTGGTGAACCAAAACGCATCATACACACACAAACCCAGGATTGGTGACCCACGACCCACGCCGAACCAAAACCATAACCACAAACCACAGTAGGAAACAAACAAAAACAAAAAAAAAAAAAAAAAGAAAAGAAAAGAAACCTCCTTCGCTGAACCTCCACCATGACCATTGGACTATCAGACCCACGACCCATGCCCATCGGACCACAATCACCGACCACGAATCATCACCGTCACCACCCACGACCATCGAACCATCTAATAGGACTCAAACCCATCAAACCACATAGAACCACGGGACAGAGAAGAGAGAAGTGGGAAGAGAGAAGTGATAGGAAAGAGAAAGACAAATAATAAGAAGAAAAGAAAGTGGCCGGGTGGGCCCACCTGAATTAAAAAAATAATTTAAGTTTTACAATTAGTGAACAGTGCAGTCTCAAATTTGAGATTGCACTGTTCATCAATTGCAAAAATTATAGCATTTAAAACTCTTGATAAAGGTTGTTTTTTAGAGTTTGGTGTATCAAATGCCAAATATTTGGCATTTGACACTCTTAATGAGAATGCTCTAAGGTGGTCCATGTAGCCTAGCCATACACCCAAAAGTAAGAAAAAACGAGTTGCCTTATGGCAACTAATGAAAACAAAAGTCATAGACTAATGATTCTCCCAAAAAAAAATCCACATAAAATATTTGTCTTAGCTTGGATTTTGGAAAGCCTAAATCATAGAAGCACGTGGATTATATTCATGGCCAGAGGTGTGCTATATGTGTAAGAATTGATGCACGATCCTAAGACTTCTATATTTTTCTTCGTCCAAATGTGCCCCACGACCATGGTTGACAAAATCGCGATCTAGATCGTTAAATCACACGATTTTATGAGCCTACCTCACCAAAAAGTTTAAAATCGTAGCAGGATCGCAAAAATGGTAGGATCCAATGTAGGATCGTGTAGGATCGCATAGGATCGTATGATCATATGGGATCCTACTGATCCTACCATTTGGCTTGAATTTTTTTTTTTTTTTTAAGTGGGATTCATTTGGGTAAGATAATCCACCTAAACCCACAAGCCCAACGGGTTATCGGAAGCCTAATAATGAATTGAAGTCCCAAATTTACCCCTATGTCAACATAAAATCTCAAAAAACCCTATAGTACTTAAGTTTAACGGTTTCAAAAACAAAACCTAAAATATTTAGATGATGAAATGGTATATGACAATGACAATGATTAGATTAGAAGAACCTTAGAATGAGAATTCTCCTTTGGATTTCATATTTGTAATTAGATAGTTTACCCTAGATTGAGAATTCTCTTTTGGATTACATATTGTAAATTTGTAGTTAGCTAGTTTTTATATGCTAACTAGTCTAACTTCTAACTTATTTTGAATTTGGAACATAGAATTTAGAAAACATTTTCCATATGTGTAGATAATATTTTGGTACTTAGTTGCTAATTAAACATGTATTGAACTTTTTAGATACATTATGTTAAAAGTTAAATATATTTTGTTTTGTTAAAATGACATAAGAACGATGCAATGCGTGTAAATTACATTTTATGATGCATTTTTTTTTAATGGATGGATTCATATTTTAAGTGATTATATAACATACAAAGTTACTATCAATAGGTTTTTTTGCTTAAAATATGAAAATAGATAGGATCTTACGATCCACGATTCTACCTACCTCCCACGATCTTACGTAGGATCCCGATTTTGACAACCTTGCTCATGACCCTTATAGGATATGGCAGAAATTATGGGACCAGTGGGAGATGCCCTATATATACATCCATCCCTATACATGACAAGGTATAATAAATCATCTATAAATAGGGTTGACAAAATTCGACACCACCCACAAACATGACACAATCATATAATACGATATGAAGTTAGCAGGTTATAAATTGAGATTTAATGTGTTCGTATCATATTCGAGTTGACATGACTATTTTGTTTAATAAGAGCATCTTCAGCAGCTTAGTCTAATTTTCAACCTATTTAGAGAGTAAACAATTTTACCTACCTACTTTTTTACATACACTTTCAAACAAGTTCTATCATTTCTCTATCCCTATTTAAATATTATTTCTTTACTTTTTTATTATTATTATTTCTAAAATTTGATACAATTTATCATTTAAAAAAATACCCAAATCTGTTTTGCATTTTCGTCGATCAACAACACTCAAATCTCTCTTTTGCCTAGATTTATACCAAATAAATTGATTCAAAGCTTTCTTTTGCTAAGATTTTATCAACCACAACAATCAAATCTTTTACTAGAAAGAAAAGACCCAAATCTTAAGTCAAAGAGAGAGAAACTGAGAAAAAGAAACCCAAATTTTTTTCTTAGATTTCATCAACCAACAACATCAAAATTGTTAAGTGTTGGTTTGAAAGAAACAGAGAGAAAGAAACCCAAATTTTTGCACTGCTTTCATCAGCCAACAACATGAAAATTGCTTTGTGTTGCTAGGTTCGATCAAAATAAAAGAAAGGATCCCAACAGTGCTAGCTTGGTTTTATCTTAGATTCATTTGGTGGTGTAGCAGTGTTGGGTATTGTGTTGTTGGGTTCCATTCGTGGTGGCTGTGACTTCGATCGATTGGATTAGGAGAGTGAGAGAGAGAGAGAGAGAAATGAATAAAAAATTGAGTGGTTTGATATTGTATTGAATTTAATACATATGGAGTGTGAATAGTGCTCTCTTGACCAAGAGAGCAACTATAGCAATTCCAAATTTTTTTTTTTAAAACATTTTGGAGAGTCTGTTAGAGTTGATTTTTTGTGTGTTTGCTCTCCAAAATAGGTTTAGAGAGCCTATTGGAGATGCTCTAAACGTGTTATATTTGTGTCCAACCCACATAACTTGTTTGATATGTCTAACCCGTTTAACTTGTCATTTTACCAATATACACTTCAAAACTCTAAATATATAAACTTATTTTCTTTTCTATTGGTGATATTGAGATATGTTTTACTTTTGAATGATTATTTATGATGAAATTACTCTGTTAGTTTTGAATTTTATATTAAAAAAATCTATTTGTTTTGTTTTTCATAGTTCAAATCGATTAAATTTATACTAAAAAAAAAAAAATCTGTTTTGATAAAATTTGATAAATGGGTCGACACGACTAACATATTTAATAAATAGGTCATATTAGGGTTAAGGAATCATTCGTTTAATAAACATGTTGGGTTAGTGTTAACCCATATAGTTAAATACATGTGAACATAAATTGCCACCCCTATCCCTAAACACTAGATATCTATAACTATCACCTTTATGAGTGTTTTTTTAGAACCTTTGTTGGTGTTGATTTAAGCATCAGAGTATTTTTGGCCGACAGCACACCAATTTCAACTTTAAGTTCTTTTGTGATCTTTTTTTTGTAGGAATTCCAAAATTAGAGCGAAACATGTAACAATTGATCTTAAGCATCATTAGTTGACATTGTTTATAGGAAATTGTAGGTCATATTACTAATTCCTTGATAATAGATTACATGGTCCAAACCTCGACAATGGATGCCAAAAGAACCAACACCCTTGGAAGTTCTCAAGCTCAAGAGATGACCCTTGTGGAGTGAAAGCGGTAGGATTAGTGTTCTAAAATCCAACTACATGACTTTATCTTAGTAATAAAATTGACTTATTTTATGAGATTGTATGTCTATGAACATTGTATATTATGTGTTGTAGTCTATGAGATGCATTGTATGCAATTTAGGTATGAGGATAAAATTCATACACAAAAAGTCTAAAATACAAATCCTTGTAAGCTTATAAATATTAGTTCATAGTTGGTGATGAAATTAGGCATCTATGGTAATCTATTTTGATCATGGAAGTGGAAACTTGATGCAAAATAGTGCCATGACTAACAAGTTAATTATGTGTCACTTAATTAGGATTTTTTTTTAGTTAATATTAAAAACCTTCGTCATCACTTATATGAAAAAGGAAAAACCACATCAACATTTTAAAATTCTCATTTAATTTGATAAAATCATGAAAGTGAAACACCCCCCCCCAACTTCAAACAAAAATCCAACTTTTTTGGACCCAAACGTAACAATGATACAGTTTCTTTCACTTTCTTGGAACCAAAGATGGTACACACAATTTCCCCCCAATTTACTTGCCTACCAAACATAGCACACACACATAAATCAAATTCAAGTTGCCACCAACCCGCAACTAAGATGACATCCACCACCGGCTGCCTACAATAGAGCTACTCACAAGGGCCACAACCAAACCGATCCACCAAAAACCCACACCATAAATAATTAAATACACAAAACCCACATTTGAAATTCACTCATGCAACCGTGGAGAGTTTTTTTATTTTTTATTTTTTATTTTTAAAGAACAATTTGAATGATAGCCACAACAACTTCAAGGGAGCCTATCCCAATAATTAAACAGCAACTCAACTCACCATTTCATGTGATTTCATTTCACCACTATTTGGAGCTAGTCACATTGTCTTGTCCACCTTGTTCATCAACATCCACGCGGACCACGCCTTAACCCCAAAGCTTGGTTTCCTTGATGTATTTTATTTTCCCTTATAAACAACTAAACACTAACGTAGCTTTTTTACTACCTGTTTAGGAGTCTGAGACGCCCTTATAAATTAGCACATACGTTACTTAATGAAAAGGAAGAATACTAGATAAACTATTTTCAAAATGAAATGGAAGAAAAATTAACTAGATAAAGTAGATAATTTGTTAGTCATTTTTCTTTTAATAAGTAGATAACAACAATGATGAAATTAAAACAGTTCAATAAATAAATAAATAAATCAAGGACTAAAATGAAAGAGAAGAAAAATAAAAGACTTAAAATGAAAATATCCCATAAATATAGGATGTAAAATGAATTATAGCCTAAAATCAGGGTTTACAACAGCTCCACTTCAGTTCAGCTCCTTCATTGACCACTACTAGAATTTTGTAGGGTTTATGCTCAAAATTTAACACAGAAAGAGCTGTTTTTTAGTCTGAAGAAAATGGTGAACTCAGTGGGTGCACTTCCAGAAGGTACAAGGTACATTTTTACATTGATTGATTTTTGTTTGTTTTCTTGATTTTTGATTAGAGAGTATAAATGGGTTTTGATTGAATTTTTGTAGGCGATATTGGTTGGGCAAGCGGGACAGAAACCATTGCAGAAGACACTGAAGAGTGGGAGGACAGTGACGATGTTCTCTTTGGGGACAGGTGGGATACGAAACAATCGTAGGCCATTGGATAACGAGGATCCAAGGGAGTACGCGAATCGCTGCGCGGTTCAGTGGCATCGGGTTTCTGTCTATCCCGATCGCCTAGGTGGGATTGTCAACAAGCATGTTGTTCCTGGGTGAGGACTCAACCTTTGTTTTGTTTTTTTTCACTCCCAATTTATATGATTTGGTACATTACACACATATGCATAGGACTTTATATTTGTAAAATGCCATAATTTTCTGTCTATTGGGCTTTTGGGTTTCTGTTTTTTGCAAATTTGCTGAATGTTGTTCACAAACATTTTTGAATTACTACCTTTTAAAATGTTGCTCCTGGTCGTGAGCATGCCCGTCTGGGGTGAATGTCCCTAGATTGCCCAGTAACTAGTTCTTGCAGGTGCAGTCAATTGCCTGTAAGTTTTACTAGCTAGAGGTGAGTCCATAGGGCTCTTCTTCAAAACTTTTAACATACATATTTTGTTTTAACAATCAAAATGCACTTTCACAATGCTAACAAGACAATGTCCGTGCGTTCCATATACTTTGTTATGGTTATTGTGTTTTGACTTGGTATTGAAGGAGAATTGGGTTTGATAGTATTTGGAAAGAGGGATACCATGAGGGTTTTTTATTTTTTATTTTTAAACCATTTACAGAAAGGCCTAGTGCATAAATTTTACTTATGTTTGCTTGATTCAATTATATTTCTTTGTCGAGTATTGCTTTCTTTCTTCTTCTTATTGTCTTATGTAGGATTGCTTCCTCTAAACTTCTGGTTTTTGTTCACCTCTGGCTTTATTGTAGATCATCTCTTTGAAGTAATAACAATATTTTGTTTATTGTAGTTAATTCTATATTTGGAGGGCAATCTGGAAACAAAAATCTTCACTGATCCAATAACTGGTCTTGTTCGACGTATAAGGGAGACTGTCATTCGTTGAAATGGTATATACATGAATTTATATATATGCTCTATTGATATTGTTTATAGATAGAGAGTAAATTATTGTGCGTGACACACTACATATTATATATTTTTGTTGCATCTATATACAATCATTGTAGTGTTTTTTAGACATTTGTGCTTTATTGAAAAGATTTATCATAAATAAAATGTATTTTTTGATTCTTAGATGGACATGCTGCTTTCCTTATCTCTTCCTTCCTTCCCTCCATGCATAGGGAAAATCAATTGGAGCCATTCCACCCCCTTGCCACACTACTAAGTACCGAGTTTTTTGGTCCCTTGGATATATATCAAGTGCCATGAAAGTGCCGTGCCAATCGAATCCAAATTTACTTATTAGGGGGCTAATGACCAGCCCCAACAATTTCCCACATTAATGTTATTTGTTTTGACTTTAGAATGTTGTGATTATTACTTCATTTTGCAATGCTTTTAGGGATTTTTTTCATGTGTATAACTAGCAGTGATGTTAGAAATTTGAATTATGCTCACCTACACCTGACATTCTCAACAATATTTTTCTTTATATTTCATGCACAAATGTGATTGACATGATGAAAATTCAAAGAGAATATGCTCTGTTCCTTACCTGTGCAGTATTAATGATGGACAGTCTTCGCTTGTTTTGGTAGACAGTTTGATTTCAGTCCATACTCCCATATTTTTCTGTGAGAATATGGCTACGTAGAGGTCACCAGAGCCTAATAGTATTTATTATTTTGCATCAAAAGTTTGTACTAGTCTAGATGTTGAAACCTTCTGAAGCTCTGGTTGGTGAAACAAGCATAAGAGTTAGTGGAAAATGCCTTAGAATATAGTTTTCTTTTTTTTCTTTCTTCTTCTTTTTTTTTTTTTTTTTTTTTTTTTTTTTTGAGTTTCTCCATTATATGTGATGGGTGCTTATTTTGTGGACTTTGCAGATCGCCTTGTATTTTTAAGTAAAGCTGATGATGCACAGCAAGTATCACAATCAGAATTGAGAGGTGTTGGCTATTACTAGAAGTGTTGCTGAAGTGGGAGTGGCTGAAGGTTTATTTGTCAGAAACCAATTTTCACATTTGTAATTATGTCATAGCCAATATGGAGGAGGAAAATTTGAAGGAAACACTAGCTCGTGGTGGCCTTGTGTCTTTATCTATTATCACTTATCTTTTGGAAGTGTATAAGGTTGGGAAAGTAGTTTTATAATCTTCATTATCTGTTCATCCATCAGATGGGATATTACTGAATACTGAGCCTCCACTTGGAATGGTCTTGTGAGAGAAGTTGACCTTTTTATGTAATTTTCATTTTTCATGTTTTGATTGTCTAATAGCATTTAGATATTCGGTGGCTCTAACTGGTGCACGCTTTTGAGTTGTTGTAAAGGTGGGTGTAGAATAACTTTTTTTTTTTTTTTTTGATATGAAAGTTCAGCTGAATCACCAGCCACTCTTTGTATTGAATGCAAATATAAGAATGGGAATGGTTGGGTTTGATATAAAACAAAAATTCGCAGATATCAGATTATCAGTTGATAGCACCGTCCTAGAAGGTGTATTAAGGTGTGACCAATTTTGATATGTAGCTAGACGAAATATCCTGGTTTTGCAGGATGTTGCTAATGGTGGCGTTGGGGTTTATGTTCTGTGAGAGGGGTGTTTCATGCAGCTAAGATACCCCTCTTATCCTCTTATGAGAGAAAGATGTGGGTGCGCCTGGGTTTAGGCCAAATTGACCGGACTTAGTTCTCCCAAAATTAGTTCATTTATTTTAAGATAGGGACGTAGCCAGGATTTCAATTCAGATTTGGGGGGGGGGGGGGGGGGGGGGGGGGGGGTTTAAACAATCCAAATTAGCATCTATTTAGTATTAGCAAAGTATCAATAAATGAAAAAAAAAAAACACACACACACACACAAAAATAATTGTTTCTTAATACATAATTCGATCTATAAGAATTTGACATTCTTTTTAATTTTGGAAATCATATATAATTGATTCTATACTAAATGTTGCAGAATGTATAAAATCAAAGAGTGGATACAATGTATCTAATACTTTTGTCTGAAGTTTTTATTTTTGGGACAATTGGGCAAAGGTTTAGGTCAGGTATTTTTTCTATTTTGGTTTCATGAGTCAATTTGTAAAAAAAATTTTGGAGAGGGGGGCCAAGTATATAAATTTTGGGATCATATTTTAAAAATTGTTTATATGCATACAAAAGTCAAATTTTTTTTAAAAGTTTTTTTTGGGGGGGGGGGGGGGGGGAGTCCAAATGTAGTTCCGTCTCTGCTAATGGTTAAACATCTTCAGTTTTATAATATTTATAGATTATAGATTTTTATGTATATATATACACATAAAAATAATAATTTATGTCACTCCAAAATGAAAACAATACAATTTTTCTTAGAAATTTAAAAGAAAAGGTAGCAAAAATATTCAATTTTTTAAATAAAATTTATCTATATCATTTTGTGTATCATTAAAAAGTATATAGAATTTGGAATTTTTTTTTTTTTTTAAATTTTAAACAAACTTTCTCAAACCCAAAATATTCTCTCCTACATTCCATAATGCAGAAAAACATATCTCAAAAATTGATAAAACTCAATAAAATTACAATTCAAAATAAAACAAAAAGAGAAAAATAAAACTCACATCAAAGTCAAACTCCTCTTGAATATGTAAAACATATCAAATATGATGTAAACAAGCTAAATATTCAATGAATAATCAAATTCAAAATTTTTAATAAAGTTTTGAGGTGTGGTCAGTGGTTGATCCCAAGAAAAAGTATTGATTGTACGTTCGTAGCTTTATAAATGATGATTGTAACTCAAAAAAACAAAAAAATAAAAAACAACCAAAGAGTACAATTCCAAAGAGGAGAAAAGTAGAATAAAATTTTAGAAAAAAAGAAGAAGAAAAATACATATGAATAATGAAAAGATAGATAAATAATTTTAAACACAAAATTGATTTTTTTTTTTTTTTTTTTTGCTTAAAAAATCACAGAATACACTAATGCAATAAGGAAGATAAAGAGTAGTATATGAAAATATTTGGAAATGCTTAAAACAATTACTCAATTATCTAGAAACATTATATACCACAGACATAACAATTTTTTGCTAATTTATTAAACAAAATATTTACAAACAATGAAAGAAAACTGCACAAAGATCATCTTCTTTAATTGCATAAATTTTTCTTCATCATATTGTCTAGACCATTCTATTAAAACCTGAAAATAACACAAAATAAGATAGATTATAATAAGTTTTTTTACTCAAATAAGGTCAACAACATATAAATAAATAAACCAAATACTTACATCAAAGAACACATATGAATTAATTAATAATAGGACAATTGGGGTACAAACCTCTAGTAGGAGATCAGTACCATGCTTGATTTGGACTACTTCAAGGTAATTGTCAAGTTGTATCTTTTCTACAATCAAAGATCAAGCAAGACTTATGAATACCTTTTTATAGACAATCTTTTTTATAAAAAAATTATTCTTCATCGATTTCATTTTTCAATTATAAACATCTATATTAAAGTAGATAAACATGTAAAGACAAGATCATATGTAAAGTTAAAACCGCCTAAGATGAACATTTATAAAAAATTCTCTTTGTTTTGATTTTTCATTGATTTATCATTTAATTATAACACCACGATTAAAGTAGATGAATATATATAAAGTTAAATCCCCTTAAGTTGAATTTGTAAAGTCAGTATATTATATGTTTAGTATTGTCAAAAAAATTGAAGGTAATAAATAAAGAAGAAAAAGATAATGATGTGGCCAATGACATGGTAGATGAGGTGATGACTTAACATAAGCATACTAACAATAAATACTACACTTTAAATATATATATATATATATATATATATTAAGGGCAACTTTAAGTGTTCTTCAAGGTTCAAATGAATCCTTGACTTGAAATAAAAATAATTTATATATAAAAAATATTTTTTTATTAGTTTACTTTACCTTTAAAAATATTCTTGCACACCCTAATCTAAATCTTGCACACATTGATCACAGATCAACTCAGCCCAAAACTAAACCATAACACATATTAGATCAGTCCAAAACTAAACAACAACATATATTAGCTCATTCCAAAAACAAAAAACAACATAGATCACATATTTCTCTCTCTCTCTCTCTCTCTCTCTCTATATTGGTATTGTAAGGACCAGATTGAGTTCCTAGCCCAAAAGGTGGATGGACTTAGGCCCAAAAAGCCTAAAATAATGAATTTGTAGAGAGTTGGTTGGAAAATTAGGCTTTAATGAATCAGACAACCACTAAAGTGAATTCAGATAACAAGAGAATGAAGATAGACAAGTTTAAACTAAAAAAAATCGGCATCAACACAGTCCGAGAAGATCAGTTTTTATATATTTCTTTCAAGTTTGATTACAAATACAATTCTTGATTGCTACAGTATTTTTCCCTTCTTTTCTCGATCCCTTTTCTATAGAGGGTCTTTTCCATTATATAGTTCTTGGCCCTCCACTTGTTGACCATCCAAGCCACTACTTGAGTGCTTGTTCCATCGAACATCCTCTCAGGCCCTCTGTGCATTGGGGTAGCCAATGTCTCACTGTTTAGGAATTTTTTTCACATTAATGTAGCTAGAAAGTTAGTTGCAGAGCATTTAATGCGATGGTAGTAGCTTTTCCTTGAGATATTTCATGGTTTCCCTCTGTCTTGTTCCTTCTAGATACTTAGCCACATTAGTGGAGTCGTCCGGACTATTGCCCTTGGTGTCAAACCACACCTTCTGACTTCGGCTTTGCCCTGCTAAGGAAGTGTTCCTCCTCGGACAGCCTTCTCGAATGGTTATGATCAGACCTCACCTCTTTACTTACCAACACGAATTCTTAGGAAGGTGTTTACCCGTCCTCGGACAATTCATGTCCTCGGATTGGGCCCCTGGCCCAATATATATGTAGATATGCATTCCTCGACCTCTCACCCCTCTAAGTATCTTTAACTCTAAGAGTAAAGAGTGAATATTAAGGCAAGTTGAGTTGACCCAACCCACTTGATACGCTTAATAAACGGGTCATGTTGGATTGACACGAATTTAACACAACCTATTTCGACCTACATAATATTAGATATAACATCCATTAAGAAATCATTTTTTATTTCTTTTATATCCCAAAAGTAGTGCATACACTTCAAGTTTTCAACCCACATTCAAAATAATATAGTTTAACAAAAATATAACATCTATCTAGAAATAAGTTCTTTACACCCCAAAAGAAGTGCATACACTTCAACCCAAATTCAAAATAACATAGTTCAACAAAAATATAATATCCTCAGAATTCGTAAAGTTTCAATTTTCAATTATATCCATTGTAAGTGAAAGCTCGAAAATGTGTTGAAAACACAAGAGCTGTTTAGACCCCTAAAACAAAATTATGGCTCGATAGATTTTACACTAATTTAATACTAAGTGTAGAATAGTGTAAATGCGAACGGATAAAGAAATAAGCTACTCTAATCCATAATCAAAGCAACACAGCAGTAAAATGGAATGTAAAAGAGTAGGGAAGAAGGATGCAAACACAAGATAACACACCGATGTGTTATCGAAGAGGAAACCGAAGAACTCGACGAAAAACCTCTCCACCGCACTCCAAGCGGTAATCGATCTACTAGACAATCAGTTGGGATACATGGGTTAGCAAGAGACCCTCCAAGCCTAATATACCCGATGTACCTAAAGCCCTCCAAGCTCCTACTTCAACAAGGTTTCTCAGAACTGTGTCTTGTCTAGTTCTCCGGATCTCGCAACAAGCTCCATGTTGCATCTACCATTCTTAGCTTCTTCCAATACTTCGCAGCAGCACCAAAACGTCACTTGACACTCTGAAAGGTTGTGGTGAGTGTTTGGGCTATCAACTTTTCAATGGTATAGAAATGGAAATGTAGGAGTTAAGGAAATACTACAAGCAAATATGTAGAGAATTGTGGATATGACATCTCTAATTCTCAAGGTGTTTGGCTAGAGTTTTTTCTCAGAAACACTCCTCAACATTTGTGGGTAATGTGAGTATAAATAGTGTAGGCACAGAAAGTGTGTATCAGAATGGACAGGCTGACAGAACAGAATGTCTCACAAGTGTCTCGCGGGAAGGCCTTACCCGTGAGGTACTCGCGAGACACAGCTGTCTCCATCCTGGCCTGACTCTTTGCATTCCAGCATGTGCAAGGCACATGGGTCACTTCGCGGGATGCTTAGTCGCGAGCTACTCACAAAAACTCTTCAGTCTTCAATTTGCTTGAGTTTTCACACTCTCTCTCTATCACACAACCCTTACAATCAAATCCCACATTAAATACAGGGTACAAAAGATTGAATGCAATTACAATAAAATTTGGCAAGGAATATAAGCTAACAAAACACTTAGTTGTAAATAACAACTTTACAATCTCTCCTTTTAGCTATTCCGTGACAAACCCCTAAAATAGGCTCTAGACTTAAACGTGAGTTTGGGAAAAATAGCAAAACTCACTCACACCTAATCTAGAAGGTGTGAAGCACTTGCACGTATATACCTGTAACCTGAAACACTTGCACACAAACAAAACTTTCATTAAGCTTATGACAAGTTGAACACAAGGTACTTACATGAGCAAGTAAAATGCGATCAAGTTTGTAAACACTATAAAACATGTAAGCATTTCTTGATCATATAAAAACAGTCATTAAAGAATGACTATAATGAACATTTAGCTAGTAAATGCTCATCCGGACACGCAATATAATTAAGAACAATATAAAGGATCAATTGCATGTCCTACACTCAACCAATGCAAAATACACGAAGTATTTGCATCTAGGATACAAGATCCTACTAGGGCACAAGAGTGAGGTACTTAAGACATATTAGCATATCCTAAAAGTACAGAAAAATGCTACAAAGCATAGAGAAGATCACAAATTATTGAAATTAAACTGAAAATAAAAACAAAGTAGTAAGGCTTTAAACAAAAGCAGTAGTAAAAACTATAAACATAAAACAACAATTATAAAAACTAAAATTAATAGAAGTAAACCACCTATGAACCAATAACCAATGTTTCTAAGCCTACACCTATGCTCCCCCTAACACTATGCAAGCTCTTCCTCAACTTCCCCTTAAAATTTTCTCCCCATTTTTGACCGAAATGGCCAAAGGGCTAGAACTGATTTGACTCTGAATCTGACCCCCGCGCCATGGACAAGTCCTTGATCTATGAAGACAATGCGGTGATCTGTCCCTAGACGTATGCAAACTGGGTCGCGGTGTGTTGCCCATGGGAGTCTAGCATGAGAAACATCTGGTCCACTCTTTCCAGTAGACGATCTAGTCTGTCTGGTCCTCGTGCTGGTGCAGAAGATGGCTGTGCTGAAGTCTCTGGAGCAGAAGTAAATCAATCAATCTTTTCTTCTGTATCACCACCCTTGTCCTCAACACGATCCTGTGGTATCGTATGCACACTTGTTTTGGAGCCCTTGATGTGAGCTATGCTCCTATTGACTATGTGTGCACCAATGGGATAGTCCCGCTGAAACATAGTGAGACCACTCGGAAGTTTCAGTTTTGCCTTAGCAATTAATCCCATAATCAGAGAGGAAATAGGCATTACAGTCCTTGAATTCTGCTTCGTAATGCTCTTTTTCAGCACATGGATGATATGGCCACAAATATCTATCTCCTTATGGGTAAAGAGATCATACAGAAATCTTGTTCTTGGAGTTGACAGTGTAGTGAGGTTGGTAACCAGATACAAGTTGTGGATCATCACATATGCTAAAGCCCTCATCTCTGGTGAAAATGGTATTGTGTTCATGGATGATTTCTTCGGTGTGCCACCAAGTATTCTTATCATTTCATCAGTAGAACCCAATCTGTCCTCATACGGCACTGTAATTGGCTGTGAGGGAGGACAAACCTCTAAAAAATCTTAGATGATCTCCCTTGAAATCACAAATTCTTTGTGCCTTACCCAACACTCGATACGGTCCCCTTTGACAGCAGCATTGGAGAAAAACTCCTTAATTATCTCTGAATAAATAGCCCCAACCGAGTTCAACAGCTTGGTCCACGTTCTTTCTTTGAACACCTCAAGAATGAAAGTGTGCTCAAGAGTTTCTAATTGAACCACCCTCTCCATGATAATGGTTGCTCTTTTGTAGCAATCATTGTATTTTATATCAGCCTCAGCAGACTTAAAATGATTAGAATCAGTGTGTGCACGTTTGGAAGATGATTTCTTGGTGGCTGCATGCTTAATGGGAGCCATCTATACAAATGAACACAGAATAGATAGGAAACATGTGCAAAAACACAAAAACAAAACACAAAACTTGATTAGATTCAAGCTAGTTTCAAAACAAAGGTAAAACAACCTAAAACAGAACATAACCAATTCAAAATAACATGCGAAACTAGATAAAGCAAGGAAACATAAACACAATGCATGAAAATAAGTAGCTGTGCATGTGTGTGCTTATGTGTGCATGTGTTGATGCATGGGGGGTGCCCAGAGGGGCCTATGTGTGTGCCTAGTGTGTGCATGGCATGGCATGGCATTGAGGCACACAGTGATCAAAGTGTGTAAAACACACAAAAACTGACCAAAGCATGGTAAACATGATCAATCAAGATCAATTCCAAGCATTGGAACTCAGTTGAGTCCAATATAACACAGAAATGTAATTCGGACATTCTGTTAAACACCTAACATGCAACAATGCAATCCAAGTATAAGTAATGCATGAACATAGTGAAATCTTACCTCAATACATGCTAAAATGCCTTATGGGGCCAACACAGAAACACAAATAGCAAATGGGACTCAGCCCAATCAAAGTTTTTTTTTTTTTTAAATCACAAAATAGAGAACCCCAACCCATTTTCGAAAAATCCCCCAATTTTGAAACCCGAACTGAAATTTCTGCATAATCTTAGAGAAACATGAGGAAAATGTTTTAGAAAACATATCTTGTAGTTGGAAATGCAAAAAACACGCTTAAGAATAATGGGGTTTGAGTGAAAATTGATTTTGGGTTGAGAAGGGTTCGAAGAGAGGTTGAGCAAAGGAAAGTCTTAAGTGTTTGAAAAACTGTCATATCTACTACATAAAAACTGAAAACACGCGTTTTTCATGGGTTAGGTAGTAGCAAGATAGTCACGATATAGTCGTGAGAATGGCCACTGAAGCACAAAAACTTTCACGAGAAGCTTTAAGTCGTGAATCAGTCGCGATACAGTCGCGAGAGTTTCTGTTTGAATTTGAAGAAATTCTAATTTTTGCCTAAAACTCATTTCGCGAGAAGTTTTTAGTCGTGAAATACTCGCGTGACAGTCGCAAGAGTCTCTATGTGAATTTACAAAAAGTTTATTTCCTTTAAACACTTTTCGCGAGAAGCTCTAAGTCGCGAGCTTTTTGCGAAACAATCTCAGAACCAGTTTTTGTAGAAAAACACAAAAATGCATTTTGAACAAAGACTAAAAACACGAAAGTATAAAAACACTTTCAAAAACATATAAAACACTCAAAAATCTTTTTGGATTTGATTCGCAAGTACTTGAGCATACACATCACATTTGAACATGTACAATCACACAAATGAGATAGGCATTAATTGAATCAAAGTTTTGTGTGTGAGTATCAAACGTGAAATAATCCTTAGACCAGAGTGAAGTTTCAATGATCAATTCAATCGAGTCATACACAACTGATACTAAATCAAGTGGACTATCTCAATTATAGAAATGAGCATATATGACCTCCCACAAAATGATTACACAACTTAGAAACTTTTCATTTGGTTTCTGCATAAATCATAACATGTGATCCATTTTGGATAATACATCTCATTTTTGAGATCGGTGCTTGGTATTTTTAATATACTAACATTTCGAATTAGCTTTTGGCTTTTTAAGCACCATACATTTCAAATCAAGAGTCGCTTTCCCTTTTTCCTAGTCAAATACTAGTATGTGCGATAGGCTTTTACAGCTCAATATCTCTTTTCATTTGGAGATTTACATTTGGTGAGCTCTTTTTGCAAAAAATAAAAATAAAAATAAAGTGGGAAGAGATATAGGCACAAGTCTATGCAAGTATCAAGACCATTAAGACTATTGATCACTCATTCATGACAAGTTTAAAGATCTATTTACAACAGTCACACATAATTTTCAAGATTTCTTCCACTCAGATAAATGTGCATACATAACAAGCTAAACTCGTAAATGCACTACGCCATTAGTACGAAGTTACTAGGCCAAACTCACATGTGATAAGCACAACACAAGCGATCAAACATTTTAAAGATTTTTCAATTTTTATGGGTTTTTGAAATTTTGAACACACTAAAAAACAAATAAGTAAAGTAAGATCAACAAAACAGGTACAAACCAAACAAGTAAAAGAAACATAAACTAACAAGTCATGTGAGACCTAAACACCAGATATGCAACAATGAGCGAAGAAGGTTCACATAAAAAGATATAGTTTAAGGAATGATACTAACACCAATGGTCTTACGCAAGGACTCAAATCTCGGACCATCAAGAGGTTTAGTAAATATGTCTGCCTTCTGGTTGTCAGTGTTGATGAACTCAAAGTACACAGTCTTTTCTTCCACCAAGTCTCGAATGAAGTGGTATCGGATCTCGATATGCTTTGATTTCAAGTGTTGAATTGGATTTTTTGACAAATTTATGGCACTTGTATTATCACATAATATACACATAGTGTCTTAAGTAATTCCATAATCACGAAGAAACTTCTTCATCAATAATAATTGTGCATAACAACTGGCCGCTGCAATGTACTTAGCTTCAGCCGTTGATAGAGAAACTGAATTTTGTTTTTTGCTCATCCATGATACCAAGTTGCTTCCGAGATAAAAACAACAACCGGAAGTGCTTTTCCTATCATGAATGCACCCGGCCCAGTCAGCATCAAAATATCCAGCTAGGCACTCAATTTTGTCTGAATACCAAATTCCATAATCAGATGTGCCATTTATGTAGTGGATAATTCGTTTGACTGCTGTCAAATGTGACTCCTTGGGTGCTGCCTGAAATCGAGCACATACTCCTACACTGAAAGCAATGTCTGGTCTGCTAGCAGTGAGATAAAGAAGACTACCGATCATGCTTCGATAGAGTGTTGGATCCACTTCTACACCTGCTGCATCATGACTCAATTTTGCTAAGGAACTCATGGGAGTGGAAGTGTGTTTCTTAGAGTCTAGCCCGAATCTTTTTACAAGATTTTTGGCGTACTTCTCTTGGGAGATAAATATCACATCTTCCCGTTGTTTTACTTGAAGCCCTAGGAAGTAGTTTAGCTCTCCCACCATGCTTATCTCAAATTCTTTTTTCATTTTTTCTAAAAATTCATGAGTTAGATGATCGATTGTGGATCTAAAGACAATGTCATCCACATATACTTGAGCCATAAGGAGAGATCTCTCATCCCTTTTGACAAACAAAGTTCGATCGGCTTGACCTCTCTTGAAACCATGGTCCAAGAGGTATGTGGTAAGGCGATCATACCAAGCTCTTGGTGCTTGTTTCAGCCCATATAATGTCTTCTTCAGCCTCAACACATGGTTCGGAAAGTGAGGGTCTTGAAATCCCTTTGGTTGTTTAACAAACACTTCTTCGTTTAAAAAACCGTTCAAAAAAGCACTCTTCACGTCCATTTGATATAACTTGAAGTTCATAATGCATGCTATGGATAGGAGAATTCGGATTGACTCAAGTCTTGCAACTGGAGCAAACGACTCATCAAAGTCTATGCCTTCAACTTGAGTGTATCCTTGGGCCACCAATTTAGACTTATTTCGAACAACCTCACTATCTTCATCAGTTTTGTTCTTGAAGATCCACTTGGTACCAATACATGTGTATCCTTGGGCCTTGGTACCAACTCCCGTACA
This sequence comes from Quercus glauca, assembly GCA_023736055.1. Lineage (NCBI taxonomy): Eukaryota > Viridiplantae > Streptophyta > Magnoliopsida > Fagales > Fagaceae > Quercus > Quercus glauca. The sequence continues at coordinate 25,780,969 of CM043324.1, read as the reverse complement.
TCATTTCTAACAAACTGATGCAATTCTTGATGCATGGACTCCACCCAATTCTCATCTTTCAAAGCTTCCTCCACTTTCTTTGGTTCAAATTGAGCAAGATAACAGTTGTACATCACATGATTCACAATATCGGTCGGTCCTTTTCTCAAACGAAGTCCTTCATCTATATTACTTATGATATTACTGGAGGGATGATTGAGAATTACCCTTGATGACAGTCTTTTGGAGGTGGAAGGTTCTTCATCGCGAGAAATTGAAGGTTGAACTTCCGGAAGGGTGAGAGGGCTTGAAGACCCTTGTGTTGATCTAGTCTCCCTTCTTGGTATAGAAGATGTGGACTCCTTTTCTGGTGATTCTTTTTCAGCATCATCACCTTGAGACATATTGTCCTCAACCTCACCCTTCTTAAGGTTAGATCCTTCACCATCATCATCAATATCCTTTTCAGATATGGTGTCATCGATGACCACATTTATTGATTCCATCACCGTCTTAGCGCGCTTATTGAACACTCTATATGCCTGACTATTTATGGAATAGCTTAGAAATATCCCTTCATCACTCTTAGCATCAAATTTTCCAAAATTCTCCCTATCATTGAGAATATAACATTCGCTCCCAAATATTCAGAAATATTTCACCTTTGACTTCTTTTCTCTCTAAATTTCATACGATGTCTTCTTTGTTCCTGCTCAGAAGTAAATCATATTCCCAATGTGGCATGAAGTATTCATAGCTTCAGCCCAAAACTTCTGTGGAAGGTTTTTGTTGAGTAACATTACTCAAGCCATCTCTTGAATCACCTAATTCTTCCTTTCAACTACCTCATTTTGTTGTAGAGTCTTTGGAGTTAAGAATTCCTTCTTGATGCCGTGTTTATTGCAAAATGCTTCAAACTTTGCATTTTCAAACTCCTTCCCATGGTCACTTCTGATTTTGACTATAGGAACTCCCTTTTCATTTATCAGCCTCTTGCACAATTTTTTCATCTTGTCACATACTTCTGACTTCTCTCTGAAAAAATCCACCCAAGAATATCTCGAGAAATCGTCGACTACCACCATAATATAGTGCTTTCCACCCATGCTTTTTGTTCTTGTTGGACCCATTAGATCCACATGTAGTAACTCTAAAGGGCGAGAAGTGGCAACCACATTTACTTTAGGATGGCTTGACTTTGTTTGTTTTCCCAATTGACATGGACCACAAACATTCTTCTCAATTTTCCCAAACTTTGGTAAACCAACCACAGCTTCAAGTTTCGAGACTTTTGCCACTTGTTTGTAATTAGCATGTCAAAGTCGTTGATACCATAATTCCAAGAGATTCACTCAAGCACTCCGATATGCTATGCTTGGTTTGGGAATGACCCCATAACAATTATCAGTGGTCCTAAGTCCCTTCAAAACTTGAACACCTTTTTCATTTAGGATTGACATATTTTCTTTGAAAATTGGAGTAAGAAGTCTTCATCATAAATTTGAGTAATACTCAGCAAGTTCACTTTCAATCCCTTAATGTACAGAATCTCAGTTAATAGAGGCAGTCCTAGAATATCCACTGTCCCATTTCTAAGAACTTGTGAATGACTACCATCTCCAAATCTCACAAAACCATCTTCCTTTTCTTTAAGAGTTTTGAACAAAAACTTATCTCCAGTCATATGCCTTGAACAGCCGTTATCAAGATACCACAAACATGAATTAAACACTTTCAATGCAGTATGAATAAAAAGACAAGTATGAGAGAGACATTTTTAACCATCAAAGCACGACTCATCTTTCCTCATTTCATTCAAAGATGAGTGTAGCTTCCTTTTTAGACGATCAAGTTTATCACACAAGTGTCTATTCCTTCTCTTATATTCATAAATTAAAGAATTTGACTCACACAAGCTGTTATGTATATCATTGTTTCTATGAACTAAAGATTTCAGCATGTGACTAAAGATTCTAGCATGTTTCTTTGATTTAAATAACTCTAAAAACGCATTACTAAAACAGTCTTCAAATATGCTCATAGATTCATTTTCACAAACATCTTTACTATTCTTCATGTTGGCTTTTGTCAAATCACTTTTCATGGCACACCAAGGGGTCTAGGATCACAATCAGGTATTTAAACCACAGCGAGTGTACCCGCTCTGATACCAATTGAAAGCTCGAAAATGTGTTGAAAATACAAGAGCTGTTTAAACCCCCAAAACAAAATTACGACTCGATAGATTTTACACTAACTTAATACTAAGTGTGGAATAATGTAAATGCAAGCGGATAAAAAAATAAGTTACTCTAATCCATAATCAAAGCAACACAGTAGTAAAATGGAATGTAAAAGAGTAGGGAAGAATGATGCAAACACAAGATAACACGCCAATGTGTTATCAAAGAGAAAACCGAAGAACTCGGTGAAGAACCTCTCCGCCGCCCTCCAAGCGGTAATCGATCCACTAGACAATCAGTTGGGATATATGGGTTAGCAAAAGACCCTCCAAGCCTAATCTACCCGATGTACCTAAATCCTCCAAGCTCCTATTCCAACAAGACTTCTCAAAACCGTGTCTTGTCTAGTTCTTCGGATCTCGCAACAAACTCCATATTGCATCTGCCATCCTTGGCTTTTTCCAATACTTCCCAGCAGCACCAAAACGTTGCTTGACACTCTGAAAGGGTTTGGCGAGTGTTTGGGCTATCAATCTTTCAATGGTATGGAAATGGAGAGGTAGGAGTTGAGGAAATACCACAAGCAAATGTATGTAAAGAATTGTAGGTATGACAATCTTTAATTCTCAAGGTGTTTGGCTAGGATTTTCTCTCAGAAGCACTCCTCAACATTTTTTGGTAATGTGAGTATAAATAGTGTAGGCACAGAAAGTGTGTATCAGAATGGACAGGTTGACAGAACAGAATGTCTCGCAGGTGTCTCGCGGGAAGGCCTTACCCGCGAGGTACTCGCGAGACACATTTGTCTTCATCCTGGCCTGACTCTTCGCATTCTAGCATGTGTAAGGCACATGGGTCACTTCGCGGGATGCTTAGTCGCGAGCTACCCGCGAAAACTCTTCAGTCTTCAATTTTCTTGAGTCTTCACACTCTCTCTCTATCACACAACCCTTACAATCAAATCCCACATTAAATACAGGGTACAAAAGATTGAATGCAATTATAATCAAATTTAGCACAGAATATAAGCCAACAAAACACTTAGTTGTAAATAACAACTTTACAGTAAGTTTTTGTAATTACTCACTTTTCTTTTTAAATTCAAAATGTGAGTTTGATATAAAAGGTATTTGACAAATCTAAAATAAATTGAATATTTATTTGTTATACAAATTAAATAGGTTGTGTTTTAAATGGGTAATTTTCGATTGACACAAATAAATTGACATGTCTATTATGAGTTACGCAGATTGACCCGCTTATGACATGTTTCTTATCGTGTCGCTTTTGAATTGACCTATGTATAACCCAAACCCGTTAAAGCCCAACCCTAATCCGCAAAAACCCGTGTCGAGTTCGTGTTGTATTTGCAAGTTGGATCGAACATTGACACCCCTATTTCAATCTATGGTGTCTATTTATGATAATTGTCTTCTAAACACTAATCAATTTTTAGTATAGGTAAGGATTGAACTCCAAATTTTTTATACAATTATTATTTAAATACTCCTAGATGGGATTTGAAAGGCCTTAGTGAAGCCAAAAACCTTTTCTAGACATGGGAATGAAAACTATTAGCTGTATACCCAAAAAAAGAAGAAGAAGAAGAAGAAAATTATTAGCCCACAAGAGGTTGCTGCGCGAGTTATTGTCTTATAAAGCAACGTAACATATATTTGTCTTTTTGCTAAAAAAGATTGTCTATTAAATACTTTTTATTCCCAATAAAATAAAATAAAATAACTTTTTATGAATATTAAATAATTTTTATTATTGTCTTATAAAGCAACGTAACATATATTTGTCTTTTTGCTAAAAAAGATTGTCTATTAAATACTTTTTATTCCCAATAAAATAAAATAAAATAACTTTTTATGAATATTAAATAATTTTTATGAATACCAAGTATCGTAAATAAACTAGTTCCAAATTAATGTCCAATAGATTTGAGTCCATGATCAGCAACATTCTTGCATTCCACCCTTAAACAAGCTCACATCGTTTACGCTTAGATAACTTATATACTGTTGGTTGGGATTCTTATTGAGTGCACCACACAGCACCGCCAGTGCATTGACTTATGGAAACATTCGGTAGGAAATCACCATTTACGTATATGATATTGCAGTAGACCAAAAGAAAGCCACATACCTAGGCTTTGCCAATCATTGCTCTTCCACTAGGACTTGACATTCTATACTAGGGAAGCAATTGAATAATAGTATAATAAATATAATCACTTTATCATTGAGCCTACTTAATACAGGTAGTTCTAATTAGCACCTTTCTTTCTTAGGGAAACAAAACCATCTTTCTTAACAATGAGTGATTTCTAGTTCTACCAAAATCTAAATGATTTTCTCTTTAATGATCTACTGCTCACGAAAATATTTCTTGGCTCTTTTGTTGGCTAGAAGTGGTTTCAAATGGGGTGACTTGCATATTAATAAAAAAACAAAAAAATTGGAAAAAAGTTGCATGTGCTTTTCATTTTTATATATTTTTGGATACTGACCATACAAAAGGTAATATGACTTGCCCAGCATCACCTATCTGTCTTGGTCTGTCTCGCTTAGTTTCTCTTGTTGCTGTGTCTCATGATCCACTTGTTTTTCCTATATAAATAAAAAATATGTGATTTAAGTGATCATAATATTTGCAATTGGAAAAATGACAGCAGCTATGTGAATCTTTGATTACTGTTTGCTCTTGTTGCTGTATGTCATGATCCACCTGTTTCTCCTGTACAAATAATATATACATGCAATTTAAGTAATCATAATATTTGCAATTGGAAAAATGACAATAGCTATGTGATTACTATTGGTGCTGCTATAGTTGATCCAACGAAAAAAATTACTGTTTGTCAAAACATTTTCTTGGCACAGAGAAATTGTGTTTTTCCTTTCTTTTTTCTTTTTTATAAAACCATGGTCCAATTTCTGCTTATTAATAAAAGTTGTTAATATTTGTAAAATATATACTGCAATGGTCTATACAATACAAGTGTTAAATTTTTCCATTGGTGAGACATTTGTGGTGAGGATGTGCCATACCTTTCCTTCGAATATGTGCTCTATGGTGGCATTGAGGTCCCCCTTCCACTGAGGGTTCTGGAATAGTGTGCTTTCGTACACTCCTTCTAGCTCAGGTGTCTTTAGATTAGTTGGAACAAATGTCCTTAAATTAGGACAGTTAATTACCAAAATTTTCTTCAAGGATGGCCACTCAAAAGCATTTTCTTTTTTGCAAAAACACTGAAGATTTGGTAAATGAGTGAGCCAGATTGAGTTCACTTTGTAGAACAAAACTACTTCTTCTTCTTCTTCTTCTTCTTCTTCTGCTATTGCAAGGAGTTCTTCAATTTTTTCACAGTCACTAACTTTTATTTCCTCTAACATTACAAGCAATTTCCCTACAGATGGTGAGAACAAATTTGTCAGATTGTTACAATAATTAACTTCAAACAATCTCAGGTTTCCAAAGCCCATGATCCTTTTTGGACCCTTCTTCCATATGTGCATCAGTTTTGGTAAATGACTTAGATGCAATTCTCGTAACTGATCAAGTACTGGTGCCACGTGACTTTCCTCAACATTTAGTTCCTCAAGTTGAAATATAACTTCTATTGAATCACAGCTCCACAAGTTAACTGATTCTAGATTCTTTAAGCACTCAATTAGATAGGATGGAAAAAGAGACCATATCTTTGAGGGGTTATTGATATTACTAGCTCTTGGATCCTTCGGCCTAGTCAAAATACCCTACAAAAAATCAAGAACTGTTGAAAATGCAAAATAATAATTTCTTTTCAATTATTATTTGCATTTTTTTAGAGAAAAAGATGGTATAAACAGATCTGTGAATGTTTTTTTTTTAATTTTTTTTATCTCACTATGTTGAATGCGTTAAGGTTATGGCCAACAATTGATCAATTGGAGATCTATATGAGAGTCAATGACCATGATCCATTGGGAAAAGTGCATAAATCATAGAACTTCTACGTACCTCTTTCTTCACAGAAAAACTTCTTTGGGATTTATTGGTGGTGCCTTGCTCTGACACAGCCATTGGACCATAATTTTTGCTACGTGGTACACACTCAAGGCATTGCCCAAGAGAACCGAGGAACCCAAGTCCAGGCCCATGAGGTCTTGAATCCAATTCCTCTTTGATTTTCCTCAACTTTCTTGGTCTCTGAGTTTCTGAACCAATTGTTTTCAATTTGCCACAATACCTAAAAGTAATATCCTTAATGGATGACCATTCAAAAGAATAAGCTTCAATACAGAAACTCACGAGATTTAGCAACCATTTTAGTATCAAGGAACTAAGTTTAGGGAAAATGATGATATCTGTTGCCTCTTCTTCTCCATCTCTTTGAACAATGTTTTTGATCGCATCAAAGCTAGATAGGTCAATGCTTTGAAGTTTCACAAGTAGTTTTGCAATAGAAAGTGGGATTAAATAAATTAGGTGGTGACAGGAAAATACTAGAATTGATGTTAGGTTTTGAAAGCCCTGAATTCCTCGTGGAACATTCTTCCACATGTACGCCAACTTAAATGAATTATCTACTCGTAAATATTTCAATTCAGAAAGTATTGTGATTCCCTGGCGCCCATTGTCGACCTTTAGTCCTTCAAGATCAAACAGCACTTCAATTGAATCATTTCTAGTCAACAAAAGTTCTTCTAAATTTGGTGGCCACAAGATGGTTGTAGATGAAAAGAGTTTATGAGAAATAAGGGGTGTTGATTCAAGAAAGTCTGACCTAGTAGTATGTTGCTGAATGTCATCGGTCACCTCAACCTTTTCAGAAGTGGTCAATTTATCAGTTTCACTGCTTCCAACCTGATGAATCCATTAAATTATTATGATATATAATCAACAATTTTCAAGTTTTCATGTAAGAAGCATCAAATTCAAACCAGATCGAGCTTGAATTGTTAAAATCAATAAATCAATTTCAAAAACATAAAACAACGAGCTTTGAGTGGTACATACATACCTCCTGATTCAAGGATGATTGGACAAGCTGAACGGGACCCAAGCCTGCACAAAATCCAATGAGTCTTGGCAGGAACTCTAGGTGTAGAAGTGTTAATTGCGGAAACATGATCTTATCAAGTGCCTTCTCATCTTCTCCTTCCTTTGGGAAAATTTCTTTCATGTGATCACTGTAATATATTTTTAACTCTTGGAGTTGAACCAAACCTCTCGCTATGGACAATGAAAAAACATTTTTCAGCAGTCCGCAATAAAATAGCCGAATTGATCTTAGGTTGCCAAAACAACCAAGCTTTGCATCGGTCAAGGATCTCTCTGGGAATTGGCAATGATATATCTCTTTTAAATTATGCAAATAAGACAATTTCAGTGACTCTAGGATAGGGAAGGCAGCACATGGAGTTTGATGCAACGTGGCATCGATTACATATTCTACATATATACTTCCACGAACTTCTAGAACCTTCAAGCATTGAAAACCTTCTTTGTCTAACTCATACGCAATGTTTTTTAAATATTTTATATCTCTCAAATATAAAATTTCACATTTTGCTAACAGTTGAAGAAGCATCCGACTCTTTGCAATATCACATCTTACAAGTGCCAATATATTTCTAAATAAATAAGACTCTGTTTCTGTCAAATATTGATACATTCCCTCACCTACAGATATCTGAAATTTTATCATTTGATTTTCAAAGAGAATATGTTTTTGCAAGACCTCAATATTTGGTATCTCAAATTTTAAAGCCATCAAATGGTTGGGCAAAGACATCAGTTCAGCAAGGCTTGCATTTGCTCCCTCTCTGTTGCCTTCCATAGGTTCCCAATGCACATTGACTCCAAACATGTACAACTCTTCTAGGTGAGATAAACTCGATAGGAGACCAGGTGGAATTCGCTGCAGAGAAAGGCATTTTGACAGATCTAACACCTTTAAATGACTAAGATTTCCCATTTCTCTGGGCAACTCTTTGATGTCAGAACCCAAAAAGCTAAGAATTTCTAGTTTCCTCAGTGCTCCAATTGCTGACACTTCTGTTAACTCACAAAAATCTAAATGCAGGGCCCGAAGGTTTTGAAGAACATGGATTGACTGTGGTAGTAATGGAAATGACATACCTCTCAAAGTCAAAACCCTTAATCCGATCATCCCTTTAAATAGATTAGCTGGGAGTTTCTGCAAAGTCATTCTGCTACATAGTAGTTGCAAAAGCTCAAGTTTCGGACACACCAAGCCATCAGGATGCCTTTTCAGTTTTTCAGATACAAGCGAAATTGCAGAGTGCTCGTATGTCTCTTTCTCTGGCCATTCTTCCATTTCATTATTACTTTGTACCAAAAAACCATGATTTTCTGCAATTGATATTGCAACATCCCGGACAACATCATGCATTTTGACAGATTCTTGTTCCTCACTATCCAACAATAGAAATGATCTTTTAAGATACTCAACAATTGCATGGACTCTATTTCTTGCTTCTCCCACACTATCAATCTTTGCCAACAAACTTTGTCCCACTCCATATCTGACTATATATTCAATGGGAATCTCAAAATCTTCTGGAAATAGACAGCATAGCAAAAAGCATGACTTGGTTTCATCACTTTTTAAATAATCATAACTAAGCTTTATGCTGGAATAAACCTTAGAATCCAGACCAAGAATATTTTTTGGGATTGACTTCTTAAGTTGTTGAAGTGCAGCACTCCACTCAAACTCAGTTTTGTTTTCTAACGCTCTTCCAACTGTTACAAGAGCAACAGGTAGACCTCCACATTCCTTTGCAACCTCTTTCGCTATTGGACGTAGATTGGGAGTATCAACACAATTACCTGCCATCTCTCTAAAAAGATTCCATGCTTCTTCTCCAGATAAGACTTCGAGTTTAAAAATCTTCTGAGATTTCATCTGATTGCAAGCGTCTTCACTTCGTGATGTCAACAAGATTTTGCATCTGTTATGTTGACCTCCATAAGGAATTCCTACAGCCTCTAAATTTAGTGCATCCCAAATATCATCCAATATTACAAGGACACTCTTACCACTGGTTATTCTTTTTTTTAACCGTTCTGCTCTTACAAGTGATGAATACTCTTCAACAAGTTTCAGATCTAGCATCTCCGCAATTTGACCTTGAATCTTTATATCGTCTTGATTTTGGGACACCGCTGCCATCACAACTTCGTCAAATAACCTATCATCTTTTGCTATTTTCGCTACCTCTTTTGCCATTGTTGTTTTCCCAATCCCCCCCATACCGCATATTGCAATCATGTTGATATTGTTGTCCCTTAGAGCCTTTAAAACTTCTTTCACAATTGATATTCTTGAATCAAAAGCCTTAAAACCTGAAGATCCTATTCCTTGTGGAGGAGGCCTATAGGACATTCTAGCAAATTGTCCATCCTTTAGAAGTCCATCAATTTCTAGAGTTTTCTTCTTAGCTTTCCTACTCAAGGAATAACGTGACTTCAGATTGGGACACCATCCATCCAAACACATCGTATTTGCTATAACATCTTCTTCAAGGAATCTCTGCAGACCTTCACTGATGTTGTCTACCTCTTGTACCCATCTCTCAACCTCAGGTGCCATTACCTCTCCGTTCCTTTCAGCTTCATCAATTCCTAATTGCACCCCATGTCTCTTGTCACCCAGCTTCTGAAATTGATCTTTGAGATTCTTGACGTTGCTATTTAGGTGAATCAGATAACCAATCTGTTGTCCGATTCGCTCCAGCAAGATTTCTCCAATTTTTTCTATAGTTGGTTTGACAGATTCCATTGCTATTTCCATTTCTTTGCTTCCTTCTTTTGTATTATCTGTAAGAAAAAGAAAAAGAAAAAATCAAATTAGCAATGTACTTTCGAAAAAATGAAGTTCATTCTGATGATCAAACTGAAGTGAAATTATTAGAAAGTTTTAGCATAGCAATTATCACCACCCAACTTTTTAGAATGATGTACTTTAATCCAATATACCATGTGATAAGTAAGTTGATGCTGTGCTATGTGCATTTAGAGTTTGTATTAAAAAAGTTGCTTCACAAACTGATCGATTTTGACTAATTCTTCAACACACACGAGTATCCAATTGTCAAATTATTTCAAAATTGATGATTCAAATGTTACCACTTACCAGTTGCCACGCACAGTACATATTAAACAAGTTTGACAGATGCATATAATATTTGTAATTCTTGAGTATTTATTGCTAATGATTAGAAATAGGAAAATGAGATATAAACTTGTTTACAATTAAATTGGGTGTAGCTTTTGATAATGTTACACTACTTAGAGCATCCGTAGCAGCTGTTATAAAAATTATGCCATTTTGCCACACCAAAAGCCTACTTTATTATTTTACCACATCATTTTACAATATCCTATTTATCAGATGTTCTATATTTTTACCACTTCATTTAAATATTATTTTTTAATTCTTATTTTATTATTCTTTATTCTTTCTTCCCAACGGTAACATTTGTCCTACAATAGTCATACAGGTAGATGTTTTACAACTAGATTGGTATTGACACAAATGATTCACATGCACCAGAAGATGGCAAACAAACAAGAAATGTTCAAATAAGCACTCATATCAATAACATGTAGATGGAATAGCTTCCAAAAGGGAGGCTACAAAATGCATCTGGGTTTCCTCATCGATTCTTGAAAATAGAGGCACATGGACAAATAAAGATTTGTGACCCTTCTGTTCTGCAAAATGGAGAGAATGATAATATACATAATTGCACACAAAACGGCCGGCATCATCTGAAATTGTCACATCAAAGTCCTTCTTCTTCAAGAACTTCAGGATTTCCTCAATGCAGCAAGAAGTCTTCAACAACCAAATGATGAAAAGTTAAAACACAAACACAGGAAAAAAAAATGGAGAGACAGAGCAGAGGCATGACAAACAAAAAGTTGAATGTTTTCAATACTCAACACAATTTTATGGTAATTATAATTATTAGTGTCTAGTTTGCAACTGAAATGATATAGCCAGTTTGACAGTGAAACTTCCTGTAGGAATTGGCAGTGCCCCCTGCTTAGTTCAATTAGCCTAGTACTTATCAAATAGGTCAATTAATCTTTTGCAAATCTACAAACTCAACCATCATAGCCACAACTCTCCAATTCCCATGGGTTGCAAACTGACAGTCTTAAACTACATATGGTCCACCTGCTGAGAAAATAAGATAAATATTGAAAATTCTATTCTCTCCAACATTTGGTCCACAAACAACATTTGGTTTGTTGCAAACTCAAGAATGCAAACAGTATCCTGGAGAACTCATCATTACCATCAACACCTCTACCTATTAAACCTAAAATTGATTTCAGCCTTCAACTCCACCAATTAACTATATATATCTTTTAGTAGTTCATTCCTCTAGCATCATGAGCATACTTTATGGTTAATTAGATTACTAAGACCTCACTGTTTTAATCCAAAAGGCTTAAAACTTGAACAATTCAAACAAACAACCAAACCCTCCCCACCCATTCGAAAAAAACCAAATTCAATCAAATGAGAATTAACCAATAACTATTTCCCAACCCCAAAGTCCATTTTTCGAATAAAACGATCATAATTCACATGATAGCAAACACAGTATTCAACTTTGAAAGAAACCCATCAAAGGTCCCCTAAAATCCAACATGCCCAGAATCAGAAATACCCAGAGCTCATTTTTGTTTCTTACGAAGAAACAGACATCAAACGGTCGAAACCATTTTAAAAAAAAAAAACCAAAAAACGGAGAATCACAGAGAACTTAGAGAATCACAGAGAAGACAGAGAACTTACCTGTACGCAGTAGATGTAGAACGAATCGATGAACCCTTCAGAGAAACGGTGAATCGATGCAACCTTCAGAGATAGAACAGCGAATCGGCGACTCTGAGAACAACGAACAGTGAATCGGCGGCTCAAGATAGAACAGAGACCCACGCCAATAGGCGACTCTGAGATAGAACAGAGAGGAGAGAGCGAACAAAAGGGGAAAAAAAAACCGGTGAAGGAGATCAGTGATGGTAGAGAGGAAATCAGTGGTGGCTCATATTCACGAATGGGAAGAGAATAGATCAAAAGGGAAGAGGGGAAAAAGAAAGAGTATGGAAGAGTGGAGATGGAGGCGGTGAATGCTGAGTTGCTGAAGGAGAAGATGAAAGAGGATATGAGAGAGAAGCGGGAATAAAAAATTAATAAATCCATACCCCACATCTCACCGTACCTTGGGAAATTTGTGATTTTACTGTAGTATATTGCAAAAAATACGACATTTAGCACATTTGATAAATGTCTTCAAATAGTATTTGGTGTGGAATATGTGTCAAATATTTAATATTTGACACATATTTCACGTCTACTGTAGGTGTTTTTAGTAAATTTCTATTAAAAGTGTATTTTGACAAATTTATAATTAGATTTAGGTAACAATTACTCCTTATACCCCTCCATGTATACAAGATTTTAAGAGGATTAAAAATCAATAATTATTTCTTTACATAATGTAATTTCAAGTTTTTCATATTTAAAATTTATATACGAAACATAGTTTATGAATTGAATAGTAAATCATGTCTAATTAATATGAAATTTGTAAGTTAAGAAGAAGAACGAAGAAGTTTAATCCAACAAGAGAATCTTTAAAATATTAGTTCCAAAAAAGTTTTGTGTAACTCATGCTGGACAATCTCAAATTTCAAATGTTACTTAAAACAAAATACAATTTGTTAGCTCAAGCTTGCATCCACACCAGACCTTGTATAATAGAACAAGATACACACAAACACCCACACAAACACACCCACGCGGACAAACCAACAGAGAGAGAGAGAGAGAGAGAGAGCGTTGTTGTGAACTTGATTCGCCGAAACATACAGATCGGTGCTTGTGGGTTTTGATGCTTGTGGTGCTTGTGGTGGAGGGGTGATTTGACCATCAGAGAAAGAAGAAGAAGATGGTTGTGGTGGAAAGGTAATCTGAACGTGAGAGGAAGAGGATAAGCTTTTGAAGAGAGGGGAGAGCTGAGACTGAGAAGGATCAGATTAAAGGATATGAGAAACGAGACAAGTACAAAAGAAAAAGACAGAGAGGTAAAGGGCAATAGACAAAGATAAAATAATAATAACAAAATAAATAAATATTACTTATTTAAATAGAATAGATAATAAAATAGATAAGTTAACCCGTGTGTTTTGGAGAAGTATTAGTATAAATAAAAAATAAAAAAATAAAAAAGTAAGTACTTTATACCAAAAAGACTCAAAAAATTTATATGTTATTACTCAAAAGTTTACCTTTAGGGTATGTTTAGATATTGTTAAAAATTTTAAACTGAAAAGATGTAGTAAAATAATTTTTAAATGTATGAATAGTGCCGTGAGATCCAATTAAAATTTTTTTTTTTGCTAAATTCCGTACTTGCCAGTCTTATAAACAGTACACGAGACTCACTAGAAAACGCCCAACACAGCTAAAAACACTTTTCAGATCTATCCAAACTTACACTTAAACCTTAAACTTATGGACTGTTGTCAATGTGAACTTTTAGTTAGGATCCCTCAACAATATGTCTATTAACTTTAAGCCCATTTGTTACTGTTGTTTAAACACAAGTTTTCAGTGTTTAAATAACATTACTCGTATTTTCACACACTTTTTTACCTATACGCATTTTCAAAAAATACAAATAACGCTACTAGAACAACATTACCAAATAGACTCTTAAGTGTCCAAAACAATGGTAATTTTGATGGTTGAATAAGAGTTGGGTAGTTAATTTTGAGGGGTTGGATGTAGTATTGGGCGTGGTGGTTCATAGTGATCTTCAGATCTTGACAGTGTGTACCGATTTTGATTAGGTGATGACTTTTATTTTCTTTCTCTTGAATCTCAGATTTTTTTTTTCTTAATATAAATTTTAGCAGTTATTTATATTTTTTTAAAAATTATTTTAGTGGTTAAATATTGGATTTTAAACGGAAGGACTAAATTACAATGAATGTAAACTTTAAGAAAAATTGACAATAAATAAATAAATGTTGAAAAACGAAAATTAACCTAAACATATACCATGTAATTTGAATTTTAGCATATTTATTATTATTGAAAGATTGCTACATTGGACACATGAAAGGAATGCGGATATATTTTTTTTTTTTTGGTTAATATTACGATTTTCTTTATTTTTTGTTGTTGATATATATGTCACACTAATATATAAATATTTTATGTAAAACCTCAATTAAATAAGAAAAATAAAATATTTCCTATTTTGTCAATGTCTATTAAAGCTCCAAAACCTATATGCACAAAACAAAATTTTATTTTACATAAAATTTTAAAGTTTTAGGTACATAAATGTTATAGCTTAGTTTTTGAAATGTTACAATTTGATTGTTTTACGAGTATTAACTAAAATATCACAATTCACACGAATTGTACTTGTACTTAAGAAGTGATCTCCCTTCAATGTATCTAGACATTTTTCCCCCACTACTGTGTGCTGCTTTGGGGGAGAATAAAACCATGAAAAGTATGGGCCCTAAAGAAAAAAATATTTACATGGTTAGGATGGAGTTACTACAGATGGTATTTCTAGCCAAAATTGTGGGCTCCACACGCAAGGATGCGTGTACCCATAAGGGGGTGGACTATAAATGACCAGTGGGAGAAGGAATCCTAGAGTCCCATATCGCCTTAGGAAGCACATGGGATGTGCTTATGTAAGTTTCGTGATTCGTACCCCTTTAAATGATATACTGGCATGTCAGTTCCTTCATGAAGGCAGGATGCATGGTACTTAAGGTCCGTTTGGATATAGCTGAAAACTGAAAACTGAAAACAGAAAAACACTGTAGCAAAATAATTTTTAAATGTATAAATAGTACTGTGAGACCCATTTTTAATGAAAAAGTGGTTAAAAAGTGAAATTTGTGGGTCCGTGAACAGTGCACAATGTGCACTGTTCACAAGAAAAGTCAAACTTTTCATCTGGGAACGCTGAAAAGTTAAAAAAAAAAAAAAAGAAAAAAAAAAGAGAGAAACGCAAATGTGCGTTTGGGAAGCGCAAAACGCGCTTCCCAAACGCACACTTAATCTCTTTGGAAGTGATTTTAGACTCAAAGCCGGCGCGAGCTTGAGAGTAAGTGGTGTCTCTTAAAAAGAGGAAAATGAAGTCGCAACCTAGTTATAGGTCCAGGAACCAAAACACAACTCTATAGACATGTGATATTAGAATCAAAGACATGCAAGCACAAGCATATAAACATGTGGATGCGCATACAAGGAGTTAGGGGGAAAACATTTAATTCATAGCATTGAACTCAAAGAATCAAGGTATAGACGTGGAAGACAACATGGTAAAAGAATGGTAAGAACAACTTTAGTGTGTGCAAGCGTATACCCAATCATGCATGAGCACGGGCACATGCATGTGGATAACAAAAAGAATTGTGAGTCTTACTTCAATGAATTTTAAGTCTTATGAGAAGGGATTAGTAATTGAAGTGGAATCTTCATTAATTGATGTGTGTCTTCCCTTTATTAGACTTAGGTTGTCTTGATTCAACATTAACCACCTTACATCTTTAAGGCTTAATAAGATTTGATTTAAGGCATGATTAATTTGACTTTTGATGTTACCATTTAAGTGCAAATCAATTAGTTTTTGAAATGTTACAATTTGATCATTTTAAGAGTATTAACTAAAATATCTTAATTCACATGAGTTGTACTTGTACTTAAGGAGTGATCTCCCTCTAATGTGTAGAGTCATTTTCCCCGATTACTATGTGTTTTGGGGGAGAACTAAACTGTGAGGAGTATGGACCCCAAAGCAAACAATATTTACATAATTGGGATGAGGTCATTACAGATAGTATTAGAGTCATGCCTCAACCGGAAGTGTGGGCCCTACATGCAAGGATGCATGTACCTATAAGGGGGTGGATTGTAAAGGACCAGTGAGATAGGCAATCTTGGAGTCCCACATTGCCTGGAGAAGCACAGGGAGATGTGCTTATAAGGAGCGATCTCCAGTCAATGTGTAGAGACATTTTCCCCCACTACTATGTGTTTTGGGGGAGAATAAAACTGTGAGTAGTATAGGTCCTAAAGTGGACAATATTTATATAGTTAGGGATCACAAAATAGCTTATTTATGTGTAAACAAAACCCCTTAATGAAATGTCTTACATTAAAATATTGTTAAGTATTCACATTGGTCCCTAGTCGTGTGCACGTGTGTGCATGTTTGTACTTTGTATTGCTTATGGGAATTTTGTTCCCCTTAAAGTAAGGGTAAAACTCTTGTGCATGGTGTGTTGCACACACTTATGTTTTTAAAATTGAAAATGTGACTTAAAATCATGTTTTTAGTTTATAAGAATACATAGTGTGGGTGTAACATCACAAGGTATGAAATAAGCAATGCCTTGAAATTAAATCTTGGTTCCACCATTGCATGACGATAGGAATTCCTTGACGTGTGTCTATTAGAGAGCAAGATACGTGCCAAAGCTAGAGAAAATGGCTTGTGAAAGTGTATGTGGAAGGAGACACACATGTAGCATATGTAATCAAGAAGGTGCTGGTATTAGGGCTGTAAATGAACCAAGTCATTCATAAACAACTTAGGTCTAATTTAATAAAAAGCTTATTTATATTTGTTTGTTTATAAATAAGCCAAATTTGAGCCTTAGTTTTAAGCTTGTTTAATAACAAGCCAAGCCTAAGTAAAAAACATTTGTTCATCAACAAGCTTATAAGCTATATGGCTCGATACAAAAAAAGTCAATTATAGACTCATTTATAGGCTTGATATGTTTTTGCTAAATTAACTCACTACACATATCTTAATAATGACATGACCCACATGGGATCACTTTCCATTACCTTAATTTTTTTCTTTTCCTTATAAACTGACCAAGTACCACTTTATACTTTAGTTACATTTAAAAAAATAAAAAATTTAAGTAGGCCATGTATGTCCCTTCCCCATTCACTATCTATTGTAAAGTTACAAAACATGTTAGTTATTTCTCATTCACAATAGTTACACTCAAATCTCTTTCTAGTTCTTTACTATCTTTTGTGGATGTAAAATTTGAATTTTAAACAATTGCTAAAGTTATAGACAAGAAGAATGAATAGATGGATTTAATTATGTAAAGTTGTAATTTGAACAATGGCTAATCATAGGTGGGACTAGAAGCATGAGAAAATGAGTATGCTATGCTATTTTCTTATTTTTGTCTACTTAATTTTTGGAGATTTAAGAATTTGATAATATAATTTTTTTGGATCACAAGCTCAAAAGCTTGTCTTGAGCTCGAGTTTGAGCTTAATATTAAGCTTAAGCTTGGCTTGACTAATTCATCAAGCCAAACCAAGCCAAGCTCAATCTTTTTGGCCTTCTCATGAGCTCAAGCTCAAAATATCATTTTAGGCTTGTCCCGAGCTTGAGCCAAGCTTGAGTTTTTTATTTTTACTAACGAGCCAAGCTCGAACATGCATTATTCGTCAAAGATGAGCTCGTTTATAGCCCTAGCTAGTGCACAGGGTGGGTGCAAGTGTGTGGCCGGCACATGGAAGCTTGGATATGCATGTAGGTAGTAGGACCTTTTGGTGGAATATGAATAAGGTTCATGACTCATGATCTCTTTTTTGGTAGTGATTTTTGTGGCCTAATGTACATCAGCTTCTGATCTCTTGACTTGTTTGATTAATCGCCTAATGGTTGGAAGGCTTGGATTTGATGAAGGCAGTCTTGTACAGCGCTAAATGTGCTAGCAGAGAATAACGCTTCTGATAAGGGTGTCAAGAAAGAAGAGAGGAGCGCCCATAACGTATTATAGCATATCAGAAGATTCAGAACATATGGAAAAAAAATAACAAAAGTACACAAAGAGAAGGAACATAAATCAAATTAACATGGTTCGACTTTGAAGGCAGAAACAGAGGCACTATTGGACTTTGGGCCAGTGCCTCCATCACCCACAAAACATTTATAAAATATATATATATATATATATATATAAAGTATTAATTTTAACAATTTTGTTCCGTAAAGTTACACTTTACTCCATTTTGAGTAATACTACATTAGCTATAAATTTTTTTACAACATTCTTACAAACTATTGACTAAACTCTACTACATAGATATATGGATGAGTATTCATTACTCTAGACTTTAACGTCAGCTTTGTTTACTTCATTTTTAATGCCCTTGGAAGAAGACAAGTAGATAATCATTAAAGTCATCAATATATATATAAAAGCATAGACCTCATACGGGAGAGCATGAGATTTTGCCAAGTGGCACTTTCTTTAAAAAAATAATTGAATTTTTTTTTTTGAAATAAAATACATCATTCTTAATTTATTACACTTATTAGATGTCACATCAATTATTTACTAAACTCAATAGATTTTAATTAGTAATAAATAAGACTAATGGATAAGATAGAGGAATGTTAATCATCAAAAACTCTTTGTTTTCCTTATTCCTCCATCCAAAGGTTTTTTTATGTTTATGCCTACTCCTCTTCCCTTATAACTAAATGCCTACTCTTCCTAAACCACTACATGCCTTCTCCTATGCCTCTGTTGCTAAATTACCAATTCTATGTTCTATAATTTGCACAAACACAAATAGCATTCAGATTGTTTAAGAACACATGAAATCATATAAAAATCACCAAATTAGAGTTTAAAATTATAATTAAATTTTTAAAAGAAATCTAGGCACATTTGCACAAAAATTCCATGTAACTAAGACACCCTAATCTAAATCTTGCACATATTGATCACAGATCAACTCAGCCCAAAACTAAACCATAACACATATTAGATCAGTCCAAAACTAAACAACAACATATATTAGCTCATTCCAAAAACAAAAAACAACATAGATCACATATTTCTCTCTCTCTCTCTCTCTCTCTCTCTCTAACTATATTGGTATTGTAAGGACCAGATTGAGTTCCTAGCCCAAAAGGTGGATGGACTTAGGCCCAAAAAGCTTAAAATAATGAATTTGTAGAGAGTTGGTTGGAAAATTAGGCTTTAATGAATCAGACAACCACTAAAGTGAATTCAGATAATAAGAGAATGAAGATAGACAAGTTTAAACTAAAGAAAATCGGCATCAGCACAGTCCGAGAAGATCAGTTTTTATATATTTCTTTCAAGTTTGATTACAAATACAATTCTTGATTGCTACAGTATTTTTCCCTTCTTTTCTCGATCCCTTTTCTATAGAGGGTCTTTTCCATTATATAGTTCTTGGCCCTCCACTTGTTGACCATCCAAGCCACTACTTGAGTGCTTGTTCCATCGAACATCCTCTCAGGCCCTCTGTGCATTGGGGTAGCCAATGTCTCACTGTTTAGGGATTTTTTCCACATTAATGCAGCTAGAAAGTTAGTTGCAGAGCATTTAATGCGATGGTAGTAGCTTTTCCTTGAGATATTTCATGGTCTCCCTCTGTTTGTTCCTTCTGGATACTTAGCCACATTAGTGGAGTCGTCCGGACTATTGCCCCTGGTTTCAAACCACACCTTCTGACTTTGGCTTTGCCCTGCTGAGGAAGTGTTCCTCCTCGGACAGCCTTTTCGAATGGTTATGATCAGACCTCACCTCTTTACTTACCAACACGAATTCTTAGGAAGGTGTTTACCCATCCTCGGACAATTCATGTCCTCGGATTAGGCCCCTGACCCAATATATATGTAGATATGCATTCCTCGACCTCTCACCCCTACAGGTATCTTTAACTCTAAGAGTAAAGAGTGAATATTAAGGCAAGTTGAGTTAACCCAACTCACTTGATACGCTTAATAAACGGGTCATGTTGGATTGACATGAATTTAACACAACCTATTTCGACCTACATAATATTAGATATAACATCCATTAAGAAATCATTTTTTATTTCTTTTACATCCCAAAAGTAGTGCATACACTTCAAGTCTTCAACCCACATTCAAAATAATATAGTTTAACAAAAATATAACATCTATCTAGAAATAAGTTCTTTACACTCCAAAAGAAGTGCATACACTTCAACCTAAATTCAAAATAACATAGTTCAACAAAAATATAATATCCTCAGGATTCGTAAAGTTTCAATTTTCAATTATATCCATTGTAAGTGAAAGCTCGAAAATGTGTTGAAAACACAAGAGCTGTTTAGACTCCTAAAACAAAATTACGGCTCGATAGATTTTACACTAACTTAATACTAAGTGTGGAATAGTGTAAATGCGAACGGATAAAGAAATAAGCTACTCTAATCCATAATTAAAGCAACACAGTAGTAAAATGGAATGTAAAAGAGTAGGGAAGAAGGATGCAAATACAAGATAACACACCGATGTGTTATCGAAGAGGAAATCGAAAAACTCGGCGAAAAACCTCTCCACCGCCCTCTAAGCGGTAATCGATCTACTAGACAATCAGTTGGGATACATAAGTTAGCAAGAGACCCTCCAAGCCTATATACCCGATGTACCTAAAGTCCTCCAATCTCCTACTTCAACAAGGTTTCTCAGAACTGTATCTTGTCTAGTTCTCCGGATCTTGCAACAAGCTCCATGTTGCATCTACCATTCTTAGCTTCTTCCAATACTTCGCAGCAGCACCAAAACGTCACTTGACACTCTGAAAGGTTGTGGTGAGTGTTTGGGCTATCAACTTTTCAATAGTATAGAAATGGAGAGGTAGGAGTTGAGGAAATACTACAAGCAAATATGTAGAGAATTGTGGATATGACATCTCTAATTCTCAAGGTGTTTGGCTAGAGTTTTTTCTCAGAAACACTCCTCAACATTTGTGGGTAATGTGAGTATATATAGTGTAGGCACAGAAAGTGTGTATCAGAATGGACAGACTGGCAGAACAGAATGTCTCGCAAGTGTCTCGCGGGAAGGCCTTACCCGTGAGGTACTCGTGAGACACAGCTGTCTCCATCCTGGCCTGACTCTTTGCATTCCAGCATGTGCAAGGCACATGAGTCACTTCGCGGGATGCTTAGTCGCGAGCTACCCGCAAAAACTCTTCAGTCTTCAATCTGCTTGAGTCTTCACGCTCTCTCTCTATCACACAACCCTTACAATCAAATCCCACATTAAATACAGGGTACAAAAGATTGAATGCAATTACAACAAAATTTGGCAAGGAATATAAGCTAACAAAACACTTAGTTGTAAATAACAACTTTACAATCTCCCCCTTTAGCTATTCCATGACAAAACCCCTAAAATAGGCTCTAGACTTAAACGTGAGTTTAGGAACAATAGCAAAACTCACTCATACCTAATCTAGAAGGTGTGAAGCACTTGCACGTATATACTTGTAACCTGAAACACTTGCACACAAACAAAACTTTCATTAAGCTTATAACAAGTTGAACACAAGGTACTTACATGAGCAAGTAAAATGCGATCAAGTTTGTAAACACTATAAAACATGTAAGCATTTCTTGATCATATAAGAACAGTCATTAAAGAATGACTACAATGAACATTTAGCTAGTAAATGCTCATCCGGACACGCAATATAATTAAGAACAATATAAAGGATTAACTGCATGTCTTACACTCAACCAATGCAAAATACACGAAGTATTTGCATCTAGGATACAAGATCCTATTAGGGCACAAGAGTGAGGTACTTAAGACATATTAGCATATCCTAAAAGTACAGAAAAATGCTACAAAGCATAGAGAAGATCACAAATTATTGAAATTAAACTGAAAATAAAACAGAGTAGTAAGGCTTTAAACAAAAGCAGCAGTAAAAACTATAAACATAAAACAACAATTATAAAAACTAAAATTAATAGAAGTAAACCACCTATGAACCAATAACCAATGTTTCTAAGCCTACACCTATGCTCCCCCCAACACTATGCAAGCTTTTCCTTAGCTTTCCCTTAAAATTTTCTCCCCATTTTTGACCGAAATGGCCAAAGGGCTAGAACTGATTTGACTCTAAATCTGATCCCCGCGCCATGGACAAATCCTCGATCTATGAAGACAATGCGGTGATCTGTCCCTGGATGTATGCAAACTGGGTTGCGGTGTGTTGCCCATGGGAGTCTAGCATGAGAAACATCTGGTCCACTCTTTCCAGTAGACGATCTAGTCTGTCTGGTCCTCGTGCTGGTGCAGAAGATGGCTGTGCTGAAGTCTTTAGAGCAGAAGTAAATCGATCAATCTTTTCTTTTGTATCACCACCCTCGTCCTCAACACGATCCTGTGGTATCGTATGCACACTTGTTTTGGAGCCCTTGATGTGAGCTATGCTCCTATTGATTATGTGTGCACCAATGGGATAGTCCCGCTGAAACACAGTGAGACCACTCGGAAGTTTCAGTTTTGCCTTAGCAATTAATCCCATAATCAGAGAGGAAAAAGGCATTACAGTCCTTGAATTCTGCTTCGTAATGCTCTTTTTCAGCACATGGATGATATGGCCACAAATATCTATCTCCTTATGGGTAAAGAGATCATACAGAAATCTTGTTCTTGGAGTTGACAGTATAGTGAGGTTGGTAACCGGATACAAGTTGTGGATCATCACATATGCTAAAGCCCTCATCTCTGGTGAAAATGGTATTGTGTTCATGGATGATTTCTTCGGTGTGCCACCAAGTATTCTTATCATTTCTTCAGTAGAACCCAATCTGTCCTCATACGGCATTGTAATTGGCTGTGAGGGAGGACAAACCTCTAAAAAATCTTAGATGATCTCCCTTGAAATCACAAATTCTTTGTGCCTTACCTAACACTCGATACGGTCCCCTTTGACAGCAGCATTGGAGAAAAACTCCTTAATTATCTCTGAATAAATAGCCCCAACCGAGTTCAACAGCTTGGTCCACGTCCTTTCTTTGAACACTTCAAGAATGAAAGTGTGCTCAAGAGTTTCTAACTGAACCACCCTCTCCATGATAATGGTTGCTCTTTTGTAGCAATCATTGTATTTCAGATCAGCCTCAGCAGACTTAAAATGATCAGAATCAATGCGTGCACGTTTGGAAGATGATTTCTTGGTGGCTGCATGCTTAGTGGGAGCCATCTATACAAATGAACACAGAATAGATAGGAAACATGTGCAAAAACACAAAAACAAAACACAAAACTTGATTAGATTCAAGTTAGTTTCAAAACAAAGGTAAAACAACCTAAAACAGAACATAACCAATTCAAAACAGCATGCGAAACTAGATAAAGCAAGGAAACATAAACACAATGCATGAAAATAAGTAGCCGTGCATGTGTGTGCTTATGTGTGCATGTGTGTGCATGTGTTGATGCATGGGGGGTGCCCAGAGGGGCCTATGTGTGTGCCTAGTGTGTGCATGGCATGGCATTGAGGCACACAGTGATCAAAGTGTGTAAAACACACAAAAACTGACCAAAGCATGGTAAACATGATCAATCAAGATCAATTCCAAGCATTGGAACTCAGTTGAGTCCAATATAACACAGAAATGTAATTCGGACATTCTGTTAAACACCTAACATGCAACAATGCAATCCAAGTATAAGTAATGCATGAACATAGTGAAATCTTACCTCAATACATCCTAAAATGCCTTATGGGGCCAACACAGAAACACAAATAGCAAATGGGACTCAGCCCAATCAAAGTTTTTTTTTAAAAAAATCACAAAATAGAGAACCCCAACCCATTTTCGAAAAATCCCCCAATTTTGAAACCCTAACTGAAATTTCTGCATAATCTTAAAGAAACACGAGGAAAATGTTTTAGAAAACATACCTTGTAGTTGGAAATGCAAAAAACACGCTTAAGAATAATGGGGTTTGAGTGAAAATTGATTTTGGGTTGAGAAGGGTTCGAAGAGAGGTTGAGCGAAGGAAAGTCTAAGTGTTTGAAAAACTGTCATATCTACTACATAAAAACTGAAAACACGCGTTTTTCATGGGTTAGGTAGTAGCAAGACAGTCACGATATAGTCGTGAGAATGGCCACTGAAGCACAAAAACTTTCGCGAGAAGCTTTAAGTCGTGAATCAGTCGCGATACAGTCGTGAGAGTTTCTGTCTGAATTTGAAGAAATTCCAGTTTTTGCCTAAAACTCATTTCGCGAGAAGCTTTTAGTCGTGAAATACTCGCGTGACAGTCGCGAGAGTCTCTATGTGAATTTACAAAAAGTTTATTTCCTTTAAGCACTTTTCGCGGGAAGCTCTAAGTCGCGAGCTTTTTACGAAACAACCTCTGAACCAGTTTTTGTGGAAAAACACAAAAATGCATTTTGAACAAAAACTAAAAACACGAAAGTATAAAAACACTTTCAAAAACATATAAAACACTCAAAAAAATTTTTGGATTTAATTCGCAAGTACTTGAGCATACACATCACACAAATGAGATAGGTATTAATTGAATCAAAGTTTTGTGTGTGAGTATCAAACATGAAATAATCCTTAGACCAGAGTAAAGCTTCAATGATCAATTCAATCGAGTCATACACAACTGATACTAAATCAAGTGGACTATTTCAATTATAGAAATGAGCATATATGACCTCCCACAAAATGATTACACAACTTAGAAGCTTTTCATTTGGCTTCTGCATAAATCATAACATGTGATCCATTTTGGATAATACATCTCATTTTTGAGATCGGTGCTTGGGATTTTTAATATACTAACATTTCGAATTAGCTTTTGGCTTTTTAAGCACCATACATTTCAAATCAAGAGTCGCTTTCCCTTTTTCCTAGTCAAATACTAGTATGTGCGATAAGCTTTTACAGCTCAATATCTCTTTTCATTTGGAGATTTACATTTGGTGAGCTCTTTTTGCAAAAAATAAAAATAAAAATAAAGTGGGAAGAAATATAGGCACAAGTCTGTGCAAGTATCAAGACCATTAAGACTATTGATCACTCATTCATGACAAGTTTAAAGATCTATTTACAACAGTCACACATAATTTTCAAGATTTCTTCCACTCAGATAAATGTGCATACATAACAAGCTAAACTCGTAAATGCACTACGCCATTAGTACGAAGGTACTAGGCCAAACTCACATGTGATAAGCACAACACAAGCGATCAAACATTTTAAAGATTTTTCAATTTTTATGGGTTTTTGAAATTTTGAACACACTAAAAAAACAAATAAGTAAAGTAAGATCAATAAAACAGGTACAAACCAAACAAGTAAAAGAAACATAAACTAACAAGTCATGTGAGACCTAAACACCAGATATGCAACAATGAGCGAAGAAGGTTCACATAAAAAGATATAGTTTAAGGAATGATACTAACACCAATGGTCTTACGCAAGGACTCAAACCTCGGACCATCAAGAGGTTTAGTAAATATGTTTACCTTCTGGTTGTCAGTGTTAATGAACTCAAAGTACACAGTCTTTTCTTCCACCAAGTCTCGAATGAAGTGGTATCGGATCTCGATATGCTTTGATTTCAAGTGTTGAATTGGATTTTTTGACAAATTTATGGCACTTGTATTATCACATAATATACACATAGTGTCTTAAGTAATTCCATAATCACGAAGAAACTTTTTCATCAATAATAATTGTGCACAACAACTGGCCGTTGCAATGTACTTAGCTTCAGCCGTTGATAGAGAAACTGAATTTTGCTTTTTGCTCATCTATGATACCAAGTTGTTTCCGAGATAAAAACAACAATCGGAAGTGCTTTTCCTATCATGAATGCACCCGGCCCAGTCAGCATCAGAATATCCAGCTAGGCACTCAATTTTGTCTGAATACCAAATTCCATAATCAGATGTGCCATTTATGTAGTGGATAATTCGTTTGACTGCTGTCAAATGTGACTTCTTAAGTGCTACCTGAAATCGAGCACATACTCCTACACTGAAAGCAATGTCTGGTCTGCTAGCAGTGAGATAAAGAAGACTATCGATCATGCTTCGATAGAGTGTTGGATCCACTTCTACACCTGCTGCATCATGACTCAATTTTGCTAAGGAACTCATGGGAGTGGAAGTGTGTTTCTTAGAGTCTAGCCCGAATCTTTTTACAAGATTTTTGGCGTACTTCTCTTGAGAGATAAATATCCCATCTTCCCGTTGTTTTACTTGAAGCCCTAGGAAGTAGTTTAGCTCTCCCACCATGCTTATCTCAAACTCCCTTTTCATTTCTTCTAAAAATTCATGAGTTAGATGATCGATTGTGGATCCAAAGACAATGTCATCCACATATACTTGAGCCATAAGGAGAGATCTCTCATCCCTTTTGACAAACAAAGTTCGATCGGCTTGACCTCTCTTGAAACCATGGTCCAAGAGGTATGCAGTGAGGCGATCATACCAAGCTCTTGGTGCTTGTTTCAGCCCATATAATGTCTTCTTCAACCTCAACACATGGTTCGGAAAGTGAGGGTCTTGAAATCCCTTTGGTTGTTTAACAAACACTTCTTCGTTTAAAAAACCGTTCAAAAAAGCACTCTTCACGTCCATTTGATATAACTTGAAGTTCATAATGCATGCTATGGATAGGAGAATTCGAATTGACTCAAGTCTTGCAACTAGAGCAAACGACTTATCAAAGTCTATGCCTTCAACTTGAGTGTATCCTTGGGCCACCAATTTAGACTTATTTCAAACAACCTCACTATCTTCATCAGTTTTGTTCTTGAAGATCCACTTGGTACCAATACATGTGTATCCTTAGGCCTTGGTACCAACTCCCGTACATCATTTCTAACAAACTGATGCAATTCTTGATGCATGGACTCCACCCAATTCTCATCTTTCAAAGCTTCCTCCATTTTCTTTGGTTCAAATTGAGCAAAATAACAGTTGTACATCACATGATTCACAATATCGGTCGGTCATTTTCTCAAACGAAGTCCTTCATCTACATTACCTATGATATTACTGAAGGGATGATTGAGAATTACCCTTGATGACAGTCTTTTGGAGGTGGAAGGTTCTTCATTGCGAGAAATTGAAGGTTGAACTTCCGGAGGGGTGAGAGGGCTTGAAGACCCTTGTGTTGATCTAGTCTCCCTTCTTGGTATAGGAGATGTGGACTCCTTTTCTGGTGATTCTTTTTCAGCATCATCACCTTGAGACATGTTGTCCTCAACCTCACCCTTCTTAAGGTTAGATCCTTCACCATTATCATCAATATCCTTTTCAGATATGGTGTCATCGATGACCACATTTATTGATTCCATCACCGTCTTAGCGCGCTTATTGAACACTCTATATGCCTGGCTATTTATGGAATAGTTTAGAAATATCCCTTCATCACTCTTAGCATCAAATTTTCCAAAATTCTCCCTATCATTGAGAATATAACATTCGCTCCCAAATATTCAGAAATATTTCACCTTTGACTTCTTTTCTCTCTAAATTTCATACGATGTCTTCTTTGTTCCTGCTCAGAAGTAAATCATATTCCCAATGTGACATGAAGTATTCATAGCTTCAGCCCAAAACTTCTGTGGAAGGTTTTTGTTGAATAACATTACTCAAGCCATCTCTTGAATCACCTGGTTTTTCCTTTCAACTACCTCATTTTGTTGTAGAGTCTTTGGAGTTAAGAATTCCTTCTTGATGCCGTGTTCATTGCAAAATGCTTCAAACTTTGCATTTTCAAACTCCTTCCCATGGTCACTTCTGATTTTGACTATAGGAACTCCCTTTTCATTCATCAGCCTCTTGCACAATTTTTTCATCTTGTCACATGCTTCTGACTTCTCTCTGAGAAAATCCACCCAAAAATACCTCGAGAAATCGTCGACTACCACCATAATATAGTGCTTTCCACCCATGCTTTTTATTCTTGTTGGACCCATTAGATCCACATGTAGTAACTCTAAAGGGCGAGAAGTGGCAACCACATTTACTTTAGGATGGCTTGACTTTGTTTGTTTTCCCAATTGACATGGACCACAAACATTCTTCTCAATTTTCCCAAACTTTGGTAAACCAACCACAGTTTCAAGTTTCGAGACTTTCGCCACTTGTTTGTAATTAGCATGTCCAAGTCGTTGATACCATAATTCCAAGAGATTCACTCAAGCACTCCGATATGCTATGCATGGTTTGGGAATGACCCCATAACAATTATCGGTGGTCCTAAGTCCCTTCAAAACTTGAACACCTTTTTCATTTAGGATTGACATATTTTCTTTGAAAATTGGACTAAGAAGTCTTCATCATAAATTTGAGTAATACTCAGCAAGTTCACTTTCAATCCCTTAATGTACAGAATCTCAGTTAACAGAGGCAGTCCTAGAATATCCACTGTCCCCTTTCTAAGAACTTATGAATGACTACCATCTCCAAATCTCATAAAACCATCTTCCTTTTCTTTAAGAGTTTTGAACAAAAACTTATCTCCAGTCATATGCCTTGAACAGCCGTTATCAAGATACCACAAACATGAATTAAACACTTTCAATGCAGTATGAATAAAAAGACAAGCATGAGAGAGACATTTTTAACCATCAAAGCACGACTCATCTTTCCTCATTTCATTCAAAGATGAGTGTAGCTTCCTTTTTAGACGATCAAGTTTATCACACAAGTGTCTATTCCTTCTCTTATATTCATAAATTAAAGAATTTGACTCACACAAGCTGTTATGTATATCATTGTTTCTATGAACTAAAGATTTCAGCATGTGACTAAAGATTCTAGCATGTTTCTTTGATTTAAATAACTCTAAAAACGCATTACTAAAACAGTCTTCAAATATGCTCATAGATTCATTTTCACAAACACCTTTACTATTCTTGATGTTGGCTTTTGTCAAATCACTTTTCATGGCACACCAAGGGGTCTAGGATCACAATCAGGTATTTAAATCACAGCGAGTGTACCCGCTCTGATACCAATTGAAAGCTCGAAAATGTGTTGAAAATACAAGAGCTGTTTAAACCCCCAAAACAAAATTACGACTCGATTGATTTTACACTAACTTAATACTAAGTGCAGAATAATGTAAATGCGAGCGGATAAAAAAATAAGCTACTCTAATCCATAATCAAAGCAACACAGTAGTAAAATGAAATGTAAAAGAGTAGGGAAGAATGATGCAAACCTACAGCAATTTCATAACATCAAGAACAAACCCCAGTGTATACAATGTCAAATTCCATAGTCTCCTGTTACATCAAATGAGTGTTTAATTTTTCTCGCAAAGTATTGAATAGTAAAGCTTCTGGGCCATAGTCTTAATTACAACTCTCAATCATGTTGGACTTGGATGACACCTATCAACAACGTATCATTATGAGATACAGAAAAAATTTGGAGTGTACACAACGTTTAGTGTGGATGGGAAGAAATTTCATCATATTCCAATTGGTTAGGTTAATGAGGGACCTATTCCAATTTAATGATCCTGGAATTTTGTATACAAGTAATAATCAAGGAAACTTCCACCTAAAATAAGTCGGACTTTTGGCAAGAGAGAAAATTGATGTCTAGACAAAATCAAGCTAAGGCCAACTAAAATGGACCATATTCTTAATTTCTTATCTCTATTTGTTCCATGTACAAGACTTACAGTCAATGCTTGGCGTGTAAAAGTTGAATATCTTATCTAAAGTCCATCCTTTGAAAGCTTGAGAAAAAATTCATCTAAACCAACACAATATGTAAATTATAAAAGAATCAAAGAAAAATTGTAAAAAATAATGAAAACTTAATCTATGCTTAAATTCTTATAACGATGAACACAATAGCAATATCCTTTTAAATAAAAAATAAAGATAAAAAAATATATACTTATTTTGTACGTGTAGGGACCTGGTTCGAGCACTATTCTTTACGAATGAGTGGACTCAAGCCCGGCTGGCCCAATACAATGAATTTGTAGAGAGCGGGTCAAAGAACTAGGCCCTAATGAGGGTTGTACAATTAAGTATGGTAATACATGGATTAATAGACAAGAATACAGACTGAAAGTATGAAATTAGGCTTCTCGGCCACTTTCTTTAATAGTCTCTTTCTTATATCTCTCTTGGTATTGGGTTACAAAGATTATACAAATACTGAGACACCTCTCCTTTTCTTAAACTGCCGTCCTCTTTTCTGGAGGACTTCTTACATTTTATACCCCCTTCTGGTTAATCTCGGCCCTCTATTTATCGCTTATGCAGGTCATCATGCCAGTGCTTATCCCATCAGCCACCTTCCCATCCTTTCTGTAGGTGGTAGCAGCTGAGGCGGCACTGTTCAGGGGTCACTTCTCCATTTAATGCGGTCAGAACGTTAGTTGTGGGTATTTAATGTGGAGGTGACAGTTCCTCCTGGGATCGCTCCTCCACCATGCTCATATGACCAACCCGCTGTACTTGCCTCTGCCTTGGATAGCTGTGGAAGTTTAGCTCTGAAGACACTTTATTCTTCCTTACAATGATCAGTACAGGCCGAGGACATGATTGTCCTCGGCGGTATTACTGGCGAATGGACTTGTCCTCGAACACATCTTTCTCCTCGGCATGGGCCTTGGGCTTAGCGTAGAGTGGGCCGGGGTTGCCAAATTCTCTGGCCCTACAATAGCCCCTCAAAATCCTGCTGTCAGGCTCTTCGGACTGAGAGAAGGATTTTGACGTCCTCGGGCCTTTGTCGCGGCTTGTTAAGGCTTGTCCTCCATGAGTATCAGTGCCCTTTTGCCTGTCCAAGGCACGTTTCTGACGCCTTGATATACGGAGCGCACTCGCATTAAATTCAGGCGGCCCTGTACTCCCCACGTTCAATGGTGTGATGATAATCTAACGGTGGTGATCTTCTTGACTATTTGGGCGGGAAAACTTTGCACGGTTGTTATTTTTTATTGAGGGTATAAATACTCATTTAAATTGATCCGTCCATTGACTTTCGCATTCAAGAGATATTGTACACATACTTTGAATCTGGTCACGTCTTCAACTGAGCTTGCGACTTCTTTCAGCACAAAAAGCCTGCCCGAGGAGTTTTTCCTCATTTCTGTAAGTCTTCTTCTCTATCTCTAATTGCGTTCTCCCCTCTTTTAGACTTCTTTCTTCGTGTCTCTTAGTTGTCTCTGGGAATGGGTAGGCTCAAGAAATTTGTTGAATCTGAAGAGGCGATGGAGAAATTCATTGCTGATTATAGGATACCCAGCACTGTAGGTATAAGGTACTGTGAAGAGGGGGAATGGAGGTTTAGGAGGGAAGAGGGAGAGGTGGTGATTCCCATAATTGCCTTCTTAGAGGGTGGTATGCGGATCCCCATGGGTCAGGTGATGACAAGTTACCTTAGGCATTTCCGTCTCGCCCCCACCCAATGCGGCGTCAATATGTTTAGGATTCTGGGCTGTGTAGATGCCTTAAATGAGAAGATGGAGCTGAGGCTAACCCATCATGATGTGAACTGGTGCTATAACCTTTAGCGTCTGAAGGATAAGTCCTACTACATGAAGACGAAGGAGGATAGAGTACGGCTTATTCAGTGCCTCCCCTCGTCCAGCAAGGGGCTGGATAAGGACTTTCTCATCGTGTCCAGGGAGTGGCACGATGGCCTTCATTGTCCAACAGTAGAGGGCACACCAGGTGGGGGCACTCAGAGTAAGAGAGGGCGTTACTTTTTGGATTTTCTTTGCCTGCTTTGTTTGGTTGCTAATAGTAGTATGTTTTCGCTTTTTGCAGATCCACATGCTTTCGAGCGTCATTTTGGCTTGGTCAACAAGGAGGAGTTGGAGAAGGTGCTAAAGGCAGAGATTTTTGTGAAGAAGGCCGACAACCAAGTTAGGGCCGTTCACAGGATCCTGAGGTACGACCTTATTCAGAAGTTGTACGCTGCGCCAAGGTGTGTGATTAAGGCCAAGGATCCTCGGCTCCGGAGAATTACCGTAGTCGAGGACAGTTTCTTGATCCCGAAGGGGTCTCCTACTCTATAAGGTACTCAGTTGGCGGGTTCCTCTACATCCTGCCGAGCTGCGGAGGCTGAGGAGGGAGGTGAGCGAACAAAGGAAGGAGGTGCCAGCTCGGGTCCTGCCGAGGACGACTTCGGCGTGTTCGAACAAGTTCGCCTGTCTGAGGATCCTTCTGGTGACTTAGGTGACTAGAGCCTGATCGAAGCAGACTTCCTGTCAGCAGGGGGCTCTTCTCGAGCCGAGATGGGTTTCAAGAGGAAGACCCAGTCCAATTTGTTTGATCTGCTTGAAGGCCAGTCGGGGAAGCATCAGCCTAAGCTTTCTCCTCCTCCACCCAAGTCTCAGCCTGTCCAGACCAGGTCAGCTTCCACCCAGCCTAAGCTTCCTCTTCCTCCATCTCAACCGAGTCCATCATCCAGGCTCGAGCCTTCTGATCCTAAGTAGAGGAAGGATAAGGGTAAAAGGTCGATGGGAGGAGAGAAGCCCCATTCCCCCTAGGAGGAGGGCAATACTCAGCGACCTTCGAAACAATTGAAGATAGGGGCCCAGGGTCAGGACAAGCAGGTCGCCACCCGTCCCGAGGCTAATGACTGGCTCCCAGCCCCAATGCTCCATGAGGGGCCTCTGATGGACAATGCCCCTCTTAGAGATTTCCAAGGGGGTGAAGGCACACTTGTAGCCGATGCACTGGAGAGATCCCTGCTACTCCCTACGGATATGGCTGAGTTGGAGGCTTTGAAGAGCAAGGAGGTCTTCCTCAGCCTCAAGTGATACTTGGGGATGGTAAGATTTTCAGCACTTATAATTCTTCTGACTTCAATTTTCTTTTTCTTTTTGTTTCTTTCTTACTTGTGCGTTTGCCTTAATTGGCAAGCTATTCAGGCTAATTTCAGATTGGATGAGGCCTTCATAAAACAGGACAAGGCCATTGACGCAGAGCGTGACAAGCGCATAGCGGCTAGTCGGACCCTCAAGGCCACCGAGGCTGATCTCGCGAAGGCCCGAGAGGAGCTAAAGGAAGTAACCAGGGCTTGAGATAGTACTGAAGCAGGCCTGTCAGTTGCCCAAAAGCAGGCCCAAGACTAGATGAGTTGATCGTTGATCTGAAAAGGCAGGTGGCTGATGCCGAGAGGGCCAAGAAGGCAGCTGAGTGGGCCAAAGAGGAGGCTCTTAGGGCTAAGACTGTGGCGGACTTTGGTAGAGAGGAGGCCCAGGCTTCCAAGGAAGAAGCCAAGGCGGCGGCTTATGAAGCGGGGGTGGTCGAAACGGAGGCCGCTCTCAGAGCCCAAGTCCCTGGGGTATGCAGGCTCTACTGCTCTCAGGTCTGGAGTGAGGCTCTCAAACAAGCTGGGGTTGAAGCTTAGTTCGTCCTATGGAAGGAGGAGAGTGTATATTATCCCTTTGCCATTCGCGAGGCTGTTCCTCCCAACTCTGAGGTTGGGGCGACTACTGAGGAGACTGATGCTACTCCTGGTGAAGGAGCCGAGGAGGCTGCGGTTATTATCGAGGTGGTTACTACAGCTTCTGATGATTCTACCGTAGGAACTGGTCCTCTCGGGGCGACTGAAATGGCCAGAGGTCCCGATGAAGAAACACCTCAGGAGACAGCAAACCTCTCAGCCAATGTCTAGACCTCTCTTACTGAGGATACAGCACCCTCTGCGGTGCCCTTGCAGGTTGTTCCTCCAAGTCAGAGCTCAGAGGATCCTGAGGCCGCCACAAATCAGCCACTCTCGGGGGGGAAGAAGATTAAGCTGAAGAAGTAGGCCCCTTGGCGCCTTTGTTTTGTCTCCCTTCTATTTTTTGGAACAATGTAATGGCGCTTTTGCCTTGTTTCTTTTTTTAGATATTG
Organism: Quercus glauca; assembly: GCA_023736055.1. Taxonomy (NCBI): domain Eukaryota; kingdom Viridiplantae; phylum Streptophyta; class Magnoliopsida; order Fagales; family Fagaceae; genus Quercus; species Quercus glauca. Next base: position 25,747,041 of record CM043324.1, on the reverse strand, counting down.
GAATATGATTCCTGTTGTGTACCTTTTATGAACTTAATGTATCGTGCGTTTTGTTTTCCCTTACTTGTTGGATACCTATGTAATTTGCTAAAGTAGTAAGTTTCTCCAAAAACTTGAGTCCGAAAACCACATAAGGCCTTGGTTCTGTCTAACACTTATTATTTTGAAGTAACTAGTTTCCCCATAGGTTTGAGTCTGAGGACCATGCAAGACCTTGGTTCTGTCTAGCACTTACAGGATTTATCGAACTAGTTAGTTTCCCCATAGATTTATCGAACTAGACCTTGGTTCTGTCTAACACTTATTATTTTGAAGTAACTAGTTTCCCCATAGGTTTGAATCCGAGGACCATGCAAGACCTTGGTTCTGTCTAGCACTTACAGGATTTATCGAACTAGTTAGTTTCCCCATAGGTTTGAGTCCGAGGACCATGCAAGACCTTGGTTCTGTCTAACACTTATTATTTTGAAGTAACTAGTTTCCCCATAGGTTTGAGTCCGAGGACCATGCAAGACCTTCGTTCTGTCTAGCACTTATAGAATTTATCGAACTAGTTAGTTTCCCCATAGGTTTGAGTCTGAGGACTATGCAAGACCTTGGTTCTGTCTAACACTTATTATTTTGAAGTAACTAGTTTTCCCATAGGTTTGAGTCCGAGGATCATGCAAGACCTTGGTTCTGTCTAGCACTTAGATGATTATTAGGGTAAGAAGTATGCAATCATGACAGACTTGAAATATGAATTGACAAAGATGCTTTTATAAATAATAATACCTTCGCAGGTTATTTACATTCCATGGACAAGGTATAAGTTTTTCATCTAAATCTTCTAAGTAATATGCACCTATTCCCGCCACTGAGGTGATTCGGTATGGTCCTTCCCAGTTGGGTCCTAGCTTCCCATATGATGGGTTCTTGGTAGCGCCTACAACTTTCCTTAACACTAAATTCCCTGGTGCTAGTGGTCTTAACTTCACATTAGCATCATATCCCTACTTGAGCTTTTGGTGGTAGTAGGCCAGCTGGATCATTGCCTTCTCCCTTCGTTCATCAATCAGATCTAGGCTCTCCCCCAGCAGCTCATTATTACCGTCCAGGGAGAAGGAGCTCGTTCTAAATGTTGGGAAGTTTAATTCTAGAAGGATAACAGCCTCGGCCCCATAGGTCATGGCAAAAGGTGTTTCCCCCGTTAACTGCCATGGTGTAGTGCGGTAGGTCCACAGGACGTGCGGCAACTCTTCTACCCATCTTCCTTTGGCGTTATCTAGCCTTTTCTTCAACCTATTAACTATAACCTTGTTGACAGTCTCGACCTGCCCATTTCCTTGAGGATAAGCCGAAGTTGAGTACCGATTCGTGATCCCCAGCTCACCACAGTATCTTCTGAAGGTTTTGTTGTCAAATTGAAGCCCGTTATCCGAAATGAGGGTATGGGGAACCCCGAATCGCGTGACAATGTTCCTCTAGATGAACTTCTTAGCATCCACATCTCTAATGTTGGCCAAGGGCTCAGCTTCGACCCACTTTGTGAAATAATTTGTGCCGACTAACAGATATCTTTTGTTCCCTGGTGCCTTGGGGAAAGGTCCTACAATATCCAGGCTCCACTGGGTAAACGGCCATGGGCTGGATAAAGGATTTAGGGCGCCACCTGGCTGATGAATGTTTGGGGCAAACCTTTGGCATTGGTCACACTTCTTTACATACTCCAGGGCTTCCTTTTGCATTTTCGGCCACCAATATCCCTAGGTGATGGCCCGGTGCGACAGGGATCTTTCTCCTGTGTGACTCCCACAGATCCCTTCGTGCAACTCCTCGAACAGTAGTTCTGACGCCTCAGGGTGAATGCACAGTAAGTAGGGTCCTGTGTAGGAGCGCCTATATAACTTTTGGTCCTCAGATAACCAGAACCGAGAAGCGTTCCTCTATATTTTATCAGCCTCTGATTTCTCCTCAGGTAGGATATCATCCTTGAGGAAACTCATTATAGGGTCCATCCAGCTGGGGCTCACCCTAGCCTGGTGGACATGGGTCATACCCCTTGCCCCTTCATTTGCTCTCGCTAAATGCTTAACAAGGATAACTCGGGGCAAATCTCCTGCTGATGATGTAGCAAGTGTGGCCAATGAGTCTGCATGGGTGTTTCCACTTCTGGAAACATGTGACAAGTTGAAAAGGTCGAAGCCTGACTGTAGGCCCTTAACTTGGCTTAAGTACTCTTGCATCCTCACATCTCTGGCTTCCAGTTCTCCGTTTACCTGGCCCACCACCAACCTTGAATTCGAGAACATATCCACGGCTTTTCCACCCATTTTTTGCACCATGACCATACCTTGTAATAAGGCTTCATACTCGGTTTCATTATTTGTGGCAGGGAACCTAAGTCTCAGGGACTTTTCCACAACAAACTTCTCTGGGAATACTAGGACTAGCCCTACTCCAAACCCCCTTTGATTCGCGGCACCATCAACGTACACTTTCCAGCGTAGGGGCCCTAGAACAGAGACTGACCCAACCGATTTTTCCTCCATGTCCCCCTTTTCAGCTACTGCCTCTTCCAGTGGTTTAGCAAACTCAGTCACCAAGTCAGCCAGGACCTGGCACTTTATAGAGGTCCGAGGCATGTATTTAACGTCAAAAGCCTCTAGAATCGTGTTCCACTTAGCGATTTTTCCAGTGTAATCAACAAACCGAAGTACAGATCTCAAGGGCAGTTGAGTTAGGACGACTACCGTGTGGGCCTGGAAATAGTGGGGAAGCTTTTGCGTAGCATGGACTACAGCCAGTATGACTTTCTCCAAGGGCAAGTACTTGATCTCAGCATTATGCAGTGACTTGCTCACGTAATAAACTGGCTTTTGAATGCCATCGTCATCCCGTATCAGCACCAAGCTCACTGCATGAGGGGCCACGGTGATGTAGGCATACAGGACTTCGTCGGCTTCAAGATTAGACATGATAGGCGGTTGGGATAGGTATTCCTTGAGCTGCTGGAAGGCCATGGCACAATCCTCGGACTACTCGAACCCCTTCCACTTATTAATCAGGAGGTAGAAAGGCCTACATCTATCAGCTGACCTAGAAATGAACCGGTTTAGGGCCGCGATCATTCCAGTGAGTTTTTGAATCTCTTTAGGGTTTTGTGGAGGCTTCAGGTTATTGATAGCTTTAATCTGATCAGGATCGACTTCAATCCCCCTGTGGGTGATGATGTAATCCAGAAACTTGCCTGACCCTACGCCGAATGAGCATTGGGAAGCATTCAGGCGCAGCTTGCGTTTCCTTAGGATGTCAAAGATACAGCCGAGGTCTTTGAGGTGCTTGGACACCACTTTACTTTTTACCACCATGTCGTCAACATAGATTTCAATACTTTTGTCCAGCAGCGGCTCGAACATTCTCGTCATCATCCTTTGATATGTGGACCCAACGTTCTTCAGGCCAAAAGGCATCATCTTATAGTGGTAATTCCCAACGGGTGTCACGAAGGCAGTCTTCTCTTGAGCGTCCAAGGCTAGTGGTATCTGATGATAGTCCTGGAAGGCATCTAAGAAACTCATCTGAGGATGTCCCGCGGTGGCATTCACCAGCTGGTCTATCCGAGGCATAGGGAACGAGTCCTTTGGGCATGCCTTGTTTAGGTCCATGAAGTCTACACAAACCCTCCATTTTTCGTTTTTCTTCTTGACAACCACAGTGTTGGCCAACTACTCAGGGTAAAAGATCTCCTTGATGGCCCCCGCATGCTTAAGCTTTTTCACCTCTTCTTTAATCACCTCAGCATGCTCCTTTGAAGGGCGCCGAAATGGTTGTTGCTTGGGAACGACGGATGGGTTGACATTAAGATGGTGACAAATAAAGGCTGGGTCGATCCCTGGGGCATCGCAGGCGTCCCATGCGAATACGTCAATGTTTGTTTTGAGGAACACCATCAACTCCTCCTTCTCCTGAGGAGGCAGCCGAGCTCCTATCTGAAAGAACTTCTCTGAATCATCCCCAATGACTATCTTGTCAAGATCTTCACACTTTGCTTCTTCGGCAGCTGCATTGAGAGGTGCCGCCGGGTTTTTTGATTGCTATAAGCCTTCTTCGGCAGTGGTAGAGGGTCCTGTATTAAGCCGATGCGATGTGGCAGCTACCATGCATTGCCTTGATGTGGATTGGCAACCACGGACTTCGAGGACATGATCCCCTGACGGGAATTTCACCTTCTGGTGCAAAGAGGAGGCGACAGCCCCCAAGGTGTGGAGCCAGGGCCTGCCGATAATGGCTGTGTATAGGGAATAGGTGTCCACCACTATGAAGTCTACCTCCACCACCTCTGGGCCGATCTGGACGGGTAACCTAATCATGTCCTTTGGGATAACTAGCTTTCCATCGAAGCTCATCAAGGGGGAGGTATAGGGCGTCAAATCTTCTGGTCGCAGCCCTAACCCCTTGTAGAGGTCGGGGTACATAATCTCAGCTCCGCTGCCACCATCCACCATCACTCTTCTCACGTCGTAGTCCCCGATTCTAAGGGTGATGACCAGTGCGTCATCGTGGGGCTGGGTGGTCCCTATCTTGTCTTCTTCTTAAAAGCACAAGGTTGGGTAGAAACTCTTCCTAGCCTTCTTCGACTCCGATTGGGATCCCTCAGCCCGTGTTTGGGCCACGGACAACACTCGCGAGGGGCGCGCGTCTGTTCTTCCTGGCACAGCCAAGATCACATTAATTGTTCCCGTTAGTGCCTTTAAGGCAGTGTCCCTCTGGGGCTCTTGATAGTTCTGGACTTGGCGGCCACTGGAATGGTGCAGGAGGTGCTTCAGCTTTCCTTCCCAGACCAGATGGTCCAGGTAGTCCTAGAGGTTCCTGTAGTCCTCCGTGGTGTGTCCGTGGTCCTGATGATACTGGCAATACAGGTTCTGATTGCGCTTCATGTAGTCTCCAGCCATCTTATTCGGCTCCTTAAAGTATGGCTCATTCATTATCTTTTCCAGCACCCTGTGTACTGGCTCTCGGAATACGGCGTTGACAGCCTAAGCGTTGGCCGACCTGGATTGCCCCACAAAATCTCTCTTCGGGCGGTTGTTGTTGTATCGGTCCGACCTGAAATCCTTCATCTCCTAAAGGATAACCTTTTCTTTTCCCTTACTTTGCAGCTGATCCTCTTTCATTCGCTTATACTTATCGATCCGGGTCATCAGCTGGTGCACATTGGTGGCGGGCTTGCTGGTTAGAGACTTCCTTAGGCCATGCCCCATCGAAAGGCCGTTTTTTAAGGTCTTAACAGCGACATCTGCATATTTGCCGTCCAGCTCGTTGTATATCTCCCAAAATCTGTCCGAATGAGCTTTTAGAGTTTCCCCCTCATGCATGGTTAGTGCCAACAGCGCACTTAAGGGCCGAGGAGTTCTGCTGTTGGTGACGAATCAGGAGCCGAAGGCTTGGGTCAGCTGCCTGTCTGAGTCTATAGAATTCGTCTTGAGGCCATTGAACCACCTCATTGCTGCTGGTCCCAAGCTAGAGGGGAAGACTCTACACATCAGCGCCTTATTCTTGGAGTGGACGGCCATCCATTGGTTATATTGGCTCACATGCTCCATAGGGTCCGTTTTGCTGTTGTAAATGGTGAAGGTTGGCTGCTGAAATCGCCGAGGAAGCATAGCCTCTTCAATGTGGCGGGTGAAAGGTGACTTGGAGAGTTGGCCTAGTGCCCTACTCATGGCATCACTCCCCACGCCTCTGGGGGATGGGCTTCTATGCTTGCGCCTCCAGTAGTGCTCCTCTTCGTGGGAGAAGGTTTCGCTTAGAGGGGTCCTTAACCTCCGCCTATAGTCATCTCGCCATCCTCGTCGAAGGGCGTGTCGGGACTAGGATGAGATCGCCTTCCTTGTGCATGGCGTAGCTCTCTCTTCAAATCATCTATCTCCCGCTACATGGCCACCTTATCATCCTGTCTCTTGGACACGTGGCTTTTGACCTCTTCCGACTGCATGGTCTGGTCGTCATTTCGCCTTCGTAGCACGTGGCTCCCCCCGTAGGTGCGACTTCCGCTAGTCTGTGTGGTGTGCGCGCTTCCCTCTCGAAACTTCCTGTTTTCTTCGTTTCTACCACGCTCGGGGTTGGGGAAGGTACCCTATGGTTGGGACCTCGCTGGTTTGGACTGGTGGGATCCTGCTTGGTGAGGGCCAGTTCCTACCATGCTTGATCATTGCCCTAACTAATGCACAAGTTCTCCCCACAGATGGCGCCAATTGTAGGGACCTGATTCGAGCACTATTCTTTACGAATGAGTGGACTCAAGCCCAACTGGCCCAATACAATGAATTTGTAAAGAGCGGGTCAAAGAACTAGGCCCTAGTAAGGGTTGTACAATTAAGCATGGTAATACATGGATCGATAGACAAGAATACAAACTGAAAGTATGAAATTAGGCTCCTCGGCCACTTTCTTTAATAGTCTCTTTCTTATATCTCTCTTGGTATTGGGTTATAAAGATTATACAAATACTGAGACACCTCTCCTTTCCTTAAACTGCCGTCCTTTTTTCTGGAGGACTTCTTACATTTTATACTCCTTTCTGGTTAATCTCGGCCCTCCATTTGTCGCTTATGCAGGTCATTATGCCAGTGCTTGTCCCATCAGCCATCTTTCCATCCTTTCTGTGGGTGGTAGCAGCTGAGGCGGCACTGTTTAGGGGTCACTTCTCCATTTAATGCGGCCAGAACGTTAGTTTTGGGCATTTAATGTGGATGTGACAGTTCCTCCTGGGATCACTCCTCTACTATACTCATATAACCAACCCGCTGTACTTGCCTCTGCCTTGGATAGCTGTGAAAGTTTACCTCCGAAGACACTTTGTTCTTCCTTACAGTGATCAGTGCAGGCCGAGGACATGATCGTCCTTGGCGGTATTACTGGCGAATGGACTCGTCCTCGAACACATCTTTCTCCTCAGCATGGGTCTTGGGCTTAGCATAGAGTGGGCCGGGGTTGCCAAATTCTTTGGCCTCACAGTACGTATGATAAAGTCCTATCACAAAGTTTTTTAAGACTCATGTTGATTAGTGATTAGAAGTTATAAAGGAATAATCATCAATATATATATATATATATATATATATATATATATATATATATAAGCAGAGATCTAATGCGAGAGTGCGTGAGGTCTTACCAAGTGACGCTTTAATTTTGCATTTAGGATTTTTTTTTTTTACCTCTTTCATTAAGTTTTTTTTACTGTTACCCAAAAGTTTACATTAACTTATTTTACTGTTATTTCATTAGTCTCTCATTAATTGTCTAAACTTACATCATACATTTCTCTCTTTTTCATGTATTTTAGCATACCCACCATTTTAATATTTTAAAAAAGTAAAAAAATAATAATTAAGGACTAATAGTAATAACTAACTAGATAAGGCCTTGGAGAGAGATAGAGATACATAAAAATGTTGTGAATTGTTAAATAAAACGCATTGCTTCACTATAAAAAACCTGAGACTGACAAAACATTTGAAAGAGAGAGAAAGAGAAATGTGAGGGGACGTAGCCTCCGTCATATTGGCCTCCTACCACCATTAAGACGCCGAAACCCCTACGGGTATTTTTTTTTTCTTTTTAAATTAGGAGATTGAATATGATTTAGGTTTGGGTAATTTGGTTAAATAGTTTTTGTTTTGAGTATGTAAGTAGAGAAAATATTTGGTACGTAATGTAAAGCCATATTCTACCATGATTTTAAATCATCTATAAGACATATGCATACACACTTGCCCACACCATGTTTTAATGTCGCACTATCAATGAGTGGAAGACAGTGAGAGAGTTGGATATACTTTTATTTCATAGTATTAAATATGTGAACACAACACAAATTATTTGATTTTCACTGTCCTGTTACTCTTTTGCATTTATTTTTTGTTTCATGATTTAAAAAAAAAATTAATCTTACCTTTTTTTTTAGGGTGAAAAATTAATCTTACCTTGAGAAGGCTATAAATATGCAGTGAAACAACAGTTAAAAATTGCACACACATAACCATTATAATTATTCAGTACAAGGAATGAGTAAAAAAAAAAAAAAAAATTGGAGGAATATTATAGAATAAAAGTTGTTACAAAATGTCTCTCTCTCAGAGACCTCATGCGAGAGTGCATGAGGTTCTGCCAAGTGGCATTCTAATTTTGCATTTTGCATTTTTTTACTTCTTTCATTAAGTTTTATTTTATTGTTACCCAAAAGTTCATATTATCTTATTTTACTGTTATTTCATTAATATCTCATTAATTGTCTAAGCTTACACCACACCTTTCACTATTCTTCATGTCTTTTAGCATACCCATTGTTTTAGTATTAAAAAAAAAAAATAAGTAAGGGCTAATAGTAATATAACTAACGAGATAAGACTCTAAAGAGAGATAGAGAGACACAAAAAATGTTGTGAATTGTTAAATAAAAGGCACTATTTCACTATATATTACCAAAATAAAAGACCAGAGACTATCAAAATATTTGAAAGAGAGAGAAAGAGAAACCTGAGGGGTCACCACTTTCGTTATACTGACCTCCCATCACCATCAAAACACCGAAACCCCTACGGGTAATCTTTTTTTCTTTTTAAATTAGGGGCTTAAATATGATTTAGGTTAGGTAATTTGGTTGGTTAGTTTTTGTTTTGTGTATATAAGTAGAGAGAATATTTGGTGCGCAATGTAAAATCATATTCTACCATGGTTTAAGTTTAAATCATCTATAAGGTACATGCATACACACTTGCTCATACCATGTTTTAATGTCTCACTATCGATGAGTGAAAGATAGTCAGAGAGTTGGGTATACTTTTATTTCATAGTATGAAATATGTGAACACAGCACGAATTAGTTTATTTCATGGTCCCATTACTCTTTTGCATTTATTTTTGGTTTCATGATTTAAAAAAAATAATAATCTTACCTTAAGAAGGCTACAAATATGCAGTGTAGCTACTAAACCAATTTTTAATATCTTAAAATGTATATGTTTTTTTACTCTAATTTAGTTTACTTTTTCTTTATAATTTATGTACAATATTATTCAAAACTGTTTTATATAAAATATCATAAAATTATCCGTGCATCGGGCAACTTACTAGTTGATATAAATCATGAAATCAATAATGAAAGAATTAAAGAAACTTACTTATATTGATTGAAGGTCTTGATCATAATTATCAGAACCATTTCGTATATTGAAATATCAAGGGAGTGGCATGATGGTTTACCAATAGTACAGAAAACTCTCATTTTGTGGGGTTTGGGAAAGGTATTTAATTGGTAAGCCTTACCCTTATAAAATAGACTCAACACCACCACCACCACCACCATTGCAAAACTCACCACTATTGCCACAAAGTTAGTGCAATTTTGTGATGGAGTTCAAAGGGATTATGCCGTCAAAGCTAGTGGTGATATAGAGGGTGAAATTTGGGAATAGAGATTAGCACTTTGTTTGTGAGTTCATAAAGGAAAAAAAATGAATGAAATGGAAAAGAAATGAATGAAATGTAGTATTGTTTGTACTAACCCAATTGAAATTTTTATATTTTTTGTGGAATACAATAAACCGAGGGAAAAAAAAAACAATTAGAGAATTTCTAAAGTGAGGGTGAAAGCGTGGAAAGGGAATCTCATGCTCAGGGGTTCAGATGTATTTCTCTAGTCTTTGCTTGCTTCTCAGTATGGTGGCTCCCAAACTAGTTCTAATTAATTTTGCGTTCTGAATTTTGAATCGTTATATATTGATAAAAAAAAAAAGAAAAAAACTACTCAATATATTTATTTTATCTACAACTTTTTAATCATTTTTTTAAAATAAAATAATACAACTATCTACAACCTACTCATTTCATTTTCACCTTCGTTTTTCTCACATTTGCATTTAATAATTTTTTTTTTTTTTGGTACAAAGGGAAAGTTTTATTTATTCAAACAAACAGTTTATGAAAGTACATAGTTTGTTACATAGCACTTTCTAAGACTGTCCATTTGACAAATATCCTTGAAATACTTTTCATACACAAAACTCGGGCAAGACTCATAAAAAAATTCTATCCATTTGCAAGCTTCCCTTTTTAGCTAGTCCATCAGACAATCCATTAGCCTCCTGGTATATGTGAGCAAGAAGGATGATTCACTCGTGAGTGATAAGGGACCTGCAATCATTAATTAAAACATAAAGTTGTGGCACATAAGCACCATCATGTGTTAGCCATTGCATAACCAGGGTAGAATCTATTTGTAAATTAATATGTTTAAATCCTAGATTCCAAGCCAGATTTAAATCAAAACGAACAGCTTCTAATTCTGCTATGTAATTGGTTGTTGTTCCTAGATGAATAGAAAAACCTTTTAACCAAAACCCATTAAAATCACGAAAGACCCCCCCTCCACCAGCTCTACCTGGAGTACCAAAAGAACTCCCATTTGTGTTTAAAGTGATAAAAGGCTCTAAGGAAGGTTGCCAAAAGATGTTTTTTGTAATATAATTTTTTTTTTTAATGTTTTAAAAGATATGCAGAGTAGAAGAATTCAATGGCTAAATGAGTGGTTTTGTGAATTAGTTGTGGAACAAAGCTAAAAAAAGCTTTAAAACCCCTCTCATTTCTTGACAACCATAATTGCCAAACAGATAAAACAAACAAGAGTTTCCAAGGGGCTGATTTTCATAACTAGGAATGGATCCCAGGCTCTCATCTGTTACAAAAGTCAAATTTATAGAAGTATTGAAAAAGTTAAATGAATTATTGGCTGGACCATATATAAACAGAAGACTCTCTCTCTCTCTCTCTCTCTCTCTCTCTCTACACGCACAAAATGTTGAAATTAGCAATCACACGATAGGAGCTTCACAAACAATACTGCATTTCTTTATAATTTGTAAGTTTTCACTTGTTACCACTACAAAAAACGCTAGCTATAGGGGCTTTTTTTTTAGCCGCGTTTACTAAAAACGCGGCTATAGATACCCTGTACCCACGTGTTTCAAAAATGTGGCTACAACGATAGGCCTATAGCCGCGTTTTTGGTGTTTTTAGTGGCGTTTATGTGGGTAGGCTTATGGTTGCATTTGAAAAACGCAGCTATAGAAATGCTGATTTTTTTTTTTTTTTTTAAAAGATGTCCTATAGCTGCATTTGGAAAATGCGGCCATGGGCACACCTAAAGCCGCGTTTTACAAAAACGCGGCTTTAGTGTTGTCTGTAGCTGCGCATTTTAAGCGTGACTATAGGTTGAATAATATAAATTTTTTTTTTGAAAAATGACCTATAGCTGCGTTTTAAAACCGCGGCTATAGCCTACCTACAGCTACATTTCCCTAACCGTGGCTTAAAGCATGTCTATAGCTGCATTTTAAAACCACGGCTATAGCCTGCCTACAGCTGCGTTTTCCTAACTGTAGCTCAAAGCATGTTTGTAGCTGCGTTTTATAAATGCAGCTATAGCCTTGGTATAAATAAAAAAACCCTCAATTTCACACATACTCAGATCACTCCTAAAAAAAACCCCGCAGCCATAGCCTTGGTATAAATAAAAAAACCCTCAATTTCACACATACTCAGATCACTCCTAAAAAAAACCCTAAAAAAAAAACCCTTGCTCTCTATCACTCTCAACGCCACGCTATGCTTTGAGCCATGTTGTTGTGCTTCGATTGACGCCGCCGCCGCCGAGAACCTGAAGCGACCGCCACGAAGAACCTCTCTACGCCGTCGAGTAGCTTGCAATCTCCACCACCCATTTCCCTTCTCAGAGCTCTCTCTCTCTCTCTCAGTTGCCGTAGCCATCATTCTCAAGTAATATAGAGCTATTTTCTAGATCATTATTTGATTGGTCTAGGGCTTGGGGTTTCATTAATACCAACTCAATTCCTGAGTTTTTAGAACCATTATCTTTAGGTACCTAACTTTATGTAATTCTTTAAACTTCTTAATGTTCACTTTCGTGAGTACGTAGTAGTCGTGTTCAATAAAATACTTATTTACTTACTCTATTGTAATCATTGTACTTATAATTTTTTTTTCCTTATTTATTTACTTCTAAAAAAAAGGGAAAAATCTAAGAGAGCTTGGCACACTCTTGGTCTTCCTTTCATATGGGAAGTTTGAACTATTCATTTGGACTATGAACTTGTGCTTGTTAATCAGTACTGTGCTTTGAACTTTCTTATTTTCTCTGTTCTTCCTCCTTATCATCATACTGTGCTTTAAGACAATTTGTGCAATTTTTTTTATATTACATCCTTGATTTGGAGCTTGTTTTATGTTACTTTTCTAAAACTTATGGATGTGAGATGGTGTTATACTTCATTATATTTTAATAATTCTGTCTGGAAATCGATTATGTGGATATAGTGGTTGCTTATGATCCTTGTTGGCAGGTTCTGCATTTGCTTCGAAGCTATTTGGGTGAATATGTCCATGGACTCTCAGTTGAGGCTTATAGAATCAGTGTTTGGAAGGATGTATGTATACATACATCCTTCTCCTATTTTTATTTCCTCTCTTTTAAGTTTCACTCTTATTTTTCTAAATCGTTTCCTTTTACTTCTTATTTATTTATTTTTTTAGCCCTTTAGAAATCTATGCTAATAATTATTGACTAAATTATAGTTGAAATCAAATTATTTGAGATAATTAGATATATAGAATAATCTTCGTTAAGAAACTCATAAAAACTAGATTTATATTAAACTTTTATAATTACAAATTCTATATAATTATTGCAATTAAAATGGAATATTTATAATAAAGTTCGTATACAATCTAGTATGAAGTTTATATATTTATGTTATACACACAAACTTACTTAAATTAAGTTTCATATTTGTGAATTTGTTCATAAATACATAATTATGAACTCATTTACTAAATAAACAAACTTAAACAAAACTATTTATGGGTTAAGCTTGAACTATTCATTAACTGTTTGGGGTGGGGGGCCTGTTTTCTTGTATAAGACTAAATGAATGTGCCCAAGCACTAATCTATATCTATATATTACTAAAAGCTGAAGCGTAGCATTTAATGTTGCTATGCTCACATTGAGCCACGTCAGCAGCCATGTCATTTTCATCATCTTTTCTGAATTTTTAATTCAATTTGAAAATAGTTTTTCCCAATTTTTAATTCAATTTCCAGCCCTCTCTCTACTTTAAAGTCCACTTCTTATACATTTAAATTCACTATAAAGCCCAAGCCCACACCCAAATAAAGCCCAAGCCCACACCCAAAGCCTTTTCAGCTAACTCTCTTGGTCAAACCTGAATACTATTCCCTTTCCTTCTGTTACATGGAGCCCTATCTCTACTTTAAATTCCAGCTCACACCCAAAGCCTTTCCAACTAACTCCTTTTGTCAAACCTAAATGCTTTTCACGGTTACAACTTATACATTTCCTTTTCAGGTTTGGTTTCTTCCCCTTCCCTACCTGTTTCAGCTTCTATTCTATTGTTTCACGTTTTGTTTCATCCACGCTATATATCACGGTTTCAGCTTCTGTTCTACTGTTTCACTCATGGTTTCATCTTCCTGTTCTACGGTTTCAGCTTCTATTTCCGCTTCTAACGACAGTCTCTCTATCTTCCTTCCTCTCCTCACATCCATATAAATACTGACATAAGCCGGGTGATTCAGTTGAGGTATCCCTACATCCCAATTTCTTTTGTGCTTTATTCTTTTGCTTGATGGTTTTTTTTTTCCCTTTCTACGTTTGTTTCTGCCTTTTTTGTGCTGTGGTGTGGATGGTTGTTACGTTACATTTACTTTCTAAATCATTTTTGTTGGGTTGTTGAATTTGTTACTGCTGGGTTATTTAATTGGAGCACTGCTTCTTTTGGGTATGTCCATTTTGAGTTCTTTTGGGGATTTTCTAGGTTGGGAAAACTCAAAAATTGGGTATGTTCATTATGCACACAGAGATTTAGTTTGGCTGTCTATTTGGTTGCAACAACGGTGTGTTCTATGGTATTAGTTTTTGATGTCTTTGTTTTAAACTAGGTTGAGAAGTCTACAAACAAAGACTTTTTGTTCTGTAATTTTTTCTACTTTACTAGATATGTTTTTTTAATGGTGGAATTCTTGAAATAAATAATGGAAACCAGTAGGCTATGATAGTTCTTTATGCATGAGAGGCCAACCCTTCACCCTCAAACTGTTCGACAAAATGCCTGAGCCAAATTTAAAAAAAGGGGGTTTGGGCTTCGAGGCATGGCTTATAAAGATAGTGTTGACATTAAGCATCCTCCAAGTTTTATTGTATATTTGTGGTCAAATGTTTCAAAGGAACAACCTAAAGACTGCATTAGGATTATCAAAGACAAATGAAAACTATTAATGCCAAGCTATTATTCTTGCCGTGAGAAATGCTACTAACACATTAAAGTTCAGTTGGTTTAACCACAGTTAACCTAATTAATCTTTAAATGAACACTCTTTATGATCCAGATCCACACACGAATCCAAGGCTTTTTTCTATTTTTCTATTTTTTTTTTTTTTGAAATGCCAGGCAAGCTTCAATAGATAAATACAAATTGATCAGGGTAAAGGCTATTCATTCAAAGTATCCTTCTTGATCACATTCACAAACTGATATTCATTAACAAACCCCTGCCACCTATTATTGAGAACCCATTTGGCTAAGTAATGAGCTGCTAGATTACCTTCACAATTTATCCAAGAGAATGCCATTGGATTCAACTTTTTAGCCATATCACAAGTGTCTTCTACAATGCATATAGCTTGCCAAGGAACAGAGATAGGCCTTTCCCTTTCAAAGTTTTGTTAATAGAATTGATACAAATCTTTTGAGTCTCCTTCAGTTACTACTTTCCTCAAATTTAGTTCTTGGCTCAATAAAATTGCCCATCCAATTCCTTTTACCTCAGCTACACATACTGTAGTGTTACATACCATCCTTTTGACCCTAGCAATCACCTTGCCCCCAGCAATCACCTTGCCCTTCCAAAATCCCTTCCAAGGCACTTTGTAGGCTGTTTGCAACCTTAGTCATTGAGGGGCGAAGTACACTTTCACTTACACAATCCAATGCCAGGGACGCAACAAATGCCAGTGCCTCCATTTCCAATGGGGTAGGTGGTGGTACTTTTGGGTCCAAAAACCTGTGAATTCCCTTTTGGTTAGTGTATGGGACTATGAAATCAACTATAAGCCTTTGCTCACCACTAATAGTTTTCATAGATTTGGGTCAAATGTTTGATAGTTTGATTTAATAGAAGCAATCAAATCTTTTGTTTAGCAACCAAAATTAGGTCACCTTGATTTGACCTTCTAATTCAGTGTTTGACTATTTTGTTTCTCTAAAGCTTTGATTTGTTTGTCTCTCTCTGCCAATCACCCCTCTAAAAAATATTGCTTTATTATTTTGGTGTGGAGTTGAGGACTTAATTAACTAGATTCTCTGTTACATGCACAAAATTTGTTTGATAAAATACCTGATTGTTTTGTTCCTTCTCTAGAATTAAGTTCAAAAATTGTAAATGGAGATGTTCTTCTTACATAGTATATACATGGTCTTGGCAGTATATAATGTCCATTTAGCACATGGTTTATTTTAGATTTTTTTTTTTTTAATGTGTGATGTACTTCTTTTTGTATAATTGCTTTCTTGGTTTTAATCCTTATTTGAAAGTAGGAACATAGACGAGAAAAGCTAAGATTCACTTAATTTTCTATCATTTTGTCTTGGTAAGAATTTTCTTTTCTCCCTTTTGTTTAGTATATATATACTCATTGGCTTGAATTCAAGCTTGACTCACATTACTAATCAATTATAGAATAGATGACAGAGCATGCTAAATGTCTAACAGGTACACATGACATGAGAGCACATGCTCCATGTCTTTCAAACGATCAATATGTAAAATCAATTTACAATCTATTAACCCAACTATGTTACCTATTATATTAGGTGAAAGTTATGTTATTCTATTCAGATTAAGTTCTTGGTCTTAGGTTCTTAAAAGCTTTCTTTGCATTGTCTATGCTGGTAATTATTTGTATGCTTTATTAATGGTAAGTACTTAAATGACTCCAAGCAGTTTTAACATATATTTTTTAACAAATTTGCATTTAAATGTATATTTTTGTTTGTTTTTTTAGGGCCTGGTTTTAGTTTTGGTTTGGTATAAACTTGAAACAAATGCCATAAATATTTGGATTTGTCACTTTTGTATTTTTATTGTTTGAATAAAACTATATGGTACCATTTAAACATGTTTCATATAAGCTTTTGAGGTCTCAGGTCATGTTGTATTTAAACATGACAAAAGACAGTACCATTTTCCACCTTAGTACAGTTAGTACTGGTGTTTTATATATAACTTGGGTATATTGAATTTGTTTTGTGTGTATGCTCACTTTTGTTATTTATTTCTGAATTTCATGACGAAGACTAATAGAATACTTATTTTTCATTAAGATTTTTAATATATTGGATTTTTAAAAATAAATCAATAGTTGGGGTCAAGTTATTTGAACCATACATGTCTCCGTTTAATTTTCTTACTTGGTTGCTTTGTACTTCCTACCATTTAATAGATTAAATATTTTTTCCTTGCTTTGTCTAATTTTACTTATTGTTGACTTCTTCAAAGAGTAGTATTACAAAAAAAAAAATAAAAAATAAAATGAGAAAGGGAGAATTAGAGGTTGTGGGTCATAAGTCGTAGCCACATCCATTAGAATTTGAAGTTGGGTTATGCTTAAATAAGTTAGGCTCAAATTATTTGCAAGGACTTCCACAATTTTGGGCATGTTTGGGGTGGACATATTTGATGCTTTTCTCCTTCTAGGCTAGATTTGTGATCAATAATAATGGTTAGGTGCTTTTTTTTTTAATGTAATGTTGTGTATTGATCAGATTGTCCTCATTCAAGTAGTTAGCCATTTGCTCTAACATCTAAATTTAGAATGATGTCCAGGGGCTATCATGGTTGTTAAAGCATCAAAGCCAATTGCAGTGGTTGATGTGTATGGGTTTTTTAAGTACAAAAAGTAAAATGTTTGTGAGTTTCATTTAGTTTCCAACTTATAATATATAAATTTTGTGTTTCACATTCATGAGGTGAAGTGTTGTTTGATTGGCCCGTCCTTATAAAACATGCGTGAAACTGTGATTTGAATAGGAAAATATGACAAAATCCTATTTGTTATTGGTGCAATTGTTGTGAGAAGTCCAAATTATCTAGATAGGTAATTTGCAGTGATAATTGTATGGTCTAGAAGTTCTATTATCTTTGTGATGATTGGGTTTTGATGCATTGCTAATTTGATTTTCCACTAAAGAATAGTAAAATGTTTTGGATTCTTCCCTTTGTCAAGAGATCACATTAATAGGCTTGTCACACTCTCTCTCCCCTTAGCTCTCAATTAGTGACATTCATTTTCTCTAATTATTTTCTTTTTCCGTCTTTTCTATTTGTTTACATAGCCAAATATATCATAGGATTTATCTTAATAAAATATTTTTATGGGAATAGATTTTTTATGTTTATTTTTTTTAATGCAACTTCAATTTGTTTGATAGTTGGAGATTATTGGATTTGAATCTTGAATGTCTCCATTGGAAACACTAAGAGGTGCTAATTAGTTGAATTACAAAGTTTGTGGCGGATTTTGCCAGTTTGAGTTTGACTCAATCTTAATATCTTTAATTGTAAATTTATTGATATTAAGATGTCAGCGCAATTGTATGTTTATTTGATTTATTGATTCTTTTGTAATACTTATTAAACCAAATTGACTCTCAAAAAAAAAAAAATTTATTAAACCAAATGTAAAAGCACATTATGATTATTATAAAATATTACTTCATAATATTTGTATGTATCTCATTTTTAATGATATTGTGTGTAAAATTTTGACTATTTCATCACAAGAAATGTTCAAATTACATTTTTCATCTTATATTGGAGATGATAGCTTTCAATAGTTGAAATTAGAGAGATGTTTAAACTGGAACGTATTAACATTTGATCTAAAACAATCCCGTGCAAAGCACGGGTTAGCGACTAGTAAAAACTAAAAAGAGAGAGTATATAATAATAAAAATACTGCCTAGGCATGCGAGTCTGTTAGGTTGATGATGAGTATTCATTACTCAAGAATGTAACGTGGTGGTCAGCTTTGTTTACTCCATTTTCTTTAAGGCCTTTGTTCATGATGAAGCACTAGAATTTTAGTGTAGCCTTTGAATCTTGACACAAAAAAATACAGTAAACTATAGCAAATAACTCATTTCACCTTCATTTTTCTTTTTTAATTTAGCTTTGCCTCCAGCCTTTGTATGTTGTGAGTTGTGTGATATTAAACCCGGGTTTCCACTCTTCTGTGTGTGTATGTTTCAGTCCTGTGTCTTTCTCAAAAAAAGCACATATTAATTTGTTTGGATGCTCGAAGCTGGATAGTCTACCGGAGAAGCTATGGAATATTGAAAGTCTAGAGGAGCTCAGTGTATGCGGAATTGCTTTAAGAGAGTTGCCTTTCTCTATTGTTACCTTAAAGAATCTTAAAGAACTGTCTTTTCGGGGATGTAAAGGGCCACCACCTAAACTATGGAATAAGATTTTCCTCTTTAATTTAATGTCGAGAATAAGCCTAAATCCTGTGAGCTTGTTAATGCCTTCCCTTTTGGGTATGTGTTCTTTAACGAAATTGGACCTGAGTGACTGTAATCTCCAAACAATCCCTAATGGTTTTGGAAACTTATCCTCTATAATCCATTTAGATCTAAGTGAAAATCACTTTAGTTGCCTTCCTGAAAGTCTCGTGCAACTATCTAAATTGACGGCAATTAATTTACGCAATTGCACAGGGCTTCGTTTGTTGCCACAATTGCCATCAACGACTTATCGGGTTACAGCAAATGGTTGTACCTCATTGGAAACATTTCCAAATAGATTAACACCACATGTTTTCTGCCGTACACATTTTTCCTTCTTCAATTGCTTCAAATTGGCTGATAGTCATGGTCGGAGTTGTTAGAAATACTGAACGATTGTATTGTATTTCATAAAGAAGGAATATACATGCGATGCCTTTATATAGGAGGCATATGTGTGTGGTACAAGTAAGCATATGTGTGCGGTACAAGTAAAGTGTAGTACAAGTACAAGTGTGCTTTAGAAGTAAACTAGCTAGGCCTAAAGCCCATAACATAATATACATTAACAACCCCCCTCAAACTCAAGGTGGATGTGAGACCAACTTGAAATTGTCAACCAAATCACGAGTGCGTCCCTTAGGAAGTACATTGGTGAAGATATCTGCAAGTTGATCTTTGGAGGAGACAGAGAAAAGCTTGAGAGCACCATGGACAAGATGAGAACGGATAAAATGACAATCAATCTCGATGTATTTAGTCCGTTCATGGAAGACGTCATTGTGAGCAATATGAATGGCACTCTGGTTGTCACAATAAAGGGGAGTAGCAAAGGATGTGGACACACCCAAATCCTTAAGAAGCCATCGTAGCCAAAGGAGCTTAGATGTGGTGTCAGCAAGAGCACGATATTCTGTTTTAGTACTGGAGCGGGCCACGAAAGTTTGTTTCTTACTTCGCTAAGAAATCAAAGAAGAACTAAAGAGAAAGCAATAACCTGTAGTGGACCTGCGATCAGTGGGATCTCCTGCCCAATCAGCATCAAAGAATGCACGGAGTACAAGAGGAGACTGAGCTAAGTAGAAAAGGCCATGGAAGAGAGTGCCCTTCAAGTATCGTAGAATGCACAGAACAGTAGCATAGTGAGTCGATCGTGAAGCAGACAGATACTGGCTCACCTGATTAAAAGTATAAGAAATGTCTGGACGAGTAACTGTGAGATAAACTAGGCTGCCAACCAATCGTCTGTAAAGAGAGGGATTAGACAATGGTTTCCCCCCCCCCCCCGGAGGGTGTCAGATGCGCATTAAGTTCAACTGGAGTGTCAACAGTCTTGCTGTCAGTGAGTCCAGCTCGAGATAAAAGGTCAGATGCATACTTGGCTTGAGTAATATAAAGACCATCTGTGGAACGAGTGATCTCAAGACCCAAGAAATAGCTGAGATGTCCAAGGTCTTTCATCTCAAACTGCTGACTAAGAAAATCCTTGAGTTCTTGAATGCCATTGAGGTCATCACCAGTTATGATCATATCATCCACATATAGGAGAAGTAAAATGGTGCCTTTATCATTGAGACGGAGAAATAAGGCAGAATCATAAGGATTGGCAGTGTAACCCAAGCGAAAGATGGTGGAGCTGAACTTGGCAAACCAAGCTCGTGGAGCTTGTTTAAGGCCATAAAGTGCACATCGAAGGCGACAAACCTTGTTTGTTTCAACAGAAAGACCAGGAGGAGGTTGCATATAGACTTCTTCATGCAGATCTCCATTAAGGAAGGTATTTTTAACATCCATCTGAAAAAGATCCCATTTACTAGCAGCGGCAACAACTAAGAGGGCACGAACAGAGGAAATACGGGCAACTAGAGCAAAAGTCTCTTTATAATCAATCCCATACTCCTATGTAAAACCTTTTGCAACAAGACGAGCCTTGTAGCGCTCGATGGACCCATCAGAGCGAGTCTTGATCTTATAGATCCACTTACAACCTACCACAGACTGACTAGGAGGGAGAGTAACCAGATCCAAAGTATGGTTTTTGGTTAATGCATCAATTTCCTCTTTCATTCCAATCTGCCATAAAGGGTCAGTAGAGGCCTCACGAAAGGTTTGAGGCTCATGGAGTGAAGCAAGGGCAGTGTAACAATGATAGTCAAGTAAATGTGCAGGAATGGATCTTACCCGGGTTGAGTGGCGAGGTGGAATGTCTTGTGGAGGATCTTCAGGCGGAGCAGGAGCAGGGGACCTAGGCTCAAGGTGGGGTAGCTCGTCATCAACCTGTTCATCTACAACCTGTCTAGGAGAATCATCAAAAATATCTGGAGATTGAATAGAGAAGTCCAAAGGAGGATCAAGAGTATCTGTAGAAGGAACAGGAGACTCATCTGGAAAGATTTCTAAAACAGAAGAGTTAGTTAGGGAAGAACGAAAGTGAGAGAGTTCAACAAACAAGCGGTGTTCCCAAAAGACAACATTACGGGAAACACGAAGACGATGAGAGACAGGATCATAGCACCGATACCCTTTTTGAGTTTCACCATAACCAAGGAAACAACAAAGTCTAGATCGAGGCTCAAGTTTGTTGTGCTCATGAGGCTGAAGAAGAACGAAACAAGCAGATCCGAAGGAACAAAGGTAATGATAGTCAGGGGGTGATCCAAAAAGGCGCTCATACGGAGTCTGATTATGGATGACAGTGCTTGGAATGCGATTAATGGCATGAACAGCATAAAGAGCGGCTTCACCCTAAAATGGGGCAGGAACTTTGGCAGAAAGAAGAAGAGCACGGACAGTGTCAAGAATATGACGAAGTTTTCTTTCGGCTCGACCATTTTGTTGAGAGGTGCCTGGACAGGTTAGATGATGTACAGTGCCATAGGAATGTAACAGAGCTTGAAAAGCATATTGAGTATATTCAAGAGCATTATCAGAACGAAAAGTTTTGATATGTTTGGAGAATTGTGTTTCAACCATTTTTGCAAAGTTACTGTATATTGGTAAGATTTCAGAATGGGATTTCATAGGAAAGATCCAACTATAACGAGAATAATCATCAATAAAAACAACAAAATAACGAGATCCACCAATACTAGTAATAGGAGAAGGTGCCCAAACATCAGAATGAATTAACTCAAAAAAAATATTAGAGATAGATTCACTATTATTGAAAGGTAAAGCTGGTTGTTTTCCTAACTGGCATGAAGTATAATCAAAATTGTCTTTGGACACAAAACCCAACAGACCCTTAGAAGCTAACTGTTGTACCCAAGTAGATGAGGCATGACCAAGACAAGAATGCCAAAGTGCGAGAGAAGGTAAGGAAGAAACTGCAGCAGCGACAGAGACAGGAGCAACAGGTGGAAGATGAAGATTGTCCACGGGAAACATACGCCCAACCCTATGACCGGTCCCAAACTCTTGCCCCGTCCTCGAATCCTGCACAATACACCCAGAATAGTAAAAAATAAGGCGATATCCTAGTTCAGCTAATTGTCCCACAGAGCACAAATTATAGGAAAGGTCAGGTACATGGAAGACCCTAGGAACAGAGAGGTTAGAGGTCGAAACAAAACCTAGACTATTCCCATGCATGGTGGAACCATCAACTATATGAATATTAAGAGGATGTGGTGCAAGGTCAAGTTTGGAGAATAAGGATGAGTGAGATGTCATGTGATTGCAACAGGCAGAATCAAAAAGCCAAGTTTTAGACTTACCGGGCAGAACTGAGAGAGTAGTGGAAAGAGATGCATTACCAGCCATACAAACAGCCTGAGCTATGATCTCCTGTAGTTCAGTGGGGGAGAGGTTGATAGTGGATCCAGAAGACTGGGACTCAGCTAGAATGAAAGGCATCGGCGGAGTAGGCTCAATATTAGCAACAGTAGCAGTAGATTTGTTGCGACGGTAACAAGTTTCAATGGTGTGGCCAGGACGCTTGCAATAATTGCAGAACTTCTTGTTGGTCTGCTTGCGACGATTGTTAGAGCCAGAGGAATCACCTGATTGCTGAGGTTGCTTAATGAAAGGAGCAGAAGGAGTAATAGCCAAAACATTGAACTTATTCTGGGCTTGAAGGGTTGCAAGTCGAGCTTCTTCTCTAACCAACTCGTTTACAGCAGTATCAAGAGAGGGAGGAGGACTGCGATTAAGAAGCTGACCTCGGATGGGCTCAAAGTCCTTGTGAAGTGACATCAGGAATTCATAGAGACGAAATTCATCTCTAACTGTAGCATATTGCTGAGCATCTTTTAAGCATGCCCAAATTGGATCAGAAAGGTCAATTTGGTCCCAAATGAAGCGAAGCTGATCATAGTATTCATTGATGGATTGCCCTCGTTCTTGTCGAAGTTGATGCAATTTAACTACCAACTGATATTTCATGGTTCCGTGAGTAATGGAGTACCTTTTGCCTAACATATCCCATACTGATTTTGCATCATCAAAGCTGCCAAACAGATTAGAGATGGAGGGAATGGAAGCGTTCCGAATCCATGTTAGGATCATGTGGTTGTGACTATCCCATTCAATCATGCGACCAAGGAAGGCAGCATCTTCTTCACTTGCTTCCTTGACAGGAATGGTAATTGCACCAATACAGTATTGCCAGAGCATGCGACCCTTAAGAAAACTGCGTATAGTTGAGACCAAGATAAGTAATTCTTGTTCCCCTCCAATACAATATTGATGGGGCGAGGAAGAAAAACATCCTTTTTATCCATTTAGAAACATAATATGCAAAAACAGACCGCAAAAATGAAATCTACGCGAAAAACTGGGTAAGGAGAACCTGGACTGTAAAAAGTTAACCCCGTAGAAAAGTCCACGGTCAAAGTCAACGCTGGTCAACGGTCGGTCAAAGATGGTGTCAGCTGTGGTGGGTGACGTCAGCAGATGAGTGGATGATGACGTCAGCCCTAGGTAACGTGGCAGGATGACGTCAGCAGGACCTGAGGGAGGCGCGTCTTCTTCAGGTGGCGCGTGAGAGCGTGTGTAGGCTCTGATGCTTGCGAGACTTCCACGAATGCGTAGATCGAGGCGAGACGATCACGGTGGTAGCTGCAAAAACGTTATCGGAGCAAGATGCACGGCGGAGACGGTGATTGCAGTGGTTTGTGTGGTGCGGGACTCCTCAACGACGGCGGCTGCAGTTCCGGAACTCGTGGACAACGGCTGAGAGACGTCGAAGGTTCAACAGTGAGTGACTGCAGCGGCTGTTGTGATGGCGGAAGCGATAAGGATGGAGTAACACTAAGAGAGACAAGACTGCTAAAAGAAAGGTCAGAGCAGTGGCTCTGATACCATGTTAGAAATACTGAACGATTGTATTGTATTTCATAAAGAAGGAATATACATGCGATGCCTTTATATAGGAGGCATATGTGTGTAGTACAAGTAAGCATACGTGTACAGTACAAGTAAAGTGTAGTACAAGTACAAGTGTGCTATACAAGTAAACTAGTTGGGCCTAAAGCCCATAACATAATATACATTAACAGGAGTGACATGTTCTTTAACGTGCTGAGAATGCTATTAACATTTCATCAGGTCTCTCTCTCTCTCTCTCTCTCTCTCTCTCTCTCTCTCTCTCTCAATATATATATATACACACACACACACGCTAGGAAGCACGGACACTGACACTGGTACGACATGGTAACACAAACAATTTTTGAAAATTAAAACACGAAACAGCCAATACAATATTGGTATGACACGAGTATGACATGAATATGACATGGGTACGGCACCCTAAATGAAGTGTTCGTGCTCCTAGTGTGTGTGTGTATATATATGTATATATTTTGTCAATTTTAAACATCATGGTTTGTACGTTTCAGGAACTCCGCAAGCAATCTATATATTTTGGTTACTTTAATATTGTGATTCCTGGAAGTAAAATTCCAAAATGGTTTAGCCATCAGAGCGTGGGGAATATAGTTAAGGCACAAGTTACTCATCCCAACAAAAATTTGCAGTCTGTTTCGAGTAATAAGTGGATTGGATTGGCTATGTGTACTGAATTGTCATGCCCCAATTTTTATCTTTCTAATAATGGCCATTTTCTAACATGTCGCATTCTAATTAATAACTATGAAGGTTCAAGCTTTTATGTAGCCATTAGTACTAGATTGGTTCAGATTAAATCAAGTCACCTTTGGATGTCCTATAGACCCTCTCAAATGTTTACTAAGAATAATAGAGCAGTATTGAGTCGAATTAATGAGAATGGATTCATACAGATGGAGGTTAGATTTTCATTTCAATATGATTTAAGCCACTGCTAGGAGATTAACAAAATGTGGGTTTCGTCTGGTAAACGAGAAAGACCTTGAAGATATAAGAGAAATGATGGCACAATCCAGCAACAGCGCCTGCATCGCTCCTTATCAGGGTTGGATGTTGGTCATGATTTTGAAAATGCAACAGAAGGTATCAAAATGAAGCCGCAATGAATATGATGGGGCTGGACCTAGTGGTGAAGGCAGCTCTAACGATGTCCCACACTCAAAGAGGATTGAAAGATAGAGAATGTATGGGCTCATGCTAACTCTAATTGCAAGGATTCTAATGAAGGGCCTGGTAAGTCATCTTTAGATGGACTCTATAGCTTCCTATTGAGCATGTATAACTTTTGTTTTTGTTTTTTTGGAATTTTAAGCTCAGAAATTACATTAAGTTCATGTTACATGGACTCTGTAGATTCCTATTGGGCCGGTGGTAACCTTGTTTTTTTGTTTTGGAGAGAAAGTAGGCCATGATACAGAGGAATCTACAGAGTCAAAATGTCATTGCTATTACATTTTCATTAAACCTGTGAGCGTCAGAAGTTTACTATGCCAATATGCCATTTTCATTTTACCACCCTGTACAAATCTTCCCTTAAAAGAATAAATCCCAAATTTTAGAAGATCATGCTTTTTTAGAATAATTTGATTTTGCAATACAACTAGCTACTGTGATTTTAAGATTTTCATAATTATACCCTTAGTTGGACTCTTTCCAACATTCAATTTAACAAAATAAAGATGTAGTTAGTCAAGGGTTTTCCAATATAAGTGTAGAACTTCTGCTCTCTTTCCTTCTCAGTCTCAATTTTGAAAACTTCTATTTTACATATTCTAACAATATATTCTTGACAGATTACCTACAAGGTGCTCATGAAGATATTTGACTATAAATTATTTTTACTGAATTTTGGCTTATTCACTTGAGCTTTCTCTGTTGAGTTCACTTAAAAAAAAAAAAAAATACTCAGCTTGGGTATGAATCAATTTGGAAAAGACATATTTTCTTTAGATTTTGGTTTTGCTTTTATTTTATTTGGACTTTTCTCCACGATTTTTCATCTTCTTATCCCTTCTTGTTTTGCTGGATAACAATTACTGTTGTTGTTTTATTTTCTAATAGCTTAAGTATTTGGCTTAATTTGGGTTAGTTTGGACTCCTGGACTAATGGGGTTCGATAATTGCAAAGACCAAAGCTGTATTGCTTTAAAATAAAATAAAAAAGTCCTGATTTTAACTTTGGAGCTGCTGCAATTTGAATCAGTACACGTAATTGTTTTGCTGCATTTTATGTCTATTTACTATAAGAAATCATTAAACTGATAAATACATAAATAAATTATTTAAAAGCTCTAAATCAGTGATGGCAGGTTCATGCATTTTGAAGGCATGCTAGAGGCTTTCTCATTATTTGTTTTGTATGTTATAGTAGCTTCTAATTGCCACAAAATGTGATGCAATTAGATGGTACCTGAAGCTTTTACTGGACAGCTTTCATATCACTGGAGGCACATTCTTTGTTATGCGTCCCCAGATTGTTTGCTTAACATCCAGAGTAAGCATAGTCTGGCTAATTTGGATTACTAAGAGAATAACAAAATATTCTTGTGCAGGTGTGTGGAACTGTATAAGGATGAAATGCCTCAAGGTTGAATGGTGAAGATCATCATCTGGTTTTCCAAAGTAATTCTAAAACATGTGTTTATAGGCTGACTAAGGGTTCACAAAAAATTGTCAATAAAAGATTGAAAGTTTTAGTGATATGCTAATCTTGATGCTCAGTGTGCTGTTTGTAAAAGAAGAATTAAAAGTATGGACCACTTATTTTGTGATTGTTCTTTCTCGATGAGGATATTGTGAACCATAATGAGAAGGTGCCTAAAACCCAAAGTTCTGTTGGCTGAGTATGTTCTACGATGAGAAATCACTTGTGTCTAGACTGACATACTGTGTATCATATTTGGCTTCAGAGGAATGCTAGTATTCATCAACAAAGACTATTTCTGAAGAGGCTAGGTCAAAATGATCAGGTGGGAAGTGAAGAACAGAGTTGAAAGTAGCAGTTGCTGCAATTCTGTTCAAACCAGGAGAATTTGTTGTCTTTGGGGGTATTTCCTTTTCTGTACTTCAGAATAGTTGCAGTTAGTGGTCCTTGTCTCCTTGAACTAACAAATTTGGAAATTTCATTTTGTATTGTTTATGGTGTAATGTAGGCTGTTTCTGAATTGAGACATATTTATGTGGGGAATTGTATGAGGCTGCGCTCATTGCCATAACTTCCATTGAGCACTTCACGAGGGTGTAGATGTAGATGTAGATGCTCAACATGATTTTGACAATTCAACAGAAAGTAGCAAAATTGAGAGAAGCCGTGATGAATACAATGGGGCTGGACCTAGTGGTGAAGGCAGCTCTAATGATGTAACACACTCAAGGAGGATTCAATTATATACAAAGGATGTACGGCTCATGGTAGCTCTAACTATGGTAACTTTGATTGCAAGGATTCTAATTAAGGTGGTTCAGGACTAGTAAGTCACCATGTTTCTTTCTATTACAAGTATTGTTGGTTGCTTTTTTATTTTCCTTTTCTTTGGCAAATATATACTTGTATTTTTCAATTTTAAATTCAGAAATTGCGTTTATTGCAGCCCCTGATGTAATCTCCAGCCTTCTCTCTTTGACTTGCTCCACAACGGTAGCAAAGCATACCCCCCCCCCCCTTTCTCTCTCTCTCTCTCTCTCTCTCTCTCTCTCCCTCCCTTTTTGTTCTTCTATGATGTTGTCTCTTTTTCGAGCTCATCTTTTCTCTGTTGAGTATGTCAGCCTTAGTCACTAAACAGCTGCACACAACAGTGCTTTCTCACTCTTCACTCTCACCCACAGTCAGCGACTCCTCAAGCAGTCGCAAGGAGTATTGTCTCTGAAAGGTACATCATAAGTGTTTTTCTTTTATTGGTCTCATACCAAATTGCACCATTGTTGTCCCTTTTATTTATTAGAATGATATTTATGTGTAACGGTGTTTGATGTAATGCGATCAAGACATATATGTTAAAATACAATACACTATATCATCAATAGAGTAGACCATGGTCCATGGTATTCTAGCTACCATGATTTTAAGTTTTCCATAATGTGCATAATGTATTCCTATTTATACCATTCATTGGATTCATTGTAGCATACAATTTTACATAAAAAAGATGTAGCAAGTAAAACAACTTCTGTTTTAACATATTCTAACAATATATGTAATTGTTAGTTTGAATTGATAGGCTTAAATCATGCAATTCTGTTCTTGACAGATTGCCTACAAGGTGCTCATGATTGAGCTCCATTGTAATTTTTTTAAAAATGAAATTTGGCTTATTTATTTAAGCGTTCTTTGTTGGGTTTACTTTCTTCTTTCTATGAAATGGTTTTTTTTTTTTAATTTATATATATATATATATATATATTTTTTTTTTAGTCTGCTTAGCTTTTGTGCAAATTGATTTGGAAACAGACCCATTTTCTTCAGTTTTTGGTTTTGCTATGAATATTGATTGGATTTCTTCCACATTTATTTTATTTGGACTTCTCTCCTTAATTTTTTCATCTTTATATCCTTCAGGTTTTGCTGGATTCCATTTAATTTGTCTAATTGTTTAAGCACTTGGCTTAATTTAGGTTAGTTTGGAATCTTGGACAAATGCAAAGACAAATGCTATTGCCTAAAAAAATTGGTCGTGCTACATTTTTAATCCAAATGTATAACTGCCCCACTGCATTTTATATCTATTTACCATAACGAATCATTAAACAGATATATAAATAAATTATAAACTCGCATTCAGATGATGGCAGGTTCATGCATTTTGAAGGGTTCTTGAGGCTTTCACAATAGTTTTGTATGTTATAGCAGCTTCTAATTGCCACAAAATCTGAAGCATTTAGATGGTACTTGCAGCTTTTACTGGACAGCTATGGTATTGTTGGAGGCACTTTCTCTGATATTATGTCCCAAGATTGCTTGTTTAACATACAGAGTAAGCTTAGTCTAGTTGAGATTGGAAGGGAAGATATGCTAATTTGGATTACTGAGAAAACAACGACATTTTCTTGTACAGGTGCATGAAACTGAATTAGGAAGATCATCATCTGATTTCCCAAAGTAATTCCAAAGCATGTGTTTATAGGCTGGCTAAGGCTAACGGTTCACAACAGAACATCCACAACAGATTGAATGTGTAGTGATGGTGTGTTAATCTTGATACTCAGTGTGTTCTTTGTAAAATGATAATTGAAAGTAGGGATCACTTTTTTTGTGATTGTTCATTCTCGATGAATATATGGTGAACCATAATGAGCTGGTGCCTTAAGAAAATCCCAAAGTTCTGTTGCCATGAGATTCTGCTTAAGGATGAGAAATCCATTATGTCTAGATTGGCATTGTGCTCTACTATGGGTCCGTTTGGATATAACATATTGTTGTTGAAAGTTGCTGAAAACTGAAAACAGTGTAGCAAAATAATTTTTAAATGTATGAATAGTACTGCAGGACCTATTTTTAATATTTTTTAATGCGTGAACAATGGCTGTGGGTCTTATGAACAGTGCGTGAACAGTACCGAAACAGTGCGTGAATAGTGTTTTTTGTCTCTGCACAGTAACTTCTGTCTCCTGACCCGCATGAAAGCAAAAAAAAAAAAAAAAAAAAAAACTGAAAACGCAATTGAGAAAACGCACCGCAACAAAATTGTGTATCCAAACCCTCACTATGTATCATATTTGGTTTTAGAGGAATGCTAGTATTAATCAAGGAAGACTACCTTTTGAAGAGGCTATGGTCAAAATGGTCAGGTGGGAAGTGAAGAACAGAGTTGAATGTAACAGTTACTGTAATTCTGTTCAAAACTGGAGAATAGTAGCAGTTAATGGTCCTTGTTTCTGTTAACTAAATACTAGGAAATTTCATTTAGTAATGTTTATAGTGTCGGTTGTTTTTGTATTGGTGTCGGATTGTTTGGTTGCGTTTTGGACTGATTGTACATCTATTTCATTGCTTAATTTTCTTATTATTTGTGGGTTTCACATGATCAATTACCTACTTATTTTATTTATGTTTTACTTTTTGGACAAAATTTAGTTACAAAATTGGTTGTAACCTAATG
Organism: Quercus glauca; assembly: GCA_023736055.1. Classification (NCBI taxonomy): domain Eukaryota; kingdom Viridiplantae; phylum Streptophyta; class Magnoliopsida; order Fagales; family Fagaceae; genus Quercus; species Quercus glauca. Next base: position 25,716,953 of record CM043324.1, on the reverse strand, counting down.
CTACAACCTTACCTAATAAAATAAACATTATTACATATTTTGAAAATCTGAACATTCTTTAACCAAAAAAATAAAAATAAAAATATAACCGTTAAATTACATGTTCTTTATTTTCTTAATACACATGTCAAATTTTGTGTTAATCGAATATTATTTACCATATGATATATAAACTTATATTTTACGCATAATTTTAAATTATAAAAACTTGTAATTTAAACAATTTATTGATGAAACAACTATGGATCTTTAATTTTTTAGAAATTTTGCAAGCATGGTATATATAAGAAGAAGATGTAATTTAATGGTGAATTTGTCAAAATTCACCTCTAATAAAAAGATGTTGAGCTGAGTTATAATTTTAGACTACAACTAATTTTATAACTGAACTTTAACCTTACTTTTTATTTATGATACTTATGATACTTTTAACAAAAAGCTATATAAGCCGTTGCCAAACCAGCACTTTTAGTGGTAGCTATGTGGGTATAACCGTAAAAGAGCTAGAAATATTTCTATTATTCAAGTAAAAAAGAAAAGAAAAGAAAAGAACAAGGAGTAACAATGAAGACAAACTCCCACGTTGACCCATCTCAACCGTTGGTAATAACTGTAGTCAACTTTTGCAACTTGATAATGATGCTCTGGATGAACGCCAGGTGCCATCTCCTTAAATTGACCAAACAGTCCAATCTTTCCCCTAATGTATTATTCTCTTTGTTTTTCTTTTTGTAATTAAACTGTCTGATCATTATTATGTGTGTTTATATATATATATATATATATATATATATATATGGTGTACAATCGGCATGCTTTGTAACGCATATTTGGGTGACCCAGTTCAGTGTTCATGAGCCACGTTGTGACTCAGATTACGTACTTTTAAATAAAATTAAAAATATGTATATTCGGTGAGATTACGTTTTAATTAAAGTAGTAATAGATAAGCATGAAGCATCCATAATAATTAGTGGCTTTCCTGTCATTTTAATTTTAATACCCATGTCGTCACAGTCTCAACTCTCTGTTTTGTAGTATGTACGTATTCCGGTTCTTCTTCTTGTCGTTTTTGTCGTCTCGTTTGGTTTCAATCTGTGCACTATCTTTGAGTGACACTTTCCATTGTTTAACTATAACTAAAATACTTTAGTTTTTTTCTTTCTTAATACCCCTTGTAAAATAGTTTTTTTTATTTTTTAATAATTTTTTTGGAGGAAACGATGGTATTTGATGGGTACTTTTTTCGACCATCTAAGGTGGTCCATGTAGCCTAGCCATACACCCAGTAGTAAGAAAAAACGAGCTGCATTATGGCAACTAATGAAAACGAAAGTCACAGACTAATGATTCTCCTAAAAAAAAAATCCTCATAAAATATTTGTCTTAGTTTGGATTCTGGAAAGCCTAAATCACAGAAGCACGTGGATTATATTCATGGCCAGAGGTGTGCTACATGTGTAAGAATTGATGCACGATCCTAAGACTTCTATATTTTTCTTCGTCCAAATGTGCCCCACGACCCTCATAGGATATGGCAGAAATTATGGGACAGGTAGGAGATGCCCTATATATACATCCATCCCTATACATGACATGATGACAAGGTATAATAAATCATCTATAAATAGGGTTGACAAAATTCGACACCACCCACAAACACGACACAATCATATAATATGATATAAAGTTAGCAGGTTATAAATTGAGATTTAATGTATTCGTATTATATTCGAGTTGACATGACTATTTTGATTAATAAGAGTACCTCCAACGGCTTAGTCTACTTATTTAGAGAGTAAACAATTTTACTTACCTAACGTACACTTTCAAACAAGCTCTATCATTTCTCTATCCCTATTTAAATATTATTTATTTACTTTTTTATTATTATTTTTTCTAAAATTTGATACAATTTATCATTTTAAAAAACCCAAATCTGTTTTGCATTTTCGTCGATCAACAACACTCAAATCTCTCTTTTGCCTAGATTTATAGCAAATAAATTGATTCAAAGCTTTCTTTTGCTAAGATTTTATCAACCATAACAATCACATCTTTTACTAGAAAGAAAAGACCCAAATCTTAAGTCAAAGAGAGAGAAAAAGAGAACAAGAAACCCAAATTTTTTGCTTAGATTTCATCAACCAACAACATCAAAATTGTTCAGTGTTGGTTTGAAAGAAACAGAGAGAAAGAAACCCAAAATTTTTGCTCTGCTTTCATCAGCCAACAACATAAAAAATGTTTTGTTGCTAGGTTCGATCAAAATAAAAGAAAGGATCCCAAGTCCCAACAGTGCTAGCTTGGTTTTATGTTAGATTCAATTGGTGGTGTAGCAGTGCTGGGTACTGTGTTGTTGGATTTCATTTGTGGTGGCTATGACTTCGATCGATTGGATTAGGAGAGAGACATATGAGATTGAAAGAGAGGGATGGGTATTTTTGTGATGGGAGAGGATTTTGTATATCCTGTACCCGGCATATGTGGGCCCCACAGTGTGTGGGTCCCGCCTCCTTGTGAGGTACCCGGCACATATGCCGGGTACAGGATATACTCTCTCGATGGAGAGAGAGAGAGAAATGAATAAAAAATTGAGTGGTTTGATATTTTATTGAATTTGATACATATGGTGCGTGAATGGTGCTCTCTTGACCAAGAGAGCAACTATAGCAATTCCAATTTAAAAAAAAAAAAAAAAAACATTTTGGAGAGGGAGTCGGAGTTGATTTTTTTTGTGTTTGCTCTCCAAAATAGGTTTAGAGAGTCTATTGGAGATGCTTTAAACGTGTTATATTTGTGTCCAACCCACATAACTTGTTTGATATGTCTGACCCGTTTAACTTGTCATTTTACCAATATACACTTCAAAAACTCTAAATATATAAACTTATTTTTCTTTTCTATTGGTGATATTGAGATATGTTTTACTTTTGAATAATTATTTATGATGCAATATGATTATTTATGATGAAATTACTCTGTTAGTTTTGAATGTTATATTAAAAAAATCTATTTGTTTTGTTTTTCATAGTTCAAATCGATTAAATTTATACTAAAAAAAAAAAATGTTTTGATAAAATTTGATAAATGGGTCGACACAACTAACATATTTAATAAACATGTCATGTTAGGGTTAAGGAATCCTTCGTTTAATAAACATGTTGGGTTAGTGTTAACCCATATAGTTAAATACTCACAAGTTAACACGACACGAACTTGACATGCGAACATAAATTGCCACCCCTATCTCTAAACACTAGATATCTATAACTATCACCTTTATGAGTGTTTTTTTAGAACCTTTGTTGGTGTTGATTTAAGAATCAGAGTATTTTTGGCCGACACCACACCAATGTCAACTTTAAGTTCTTTTATGATCTTTTTTTTTTGTAGGAATTCCAAAATTAGAGCGAAACATGTAACAATTGATCTTAAGCATCATTAGTTGGCATTGTTTATAGGAAACTGTAGGTCATATTACTAATTCCTTGATAATAGATTACATGGTCCAAACCTTGACAATGGATGCCAAAAGAACCAACACCCTCGGAAGTTCTCAAGCTCAAGAGATGACCCTTGTGGAGTGAAAGCGGTAGGATTAGTGTTCTAAAATGCAACTGCATGACTTTATCTTAGTAATAAAATTGATTTATTTTATGAGATTGTATGTCTATGAACATTGTATATTAAGTGTTGTAGTCTATGAAATGCATTGTATGCAATTTAGGTATGAGGATAAAATTCATACACAAAAAGTATAAAATACAAATCCTTGTAAGCTTATAAATATTAGTTCATAGTTGGTGATGAAATTAGGCATCTATGGTAATCTATTTTGATCATGGAAGTGGAAACTTGGTGCAAAATAGTGCCATGACTAACAAGTTAATTATGTGTCACTTAATTAGGATTTTTTTTAATTAATATTAAAAACCTTCGTCATCACTTATATGAAAAAGGAAAAACAACATCAACATTTTAAAATTCTCATTTAATTTGATAAAATCATGAAAGTGAAACCACCCCCCCCCCCCCCCCCCCACACACACACATCCAAACAAAAATCCAACTTTTTTGGCCACAAACATAACAATGATATAGTTTCTTTCATTTTCTTGGAACCAAAGATGGTACACACAATTTCCCCCCAATTTACTTGCCTACCAAACATAGCACACACACACACAAATCAAATTCAAGTTGCCACCAACCCGCAACTAAGATGACATCCACCACCGGGTGCCTACAATAGAGCTACCCACGAGGGCCACAACCAAACCAATCCACCAAAAACCCACACCATAAATAATTAAATACACAAAACCCACATTTGAAATTCATTCATGCAATCGTGGAGAGTTTTTTTATTTTAAAGAACAATTTGAATGATAGTCACAACAACTTCAAGGGAGCCTATCCCAATAATTATACAGCAACTCAACTCACAATTTCGTGTGATTTCATTTCACCACTATTTGGAGCTAGTCACATTGTCTTGTCCACCTTGTTCATCAACATCCGCGCCTTAACCCCAAAGCTTGGTTTCCTTGATGTAGTTTATTTTCCCTTATAAACAACTAAACACTAACATAGCTTTTTTACTACCTGTTTAGGAGTCTGAAATGCCCTTATAAATTAGCTTTTTTTTTTTTTTTACTATTTGTGAGTCTCACATAAGTTACTTAATGAAAAGGAAGAAAACTAGATAAACTATTTTCAAAATGAAAAGGAAGAAAAATTAACTAGATAAACTAGATAATTTGTTAGTCATTTTTCTGTTAATAAGTAGATAACAACAATGATGAAATTAAAACTGTTCAAAAAATAAAAATAAATAAATAAATCAAGGACTAAAATGAAAGAGAAGAAAAATAAAAGACTTAAAATGAAAATATCCCATAAATATAGGATGTAAATTGAATTATAGACTAAAATCATGGTTTACAATAGCTCCACTTCAGTTCAGCTCCTCCATTGATCACTACTAGAGTTTTGTAGGGTTTAAGCCCAAAATTTAACACAGAAAGAGCTTAGACTAAAGAAAATGGCGAACTCAGTGGGTGCACTTTCCAGAAGGCTATGCCGCTCTCTACTCTCAACCACCCATAACCCTAAGCCTCTCATTACGCTTCCTCCATGTCCATGTACACCACCGAGTCCGACCACCCTGAACCCACTTCCGACTCGGACTAGTTAGACCTTGACTCAGTTCCACCTGAGCAATCATCTTCTCCACCCCAAGACTCCAATCCTCAACAACAACAACGCACGGTCTTCGATTGGCCTCTAGAGAATGGACTTGATGTGGGCATTTACAAGGTACATTTTTTACATTGATTGATTTTTGTTTGTTTGCTTGATTTTTGATTAGAGAGTATAAATGGGTTTTGATTGAATTTTTGTAGGCGATATTGGTTGGGCAAGTGGGGCAGAAACCATTGCAGAAGACACTGAAGAGTGGGAGGACAGTGACGATGTTCTCTTTGGGGACAGGTGGGATTCGAAACAATCGTAGGCCATTGGATAACGAGGATCCAAGGGAGTACGCGAATCGCTGCGCGGTTCAGTGGCATCGGGTTTCTGTCTATCCCGATCGCCTATGTGGGATTGTCAACAAGCATGTTGTTCCTGGGTGAGGACTCAACCTTTGTTTTGTTTTTTTTTACTCCCAATTTATATGATTTGGTACATTACACACATATGCATAGGACTTTATATTTGTAAAATGCCATAATTTTCTGTCTATTGGGCTTTTGGGTTTCTGTTTTTTGCAAATTTGCTGAATGTTGTTCACAAACATTTTTGAATTACTACCTTTTAAAATGTTGCTCCTGGTCGTGAGCATGCCCGTCTGGGGTGAATGTCCCTAGATTGCCCAGTAACTAGTTCTTGCAGGTGCAGTCAATTGCCTGTAAGTTTTACTAGCTAGAGGCAAGTCCATAGGGCTCTTATTCAAAACTTTTAATATACATCTTTTGTTTTAACTAGCAAAATGCACTTTCACAATGCTCACAAAACAATGTCTGTGCATTCCATATACTTTGTTATGGTTATTGTGTTTTGAATTGGTATTGAAGGAGAATTGGGTTTGATAGTGTTTGGAAAGAAGGATACCATGAGGGTTTTTTTTTTTATTATTTTATTTAATTTTTTAATTTTTTAATTTTTTAATTTTTTAATCCATTTACAGAAAGGCCTAGTGCATAAAATTTTACTTGTATTTGCTTGATTCAATTATATATCTTTGTTGAGTATTGCTTTCTTTCTTCTTCTTATTGTCTTATGTAGGATTGCTTCCTCTAAATTTCTGGTTTTTGTTCATCTCTAGCTTCATTGCAGATCATCTCTTTGAAGTAATGACAATATTTTGTTTATTGTAGTTCAATTCTATATTTGGAGGGCAATCTGGAAACCAAAATCTTCACTGATCCAATAACTGGTCTTGTTCGACGTATAAGAGAGATTGCCATTCGTCGAAATGGTATATACTTGAATTTATATATATGCTCTACTGATATTGTTTATAGATAGAGAGTAAATTATTGGGCCTGACACATTACATATATATATATATATATATATATATATTTTTGTTGCATCTATGTACAATCATTGTAGTGTTTTTTAGACATTGTTGCTTTACTGAAAATTTTTGTCATAAATGAAATGTATGTTTTGATTCTTAGATGGACATGCTGCTTTCCTTATCTCTTTCTTCCTTCCCTCCATGCATAGGGAAAAATCAATTGGAGCCATTTTACCCCCTTGTCACACCACTAAGTACTGAGTTTTTTGGTCCCTTGGATCTATATCAAGTTCCATGAAACTGCTAATCGAATCCAAATTTACTTATTAGGGGGCTAATGACCAACCCCAACAATTTCCCACATTCATCTTCGCTTGTTTTGGTAGACAGTTTGATTTCAGTCCATACTCCCATATTTTTCTGTGAGAATATGGCTACGTAGAGGCCACCAAAGCCTAATAGCATTTATTATTTTGCATAAAAAATTTGTACTAGTCTAGATGTTGAACCTCTGAAGATGTGGTTGGTGAAACAAGCTTAAGAGTTAGTGGAAAATGCCTTAGAATATATATATATATATATATATATATATATATATATATATATATATATTTTGGTTGAGTTTCTCCATTATATATGATGGGTGCTTATTTTGTGGACTTTGTAGGTCGCCTTGTATTTTTAAGTAAAGGTGATGATGCACAGCAAGCATCACAATCAGAATTGAGAGGTGTTGGCTATTACTAGAAGTGTTGCTGAAGTGGGAGTGGCTGAAGGTTTATTTGACAGAAACCAATTTTCACATTTGTAATTATGTCATAGCCAATATGGAGGAGGAAAATTTGAAGGAAACACTAGCTCATGGTGGCCTTGTGTCTTTACCTATTATCACTTCTGTTTTGGAAGTTAGTATAAGGTTGGGAAAGTAGTTTTATAATCTTCATTATCTGTTCACCCATCAGATTGGATATTACTGAGCCTCCACTTGGAATGGTCTTGTGAGAGAAGTTGACCTTTTTATGTAATTTTCATTTTTCATGTTTTGATTGTCTAATATCATTTAGATATTCGGTCGTTCTAACTGGTGCACGCTTTTGAGTAGTTGTAGAGGTGGGTGTAGAATCACTTTTTTTTTTTTGACATGAAAGTACAGCTGAATCACCAGCCACTCTTTGTATGGAATGCAAATATAAGAATGGGAAGGGTTGGGTTTGATATAAAACAAAAATCCGCAGATATCAGATTATCAGTTGATAGCACCGTCCTAGAGGGTGAATTAAGGTGTGACCAATTTTGATATGTAGCTAGACGAAATAGAACGTTTCTTCCTGGGCTAGCAGGATGTTGCTAATGGTGGCGTTGGGGTTTATTTTCTGTGAGAGGGGTGTTCCATGCAGCCAAGATACCCCTCCTATCCTCTTATGAGAGAAAGATGTGGCATGTGGGTACGTCTGGGTTTAGGCCAAATTGACTGGACTTAGAGGCATCAATGTTAAAACGTGAATCGAGTTTTGATTTTTTCGTATCGTGTATCGTAAAAAACACAAACATTTAATAAAATTTATAAAAAATTATAGATAGATAGATAGATAGATATATATATATATATGGTATATTCATTATAAATTTTAAATATATTCAATTAATGATTAATTTATTCATCACTTATGTAATAATATTTAATAAGCTAACTAAATAAATCAACCTAGCATGTGTTTATAACATACACATTCAAATGGTTTAAATTTAAAAGTGGTAATATATTATAAATGATCAATGTGGGTGTAAAAGCCCAACGTCATGTGGTGGGCTTAAGGCCCAATTCGAATATCACTATGTGTCCGAAGAAAAGAAAGGGGTTAGGAAGGAGTTTTAGTGGAAGAAATGTAATTGGAAATGAACGAGAAGAGTAGTCCGAAGAGAACCCTATTGGTCTGAAGAGGTCACTCTCCTCGGATTCCAAAGGGACTCGATCAAACAAATATCCTGAAGGTCTGAATGATCTTCCCAACTACTTCCACGACAAGGACAAGTTTTGGGCACGCCTAGAGATGACAAGAGTAGAGAAATATCTAAAAGGAAAAGCTGCTACCACCGTATTTAATACACTGCAGTAGCTTTCCTGGCCGCATTTATATAGAGAAGACCCCTGAGCAGTGCAATTTCAGCTACCACCACTCACAGAGAACTAAAGCAGATATCTGATATGACATGTGCTCAAGTGAATGTTTAGATGAAGAACAGGTGGACGGTGATGACGATGTAGAAGGAGAATATATATAGAAAATAGGCCTCTGGAGAAAAGGAAGAGAGAAAAAATCTGTGAAAGAACTTTAAGAATTGTACTAATCTTTTAATCAAGAACAATCCTCTTCGGACTTGAGTTGATTTTAACTTTTAAATGTGTTCTTATGTCAATGAACTGTTGCTAGATTCACAACTAGCCTAACTTTTTCACCCACTCTCTATAAATTCATTGTTCTGGGTTTGTTGGCTCATAATCCTGATCTTTTGGGCTTGAGCCACGAAATTTGGACCCTACAATTGGCGCCGTCTGTGAGAAGAGCTTGAGCTAAAGTGGAGGCAACATCCCATAATGGCTGAACCAGGGCAACAACCAGTAGAGTCCAGGGCGTCTCAACATGTTGATTATTTCCTCAACTTGGAACGGAGACAGGATCGTGAGGGTAGTGTACACACCGCACACGATGATCGAAGTCAGTCACACGGAGGAAGTCATATGTCTCATGCAGAGAAAAACCGGAGCATGTAACTAGAAATTGAAAAGCTGAAGAGGGAACTGCGCCATGCAAAGAGGAAGCGGGTTTCTTCATTTTCTGATGAAGATTCTGACGAAGAACAAGACATTACTTACAAGCAGAAATCTCGGACACTAATCAGTGAGTCTTTTTCCTATGAGGAAGCGCACCGCCGAGAAAGGCAACCTCGAAGCCCACCACATGGAGGCATAGGGAACGATGCTATGAGCAAAGCCTTGAATCAAATTTTCAGGTCCCCATTTACACGTAACATCGATGATGCAAGACTCCCTCGACGTTTTCACCAGCCAACTTTTACCACTTATAACGGCCAGACAGACCCCGTTGAACACGTGAGTCATTTCAACAAGAGGATGGCCGTTCATTCCAGAAATGAGGCCCTAATGTGCAAAGTTTTCCCATCCAGTTTGGGACCGATCGCCATGAGATGGTTTGATAGATTTCAGGTCGGGTCGACAAGGTCACAACAGGTCGTGGCGAGACTGGGTCGGACAGCAAAGTTCGGCGAACCTTCAGACAGTCAATGCCGTATTCTGAGAGCCAGTGCACCAAGTCCTAGAGAGGATTAAGAATGAGCCTTTCTTTAAGAGACCGAACAAGATGGTGGGAAACCCTAAAAAGCGCAACCACAACCTCTACTGCCAATATCACCAAGACCATGGACATACTACAGAGGACTGTAGGAGTCTGTGGGACCATTTGGACCAGCTCGTCAGTGAAGGCAAGTTAAAACAGCTCTTACACCATACCTCTGGTCAGGGTAACCAAGCAAGCGCAGGACCTTGGAGGGATGATTCCTCTAAGCCCCCTCTTGGTACAATAAATGTTATCTTTGCTGCACCAAGAAGAACAGAGTCTTGTCCATTCAGGGTACTATCAGTTGTTCGGCTGCCCTCAGAAAGTGTCAACAGGGAGCCGAAGAGAGATAAGTTGGAGATTCACCTGGTTTTGGGATTCTCGAACGCAGACAAGATCAGAACCATCCAACCTTATGATGATACTTTGGTGATCACCCTTAAGATAGGGGGGTACGACGTGAAGAGAGTGATGGTGGATCAGGGCAGCAGTGCAGAAATAATGTACCTAGACCTTTATAAGGGGCTGAACTTGACGCTTGAAGACCTAATGCCCTATAGTTCCCCCTTGGTGAGTTTCGATGGGAAAATGGTCATACCAAAAGGCCAGATCAGGCTGCCTGTGCAGACTGGTTCTGAAATCGTAGAGGTAGATTTTATAATGGTAGACGCTTACTCACCTTACACTACGATCGTAGCCAGGCCTTGGCTCCATACACTGGGGGCTGTATCCTCCACTCTTCATCAAAAGATCAAATACCTGTCTGAGGGACAAGTTAGAGAGATCTTAGGAGATCAATCTACGGCCAGACAATGTTTGGTAGCAGCGATCTAGCATAAGCCTGAAGCTGAGTCCTCGGCCCCTAACGAAGGGGACTTATAGCAGTTAAAATCCCCGATGCTAGAGGGGGTGGAGTGTGAAAGCCTGACGAAGGTAATCATCGATGATGACCTAGGGAAGTTCTTTCAAGTCGGATCTATGCTCCCTCCTCAAGAGAAGGACGAACTGATAGGGTTTCTTAGGACCAACATTGACGTATTTGCATGGGACTCCACAGAGGCCCCAGGAGTAAACCCAGATTTCATTTGCCATCATCTGAATGTTAACCCAGCCATCATCCTTAAGAAACAACCACTCCGACATCCATCAAGAGAACATGCAGATGCTGTCAAGGAAGAGGTAATAAAACTCAAACGGACTGGGGTGATTAAGGAAATATTTTATCCTAAGTGGTTGGTTAACACATTAGTGGTGAAGAAGAAGAGCGAAAAATGGCGAGTATGTGTGGATTTCACAGACCTGAATCGAGCTTGCCCAAAGGATCCGTTTCCTATGCCGAAGATCGATCAACTAGTTGATGCTACTGTTGGTCATCCTCGGATGAGTTTCCTGGACGCTTTTCAAAGGTATCATCAAATACCATTGGCTGTGGATGATCAAGAAAAGACAGCTTTTGTCACCCCTACTGAGAACTACCACTATAAAGTAATACCATTTGGCCTGAAGAATGCGGGAGCTACTTACTAAAGGATGATGACTAGAATGTTTGAACCGCAGTTGGGCAAAAATATGGAAGTTTATATCGACGACATGGTAGTGAAAAGCAAGATCATAGCTGGGCACATTGGGGATCTCAGGGAAATTTTTGAAATCCTCAGGGAACACAAATTGCGTTTAAACGCATCCAAGTGTTCATTTGGTGTGGGGTCAGGCAAGTTTCTGGGGTATATGGTGACTCACAAGGGAATCGAAGTTAATCCTGATCAGATAAAAGCTATTAGCAACCTACGAGCTCCTCAGAACCTCAATGAGGTTCAGAAACTGATTGGAATGACTGCTGCCTTGAACAGGTTCATCTCCCGATCAGCAGATAAATGCAGACCTTTCTTCTCATTGATCAACAAGTGGAAGGGATTTGAGTGGACTGAGGAATGTGCTGTGGCTTTCCAAGCTTGGTGTTAATACAAGCAGATTGTGGCGTGCAAAGGCCAGTTTATTATGTAAGTAAATCGCTGCATGAAGCCAAGATCCGCTATTTGCCATTGGAGAAGGCTATTCTGGCTGTGGTGCTTGGTACACGGAAGCTACCTCACTATTTCCAAGCCCATATAGTTATTGTTCTCACCCAGCTCCCACTCAAAGCTATACTCCGAAGCGCTAACTATACTGGAAGAATTGCTAAATGGGGCATGATTTTAGGGGCTTTTGATATCAAATACATGCCTCGCACATCAGTTAAGGGCCAGATCCTTACAGATTTGGTGGCCGAGTTCATGGAGCCCCAGTTAGAAGAAGCAACGCCAACGTCCAACATGGATGAGAAATCGGTTGGTATGATTTCCCAACAGGGTCCCTTGCCCTGGGAAGTGTACGTGGATGGTGCATCAAATCAGAGAGGTTCCGGAGTGGGGCTAGTGCTGATATCCCCTAAGAGAATCATCATTGAAAATGCGTTAAGGCTGGACTTCTCGGCAACGAATAATGAAGCAGAATATGAAGCTCTACTGATGGGAATGACTATGGTACGAAGAATGGAAGGAAAGTTAGTTGAGGTGTTCTCGAACTCAAGATTAGTCGTTGGTCAAGTGCAGGGTAAGTTTGAGGTGAAAGATGAAAGGATGCAGGGGTACTTGAGTCGAATTAAATCCTTACAGTTAGAGTTCGAGTCTTTTAATCTGCCGCACATCCCCAGAAGTGGTAACACACATGCTGATTCTTTGGCCACACTCGCTACCTCCTCGGCGCAAGAGTTGCCGAGGGTTATCCTCATTGAAGATTTGCATAGACCTACGGAGGCAAGAGAGATAGTCCAAGTTCATCAAATCAGGGCCGAACTCAGCTGGATGGATCCTATAATTAAATTCTTGAAGGACGATATCTTGCCTAAAGAAAAATGGGAAGCTGACAAAGTTCGAAGGAAGGCAACTAGATTCTAGTTATCCGAAGGCCAGAAACTATATAAACGCTCCTATTCAGGTCGGTACTTATTGTGCATGCATCCTGAGGCGTCTAAGTTACTACTAGAAGAATTGCATGAGAGGATCTGTGGGAGCCATACTGGAGGTAAATTCTTAGCTCACCGTGCAATTACTCAAGGTTACTAGTGGCCGAATATGCAAAAGAGGCCCATGAATATGTTAAAAAATGCGACCAATGCCAACGGTTTGCGCCGAACATACACCAACCTGGTGGAACCCTTAATCCACTATCCAGCCCGTGGTCTTTTGCTCAGTGGGGATTGGATATCGTGGGTCCATTCCCTAAGGCCGTAGGAAATAAGAAGTACCTCCTGGTCGGCATAGACTACTTCACCAAATGGGTCGAGGCTGAACCTCTAGCAAACATCAGGGACGTAGATGTAAAGAAATTTATTTGGAAAAGCATTGTCACTCGATTTGGGATCCCTCATACCCTCATCTCGGACAATGGTCTTTAATTTGATAGCAAAGCATTCAGGAGTTATTGTAGCGAACTGGGAATCACAAACAGATACTCCACCCCTGTTTATCCCTAGGGAAATGGGCAAATAGAAACTGTCAACAAAGTCATAGTTAATGAACTAAATAAAAGGCTAGACGATGCGAAAGGTAGATGGGTGGAAGAATTACCACATGTACTTTGGGCATACAGAACTACGCCTCGTAGGTCTACAGGAGAAACCCCTTTTCAATGACCTATGGGGCTGAAGCTGTCATACCTTTGGAGACTGGGTTCCCAACTTTGAGAACTAGTTCGTTCAGTCCGACCAGCAACAATGAGCAACTAGAGAAGAGTTTAGACCTGATTGAGGAAATGAGGGAAAGTGCAATGGTCCAACTGGCACATTATCAACAAAAGCTTAAGCAAGACTACGATGCCAACGTAAAGCTAAGGCCCCTAGAACCTGGCGATTTGGTGTTGAGGAAAGTGGTGGGCACTGCAAAGAACCCAGCTTGGGGAAACTAGGACCAAACTGGGAAGGACCATATCGTATTACTTCTAGGGCTGGTATTAGGGCGTATTTCTTAGAAGATCTAGATAATCATGTAATACCACGGCCTTGGAATGTAAATAATCTCAAAAGGTACTATTATTAAATGAGTCTTTTCTTCAATCAATATGCCATTTTGTTATATTAACAGTTTTCATAAGTGTTTAAACTTAAATTCAATCATGCCTATAGTCTTCAAACCAAATGATTTGGGTTAGTTAACACTTCATCATAGTTCTCATAAGTGTTTAAACTTAAATTTAATTATGCCTGTAGTCCTCGGACTAGATAATTTGGGTTAGTTAACACGTTTACAATTCCTCAGTGTTTAAACTTAAATTCAATCATGCCTGTAGTCCTCGGACTAGATGATTTGGGTTAGTTAACACTCCATCACAGTTCTCATAAGTGTTTAAACTTAAATTCAATCATGCATGTAGTCCTCGGACCAGATGATTTGGGTTAGTTAACACGTTTACAATTCCTCAGTGTTTAAACTTAAATTCAATCATGCTTGTAGTCCTCGGACCAGATAATTTGAGTTAGTTAACACTTCATCACAGTTCTCATAAGTGTTTAAACTTAAATTCAATCATGCCTGTAGTCCTCAGACCAGATGATTTGGGTTAGTTAACACGTTTACAATTCCTCAGTGTTTAAACTTAAATTCAATCATGCCTGTAGTCCTCGGACCAGATGATTTGGGTTAGTTAACACGTTTACTATTCCTCAGTGTTTAAACTTAAATTCAATTATGCATGTAGTCCTCGGACCAGATGATTTGGGTTAGTTAACACTTCATCACAGTTCTCATAAGTGTTTAAACTTAAATTCAATTATGCCTGTAGTCCTCGGACCAGATGATTTGGGTTAGTTAACACGTTCACAATTCATAAGTGTTTAAACTTAAATTCAATTATGCCTGTAGTCCTCGGACCAGATGATTTGGGTTAGTTAATACGTTCACAATTCATAAGTGTTTAAACTTGAATTCAATCATGCTTGTAGTCCTCGGACCAGATGATTTGGGTTAGTTAACACGTTCACAATTCATAAGTGTTTAAACTTGAATTCAATCATGCCTGTAGTTCTCGGACCAGATGATTTAGGTCAGTTAACACGTTTACAACTCTTCAAAGTGTTTAAATTTAAATTCAACCATGCCTGAAGTTCTCGGACCAGTTTGTTTGAGCTAGTTAACACTCCAATGCAGTTGTTATTATCACAAGGCCACCCTAGTCATATTTAAATCAAAATATTTGGATGGCAACATTCTCTATGCACGATTGATAAGACCTGTAAAATTTTCATGTCATTCGTTGTTTCCATCATTTGTTAGCAATTCTTATACAAACAGCTCTCTCAAGTATTAATTTAAATTATCTACATCATTGGCATAATATGGTGATTAAGTCTACAAGTTATTGTTATTTGTAGTAACAATGCATCATAATATGTACTGCGAGGGCATTAAAGGTAAAAGAAAAACGACTTCATTGATGAAAAGGAAATAGCTTACAGTCCCTTAAAGGACTAGCTGATACAAGTAAATATATATATATATATATATATATATATATATATAAATAGTAATAACAATCAAACTCCTAAACATCTAGTCCTTCGTTTGAGGAGCTGAAGAGCCCATAGTCTGACCAGGCTGAGCAGCAGCAGCATCTGATCCTTGAACATTCCCAGATGGCTTGCCCACACCACCAGCCTGATCAGGCGCTTGGATTACATCAGCAGGAGCTAGAGGGGTCTGGTTGACGGTAGGCTGATCCAAAGCTTCTGGGAGTTCGCAGATGTCTGGATGATAATAAACGCTCTCAGGTTGCCTCAAGGCAGATTCTGGAGGGACTCCAGCCGCATCAAGGCCTTTGTCCCATGTGACGTCGCAATATTCCCTGCAGACCTTGGCGAACTCCTCAGTCAGCCTAGCTTGGGTCTTTGTCACCCCCAACATGTAGGTCGCCTGTTTTTCAGCCTCAAGTGCCTCCTTGGCCAACTGAGCGTCAGTTTCGGCCAGTTTGGCAGACTCTCTGGCCTTCTGAAGCTCAGCCCGAAGACCTTTCACTAGCTCTTTCTCCGTCACCAAGTTGATCTCGGTCGTGTACAGCTGCTGGCGTTGGTCTTCTGCTTGCTTCTCGGCACTTTTCAAGCTCGCATCCAGGCTGTTCTTCTCCTTGTTCACCTCTTTTAATTTCTCGGACAAGCGAGTATGCTCCTCCTTCAGCTTGCCCAGGGATTTTTCCGCCTCACCCCGAGAATGGATCGCCGCTTGGGCTTCAGTATTAGTCTTCTTGTTCCACTCCTCGGCCACGAACACTTGCTGAGTAATCTACATAACAAAACGAAGAATTTCAGTATAAAGCAAGGAAGAAAGGCGAAAAGAAAATACTAACATCTAAAAGTTAAGGAATCAGATCAATCTACTTACCATAGCTAAATCCCTTTTGAAGGATGAGAAGAGCTCATACTGGCTGCAGCGCCTGTATGCCTCCATGTCTTTTGGGAGTAGGAGTGGTTGCTTTAGTGCCTTGGCAATGAGACCTGCCCTCCCCCCAGCATAGCTTCTGAGCGAGGCCTCCTAGGGGATGGGGGCACCATTTAGCTCCAGCTTAGGAGACCAAATGTGGACCCCTAGGTGCACGTCAGCCGCATGAGCCTCTTCTCGGCTCTCTGTAGACGAAGCTTCTTGCTTCGAGGATCTTTGACCACCTTTTGTTGCTTAGGGCCCTTCGGAGGCGCCTCATCTTTTTCTTCATTGTCAGTTTGGGGCCTTTTCTTCGTCAGATCTGGCAATGGCTTTAAGCTAAGATCCGAGGGAATCTAAGATGGTGGTAGAGGAAGAGCAGCCGGAGGTTGAGACGTGCCAGTCTCCTTAGGCCCAGTTTTTCTACCCCTATTCTTCATTAGGTCCTTTAGGCTCTCCATATCTTCTTCAGAAGAATCGTTTGATACGTCTATTCTCTCTGGGAGAACACTGGATTGCCTATCGATTCCCTCTTCGGCGTCTAAAACCTGAACCCCTTCTGAAGCTTCTCTTTCGAACTTGAACCTGTCAATCTGCTCGTCAAGTGAAGGGATTGAAGAAGCAACTCTTTCACCTACTGCTGTTGGATCTGGGGGAGCTTGTTGGATGGGTTGAACGAGCAAAGGTATACCCTACGGATTTGGATGCGGCACAGGGGCGATATCAAATGGCGCTAGAAAGTCTTTCCGAGCAACGTCAATGCAGTTGATGCGACGATCTCCCTGTGTTATCGCGTTGCCGATCGACTGAAAATCAGTTGATCTCAGCATATAACCGATAATAAGGTGTGCAGCCTGAAGTTGCCCGTCTCCACTTACGAAAATTTATGATCGGAGGAGGTAATTGAGCGCTTTGGCGTTTGTAAGGCTGAGCCGAGGAGTAACGTGTCTTCTATCAGTTGACATCACAATAGAACTTAGTCAGAAAACTTGAAAATCATGATACAAAGAGAAGACCGAAGTAACAAAAAGCAAAGATCCTGAATCTATTGTTAGGAAACCTAAATCTGGGATGTCCCACCTAGCTCTCCTGGTTGGGTTAGGCAATGAAATCCGTCATGCCACGCGCCCGAGACGATTAGATAGTCGTTTTTCATCCCTTTGTTAGATTTGGGAAGATAGGAGATGAGCCTAACAATGTCGAATCAGGATTTAAGATAGTATCCCGATCCTTTTTTGGTACGACATTCGTACATATGTACCACATCAAGCCAAGTGAGTCCCAGCCCTAGATGACGATTCAAATCATCAACTGCTCCTAAAATCCTAAACATGTTAGGCGCACATTGATCAGGGCTAAGCCTATGGTTTCGGAGATAATCTCTGGTAACGGGGCCCATAGGGATGGTCATTCCTCCCTCTAGGAAGACGATGATGGGGATTATAATTTCGCCCACTTCTCAATCTGTTAATAGCTTCTCTGGAGGACAATATCTCAAACCCACGTCATGTGGTATGCGATACGTCGCCCTAAATTCCTCCATCTGGGCGGGGCCATCCACTAAATATCGAAATCTACCCATTTGAATTAAAACAGAGAAGGGGGAGTGACTATTTGAGGGCCGAAGAGAAGATGGAACACTCGAGTGAAGAAGAACTTACGCAAAATTGAATCGAAGAATGATCTTCAAATTGGTTGAGAGGTTATCACAGATTCTGGGGAAAGGATGAGTTGATGACTTGAAGAGCTTGGTGGGCGTGAGCGCTTGAGTTCGTTGAAAACCTGAAAATTTGTGAAGTAAAGGAAAAATAGCCCCCTCTAAGGCTTTATATAGGGACAGGTGAAATGGTGGGAGTTATCCCGCCCAAATTTGGAGGAAAAACCACGTTCGTTGGATCAATAGCCCACTGTTGGATGCCAGAGACAAGACGTCGCCTAGAGTAATTAATAGCACCTTAGAAACGCTGAAATGACAGTGGCAATGATGAAGCGCCTAAATTTATGGACACACATGTGTGGACTCAGATGTTTGGGGATTTCTAAAACTTTTATTTCGCAGCAAATCAAAATCCCATTTTTTCTCCTCGGATACGAGGGAAAAATTAAAATTTTGAGGGGCTATTGTGGGTGTAAAAGCCCAACGTCATGTGGTGGGCTTAGGGCCCAATTCGAATATCACTATGTGTCCGAAGAAAAGAAATGGGTTAGGAAGGAGTCCTGGTGGAAGAAATGTAACTGGAAATGAATGAGAGGAGCAATCCGAAGAGAATCCTATTGGTCCGAAGAGGTCACTCTCCTTGGATTCCAAAGGGACTTGATCAAACAAATATCTTGAAGGTTTGAATGATCTTCCCAACTACTTCCATGACAAGGACAAGTTTTGGGCACGCCTAGAGATGACAAGAGAAGAGAAATATCTAAAAGAAAAAGCTGCTCTCACCGCATTTAATACACTGCAGCAGCTTTCCTGACCGCATTTATGTAGAGAAGACCCCTGAACAATGCAATCTCAGCTACCACCACTCACGGAGAAATAAAACAGACATCTGATATGACATGTGCTCAAGTGAAGGCTTAGATGAAGAACAGGTGGATGGTGATGATGATGTAGAAGGAGAATATATATATGTAATAGGCCTCTGGAGAAAAGGGAGGGAGAAAAAATCTGTGAAAGAACTCTAAGAATTGTACTCATCTTTTAATCAAGAACAATCCTCTTCGGACTTGAGTTGATTTTAGCTTTTAAGCGTGTTCTTATGTCAATGAACTGTTGCTAGATTCACAACCAGCCTAGCTTTTTCACCTACTCTCTATAAATTCATTGTTCTGGGTTCATTGGGCTCATAATCCTGATCTTTTGGGCTTGGGCCACGAAATTTGGACCCTACAATCAAAAAATAATAATTTGTTTTCATCATATTACGTAATAAACCCCATCTAAGTCAATGTTGTCATCATGTTTATCATTTTGCAAACTTTTATTTTCACTAAAATTTTCTTCATCGTCATTAACATTTACTATCTCTCTGTCCTTTTTATTTTAATAATTAAAAAAGAAAATCTTCTTGGCATTCTAGTTTCTTGGACTTATAACAACAATGACAAAAAAAAAAATATATATATATATTATCAATTAATATCTTATTCATAGTATAGAAAATAAATTTGCAAATATTAAAATGAAGTGTAAATATGTACTGTGTAGTTTAAATTTTATAGGAAAAAGAGAGGGGAAAAAAACTTATAAATATGTTATTTTATTATGCCAAATTAAGTAAATTAATAATTTTGTGTTAAAAACAAGTCTTAACAACTTGTTAGATTAAAAAAAAAGTACAAATTTTAACAAAAAATCTTATTTTAAAGTATTTTTCTATGTATACTGACAACTATACTTCGGCCCCCTTTAAGCATAGTTGTCAGTATAGTATGATACGTGATACGTATCATACGATACATATTGTATTATGTGTAAAAAGTTTCATATCGTCTCGGCGTATCATAAGTGTGGGTGCAAAAGGCCAGCGCCATATGTTGGGCCTGAGGCCCAGTTCGAATACAACTCCATGTCCGAAGAGGTTAAAAGGATCAACGCTTCGCCATCCTAGTGAGAATGCAACCAACCAAGGATGAGTATTGCGGCCGAAGACAACCTGGCCTATCCGAAGAGGTATCACTCATCAGACCTCCAAAGAACTTGATCAAGTAGAAAATTCCCCGTGGGGAGTTGGCGCTGGGCATTCCTGAGCGCGGAGATATCATGAAATATCTCCGCGAATAAAGCTGCCACCCCCGCATTTAATGCACTGCAGCAACTTTTCTGGCCGCATTTATGTAGAGAAGACACCTGAACAGTGCAACCTCAACCCCATCTACTCGCTACACGTTAAAGCAGACTTCTGATGTGACTAGTACTCAAGTGAACGTCTAGATGAAGGACAAGTGTGCGGTAAAGATGGGAGAAAAAATGTATATATAAAGGAAACGAGTCTCACGGCAAGGGGAGAGAAAAATTTGTATTCACTAAGCTTCTAAATATTAAGCCTCTTCGGACCAAAGAGATTTCCTATTTAACGCTAGTCTCAATCCCTTTTTACATTGGTTTTGCTTGTATGAACCGTTGCTAAATCCACAACCAGCCCAGTTGTTTAACCCATTCTCTACAAATTTATTGTTGGGAATTTGTTGGGCTCACAATACAGAGAGTTGGTACCTGGCCCAACAAATTTGGACCCTACAATAAGTGCTCATGAATTGTACGATATAGTGTTCATATCGTATGAATTGTATCGTATCGTAAATCAAACGTATCGTACGATACATAGAAAAATGATTTAAAATGAGATTTTTTGTTAAAATTTGTACTTTTATTTGAATCTAACAAGTTGTTAGACTTGTTTTTAACACATAATTATTAGTTTACTTAATTTGTCATAATAAAATAACATATTCATAGTTTTTCTCCCTTCTCTTTTTCTTATAAAATTTAGACTACACAGTACACATTTACACTTCACATTAATATTTGCAAATTTATTTTCTATACTATGAATAAGATATTAATTGACAATATAAATTTTTTTTTTTTTTTGTCATTATTGTTATAAGTTCAAGAAACTAGAAAGCCAAGAAGATTTTTTTTTTTAAATTATTAAAATAAAAAAGAACAAGGAAAGATAGTAAATGTTAATGACGATGAAGAAAATTTTAATGAAGAAATAAGTTTGCAAAATGATAAACATAATGACAGCTGTACGGCACATAAGCCATTTGGGCCATTCGAAGTTCCCTGGACCGTGGCCGATGCCATTTGGGCCAGCCAAGGCGGTCAGGCCCATTGTGGCATCTTCCTTCGCCTTCTCGGGAAACGATTCCGACATCTAGTATTCGCAACCCGAGAACATTCCCCGGGAACCGAGGTCGGACCCGCTCCCGAGCGGACAACGCAGTCGCCGAACAACCCAGAGCAAGAATCCATTCCGAGGTCACTCCCACCTAAACGCCCACTTACGACTAACGACATTGGACCTCCAAAAGCACTAGCGACAGAGGCAGTCATCACTATTCCACTATCAGTTCACTATAAATACATCGAGCTGAGAATGGGAAAAGGGTTGTTGCAAGTGAGAGGAAAAAGGAGAGGGAACGCAGAATAGTCTAGTCGTTAGAACCACCCAAAGTAGGAAACTCTTAAACCCACTTCATAAGTAAATTGTAAGCCCAATAGGGAAGGCCCATTGGTCTCTCAGTTGGTGGCCACAATTGGCGCCGTCTGTGGGAATCTCCTACGAAGCTGTGGTTTGGCCAAGACTCGCGCGCGGCAGGATGTCAGGGAGGGTCGCCGAGAGTGAGGCCGAAAGTCGCTCGGCGAGACCATCTCGGGGGTCATCTTGGAGAGAACGAAGGCACAAGAGACGTGAAGACAGGGGTAGTGAAAGGGAAGAGCGGTCTGGCCTCGGAGAGGGGTCATACCAGACGCAGCGAGCAGCGTCGAGCGCGTCAGGACACAGGCAGTTCGATGAAAGAGACAAGGAGTTGGAGCGGCTGCGCAGGAAAGTGAGGGATTTGGAATTAGAGTCGGGACGACGCTCAGGAAGAAGACTCGGTGACCGAAGCAGGGCAGTAACAAGGGGCGGTCACCGCGCGGCGGGATCCCACCAATCAGGATTCCGCGGACACCGACACCGTTCCCGGTCACATGATCGTTACCGCGACCGGGACCGCTCGCGTTCGCGGGAAACCCATCGTCGCAAGGATCGTTCGCGATCGAGGGAGAACACGGACGGAGGATCTGATTCGCCCGACGAGCGGCAGCCATATAACGCAGCAATGGATGCAATGAGCCGCGCTCTACGGGGAGCAGCGCGGTCTCCGTTCACAGACGACATTGAAGGGGCAGTAATGCCGAGCCGATTCACACGACCCCCGTTTAACATATACGACGGGAGAACGAACCCGGTTGAACACGTCAGCCACTACATCCACATGATGTCCCTACATTCTCACAACGACGCGCTGATGTGCAGAGTGTTTCCTTCCAGCCTCGGACCAACCGCCTTGAGATGGTTCAACGGATTGCGGAAGGGGTCCATCGGCAGCTTTGCTCATTTGATACAGGAATTCGGCACCCGGTTCGTGACGTGCAGCCGGGTACCGCAGCCCGTGGACGCTCTGCTATCTATGAAGATGAGAGCATGGGAAACCCTTCGCAGCTATGCCAGTCGATATTGGGAGCTTTACAATGAAATAGGTGGGGGCAATGAGAAAATTGCGGCGAGCACATTCCGAATGGGGCTCCCCGAGGATTCCGAGCTACGGGATTCGCTGACGAAGAAACCCCCCGAGGATATGAGGCAGCTCATGAGGCGGATTGAGGAATATAAGCGCTTGGAAGATGATCGGTTGCAGAGTAAGGGCAAGGCCCCGGCAATGAACCATCCTCGGCAAACAGGCTTCCAGCCGAAAATTAGAAAGGATCTAAAGATACGCGAGCCGCTTTGGCAGGCAGGGGAAGTGAGCTTGGCGTTTAAAGAGCCGGTACATCGGATCTTGGAGCGAATCAAGAACGAACCTTACTTCAGGTGGCCGAACAAGATGGGAGGTGACCCCTCGCGAAGAAACTAGAACCTGTACTGCACCTATCATAAGGACAAGGGGCACACCACCGAACAGTGCCGCGTACTGAAAGACCATCTGGCACAACTGGCGAAGGCCGGACACTTGAAGGAATTTGTGGTCGATGCCGATGCTCGGGGGACCCACGGCAATGCCCGGCAACAGGGAAACGTTATCCCCCCGCCCATAGGAATAATCGAAATGATCCTCGTCACCCCGGGGGGATCGTCAACGGTGAAAAAGGGAGTGCTGACTATTGCACCGACGACCGATTTGCCGGACGGAGAACAGACGAGAAAGAGGGCGAAGTACACACGGGAGACGCTTGTTTTTGACGAGCAGGACCTAGAAGGGACGATACAACCACATGATGATGCGCTGGTGGTTACGGCCCGGGTGGGCGGATTTCTGGTGAAGCGGGTAATGATAGATCAGGGTAGCGGAGTTGACGTGATGTACCCGGACTTGTTCAAAGGGCTAGGGCTGAGAAATAAATACTTAATGGAATACAGTACGCCGTTGGTATCGTTTGACGGGAGAGTCGTGATCCCCGAAGGACGTATTTCCCTTCCAGTGAGTATGGAAGGAAAGGAAGTAGAAGTAACGTTCATAGTAGTCGACTCCCTCTCCCCATACACAGCTATCCTGGGAAGGCCTTGGATACACACCATGGGGGCAGTCCCCTCCACTTTGCACGTCAAGGTCAAGTTCCCTACGGATCTGGGCATCGCCGTGGTCCGGGGATGCCAGAGAATGGCTCGGTAGTGTCTCGTCGCCGCGGCCGGCTTCGGAAATGTGGAGGCCGAACAAAGGGATACCACCGAGCATCAACCTTTATAGCAATTACAGGGACCCCAGAAGAAAATGGGGGCTGAGGGCGCCGAGGAGTTTGTAAGAGTGAAGATATTGCCGGACGCCGACAAGTACTTCCAATTGGGGGCCAGCATGACAACCCAAGAAAAGGTAGAGGTGTTACTGTGCCTGATCCAAAATGTAGACGTGTTCGCGTGGAGTCCCTATGACGTGCCCGGGGTGGACCCTGAATTCATCGTCCACAAGCTCAACGTGGACCCATCTTTCCCGCCCAAGAAACAGAGGCCGAGGAGGGTGGCGCGAGAGCATGCGGAGGCAGTGAACATGGAGGTCCAAAGGCTCAAAGAAGCAGGAGCAGTGAAAGAGATCTTCTTCCCGGAGTGGCTGGCGAATACCGTGGTAGTAAGGAAGAAGAACGGTAAATGGAGAGTGTGTGTGGACTTCACGGATTTAAACCGCGCGTGCCCAAAGGACCCATTCCCTATGCCGAAGATCGACCAATTGGTAGACGCCACATACGGACATCCGAGGATGAGCTTCCTTGATGCCTTTCAGGGGTACCACCAGATTGCTTTATTGGCCGAGGATTAGGAGAAGACAGCGTTCATAACTCCCGATGCCAATTATTACTACACCGTGATGCCATTTGGGCTAAAGAACGCCGGGGCAACATATCAGCGAATGATGACGAGGATGTTCCGCAACAAGATTGGCCGAACGGTCGAGATATACATTAATGACATGGTGGTGAAAAGCAAGGAGGAGGTGCAACACGTGGAAGATCTAAGGGGGGTGTTTGAGCGCTTACGACATCATAGGTTACGTTTGAACGCTGAGAAATGTGTCTTCGGTGTGGGGGCCGGAAAATTTCTGGGTTACATGATCTCGTGCCGAGGAATAGAGGTCAACCCAGATCAGATTGAAGCCGTGATGCGTCTCGAATCCCCTAAAAATCCTAGGGAGGTGCAGGTCTTGACGGGGATGCTAGCCGCCCTCAATCGATTCATATCCAAGTTCTCGGACCGATGCCGGCCATTCTATCAGCTGCTAAAGAGATGGAAAGGGT
The DNA here is from genome assembly GCA_023736055.1 of Quercus glauca. Classification (NCBI taxonomy): domain Eukaryota; kingdom Viridiplantae; phylum Streptophyta; class Magnoliopsida; order Fagales; family Fagaceae; genus Quercus; species Quercus glauca. Next base: position 25,692,128 of record CM043324.1, on the reverse strand, counting down.
TTCAATGGAACGGCGAGTGTGAGGAGGCCTTTCAGGGGCTAAAGGAATACTTGGCGCATGCGCCCGGACTAACTGCACCAAAGCCCGGCGAGGACCTATACATGTACCTCTCGGTGTCCGAGCACGCTGTGAGTGCCGTGTTACTGGTAGACCGGGACACGCAGAGGCCGATGTATTACATCAGCAAGACCCTGGTGGACTCGGAAACTAGATACTTGCCTCTGGAGAAGCTGGTCTTGGCATTAGTCCACGCCACGAGGAAGTTGCCTCAGTATTTCCAAGCTCACACCGTGTACGTACTGACCGAATACCCTTTGCAGTCGTTACTGAAAAGATCCGACTTCACAGGACAGATCGCGAAGTGGGGGACCCGGCTCGGGGCCTTCGATGTGCGATACAAGCCGAGGAAGGCAATCAAGGGACAAGTTCTAGCGGATTTCGTAGCTGAATTTTCGCCCAGAGCCACGGGGGAGCAGGTCTGTAAGCTAGACTGCCGCCCATGGAAGGTGTATGTGGACGGCGCGTCAAATTCCACCGGGTCTGTGTTGAAACCTCATTTTGCAACCCGTATTTAACCTCATATGGAGGGTAAAAGGGTAATTTTGACTTGGAAATATGCACCTTGATTCTGGTCATTAGATTCTTCATCTTATTTCATCAAAATGATCTTGATGTTGTAACGATCAAATCGACTAGTCATAAGCCCTAATCAGACCATCAGATTGAAAGTTATCATCAAATCAAGTTTTAATGGCCGAGATGTACTATCACAAATTGAATCTGACTATATGTGATTATGAACAATTGATTCCAATTAGTTATAATTCTAATCAATTTGAGTTCAATGATGTGTCATAATTTGATTAGTTAGGATTACATTTTATGGTGAGGTTGCATACACCTAATTAATTAGATAGTTAAACATTAATTATTCAATGAGTAATTTGTGTAATTATCTTTTAATTAGAGTAAATTTGGAACCAATTAAGTCTGAAATGGGAGTGATTGGAGCCATTTAATGTTAATTGGGAGCTAATTCTGGACCTATTAATGTTAATTGTGCTGAAACCATTTTCTAACAAATGACCTCTGCTCACCATTTCATCGATATCTCTCAGAATATTTTGAATCTGTGAATGAGGTTATTTTCCCAGAAACTAGACATTTGGGGCTTCAATTTGAGCACAAGAATGAGGCAATTCCGATCAGAATTGAGTCAGATATGATTTTTTGAAGTTGGCTCTACAAGCTGTTACAGCAGCTACGGGAAAACCGAATTTTGGCTTGTTCCTCACTCCTACCAATCTTTCCATTTAATGCACCAGATTTTCCCCAAGGCTAAAATGAGGTCTAAGTTCATGATTCTTTGTCAACCCTCATTAAATGACATTCCATTCATATTTCCTCCACCACTACTATATAAACCACTCTCTCCTTCATTCCAAGGCACACCAAAACCCCCTCTCTTCTCCTCTCTTGAGTTCTAGTGAAGTAGAGTAGTCTTGTCATATCTTGGTCTTCCTGAGACTCAAGATATTGAGTGAGACTTATTCTCCCTCTCCTAGTTCTTCTTTTTTCCTCCTCCCTTAGGACCTCTACCAAGAGTCTTCTCCTCCATCATATGGATCTTGCATGAAGGTATAATCCCTTTCCCTAACTTGTTTATTGTGTTGCCATGATGAGAATTTAGGATTAAAGCATGATAGTGATTATTTAAGTTCTCTTGAATATGTTTGAATGTTCTTGAATGTGTTCTTTACATGTTCTTGGTTGTTCATCACATGTTCATGCATAGCACTAGTTTTAATCTTAAATCCACATCAAAAATGTGAAAAACATGTTTGTTTCATAATTTTTTTCAAGTCCTTGAATCTAGGATATCACCATACACACACATTCACTAGAATTTAATTTTCAATCCAAATGCAATGCTTAATAAATTGGATTAGGGTTCATCACATGCATACACATTAAACTCAACATGCAAATTGATTGACATATTGAATGATATGATATGAATGTTGGCCACCATAATCTAGAAGACCGGTTTCACCGGGTAAGGTGGGTGCCTAACACCTTCCCACTTTGTAACATAGCCTCCGAACTTAGATCAAGGGTTAGTAGATCAAGTGCTTATCCTTGTAATTTTCAATTTCTAGATTGTAACTAGGAAACAAAGCCATGTACTTTATCTTAGATTGTATCTAGGACCAAAGCCATGTAATTTCCTATGTTCAATGTAAATTCAATTTCAAATTAATAAAATGATGAATTTTTCAATCATGGTTTTCTTATTTTTCCAATAATTAAATAAGTGGCGACTCCATTGTAAAACCCTTAATCTAAATGGGAAAATATAACTAGTCGAACCTCCATTTTGAGAGGCAATAACACGACTCCACCCATTCACGTGGGTTTGGCCCAACACTCCCATAAAAAAGGGGGCCGGGGGCGCGGTCTCTCACAGTTTGGCGTTGGAGTTGTCCTCCTCAGCCCCGAGGGGATAAAATTGGAGCATTCCTTCAGGTTAAAATTCAAAGCTTCCAACAACGAAGCTGAATACGAGGCTTTACTTGCCGGGTTGAGGGCTGTATCAAGCGTCGGGGCACGGGAAGTGGAGGTGTATGTAGACTCGCAGTTGGTGGCCAGTCAGGTCACGGGCAGCTTCGAGGCTAGGGATCCCCGTATGAAAGCATACTTAGAGCAGGCGAAGCAAGCCATCTCCAGGATCGGCACCGTGAGGGTAATACAGGTGGCCAGAACACAGAATAGGCACGCCGACTCCCTCGCTACACTAGCTTCATCAGTGACCGAGGACGTGCCCCGGATGATAAGCGTGGAGGTGATCACAGAACCAAGCATCTCGACCGTAAATAGGGGTGAAGCAAAGGACGTTGTCTCGGCAATAACGGCCCTCGGGAACAGTTGGATGGACCCTATCGTCGACTACCTTGCCGAGGACAAGCTTCCACCGAATGAAAAAGAGGCGGGAAAGATCCGGAGGGTGGCTCCGCGGTACTGGCTGTCGTCCGACAAAAACTTGTATCGAAGATCCTACGGGGGACCGTATCTGGCGTGTCTGCACCCCGCAAAGGTGGCCGGGCTCTTGGCCGAGCTCCACGAGGGTGTGTGCGGCAGCCATGCAGGGGGACGATCACTGGCTCATCGGGCTATGACACTGGGATTTTGGTGGCCTAAGATGCAGAAAGACGCCGCCGAGTACGTCCGCAAGTGTGAGCAATGCCAAAAGCATGCCCCCTCAATCCATCAGCCGGCCGGCTGCCTGAACCCGGTGAGCTGCCCGTGGCCATTTGCTCAATGGGGGCTGGACATACTCGGGCCCTTCCCCCGAGCAACAGGCAACCGGCGATTTGTTGTGGTAGCCGTGGATTACTTCACAAAGTGGGAAGAGGCGGAAGCATTGGCCAACATACGGGACATAGATGTAAAGAAATTTGTGTGGAAAAACATAGTCACCAGATTTGGGATACCAGACACCCTAATCTCCGACAACGGTTTACAATTTTGCAGCAGAGCTTTCCAGGATTTCTGCAAGGACCTCGGCATCAAAAACCGTTATTCCACTCACGCATATCCTCAGGGCAACGGCCAAGCCGAGGCCGTAAACAAGGTGATAGTGAACGGCCTGAAGAAAAGACTAAAAGGGACGAAGGGGAATTGGGCCGAGGAATTGCCAAGCGTCCTGTGGGCATACCGAACGACGCCTAGAAGATCCACGGGTGAGACACCGTTTTCCCTCACCTTCGGATCTGAAGCCGTCATACCAACCGAGGTGCATCTATGCAGCGGGCGGGTGTCCGGATTCAACCTCGGTACGAACGATGGATTACTGGTAGACCGTTTGGATGGGTTAGAAGAATACCGTGAGGCCTCGGCTATAAGGCTCGCAGAATACCAGCAGAAGCTAGCCAAGAGATACAACCGATGCATAAGGACAAGGGAGTTCAGGGCAGGGGACCTGGTACTGAGAAGGGCAGTAGGAAACATGCGGGATACTAATTCTGGGAAATTAGCAGAGACTTGGGAGGGGCCATACCGAGTTACTGCTATCGCCGGCACGGGCGCCTATTACCTGGAGGAGCTTGACGAGAAGCCTCTGCCCCGACCGTGGAATGTCCGCAACCTCAAGAAGTTCTACCACTAAGCAGCTATCCCACCGTGCGTTCAAGCACTAAATATTGTACATATTCCATTAATAAAAACAGTAACGTTTAAATCGGCAGATGAATGTTGTCCGTGGTCACAGAAACTAAACGATAAAAGAAACTTTTTATATAAGGACAGAAACCCGTCTCTCGGTTCGACCACCGTCACCGAGCGGGTGGAAACCTAGGAATTCGTCTAAGGACAGAAACCCGTCCCTCGGTTCGACCACCGTCACCGAGCGGGTGGAAACCTAGGAATTCGCCTGACAGAAGCCCGTCTCTCGGCTCGACCACCGTCACCGAACGGGTGGACACCTAGTAATTCGACTAAGGAAAGAAACTCATTTCTCGGTTAGGTCATTTAATCCCGAGGAGGCAGGAATGGGATTCTGCCTTGACAAAGGAACTTGCCTCGGACCGATGACACCAAACCAGCAACAATTCCCCTAGGACGGGGAGCCTGTCTTTAGACTCGGTCACCGCTACCGAAACAAACCATAACCTACAGTGTCACCAAGACCATTGTGTGGATTGGATCGGCGTCGCCGAGCTTATTTCAACCTAAGCACATAAAGATATCCCCCCGCGCCGTTGTTCACTCAATATAACTAGGCGCGGGAAGTCTTTACTTTTTCTAAGTTTAACAACCTGTCAAACATAATTAAGAGGACCACGTGCTGAGCAGGCAATACGAGCAAAACCAAAGTAAGACAAAAACAAAGCAATGGCTTTCCAACCAAATCAACATACGAAAACCACAATGTTTAAAATGTCACATCCAAAGGAAGAATGAAATCCAAAAAGTTAAACTGTCTCGTCACCACAGCCCGGCGACGTAGGCAAAACCTTAAAAAAAAAAAAAAAAAAAAAAAAAGGAAAGAACAATTAAAGGGAACAATACGGAACTCATAAAAATAAGCACGGCAAGTTACGCTGACGGGCCTTCAGCTGGAGGGTCGCTGGTAACCTCTACACCCACAGGCTCGGCATGAGCGTCAATGGCCTCCACTAGTTCCCGCATGCTGGATGTCTCGTCTTCATCGATAACATGAGGGGCGTTCTGGTCCTGCGCAGCCGGGGTTGGAAAGGGGATCTCGTTGGGATTGAATAGGGGAGAGTCCTCGGGTACACCTGCAGCACGGAGAGCGGCCAGCCATCCTTCCTCGAACCCGAGTTTGTGTGCCTGATGTATAATAGGTTCAACTGAGTTCTCGGCGTCGGCGAACCCTTCGTTGTACCACTTGCCTTCGCAAGCGTCCAACGCAGCCCTCAGATCACCCAGTTCTTCTCCCTGGACTGTATTCAAGCTCTGCACCTCAGCTAGCTTCACTTGAGCATACCCCAGCTGCCCCTCCAGCTCGGCATACCTTTCCTCAGCTCGGGCCCTGGCCTCCTCGGCCGAAGCAGCTCTCCTATCCGCTTCCTCGGCAGCCTTTATTTGCTCCACGGCTTTGGCCTTGGCGACATCCTTGAGTGCTTTCTCCCTCTCAGCATCTTCGGCGAGTTCTTTCATCCGCCCGTCCACTACCAGGGACAACTGCGCGGCCTGAACAAGCACAAGGACAAAGGATACAGGGGAAGACCCCTTACACGAGTTAGACAGGTCATTTCAAAACAAAGAGAAAGAGAAGACCAAACTAAACTAAGGGGTGGTGCCCCCGAAAACCTTACCGCCACGGAAAACCACACTAGTTGCCTGCCCACGGACTCCTCCGTGCTCTCCGTGTACGCATGCACATCCTCGGGCAGGAGCAAGCCGTTTGCCAGGCACTGGGCGACACGGCCACCCTGGCCTTTTTCCCAGACCCTAATACTGGCGGTCTCTGGAAGGGGCTCACCGTCCAGCAGGAAGGAAGGTTGCCAGATTGCGGCAGGTCGGGAGGAAGACGCCACGTCCGGCCGTGTTTGGGTCACCGGCTCACGGATGACGATGCCGGGGGACGAGCGGGGGGGGTGAGCGATCCGGGGATCTGCGCGGGCCGGGCGGTGCATGGTCCGCGACGCGCTGCTTTTTGCGCATGCGGACTGGTGGAGCTGGGGGGACTCGAGGGGGCTGGCTCGTGTCACCCTGTTGCTGAGACGCTGGCCGGGCGTCCGGCAGGAAGCGGCCGATGGTCATCACCCTCCTTTGCACCATCTCTAGACTGCGATCTGACTCGGTGTCCGAAGAACCAGCGGTCTCGGATACTGCGCCCGCAGCAGCTTGGACAGGTATTCCCTGTTCCGGGTCTTCCTCGGGTTGATCGAGGGCCTGAGGCTGGATTCGCTCGTGGGCCCTCTCACGTAACGCCCGAGAGACCCTCTCGGCTGACTCGTCGTGGATTGGATGGATCTCGTCCGAGCAAGTATACCGAGGGCCGAGGTCGCGCGCCTCACCTACCGTGAATCCTGGAGGTAGGAAGTTTGTGTTGCACACGTCAATATAAGAAAGAAGCGGGCTGTCAACCAGCAGCGCCTGACTGAATGCCTGCCAGGTGGTGTAAACAGGATCAACCCCGAGAATCAAATGTGATGCACGGAGCTGGCCGTCAGAATGGACAAAAATCTCCGACCTAAGGATGAAGTTCAGGTCCCGCACGTGCACCACCCTACGGTCCGGCTTAAACCTTTTGCCGTCTGTTAAGAAAACCACGCAAAATAAGTAAATAAATAATAAACAATATAAATATAAATAAACAAAATAAAATAAGAATATATCAGAAGTTATTTAAATCAAGCTCAAACGAAGTCTAAGGGAAAAAAGAGCTCGGTACCGACCGACATTGCACGGCGAAAGCGGGCAGGGGAGATCCTCGGCAAACCAATTGCCACTCACACGTACGAACTCCCCAGCCGAGTTTCTATTGGAATCAGGTAGGCAAGAGATTAGCCGTACTCTCATGTCCCTAGTCCTTAGATAGTAATCTGATTTGATGTTACCACACAAACTGTACATGAAATTGATGTCATGGTGATTTAATGCCAAACCGTACAACCGGTTTAGCCTACTGACGCAACTCACCACCCGGTAAAAATTGGGGGGGAGTTGGTCGGGGCAAAGACCATAAAACCTAAGTGTATTCAAAATTAGAGGGTCAACCGGGAATCTAACCCCGCCCTCCAGTATGGCCATTAAGGGAAAGAATACGGTGTTGACGCCCTGACGCCGTTGAATATCCCTATCACCCTCGGGGCAATATGCGATATCAACATCCCCGGGTACATTAAAGGCATCCCTAAAGGTGGCTAAGGCGGGCTCAGACGAAAGCAGGTGAGAATAACCCATTGCTCAAATTAGTATTTTCTAAAGGAAAGATGTGATTTATATAACTGAACAGAATGAAATAGAGTTACTAGATGGAGAAGAGAACTTACTGTGGGCTCTAAGAGTGAATGGAGTCCTGAACTAGAGGAAAGAAAGAAGAACGCTCAGCAAGGCAAGGGGAGAGAGATTGAAGAATGCGAAAATGAGGAAAGAAAACTTAGGGGGATATATATAAGAAGAAGGGGAGTAAATGACAATAAATGAGCCGTTGGGTGGGAAACCCAACGAGCCGTCACATTAACTGCCACACGCAACGACGCCTCGGTTCACGAAGCGTCAGATAATGATGACAGCCCCTCAGACCTGACGCGCTTCTTGGGACAGCAAACACGTAACCCACAGAGAAGAGTTCCCGGGCCGACAACCATTCGATTTCCTTGATCCGTCCCCGGGAACGGAGAGACGAATCAAGGGGGGGCTATTGTACGGCACATAAGCCATTTGGGCCATTCGAAGTTCCCTGGATCGTGGCCAATGCCATTTGGGCCAGCCAAGGCGGTCAAGCCCATTGTGGCATCTTCCTTCGCCTTCTCGGGAAACGATTCCGACATCTAGTATTCGCAACCCGAGAACATTCCCCGGGAACCGAGGCCGGACCCGCTCCCGAGCGGACAACGCAGTCGCCGAACAACCCAGAGCAAGAATCCATTCTGAGGTCACTCCCACCTAAACGCCCACTTACGACTGATGACATTGGACCTCCAAAAGCACTAGCGACAGAGGCAGTCATCACTATTCCACTATCAGTTCACTATAAATACATCGAGCTGAGAATGGGAAAAGGGTTGTTGCAAGTGAGAGGAAAAAGGAGAGGGAACGCAGAATAGTTTAGTCGTTAGAACCACCCAAAGTAGGAAACTCTTAAACCCACTTCATAAGTAAATTGTAAGCCCGATAGGGAAGGCCCATTGGTCTCCCAGTTGGTGGCCACAACAGCATTGACTTAGGTGGGGTTTATTAGGCAATATAATGAAAATAAATTATTATTTTTTGATCATTTGTAATATATTATCACTTTTAAATTTAAACCAATTGAATGTGTATGTTATAAACACATGCTAGGTTGATTTATTTAGTTAGCTTGTTAAATATTATTACATAAATGATAAATAAATTAGTCATTAGTTGAATATATTTAAAATTTATAATGAATATACCATTTATATATGTATATCTATAATTTTTTATAAATTTTATTAAGTGTTTGTATATCTTATGATACACGATATGATATGATACACGATATGGAAAAATTAAAAATCGATTCATGATATGATTTACGTTTTGAGAACTATAGGCCGAAGTATGAACTAATTTTTTGATAACAATCCAAATTAGCATCCTTTTTTTTTTTTTTTTTTTTTTTTTTGAGAAACAATAAAATTAACAAAAAGAGAGAAATAAAACTCACACCAAAGTCAAACTCCTCTTGAATACGCAAAACATATCAAGTTAAATATCCAATGAATAATCAAATTCAAAATTTTTAATAAAATTTTGAAGTCATGCTTTAGAAATAGGTGGTTGATCCCAAGCAAAAGTATTGATTGTACATACATAGCTTTATAAATGATGATTGTAACTCAAAAAAAAAAAAAACTAAAGAGTACAATTCCGAAGAGGAGAAAAGTAGAATAAAATTTTAGAAAAAAATAAGAAGAAAAATACACATGAATAATGAATACATAAATAAATAATTTTAAACACAAAATTGTTTTTTTTTTTGCTTAAAAATATCACAGAATACACTAATGCAATAAGAAAGATAAAAAGCAGTAAATGAAAATATTTGGAAATGCTTAAAACAATAAATCAATCATCTAGAAACATTATATAAGAAAGACATAACAATTTTTTGCTAATTTATTAAACAAAATATTTACAAATAGTGAAAGAAAATTGCACAAAGATCATCTTCTTTAATTGCATAAATTTTCTTCATCATATTGTCCAAACCATCCTATTAAAACTTGACAACGACACAAAATAAGACATTATAATATGTTTTTTTTTCCCTCAAATCAGGTCAACAACATAGAAATAAATAAACCAAATACTTACATCAAGTAACACATATGAATTAATTAATAATAGGACAATTGGGGTACAAACCTCTAGTAGGAGATTTGTACCACGCTTGATTTGGTCTTCTTCAGGGTAATTGTCAAGTTGTATCTTTTCTACAATCAAAGATTAAGCAAGGCTTATGAATACCTTTTTATAGACAATATCTTTTATAAAAAAATTTATTCTTCATTGATTTCATTTTTCAGTTATAAACATTTAAATTAAAGTAGATAAATATGTAAAGTTAAAACCACCTAAGATGAACATTTATAGACAATATCTTTGTTTTGATTTTTCATTGATTTATCATTTAATTATAACATTATTATTAAAGTAGATGAATATATATATAAAGTTAAATCCACTTACGTTGAATTTGTAAAGTCAGTATATTTATGTGTTTAATATTGTCAAAAAAATTGAAGGTAATAAATAAAGAAGAAAAAGATAATGATGTGGCCAATGACATGGTAGATGAGGTGACTTAAAATAAGCATACTAACAATAAATACTACCATTCAAATTTATATATATATATATATATATATATATATATATTAAGAGCAACTTTAAGTGTTCTTTGAGGTTCAGATGAACCCCTGACTTGAAATAAAAATAATTTATATATAAAAAATAAATTTTTATTAGTTTACTTTACCTTTAAAAATATTCTTGCACATCTGATCTAAATCTTGCACACATTGATCGCAGATTAACTTAGCCCAAAACTAAACTATAACATATACCAGTCCAGTCCAAAACTAAACAACAACATAGATTAGCTCATCACAAAAACAAAAAACAACATAGATCACATCTCTCTGTCTCTTTGTCTCTCTCTCATGAATCCCATCTCATCTCTCTTCTCTATCTAACTATATTGGTATCTTCAACTCTAAGAGTAAAGGGTGAATATTTGTGAGTTGCGAGTGTCTTTCTTTATTATAAATTTATATTATCTTTGTAAGTGTGTCTGATATTGTTTATGAGAGATTTTTTTTTTGGTTATAATGTTATTTATGTGAATTGTGATGTGTTCGAATGTATGCGTGTATAGTATAAATATAATATAACTTTATATAATTTAATAGTTAGAAAATACAGATGATTTTTTTTTTTGGATGAAACAAAGGGTTTGTTATATGTGTGCATATTGTTATCATATTATAATAATATTTTGTAATGAAGTTAGTGATGAAAGTAAAAAAAAAAAAAAAAAAAAAGAGAGTAAAATTAGTGATTGTTCCAAGCATTTGATTGCTTAATTAGACATTGAGTGTATTATTTGTGTGGATGAGTGTGACCATGTGGATCAATAATTAACATAGTGCCAGTAGGTTGAGTTTTGTCATTTAGTTTAACATGTTTTTTTTTTTTTTTTTAAATAATGACAACTGCATAAAAATAAAAATGGTCACAATCACACCTACCTATATTGACAATAGATAATAACAACTAATAGTTAACTATCACATAATGATTTCAAATATAAAAACTCATAAGAAATTTCATGCATTTGTGTGTGTGTGTGTGTGTGTTTTTTTTTTTTTTTTAAAATGTCAGAAACTCAATATAGTCAAATTTTCTTTTTATTAAATTTTGTTAAACTGAAATTTCTTAATGTAAAATTCTTGGAGTTGCCACTAATATAAATGTAAAATTAGTGCAAAGTGAATAGAGGGCCTAAGCAAAAAAGTTCCTGTACATCCAAGATCTTTGCTAACTATTAGCATTTTCCCAAATATGAATTCTCAATTCTATACAACTATCATTTTTTGATAGAGTTTCAATCTATGGTGTCCATTTTTTATGATTGCCATTTAAATACTAATCAGTTTTTATGATTGTGACCATGTGGATCAATAATTAACATAGTGCCAGTAGGTTGAGTTTTGTCATTTAGTTTAACATGTTTTTTTTTTTTTTTTTTAAATAATGACAACTGCATAAAAATAAAAATGGTCACAATCACACCTACCTATATTGACAATAGATAATAACAAATAATAGTTAACTATCACATAATGATTTCAAATATAAAAACTCATAAGAAATTTCATGCATTTGTGTGTGTGTGTGTGTTTTTTTTTTTTTTTTTTAAATGTCAGAAACTCAATATAGTCAAATTTTCTTTTTATTAAATTTTGTTAAACTGAAATTTCTTAATGTAAAATTCTTGGAGTTGCCACTAATATAAATGTAAAATTAGTGCAAAGTGAATAGAGGGCCTAAGCAAAAAAGTTCCTGTACATCCAAGATCTTTGCTAACTATTAGCATTTTCCCAAATATGAATTCTCAATTCTATACAACTATCATTGTTTGATAGAGTTTCAATCTATGGTGTCCATTTTTTATGATTGCCATTTAAATACTAATCAGTTTTTGGCGTAGATAGGGATTAAACCTTAGATCTTTTGTACAATTATTATTTAAATACTCCTAGATAGGAGTTGAAAGGCCTTTGTGAAGCCGAAACCCTTTTCTAGACATGGGAATGAAAACTATTAATTAGCCCATAAGAGGTTACTGTACAAGGTATTGTCTTATAACTAGCAACGTAACATATATTTAGGGGTGTGTAGAAAACCCACAGACCCACCAAACCCGACCCGACCCAACCCGACCCGCCGGGTTGGGTCGGTTTTTAAGGCTTGGTGGGAATGGGTTGGGTCACAAATTTTTTTTTTTTTTATAGCGGGTCGGGTTGGGGTGGGTAATAAAATTACAAACCCGCCAAACCCAACCCGACCCACCCATATTTAATATATATTTAAAATATATTATATATTTAATAATTTTTTTTAAATCAGCTGTAAATTTAATATATACTAATAATAATATTATATACTATAAGTGCTTATATATAATATTATATATATATATATATATATATATATATATAAATAATATACTAACAATAATATACTTAATAAATTTAATAATAATAATAATAATAATAATAATAATAAATTTATCAAACCCATGGGTTTAACCCGACCCATGTGGGTTGGAATGGGTTGGGTTGGATTGGGTTGAATTTTTTTTGACCCACTATGGTGGGTTGGGTCAAAAAATCCCCTCAACCCGACCCAACCCGACCCATGCACACCCCTACATATATTTGTCTTTTTGCTAAAAAAGATTGTCTATTTAATACGTTTTTATGAATACCAAATAATAGTAAATAAACTAGTTCCAAATTAATGTCCTATAGATTTGATTTGAGTCCTTGATCAGCAACATTCTTGCATTCCACCCTTAAGCGTTCCTTTGGTTGGAGGGGGTGAAAAAGTAGAAGCATAGAAAAGATTTTATTTTATTTTCTTTTTATTTGGTTGGGAGTGAAAAAGTGGAGGGATGAAAAAAATGAGTTAGAATAAATTTACTCATATACCCTTGTTTAAGAATGATGCCAAATTTTTTTTTTTTTAAAGTGACAAATAACCAAACAAAAAAGAGCAATCACCCAAATTTTTTTTATAAAAAAAAAAAAATGTTCCAAAAAAAATCACATCCAGTAAAAATAAAAATAAACTATCACGCCCAAGCCCTAAAAAATCAAAAGAAAAAACAATTAGAAAAACAAAAGAGGCAATGTTAATGCCCAAGAAAAAAAAAAAAGAAAAAAAAGAAAAAGTGACAACTGGCAACGTGATTGCCCAGAAAGAGAAAAAAAAAAAAAAAAAAAAAAGAAGCAAAAAAAAGGGCAACATTACTAGCAGCGTTGTTGCCCAGAAGAGAAAAAAAAAAAAAAGTGGGGGGGGGGGGGGGAATGTTGCTGGCCAGGGAAGAGAGAAGAAAGAAAAAAAAAATACAACTTAAATTGAGGTTATTTGTGTAAAGTGCATCTTTTAGCACTTTTTCCTCCTCATTTTCCTTCCAAATTGGGAGGATAAAAAAAGGTGGGCCCAGCGGGAAAATTTTCCTCCCTATTTTCTGTCTCTCTTGTTTTTTCAAACAAACAGTGAAAAATGCTATTTTTCACCATATTTTGCATCCTTCCGTGTTTTCACCCCAACCAAACATACCCTAAAGAAGCTCACATCACTTAGATAGCTTATATATATATACTGTTGGTTGGGATTCTTATTGAGTGCACCACAAGTGCATTGAATTATGGTAACATTCGGTAGGAAATCACCATATTAGTATATGATATAGCAGTAAATCAAAAGAAAGCCGCATATCTAGGCTTTTGCTCTTCCATTAGGATTTGTCATACTATACTAGGGAAGCAATTGAATAATAGTATAATACATAGAATCACTTTATCATTGAGCCTACTTAATACAGGTAGTTCTAATTAGCACCTTTCTTTCTTAGGGAAACAACACTATCTTTCTTAACGAGTGATTTCTAATTCTAACAAATTCTATATGATTTTCTCTTTATTGATCTACTGCTCACGAAAATAATTCTTGGCTCTTTTGTTGGCTAGAAGTGGTTTCAAATGGTGTGACTTGCATATTAAAAAAAAAAAAAAAAAAAAGGGAAAAAAGTTGCATATGCTTTTCATTTTTATGTATTTTTGGATACTGACCAAATATTGACCATAGAAAGGGTGATATGCTAACCTACTATATGACTTGCCTAGCATCACACATATCTGTCTCGCTGTTCTGTCTCATTGGACTCAGTTTCTCTTCTTGTTGTGTCTCATGATCCACTTGGACTGATTGTCCATTAAATATTTTTTATGAATACCTACTAAGTATAGTAAATAAACTGGTTCCAAATGTCAAATAGATTTGAGTCCATGATCAGCAACATTCTTGCATTCCACCCTTAAACAAGCTCACATCGCTTAGATAGCTTATATACTATTGGTTGGGATTCTTATTGAGTGCACCACACAGCACCACCAGCGCATTGACTTATAGAAACATTCAAATCACCATATTAGTATATGATATTGCAGTAGATCAAAAGAAAACCACATACCTAGGCTTTTGCTCTTCCATTAGGATTTGACATTCTATACTAAGGAAGCAACTGAATAATAGTATAATACATGTAATGATCACTTTATCATTGAGCCTACTTAATACAGGTAGTTCTAATTAGCACCTTTCTTTCATAGGGAAACAAAACCTTCTTAACAATGAGTGATTTCTATTTCTACCAAAGTCTACATGATTTTCTCTTTATTGAACTACTACTCAGGAAAATATTTCTTGGCTCTTTTGTTGGCTAGAAATGGTTTCAAATGGTGTGACTTGCATATTAAAACAAAAACAAAAAAAAACAAAAAACAAAAAAGGAAAAAAGTTGCATGTGCTTTTCATTTTTATGTATTTTTGGATACTGACCAAATACTGACCATAGAAAGGGTGATATGCTCACCTACTATATGACTTGCTAGCATCACATATCTGTCTCGCTGTTCTGTCTCATTGGTCTCAGTTTCTCTTGTTGCTGTGTCTCATGATCCACTTGTTTTTCCTATATAAATGAAAAATATGTTTGTGATTTAAGTGATCATAATGTTTGCAATTGGAAAAATGACGGTGGCTATGTGAATCTGTGATTACTGTTTGCTCTTGTTGTTGTATGTCATGATCCACCTGTTTTTCCTGTACAAATAATACATATATGCGATTTAAGTAATAATAATATTTGCAATTGGAAAAAATGACAATAGCTATGTGATTACTATTGGTGCTGCTATAGTTGATCCAATGGAAAAAATCACTGTTTGTCAAAACATTTTGTTCGCATAGACAAAATTGTGTTCTTTCTTTCTTTCTTTTTATAAAAATGTGGTCTAATTTCTGCTTATTAAAAAAAGTTTTTAATATTTGTAAAATATATACTGCAATGGTCTACAAAATACAAGTGTTAAATTCTTCCATTGCTGAGATATTTGTGGTGAGAATGTGCCATACCTTTCCTTTGAATATGTGCTCTAAGGTGGCATTGAGGTCCCCCTTCAACTGAGGTGTTTTGAATTCCTCGTCTTCGTATACTCCTTCTAGCTCAGGTGTCTTTAGATTAGTTGGAACAAATGTCCTTAAATTGGGACATCCAATTACCATAATTTTCTTCAGGGATGGCCACTCAAAAGCATTTTTTTCTTTGCAAAAACACTGAAGATTTGGTAAATTCTCGAGCCAGATTGAGTTCACTTTGTAGAACAAAACTTCTTCTTCTTCTTCTTTTGCTATTGCAAGGAGTTCTTCAATTTTTTCACAGCCAATAACTTTTATTTCCTCTAACATTATAAGCAATTTCCCTATGGATGGTGAGAACAAATTTGTCAGATTGTTACATTTCTTAACTTCTAACAATCTCAAGTTTCCAAAGCCCACAATCCTTTTTGGACCCTTCTTCCATACGTGCACCAGTTTTGGAAAATAATTTAGATGCAATTCTCGTAACTGATCAAATACTAGTGCCACGTGACTTTCCTCAACATTTAGTTCCTCAAGTTGAAATATAACTTCTATTGAATCACAACTCCACAATTCAACTGATTCTAGATTCTTTAAGCACTCAATTAGATTGGATGGAAAAAGAGACCATATCTTTGAGGAATTATTGATATCACTAGCTCTTGGATCCTTTGGCTTTGTCAAAGTACCCTACAAAAAATCAAGAACTGCTAAACATGCAAAATATTAATTTCTTTTCAATTATTACTTGCATTTTTTTTAGAGAAAAAGATGGTATAAACAAATCTGTAAATGTCTTTTTTTTTATTATTATTATTTTTTATCTCAATATGTTGAATGCGTTAAGGTTATGGCCAAAAATTGATTTTATTGGATGTCTATATGAGAGTCAATGACCATGATCCATTGGGAAAAGTGCATAAATCATAGAATTTCTACGTACCTCTTTCTTCACAGAATAGCTTCTTTGGGATTTATTGGTGGTGCCTTGGTCTGACACAGCCATTGGACCATAATTTTTGCTACGTGGTACACACTCAAGGCATCACCCAAGAAAACCAAGGGACCCAATTCTAGGCTCATGAGGTCTTGAATCCAATTTCTCGTTGATTTTCTTCAACTTTCTTAGGCTCTGAGTTTCTGAAGCAATTGTTTTCAAATTGCAACAATTACTCAAAGTAATAACCTTAATGGATGGCCATTCAAAAGAATAAGCTTCAATACAGAAATTCTAGATTTGGCAACCATTCTAGTATCAAGGAACTAAGTTCAGGGAAAATGATGATATCTGCTGCCTCTTCCTCTCCATCTCTTTGAACCATGTTTTTGATCACATCACACCAAGATACGCTAATGCATTGAAGTTTCACAAGTAGTTTTGCAATAGAAAGTGGGATTAAATAAATTAGGTGGTCACAAGAAGATACTTCAATTGATGTTAGGTTTTGAAAGCCCTGAATTCCTCGTGGAACATTCTTCCACAAGTACGCCAACTTAGATGAATGACTTACTCATAAATATTTCAATTTATAAAGTATTGTGATTCCCTGGCAGTCATTGTCGACCTTTAGTCCTTCAAGATCAAACAGCACTTCAATTGAATTGTTGATAGTCAACAAAAGTTCTTCTAAATTTGGTGGCCACAAGATGGTTGTAGATGAAAAGAGTTTGAGAGATAAGGGGTGTTGATTCAAGAAAGTCTGAGCTAGTAGTATGTTGCTGAATGTGAGTCACCTCAGCCTTTTCAGAAGTGGTCAATTTATCAATTTCACTGCTTCCAACCTAATGAATCCATTAAATTATTTTAATATATAATCAACGATTTTCAAGATTTCATGTAAGAAGCATCAAATTCAAACCTGATCGAGCTTGAATTGTTAAAATCAATAAATCAATTTCAAAAACATAAAACAACGAGCTTTGAGTGGTCCATACATACCTCCTGATTCCAGGATGATTGGACAAGTTGAACGGGACCCACGCCTGTGCAAAATCCAATGAGACTTGGTAGCCAATCTAGGTTTAGAAGTGTTAATTGCGGAAACATGATCTTATCAAGTGCCTTCTCATCTTCTCCTTCCTTTGGGAAAATTTCTTCCATGAGAAAACAGTTGCTAATTTTTAATTGTTGGAGTTGAACCAAACCTCTCGCTATGGACAATGAAAAAACATTTTTCAACTCAAAGCAATAATTTAGCCGAATTGATCTTAGGTTGCCAAAACAACCAATCTTTGCATCGGTCAAGGATCTCTCTATGAATTGGCAATGATATATCTCTTTTAAATTAAACAATATAGACTAGTCCAGTGACTCCAGGATAGGGAAGGCAGCATGTGGAGTCTGATGCAATGTGGCATCGATTACATATTCTAAATTTGTACTTTCACAAACTTCTAGAACCTTCAAGCATTGAAAACCTTCTTTGTCTAACTCATACGCAATGTTTTTTAAATCTTTTATATCTCTCAAATATAAAATTTCACATATTGCTAACAGTTGAAGAAGCGTCCGACTCTTTGCAATATCACATCTTCCAAGTGCCAATCTCTTTTTAAATAAATGAGAACGTTTTTTTGCCAAATAGCGATACATTCCCTCACCTACAAATATCTGAAATTTTATCATTTGATTTTCAAAGAGAATGTGTTTTGGCAAGACCTCAATATTTGGTATATTAAATTTTAAAGCCATCAAATGGTTGGACAAAGACATCAGTTCAGCAAGGCTTGCATTTGCTCCCTCTTTGTTGACTCCAAACATGTACAACTCTTCTAGGTGAGATAAACTCGATAGGAGACTAGGTGGAATTCGCTGTAGAGAAGAGCATCCTGACAGATCTAACAACTTTAAATGACTAAGATTTCCCATTTCTCTGGGCAACTCTTTGATGTAAGAACCCAAAAAACTAAGAATTTCTAGTTTCCTTAGTGCTCCAATTGCTGACACATCTGTGAACACACAAAAATCTAAACGCAGGGCCCGAAGGTTTTGAAGGACGTGGATTGACTGTGGTAGTGATGGAAATGACATACCTATCAAAGACTAAACCTTTAATCCGGTCATCCCTTTAAATAGATTGGCTAGGAACGTATGCCTCCGCAAAGTTAGTTGCAAAAGCTCAAGTTTCGGACACACCAAGCCAACAGGATGCATTTTCAGTTTTTTAGATACAAGTGAAATTGCAGAATGGTCGTATGTCTCTTTCTCTGGCCATTCTTCCATTTCATTATTACAATGTACCAAAAAACCATGATTTTCTGCAATTGATATTGCAACATCCCGGATAACATCATGCATTTTGACAGATTCTTCTTTCTCACTATCCAACAATAAAAATGATCTTTTAAGATACTCAACAATTGCATGGACTCTATTTCTTGCTTCTCCCACATTTTCAATCTTTGCCAACAAACTTTGTCCCACTCCCTATCTGACTATACATTCAATAGGAATATCAGAATCATCTGGAAATAGACAGCATAGCAAAAAGCATGACTTGGTGATGCAGGACAACCAGAACAAAATTAAAATAATAATAAAATAAAGGGATATGACCTAGGAGTTAGCACCTAGGCCTAGCTTGGAGTCAGCACCAAGTGGGGAAACCTCTAGGAGTCAGCACCTAGGGTAGATCTAGAGTCAGCACCAAACCAAAGAAACCAAACGGCCATTGTTTTTCATTCATTAAAATATCAACTATCTTCTCAAGGAGTACAATAGGTTGTTTATAAAGGATTACTAAACCCTAATTCTAATTAGCTACGAAACCCTAATTGCCTTATTACGAAAATAAACTTGCTTCCAAATTAAAATATTAATAGCCTAATAAACTTCTAGGACCTAAAACATAAAAAATACAATTGACTTGCAAACATAAATAATATTAAATAAAAATCTTCTTGCGTCTCTCGTATCATTCTCCTCTGGTTGGAGAAAACTTGACCTCGAGTTTTAAACCATTGAAGGATTAGGATGTTGACAAGTAGCACTTGCTTCAAGTCTGAAATCACCTTAGGGAGCACAAGGAAAAGAAAAACCTTGAATTCCACCACATCAAACTCATTTAGAATAACAAAATCAATGTGCGGAATTAGTATAATCTCATTTTGAACCTTATGAACCATAGGAAATAATGTGGTTTTAACCTCTTCGACTTCACCAAGATGTAGATCTTTAAGCACCATGGAGGTTGATCAGAAGTACATTCAACAACTTTAACTTTCATATCATGTGCACCCTCAAGCTTGTTGCATTGTTTTTGAGTGGGTGCCATTATCTTTTCTAGTTGGGCATTAATCCTAGTGATTATTTGCTCCCCCAATTTCCACTACATAGGTGAAACATTCTGATTTTCCTTTCTTACACTAGCAAAAAGTGAATTGAGAAGATCCAAGGAAATGTCTTCACTTTCATCTATGACTAGATTCATAATTGTTTCCATGGCTAAAAGTACAGCAAGTGGATAGTTGGACCTAATCATCTTTAAGAAACTTTGAAACATCCTAACAATCAATGCGTCACACTCAAGATCCAGCATCACCAAGCATAACTTGACCTTTGCAATGGTATCAAGAATTGAGACCACCTTCTTATAAGAGCAAGTAGACACATGAGGCATATTTTCAAATGCTACCTCAATAAACTGAAATATTTCTTTCATTTGCTCATCCTTATATGGGGCATCTGGTGCTGTTATCATTGTAATCTCAATAGTGCAAGATACAACTGAAACCTTCACATCCATTTCAGCATGTCTCAAAAGTTTATTAGTGATCAATGCCTTCACTGAGGGTAAAAGTGCATCTCGCATTGATTTGGATGATTCTTGCTCCACATATGCTAACAATTTTCAACTTTATCAAGAAGAGTGAGAAGATCATCAATGGAGGAAGAAGGGTAAAGGAGTCTATTCTCGACCTCCTTAATTTGCTTCTCATATTCTCTATCTTTAAGCTGCTTCTCAAGCTTTCTATCAAAGGAAGTAATTTTCAGCTATGAGGCACAAAATAGTGAAACAAAGAGATTGACACTAAATTTTCTGCTCAAAGTTGAAGCGCACAGGTTGGCTTCTGGGTTTAATGGTTTTTTTTTTTAAGTGGCAAGTTGGGTTGGTATGTATTTTATGGGCTAAAACAAGTGTGTATTGAGAGTGAAACAGGACACTAATGCCACTACGAAGAAATAACTCAGATGGGACTATCAGGTTACCTCTGATAAGGGGTCCATGGACTGGCTATTTGTTGCAACAACGACAGTCTTGTGATGGTTGTGGGCAGCGGCTTTGGGACGACAGGGTGAGATTGACATTAACAAATTCTTGCGGTACTGTTCTGGTGAAGTGGGTTGGTGACGTTGTACTCTGAGCTGGCAAGGTGGAGCAGTGTTGCACTGAGACAAAGGAGGAACTTAAAGTGGCCGGGGAATAGGTTAGCGCTTCAATCATTTATTGGGATGGCAGCGTTGGTTTTCCAATGGGTGGTGGTGTGTAAAGAACCTTTTGAAATAACTTGACCAGGTCTGGTTGTGGGGTTTGTTGGTTGTTGGGTCAAAGGGCTTGGGCTGATGGGTAACCGTTTGGAGGCTTGATACGTGTGAATGGAGTTTTTTTTTTGGTGATATTTTTCTATTTCTAGATTGACTGCGATAATGTTTCAAACAGATCGGTGTTTACTCTGATACCAAATATGACGCAGGACAACTAGAATAAAATTGAAATAACAATAAAATAAAGAGATATGACCTAAGAGTCAGCACCTAAGCCTAGCTTGGAATCAGTATCTAGGGTAGACCTGGAGTTAGCACCAGACCAAAGAAACCAAACCGCCATTATTTTTCATTCATCAAAATATCAACTATCTTCTCAAGGAGTACAATAGGTTGCTTATAAAGGATTACTAAACCCTAGTTCTAATTGGCTAGGAAACCCTAATTGTCTTATTACAAAAATAACCTTACTTCCAAATTAAAATATTAATAGCCTAATAAACTTCTAGGACCTAAAACATAAAAAAAATATAATTGACTTGCAAACATAAATAATACTAAATAAAAAACTTCTTACGTCTCCCGCATTATTTGGCTTCATCACTTTTTAAGTAATTGTAACTCAGCTCTATGCTGGAATAGACCTTAGAATCCAGATCGAGAATATTTTCTGGGATTGACTTTTTAAGTTGTTGAAGTGCACTTAGTGCAGCACTCCACACAGACTCACTTTTGTTTTCTAGCGCTCTTCCAACTGTCACAAGAACAACAGGTAGACCTCCACATTCCTTTGCAACCTCTTTCGCTATTGGACATAGATTGGGAGTATCAACACAATTACCTGCCATCTCTCTGAAAAGATTCCACGCTTCTTCTCCAGATAAGACTTCGATTTTAAAAATCGTCTGAGATTTCATCTGATTGCAGGTTTCTTCACTTCGTGATGTCAACAAGATTTTGCATCTGTTATGTTGACCTCCATAAGGAATTCCGACAGCCTCTAAATCAAGTGCATCCCAAATATCATCCAATATTACAAGGACACTCTTACCACTGGTTATTCGTTTTTTTAACTTTTCTGCTCTTACAGGTGATGAATACTCTTTAACAAGTTTCAGATCTAGCATCTCCGCAATTTGATCTTGAATCTTTTTATCGTCTTGATTTTGGGACACCACTGCCATCGCAACTTCATCAAATAACTTATCATCTTTTGCTATTTTCGCTACCTCTTTTGCCATTGTTGTTTTTCCAATCCCCCCGATACCGCATATGGCAATCATGTTGATATCGTTATCCTTTAGAGCCTTTAAAACTTCTTTCACAATTGATATTCTTGATTCAAAAACCTTAAAACCTGAAGATCCTATTCCTTGTGGAGGAGGACGATAGGACATTCTAGCAAATTGTCCATCCTTCAGAAGTCCATCAATTTCTAGAGTTTTCTTCTTAGCTTTCCTACTCAAGGAATAACGTGACTTCAGATTAGGACACCATCCATCCAAACACATTGTATTCGCTTTGACATCTTCTTCAAGGAATCCCTGCAGACCTTCACTGATGTTGTCTACCTTTTGTACCCATCTCTCAACCTCAGGTGCCATTACCTCTCCGTTCCTTTCAGCTTCATCAATTTCTAATTGCATCCCATGTCTCTTGTCACCCAGCTTCTGAAATTGATCTTTGAAATTCTTGACGTTGCTATTTAGGTGAATCAGATAGCCAATCTGTTGTCCAATTCGCTCCAGCAATTTTTCTTCAATTTTTTCTTCAATTTGTTCTTCAATTTTTTCTTCAATTTGTTCTTCAATTTTTTCTTCAATTTCTTGAATTTTTTCTATAATTGGTTTGAAACATTCCCTTGCCATTTCCATTTCTTTGCTTTCTTCTTTTGTATTATCTGTAAGAAAAAAAAAAAAAAAAATCAAATTAGCAGTTTACTTTTAAAAAAATGAAGTTCATACTGATGATCAAACTGAAATGAAATTATTAGAAAGTTATAGCACTGCAATTATCTCCACCCAACTTTTTAGAATGATGTCCTTTAATCCAATATACCATGTGATAAGTAAGTTGATGCTGTGCTATGTGCATTTAGAGTTTGTATTAAAAAAGTTGCTTCACAAACTGATCGATTTTGACTAATTTTTCAACACCCACGAGTATCCAATTGTCAAATTATTTCAAAATTGATGATTCAAATGTTACTACTTACCAGTTGCCACGCATAGTACATATTAAACAAGTTTGATGGATGCATATAATATTTGTAATTCTTGAGTATTTATTGCAGCAATATTTAATGTAACCCAACATGTGCTACAAACTTTTGGAGATACGAACTTTTTTACAATTAAATTGGGTGTAACTTTTGATAATGTTACACTACTTGGTAAATTTCTATTAGATGAGTATTTTGATAAATCTATAATTGGATTTATAGATTACATTTACTTTTTATACCCTCTATGCTTACAAGATTTCAAGATAATAAAAAATTAATAGTAGTATGTTTGGTAATGGACTTTTTCCTCTTATTTTCATTTTTCAAAATAATTTTCTATTTTTAAATTAAAAAAAACTTGTTTAATAATCTAAAATGCACAGAAAACAAAAATTATTATCAAAACTCAATTTCTGAAGAAAATTAAAAAGCAAAAATTGTTTTCAATTTTTAATTTTGAAATATTAATAAAAATACATATTTAACTTAATAAATTTGTATCATTTAAGAAGTTAACGTTAAAGTTCAAATTTTATTAATAATATATTTTAGTATTTTTTATTTTTTTCAAAAAACAATTTTTTTTTTTGATTTCAAGTAACCAAACATGTTTTTAATTTAAAAAATATAAGAAAATTGTTTTCTTAATATTTCTAAAAATAAGTTTTTAAAAGTAAAAAACAAAAACTCTTCCCAAACATATCCTAATTGTTTCATTACAGAATGTAATTTCAAGTTTTTTGTATTTAAAATTTATATACAAAACATGAGTCTATGAATTAAATAATAAATCATATCTAATTAATATGAAATTTATATGTTAAGAAGAAGAACAAAGAAGTTTAATCCAACAAGAGAATCTTTAAAATATTAATTCCAAAAAAGTTTTCTGTAACTCATGCGGGACATTCTCAAAATTCAAATGTTCCTTAAAACAAAATACAATTTGTTAGCTCAAGCTTGCATCCACACCAGACCTTGTATAATAGAACAAGATACCCACAAACACAAACACACCCACACAAACACATCCACACAGACAAACCAACAGAGAGAGAGAGAGAGAGAGAGAGAGAGAGCATTGTTGTGAACTTGATTCACCGAAACATACAGATCGGTGCTGGCCGTGTAGATCAGTGCTTGTGGTGCTTGTGGTGGAGAGGTTATCTGACCGTGAGAGAGAAGAAGAAGAAGATGGTTGTGGTAGAAAGGTAATCGGAACGAGAGAGGAAGAGGAAAAAGAAGAAGAGGGTGGAAACTTTTGAAGAGAGTGGAGAGCTGAGACTGAGAAATGAGTCAAGTACAAAAGAAAAAGTCAGGGAGTTAAAAGGACATCAGAAAAAGATAAAATAATAATAACAAATTAAATAAACATTATTATTTAAATAGAATAGATAATAAAATGGATAAGTTGACCCGTGTGTTTTGGAAAAGTATTAATATTTAAAAAAAAAAAAAAAAAAAAGTAAGTGCTTAGAAATAATTTACGGACTGTTATTGCTCAAAGCTTACCATTTAAACCTTAAACTTACGAACTGTTGTCAACGTGAACTTTTAGTTAGGATCCCTCAACAATATGTCTATTAATCATAAGTGTCCAAAACAATGGTAACTTTGGGAATAGGAGTTGGGTAGTTAATTTTGAGGGGCTCGATGTGAAGATGGTATTGCATGTTTTGGAAACATGCAGAAGTTTTTCTTCGATGTGGTATTGGGCGTGGTGGTTCAAAGTGATTTTCAAATCTTGACAGTCTGTACCGATTTTGATTAGGTAATGACTTTTTTTTATTTATTTTTTATTTCTCTTGAATCTCAGATTTTTTTTTCTTAATATAAATTTTAGCAGTTATATATATATATATATATTTTTTTTTTTAAATTTATTTTAATGGTTAAATATTGGATTTTAAACGAAAGGACTAAATTACAATGAATGTAAACTTTAAGGAAAATTGACTATAAATAAATAAATGTTGAAAAACGAAAATTAACCTGAACATCCCTAAACATATACCGTGTAATTTGAATTTTAGCATATTTATTATTATTGAAAGATTGCTACATTGGACACAAGAAAGGAATGCGGATGTTTTTTTTTTTTTTTTGGTTAATATTACGATTTTCTTTATTTTTCTGTTGATATATATGTCAAACTAATATATAAATATTTTATGTAAAGCCTCAATTAAATAAGAAAAAATAAATTATTTCCTATTTTGTCAATGTCTACCTAAATGCACAAAACAAAATTTTATTTTACATAAAACTTTAAAGTTTTAGGTACATAAATGTTATAGCTTAGTTTTTGAAATGTTACAATTTAATCATTTTACGAGTATTAACTAAAATATCACAATTTACATGAATTGTACTTGTACTTAAGAAGTGATCTCCCTTCAATGTATTTAGACATTTTTCCTCCATTACTGTGTGCTTTTGGGGAGAATAAAACTACAAAAAGTATGGGCCCCAAAGCAAAAAATATTTACATAGTTAGGATGGAGTTATTACAAATGGTATCAGAATCATGTTCTAGCCAAAATTGTGGGCTCCACATGTATGGATGCGTGTACCCATAAGGGAGTGGATTGTAAATGACCAATGGGAGAAGCAATCCTAGAGTCCCATATCACCTTAGGAAGCACATGGGATGTGCTTATGTAAGTTTCGTGATTCGTACCCCTTTAAATGATATACTGGCATGTCAGTTCCTTCATGAAGGCGGGATGCATGGTCCTTAATCTCTTTGAAAGTGATTTTAGACTTGGGGAGAATAAAACTACAAAAAGTATGGGCCCCAAAGCAAAAAATATTTACATAGTTAAGATGGAGTTATTACAAATGGTATCAGAATCATGTTCCAGCCAAAATTGTGGGCTCCACATATATGGATGCGTGTACCCATAAGGGAGTGGATTGTAAATGACCAATGGGAGAACCAATCCTAGAGTCCCATATCACCTTAGGAAGCACATGGGATGTGCTTATGTAAGTTTCGTGATTCGTACCCCTTTAAATGATATACTGGCATGTCAGTTCCTTCATGAAGGCGCGATGCATGGTCCTCAATCTCTTTGAAAGTGATTTTAGACTCAAAGCCGGCGCGAGCTTGAAAGCATGTGGCATCTCTTAAAAAGAGGAAAATGGAGTCACAACCTAGTTATTGGTCTAGGAACAAAAACACGACTCTATGAAGGTCTTCCTACCATACAAGGTTTGGGGTTGGGGTACAAGATAGGAAGAGGTTAGGCACCCCAAGCCAACCCGGCGATAGCCAGTCTTCATATATCGTTGCTAAATTTGGACAAAATATATGTTTATCCTAAAAACTCAAAAGTATGCATTTGTATCTAGACCTGGGTGTAGTCTACGGGTCATGTGAAAAAATATGGAAAGTGAAATAGACATGTGATATCATAATCAAAGACACGCAAGTACAAGAATATAAACATGTGGATGCACATACGATACAAGGAGTTAGGGGGAAAACATTTAATTCATAGCATTGAACTCAAAGAATCAAGGTATAGATGTGGAAGACAACATGGTAAAAGCATGGTAAGAACAACTTAAGTGTGTGCAAGTGTATACCCAATCATGCATGAGCACGGGCACATGCATGTGGATAACAAAAAGAATTGTGAGTCTTACTTCAATGAATGTTTAAGGCTTATGAGAAGGGATTATTAATTGGAGAGGAATCTTCATTAATTGATGTGTATCTTCCCTTTATTAGACTTAGGTTGTCTTGATTCAACATTAACCACCTTGCATCTTTTAAGGCTTAATAAGATTTGATTTAAGGCATGATTAATTTGACTTCTGATGTTACCATTTAAGTTCAAATCAATTAGTTTTTGAAATGTTACAGTTTGATCATTTTAAGAGTATTAACTAAAATATCATAGATGCCAAAAACCATCTTCTTCCTCTTCTTCTAGTCGTAAGTGGAAATACAATATCTTTTTAAGTTTCAGAGGTGAGGATACTTGCAAGAATTTTACAGACCATCTATACGCTACCTTGAAACAGAAAGGGCATAATCATCTTCAGGGATGATAAAGATCTCAAGATAGGAGAACCTATTTCACCTGAGCTTTTAAAAGCAATAGAAGAATCAATGTTTTCCATTGTCATTCTCTCTAAAAACTATGCATCCTCAACATGATATTTGGATGAACTTGTGAAGATCATGGAATGTAAAAAAAAAGATGGAGCAACGTCTTGCCCATTTTTTACAATGTGGATAAATCTGAGGTGTGAAAACAAGCAGGAACTTATGTACAAGCTTTTGACGAATATGAAAAATGTTTCAAAGATAATATAGATAAAGTTCACACATGGAGAGCTACTTTGATAGAAGTGGACAATCTTTTTGGATTGCCTTTACAAGATAGGTAATTCGTGCTAATGTTATTATTTCTACTTGTATATATTATTAAATAATCGTCATCATTGACATGCGAGATTTATATGGTATCTAGTTGTTAGGATGTCATTCTAATGCATTTGACATGGCAACAACTATCTCTATTTTTGGTTGGGTACTAGTCCCTTTGACATTTATACTCGATATTCTATATAAACTATAACAATATAACACTATAAGGGTAGTTCTTTTAGACGTAAGATTCTCTTGACATGTATAACCCTAAGTCTTTATTTATTACTCATTGTTATCTTCTTTTAAATGTGAGATTACCATTTTCAAATAGGAAATTGTATCTCCTTACTTTTTCACTTTTCAATGTGGAATTCATTTGAATTTAAAATGATTTACAACAAATTTCCACTTTTGAATCAAAAGGTTCTACAAAGAAGAGAATCCTCTTCCACCAATTTGTAGTGGATTTAAAAATTACTCCTCTATCTTTGCCAAGCCCAACAAATTGTTCTAAAATTTTATTTTAGGACTCAACTCACTTATGAGAAAAAGAAAAAAAAAAAAAAAAAACTATTTTGCACATGTATTTCTCTTTCATAATTTTTTAAAGGTTACACTTCTATAATCATAATGGAAAACCCATTTCATTAATAATAATAAAAAAAAATTGACGTGGTACTTGATGTGGGTGTACTATCAATTATAAAAATAAAAGTAAAAGTTATCTTATTATTTTTATTTTTAAATAAAAATTGTAATACTGCATATCCTTGTTTAGGAGTTTCGTACACATAAATGCAATAATTGAAAATGAAAGTTGGGGACTTAAACTAGAGAGAAGAAAGATTAATTTTTGCACCCATGATTAATTTTTGCACACATTCCTAAAATAATTAATAACACATATAGAATTTTTTGAAAATTTATAGGCACTCTTCAGTAGTTAAATTATTTGTTTACATTTCTTATATTTAGATTTCTCTTTATAAGTTATTATGTTGATGAATATATATTGATTTTTGATATTATATTTTAATTTATACTATTTGTAAGGTGTAAATTTGATGGACTAGGCACAAACTTTGCTGTGAGCCCAATGAACCCCGAACAATAAATTTGTAGAGAATGGGTTAAACAGCTGGGCTGGTTATGGATTTAGCAACGATTCGTACATGCAAGTAAGGACAAAACGATGTACAGACTAGTATTCAGTGAAAATTCTCTTAGATCCGAAGAGACTTAATATTTATCAACTCAATCAATATAATTTTTTCTCCCCCTCTCTTCAGAGACCTATTCTCTTTATATATCCTCTTTCTTCCTCATCTTCACCGTACACTTGTTCATCATCCAAGCATTCACTTGAGTACATGTCACATCAGACATTTGTTTTAGTCTGCCGTGAGTGGTAGTAGCTGAGGCTGAACTGTTCAGGTGTCTTCTCCACATAAATGCGGCCAGGAAAGTTGCTGCAGTGCATTAAATGCAGTGGTAGCAGCTTTTCCTTTTGAGATATTTTTATGCTCTTCTCATCCCTAGGCATGCCTAGAATTCGCTCTCCACCGTGGAATCAGCTGGGAAGGTCGCTCGGGCCTTCAGTATATTTGCTTGATCAAGCTCCCTAATGATCCGATGATAGGACTTCTTCGGACAAACAGGATAGTCTTCGGACGTATCCCATCATTCCTTTTCAAGTGCATTTCCACCAAACGGGCTCAGCCTTGATCCCTTTTATCTCTTCGGACAAATAAGGGTATTCAAGTTGGGCCCTAGGCCCAATTCGTAGTGTTGGGCTCTCACACCCACACTATTCTTTAAGTAGAAAATACAATTTATGATTAAGTTATATTTTATGTGAAAATTAATTTTTTGTTTATATTTTTATTTATTTATTTATTTTTGATAACTAAGATATTAAGATTTTAATTTATTTTAATACTTATATTAATTAACATTTTTTGAAGCAATATTATGTCAAACTATGTCTTTTATTCTTACCCCTAAAACTAAAATTCTAACTCTGTTCTAATTAATAGAATTATATAAATAAATATCTATATATATATATATATATATATTGCTCCAACAGTAACTCATTACTCTATTCTCAATTATTTGGATTTTGGAATTACTATTCTCGTGTATGAGTAATTGCATTTATCTAGTTCTCTTCATCTCGATGTGAGATTTGCAAGATTTGAGGGTAATGTACAATGAAACACTAAATATATGCTTTCTTTTGGGATGTGGAGGGTAATATCAATGATTCAATTGTATTGCTTGATTGTCTCTCTTCTTTGCAGGCATGAGTTTGAATTTATCCAAGATATTGTGAAAGAGATATTTCCCAAATTTGATAAAATCATGAAAGTGAAACACCCCCATTTTTTGGCCACATAACATAACAATGATATAGTTTCTTTCACTTTCTTGGAACCAAAGATGGTACATACAATTTCCCCCGTGAACAAAGTTTCTCTCTAAACTAGTTTGGAAAAAAACCCTACAAACTCATTATATATATTTATATTAAGTGTGAATTTTGAAAAGCTAACGTTAAATTGCATGTTCTTATTACATCCTTAATGCTTACAAAATTTCAAGAAAATCAAAAATCAATTGCTATGTCATCAAATAAATGTTATAATTTCAAGTTTTTGTAATCTAAAGTTGTATATAAAAAATAAGTTAATTGATAAAATAATAAATAATATCCGATTTGAACAAAATTTGATATGCATATTAAGAATATAAGGAACATGAAATTCAATGGTTAGATTTTCAAAATTCACAATATATATATATATATATATATATATATATAATAAGTTTGAAGAGTTTTTCTCCAAACTAGTTTGGAGAGAAACTTGGTTCTTTCCCCCGCCTACCTAACATAGCACACGCACATAAATCAAATTCAAGTTGCCACCAACCCGCAACTAAGATGAAATCCACCACCGGGTGCCTACAATAGAGCAACCCACAAGGGCCACAACAAAATAGATCCACCAAAAACCCACACCATAAATACACAAAACCCACATTTGAAATTCATTCATGCAATCCGTGGAGAGTATTTTTTCTTTTGGGTGCTTTTTTTAACAATTTGAATGATAGCCACAACAACTTCAAGAGACCCTATCCCAATAATTAAACAGCAACTCAACTCACTACTTTGTGTGATTTCATTTCACCACTATGTGGAGCCAGTCACACTTTCTTGTCCATCTTGTTCATCAACTTCCACGCCTTAACCCCAAAGCTTGGCTTCCTTGATGTAGTTTATTTTCCCTTGTAAACAACTAAACACTAACGTAGCTTTTTTAGTGCCCGTTTGGGAGTCATAGACGTACTTATAAATACATAGGGCTCTTCTTCAAAAAACTTTTAAAATACATATTTTGTTTTAACAAGCAAAATGCACTTTCACAATGCTAACAAAACAATGTCTGTGCATTCCATATACTTTGTTATAGTTTTTGAGTTTAGACTTGGTATTGAAGGAGAATTGGGTTTGATAGAATTTGGAAAGAAGGATACTATGAGTGTTTTTTTTTTCATTTACAGATAGGCCTAGTGCATACAATTTTACTTATGTTTGCTTGATTCAATTATATTTCTTTGTTGATTATTGCTTTCTTTCTTCTTCTTATTGTCTTATGTAGGATTGCTTCCTCTAAATTTCTGGTTTTTGTTCACCTCTGGCTTTATTGCAGATCATCTCTTTGAAGTAATAATGATATTTTGTTTATTGTAGTTCAATTCTATATTTGGAGGGCAATCTGGAAACCAAAATCTTCACTGATCCAATAACTGGTCTTGTTCGACGTATAAGAGAGATTGCCATTCGTCGAAATGGTATATACTTGAATTTATATATACGCTCTATTGATATTGTTTATAGATACAGAGGAAATTATTGAGCCTGACACACTACATATTATATATTTTTGTTTCATCTATATACAATCATTGTAGTGTTTTTTAGACATTTGTGCTTTACTGAAAATTTTTGTCATAAATGAAATGTATGTTTTGATTCTTAGATGGACATGCTGCTTTCTTATCTCTTTCTTCCTTCCCTCCATGCATAGGGAAAAATCAATTGGAGCCATTCCACCCCCTTGCCACACCACTAAGTACTGAGTTTTTTGTTCCCTTGGATATATATCAAGTTCCATGAAACTGCCAATCGAATCCAAATTTACTTATTAGGGGGCTAATGACCAACCCCAACAATTTCCCACGTTAGTGTTATTTGTTTTGACTTTACAATATTGTGATTATTCCTTCATTTTGCAATGCTTTTAGGGTTTTTTTTTTTTTTTTTTTTTTTTTTTTTTTTTTTTTTTTGTGTATAACTAGCTTGGATGCTAGAAATTAGAATTATGCTCACCTACACCTGACATTCTCAACAATATTTTGCTTTATATTTCATGCACAAATGTGATTGACATGATGAAAATTCAAAGAGAATATGCTCTGTTCCTTACCTGTGCAGTGTTCGTGATGGACAATCTTCGCTTGTTTTGGTAGACAGTTTGATTTCAGTCCATACTCCCATATTTTTCTGTGAGAATATGGCTACATAGTGATAGAGGTCACCAGAGCCTAATAGCATTTATTATTTTGCATCAAAAGTCTGTACTAGTCTAGATGTTGAAACCTTCTGACGCTGTGGTTGGTGAAACAAGCATAAGAGTTAGTGGAAAATGCCTTAGAATATAGGTTTTTTTTTTTTTTTTTTTGAGTTTCTCCATTATATGTGATGGGTGCTTATTTTGTGGACTTTGCAGGTCGCCTTGTATTTTTAAGTAAAGGTGATGATGCACAGCAAGCATCACAATCAGAATTGAGAGGTGTTGGCTATTACTAGAAGTGTTGCTGAAGTGGAAGTGGCTGAAGGTTTATTTGACAGAAACCAAATTTCACATTTTTAATTATGTCATAGCCAATATGGAGGAGGAAAATTTGAAGGAAACACTAGCTCATGGTGGCCTTGTGTCTTTTCCTTTTATCACTTCGATCTGTTTTGGAAATTGGAAGTCAGTATAAGTTTGGGAAAGTAGTTTTATAATCTTCATTATCTGTTCATCCATCAGATAGGATATTACTGAGCCTCCACTTGGAATGGTCTTGTGAGAGAAGTTGATCTTTTTCATGTTTTCATTGTCTAATATCATTTAGATATTGGTGGTCCTAACTGGTGCACGCTTTTGAGTTGTTGTAAAGGTGGGCGTAGAATCACTTTTTTTTTTAACATGAAAGTACAGCTGAATCACCAGCCACTCTTTGTATGGAATGCAAATATAAGAATGGGAAGGGTTGGGTTTGATATAAAACAAAAATTCGCAGATATCAGATTATCAGTTGATAGCACCGTCCTAGAAGGTGATATGTAGCTAGACGAAATAGCACGTTTCTTCCCGTGTTTGCAGGATGTTGCTAATGGTAGCCTTGGGGTTTATGTTTTGTGGGAGGGGTGTTCCATGCAGCTAAGATACCCCTCTTATCCTTTTATGGGAGAAAGATGTGGGTACGTCTGAATTTAGGCCAAATTGACCGGACTTAGTTCTCCCAAAATTAGTTCATTTATTTTAGGATAGAGACGCTGTTGTCCTAATCTATTTGCTTATAATTAATTTGTGGTTTTTGTTTCCATAGTTTCTTCTTGAATTAGGACGAAATCAAGATGACTTTGAGGCTGAAGGATTGATCACGGTCATGATACGTCCGATTATTATGACTTAAAGCAGCAAATAAAAGCTCTCATTAGACAAGGAAAGCTGCAAAGGTTCGTTAGCAAAGAGAGGACGGGCCCACCATAAGAGCAGGCTACCCGGAATTAAAACGAGCGTCCTAGGCCATAGACTTCTACAATCTTCTATGGTGTGTCCATGGTCTTGGTGGTATTGGCAATAGAGGTTTTGATTGTGCCTTGCGGGGTTTCCTGCCATTTTGTTTGGCCATTTAAAGAATGACTCATAATGTCACCTTTAAGACTACTTAATGATTTGTAGATTTTCTTAATTTCGTTTGCCATATTGATAATCAATATATATATAAAAGCAGAGACCTCATGCAAGAGAGCATGAGGTTTTGCCAAGTGGCACTCTCTTTGAAAAGATAATTGATTTTTTTTTTTTTGAAATAAAATACATCATTCTTAATTTATTACACTTATTAGATGCCACATCAATTATTTACTAAACTCAATAGATTTTAATTAGTAATAAATAAAACTAATGGATAAGATAGAGGGGTGTTAATCATAAAAAACTTTTTGTTTTCCTTATTCCTCCATCCAAAAGTTTTCTTATGTTTATGCCTACTCCTCTTCCCTTATAACTAAATGCCTACTCTTCCTAAACCACTGCATGTCTTCTCCTATGCCTATGTTGCTAAATTACCAATTCTATGTTCTATAATTTGCACAAATTGAAATCGCATTCAGAATATTTAAGAACACATGAAATCATATAAAAATCACCAAATTAGAGTTTAAAATTATAATTAAATTTTTAAAAGAAATCTAAGCACATTTGCACAAAAATTCCATGTAACTAAGTTACACTTAGGAATATTGGACCCTTTTTCCTTTGTATAAATAGAAAGGTTCCAATGGGATGAGGAGGCTAACAATTTTCTCTTCAAAACATTTATTGTAGGAACATAAAAATTTTTCATTGTAGACTTTTCACAATTAAAGAACATGACTTGCCAACTAATCAAACTAGAGTTTTTAGTATCTACAACAATTTCACAACATCAAGAACAAACTCCAGTGTATACAATGTCAAATTTCATAATCTCCTATTACATCAAATGAATGTTTAATTTTTCTCGCAAAGTATTGAATAGTAAAGCTTCTGGGCCATAGTCTCAATTACAACTCTTAATCATGTTGGACTTGGATGACACCTATCAACAATGTATCATTATGAGATGCAGAAAAAATTTGAGCGTGTACACTACGTTTAGTGTGGATGGAAAGAAATTTCATCATATTCCAATTGGTTAGGTTAGTAAGGGACCTATTCCAATTTAATGATTTTGAAATTTTGTATACAAGTAATAATCAAGGAAACTTCCACCTAAAATAAGTCGGACTTTTGGCAAGAGAGAAAATTGATGTCTAGACAAATCAAGCTAAGGCCGACCAAAATGGACCATATTCTTAATTTCTTACCTCTATTTGTTCCATGTACAAGACTTATAGTCAATGCTTGGCATATAAAAGTTGAACATCTTATCTAAAATTCATCATCTGAAAGCTTGAGAAAAAATTCATTTAAACCAACACAATATATAAATTATAAAGGAATTAAAGAAAAATTGTCAAAAATAATGAAAATTTAATCTATGCTTAAATTCTTATAAGGATGAACATAATACCAATATCCTTGAGGAAAAAATCTATACTTATTTTTTACGTATGATAAAGTCCTATCACAAAGTTTTTTGAGACTCATGTTGATTAGTGATTAAAAGTTATAAAAGAATAATCATCAATATATATGTAAGTAGAGATCTCATGCGGAAGTGCGTGAGGTCTTGCTAAATGACACTCTAATTTTGCATTTAGCATTTTTTCACCTCTTTCATTAAGTTTTTTATTTTATTTATTTTTTATTGTTACCCAAAAGTTTATATTAACTTATTTTACTATTATCTCATTAGTCTCTCATTAATTGCCTAAGCTTACATCACACATTTCTCTCTTTTTCATGTCTTTTAGCATACCAACCATTTTAATACTTAAAAAAAATAATAATAATAATAATTAAGGACTAATAGTAATAACTAACCAGATAAAGCCTTAGAGAGAGATAGAGAGACATAAAAATGTTATGGATTGTTAAATAAAACGCGTTGTTTCACTACAAAATCAAAACGCATTGTTTCACTATAAAAGACCTGAGACTGACAAAACATTTGAAAGAGAGAGAAAGAGAAATCTGAGGGGACGTCACCTCCGTCATATTGGCCTACCACCACCATCAAGATGCCGAAACCCGTAGGGGTATTTTTTTTTTTTTTTTTTAAATTAGAAGATTAAATATGATTTAGGTTTGGGTAATTTGGTTGGATAGTTTTTGTTTTGGGTATATAAGAAGAGAGAATATTTGGTACGTAATGTAAAGCCATATTCTACCATGGTTTTAAATCATCTATAAGACACGTGCATACACACTTGCCCACACCATGTTTTCATGTTGCACATCAATGAGTGGAAGACAATGAGAGAGTTGGACATACTTTTATTTTATAGTATTAAATATGTGAACACAACACAAATTATTTGATTTTCACGGTCCTATTACTTTTTTGCATTTATTTTTTGTTTCGTGATTTAAAAAAAAAAAATTAATCTTGCCTTTTTTTTTTAGGGTGAAAAATTAATCTTACCTTGAAAAGGCTATAAATATGCAGTGAAACAACAGTTATAAATTGCACACACATAACCATTATAATTATTCAGTGCAAGGAATGAGTAAAAAAAAAAAAAAAAAATTAGAGGAATATTGTAGAATAAAAGTTGTTACAAAATGTCTCTCTCTCAAAGATCTTCTACCAAGTGGCACTCTAATTTTGCATTTCACCTTTTTTTTTACTGCTTTCATTAAGTTTTTTTTTTTTTTTTTTTTATTGTTACCCAAAAGTTCACGTTATCTTATTTTACTGTTATCTCATTAATTGCCTAAGTTTACACCACACCTTTCACTATTCTTCATGTCTTTTAGCATACCCACTATTTATTATTTAAAAAAACAAAAAAACAAAAAAACAAAATAAGTAAGGGCTAATAGTAATAACTAACGAGATAAAACTCTAAAGAGAGATAGAGAGACACAAAAATGTTGTGGATTGTTAAATAAAAGACACTATTTCACTATATATTATCAAAATAAAAGACCTGAGATCAACAAAACATTTGAAAGAGAGAGAAAGAGGAAGCTGAGGGATCACCACCTTCGTTATACTGACCTCCCACCACCATCAAGACACCGAAACCCTTACAGGTAATCTTTTTTTCTTTTTAAATTAGGGGCTTAAATATGATTTAGGTTAGGTAATTTGGTTAGTTAGTTTTTGTTTTGGGTATATAATTAGAGAGAACATTTGGTGCTCAATGTAAAGTCATATTCTACCATTGTTTAATTTTAAATCATCTATAAGACACATGCATATACACTTGCCCACACCCGTGTCTTAATGTCGCACTATCAATGAGTGGAAGATAGTCAAAGAGTTGGGTATACTTTTATTTCATAGTATGAAATATGTGAACATAACACAAATTAATTTATTTTATGGTCCCATTACTCTTTTGCATTTATTTTTGGTTTCATGATTTAAAAAAATAATAATCTTATCTTAAGAAGACTATAAAAATGCAGTGAAGCTATTAAACCAATTTTTAATATCTCAAAATGTATATGTTTCTATACTCTAATTTAGTTTACTTTTTCTTTATAATTTATGTACAACATTATTCAAAACAGTTTTACATAAAATATCATAAAATTATCCGTGCATCGCACGGGCAACTTACTAGTGTCATTAGAAGGTGAAGAGTAATTTAGTACCTTTTGCTAGGATTTCAATTGAGGAGGCGTAGTATGAACCAATTTTTTGATAACAATCCAAATTAGCATCTATTTAGTATTAACAAAGTATCAACAAATGAAAAAACACAAAAATAATTGTTTCTTAATACATAATTCGGTTTTCTATAAAATAGAATTTGACATTCTTTTTAATTTTGGAAATTATATATAATTGATTCCATAGTAATTGTTTCTTAATACTTTTGTCTGAAGTTTTTATTTTTGGGACAACTAGGCAAAGGGTTAGGTCAGATATTTTATCTATTTGGGCTTCATGGGTCAATTTGTAAATTTTTTTGGCCGCGCGGGGGGGGGGTGGGGGGGGAATATAAATTTTGGGATCATATTTTAAAAATGGTTTATATGCAAACAAAAGTAAATTTTTTTTTAAATGCTTGGGGGAGGAGGGTGGGGGTGGGGGGCATGGCCCCCTTAAACATCAAAGTTTTATAATATTTATAGATTATATATATATATATATATATATAATCTATGTCATTCTAAAATGAAAACAGTAAAATTTTTCATAGGAATTTAAAGGTAAGGTAGCAAAAATATTCATTTAAAAAAAAAAAGTTATCTATATCATTTTGTGTATCATTAAAAAGTATATAGAATTTAAAAATGATTTTTTATTTTTATTTTTAAACAAACTTTCTCAAACCCAACATTTTCTCCCCTACATTCCAAAACGCCGAAAAATGTATCTCAAAAAATTGATAAAACCCAATTACATTACAGTTTAAAATAAAATAGAAAGGAAAAAATAAAACTCACATCAAAGTCAAACTCCTTCTCTCGAATATGTAAAACATATCAAATATAATATAATCAAGCTAAATATCCAATGAATAATCAAATTTGAAATTTTTAATAAAGTTTTGAAGTCATGCTATAGAAATAGGTGGTTGATCCCATTCAAAAGTATTGATTATACGTACATAGCTTTATAAATGATGATGGTAACTCAAAAAAATAAAAAATAAATGAAGAGTACAATTCCAAAGAGGAGAAAAGTAGAATAAAATTCTTGAAAAAAAGAAGAAGAAAAATACACATGAATAATGAATAGATAGATAAATAATTTTAAACATAAAATTGATTTTTTTTTCCTTAAAAATATCACAGAATACACTAATGCAATAAGGAAGATAAAGAGCAGTATATTAAAACATTTGGAAATGCTTAAAACAATTACTCAATCATCTAGAAACATTATATAACAAAGACAACAATTTTATGCTAATTTATTAAACAAAATATTTACAAAAAGTGAAAGGAAACTGCACAAAGATCATCTTCTTTAATTGCATAAATTTTTCTTCATCATATTTTCCAGACCATCCTATTAAAACCTGATAACAACACAAAATAAGACAGATTATAATATGTTTTTTTTCCTCAAATTAGGTCAACAACATATAAATAAATAAAACAAATACTTACATCAAGGAGCACATATGATTCAATTAATAATAGGACAACTAGGGTACAAACCTCTAGTAGGAGATCTATACCACGCTTGATTTGGACTCTTTTGGGGTAATTGTCAAATTGTATAAGCAAACTAACAACAAATATTACACTTCATACACACACACACACACACACACACACAC
Source organism: Quercus glauca (assembly GCA_023736055.1). Lineage (NCBI taxonomy): Eukaryota > Viridiplantae > Streptophyta > Magnoliopsida > Fagales > Fagaceae > Quercus > Quercus glauca. Next base: position 25,653,376 of record CM043324.1, on the reverse strand, counting down.
ACACACACACACACACACACACATTAAGGGCAACTTTAAGTGTTCTTTAAGGTTCAGATGAACCCCTAACTTGAAGTAAAAATAATTTATATATAAAAAATAAATTTTTATTAGTTTACTTTACCTTTAAAAATATTCTTGCACACCCTGATCTAAATCTTGCACACATTAATCACATATCAACTTAGCCCAAAAATAAACCATAACACATATCAGTCCAGTCCAAAATTAAACAACAACATAGATCACATCTCTCTCTCTCTCTCACTCATGAATCTCATCTCATCTCTCTTCTCTAACTAACTATATTGGTATCTTCAACTCTAAGAGTAAAGAGTGAATATTTGTGAGTTGTGAGTGTCTTTCTTTGTTATAAATTTATTTTATGTGTGTAAGTGTGTCTGATATAGATTATGAGAGTTTTTTTTTTTTTTTTTTTGTTATAATTTTATATGTGTGAATTGTGATGTGTTCGAATGTGTGCGTGTATAGTATAAATATTATATAACTTTATATAATTTAATAGTTAGGAAATACATAGGACTTTTTTTATTATGAAACAGAGGGTTTGTTATATGTGTGCATATCGTTATCATGTTATAACAATTTTTTCTTACAATTTTAGTGATTCAGGTAAAAAAAAAAAAGGAGAGTAAAGTTAGTGATTGTTCAAGCATTTGATTGGTTAATTAGACATTAAGTGTATTATTTATGTGTGAATGAGTGTGACTATGTGGGTCAATAATTAACACAGTGCCAATGGGTTGAGTTTTGTCATTTATTTTAACATGTTTTGTTAAAAAATAATGACAAATAGATAATGACAACTGCATAAAAATAAAAATGGTCACTCACACCTACCTATATTGACAATAAATAATAACAACTTATATTTAACTATCATGTAATGATTTCAAAATATAAAAACTCATAAAATAAATTATGAAACTTTATGCATTTGCGTGTTTTATTTTTTATTTTTTATTTTTATGTTGGTAACTCAATATAGTCAAATTTTCTTTTTATTAAATTGTGTTAAACTTAAATTTCTTAAATGTAAAATTCTTGGAGTTGCCATTGATATAAATGTAAAATTAGAGCAAAGTGAACAAAGGAGACTAAGCAAAAAAGTTCCTGTACATCCAAGATGTTTGCTAACTATTAGCATTTTTTCAAATATAATTTTTCAGATTCTATACAACTATCATTTTTTGATAGAGTTTCAATTTATGGTGTCCATTTTTTATGATTGCCCTCTAAACACTAATCCATTTTTGGTGTAGATAGGGATTGAACTCTAAATCTTTTATACAACTATCAATTAAATACTCCTAGATGGGAATTGAAAGGCCTTAGCGAAGCCAAAACCCTTTTCTAGACATGGGAATGAAAACTATTACCCCACATGAAGTTAGTGCACAAGTAATTGTCTTATAACTAGCAACGTAACATATATGTCTTTTTGCTAAAAAAGATGTACTGGGCTCATTGTCCATTAAATACTTTTTATGAATACCAACTAAGTATAGTAAATAAACTGGTTCCAAATGTCCAATAGATTTGAGTCCATGATCAGCAACATTCTTGCATTCCACCCTTAAACAAGCTCACATCGCTTAGATAGCTTATATACTATTGGTTGGGATTCTTATCGAGTGCACCACACAGCACCACCAGTGCATTGACTTAAAGAAACATTCAAATCACTATATTAGTATATGATATTACAGTAGATCAAAAGAAAGCCACATACCTAGGCTTTTGCTCTTCCATTAGGATTTGACATTCTATACCAGGGAAGCAATTGAATAATAGTAAAATACATGTAATGATCACTTTATCATTGAGCCTACTTAATACAGGTACTTCTAATTACCACCTTTCTTTCTTAGGGAAACAAAACCATCTTTCTTAAAAATGAGTGATTTCTAATTCTACTATAGTCTACATGATTTTCTCTTTATTGATCTACTGCTCACGAAAATATTTCTTGGCTCTTTTGTTGGCTAGAAATGGTTTCAAATGGTGTGACTAGCATATTAAAAAAAAAAAAAAAAGGAAAAGGAAAAAAGTTGCATGTGCTTTTCATTTTTATGTATTTTTGTATACTGACCAAATACTGACCATAGAAAGGGTGATATGCTCATGTACTATATGACTTGCCCAGCATCACATATCTGTCTCGCTGGTCTGTCTCATTGGTCTCACTTTCTCTTGTTGCTAAGTCTCATGATCCACTTGAATTTCCTATATAAATGAAAAATATGTTTGTGATTTAAGTGATCATAATATTTGCAATTGGAAAAATGAAAGTGGCATGGCTATGTGAATCTGTGATTACTGTTTGCTCTTGTTGCTGTATATCATGATCCACCTGTTTTTCCTGAACAAATAATATATATATGCGATTTAAGTAATCATAATATTTGCAATTGGAAAAAATGACAATAGCTATGTGATTACTATTGGTGCTTCTATAGTCGATCCAATGAAAAAAATTACTGTTTGTCAAAACATTTTGTTCGCATAGACAAATTGTGTTCTTTCTTTCCTTCTTTTTATAAAACTGTGGTCTAATTTCTGCTTATTAAAAAAAGTTTTTAATATTTGTAAAATATATACTGCAATGGTCTACACAATACAAGTGTTAAATTCTTCCATTGCTGAGATATTTGTGGTGAGAATGTGCCATACCTTTCCTTTGAATATGTGCTCTAAGGTGGCATTGAGGTCCCCCTTCCACTGAGGTGTTTTGAATTCCTCGTCTTCGTATACTCCTTCTAGCTCAGGTGTCTTTAGATTAGTTGGAACAAATGTCCTTAAATTGGGACATCCAATTACCATAATTTTCTTCAGGGATGGCCACTCAAAAGCATTTTCTTCTTTGCAAAAACACTGAAGATTTGGTAAATCCTCGAGCCAGATTGAGTTCACTTTGTAGAACAAAACTTCTTCTTCTTTTGCTATTGCAAGGAGTTCTTCAATTTTTTCACAGCCAATAACTTTTATTTCCTCTAACATTACAAGCAATTTCCCTATGGATGGTGAGAACAAATTTGTCAGATTGTTGCATTTCTTAACTTTTAACCATCTCAAGTTTCCAAAGCCCGTGATCCTTTTTGGACCCTTCTTCCATATGTGCATCAGTTTTGGTAAATCATCAAGATACAATTCTTGTAACTGATCAAGTACTGGTGCCACGTGCCTTTCCTCAACATTTAGTTCCTCAAGTTGAAATATAACTTCTATTGAATCACAATTCTGCAAGTTAACTGATTCTAGATTCTTTAAGCTCTCAATTAGATTGGATGGAAAAAGAGACCATATCTTTGAGGAATTATTGATATCACTAGCTCTTGGATCCTTCGGCTTTGTCAAAGTACCCTACAAAAAATCAAGAACTGTTAAACATGCAAAATAATAATTTCTTTTCAATTATTATTTGCATTTTTTCAGAGAAAAAGATGGTATAAACAGATCTGTGAACGTTTCTTTATTTATTTATTTATTTATTTATCTCACTATGTTGAATGCGTTAAGTTTATGGCCAACAATTGATTTTATTGGATATCTTTATGAGAGTCAATGACCATGATCCATTGGGAAAAGTGCATAAATGATAGAACTTCTACGTACCTCTTTCTTCACAGAATAGCTTCTTTGTGATTTATTGGTGGTGCCTTGGTCTGACACAGCCATTGGATCATAATTTTTGCTACGTGGTACACACTCAAGGCATCGCCCAAGAAAACCAAGGGACCCAATTCTAGGCTCACGAGGTCTTGAATCCAATTCCTCGTTGATTTTCTTCGACTTTCTTGGGCTCTGAGTTTCTGAACCAATTGTTTTCAATTTGCCACAATACCACAAATTAATATTCTTAACGGTTGACCATTCAAAAGAATAAGATTCAATACAGAAACTCACGAGATTTCGCAACCATGTTAGGTTCAAGGAACTAAGTTTAGGGAAAATGATGATATCTGCTGCCTCTTCCTCTCCATCTCTTTGAACCACGTTTTTGATCGCATCACAGTGAGATAGCTGAATGCTTTGAAGTTTCACAAGTAGTTTTGCAATAGAAAGTGGGATTAAATAAATTAGGTGGTTACAATGAAATACGTCAATTGATGTTAGGTTTTGAAAGCCGTGAATTCCTCGTGGAACATTCTTCCACATGTACACCAAGTCAAATAAATCCCCTACTGCTAAAGTTTTCAATTCAGAAAGTATTGTGATTCCTTGGCGGTCATTGTTGACCTTTAGTCCTTCAAGATCAAACAGCACTTCAATTGAATAGTTGAAAATCAACCGAAGTTCTTCTAAATTTGGTGGCCACAAGATGGTTGTAGATGAAAAGAGTTTATGAGAGATAAGGGGTGTTGATTCAAGAAAGTCTGAGCGAGTAGTATGTTGCTGAATGTCAGTCACCTTAGCCTTTTCAGAAGTGGTCAATTTATCAGTTTCACTGCTTCGAACCTGATGAATCCATTAAATTATTATGATATATAATCAACAATTTTCAAGTTTTCATGTAAGAAGCATCAAATTCAAACCAGATCGAGCTTGAATTGTTAAATTCAATAAATCAATTTCAAAAACATAAAACATCGAGCTTTGAGAGGTACATACATACCTCCTGATTCAAGGATGATTGGACAACCTGAACGGGACCCACGCCTGTACAAAATCCAATGAGTCTTCGTAGGCACAGTAAATCTAGAAGTGTTAATTGCGGAAACATGATCTTATCAAGTGCCTTCTCATCTTCTCCTTCCTTTGGGAAAATTTCTTTCATGTGATCACTGTGATATATTTTTAACTCTTGGAGTTGGACCAAACCTCTCGCTATGGACAATGAAAAAACATTTTTCATCTGTTCGCAATAACGTAGCCGAATTGATCTTAGGTTGCTAAAACAGCCAGGCTTTGCATCGGTCAAGGATCTCTCTGGGAATTGGCAATGATATATCTCTTTTAAATTATACAAAGAAGACAAGTCCAGTGACTCCAGGATAGGGAAGGCAGCACGTGGAGTCTGATGCAATGTGGCATCGATTACATATTCTACATTTTCACTTTCACAAACTTCTAGAACCTTCAAGCTTTGAAAACCTTCTTTGTCTAACTCATACGCAATGTTTTTTAAATCTTCTATTTCTATCAAATGTAAAATTTCACATTTTGCTAACAGTTGAAGAAGCGTCCGACTCTTTGCAATATCACATCTTCCAAGTGCCAATCTATTTTTAAATAAATAAGAATCTTCTTCTTCAAAACAGGGATGCAGATGCAGTGCCCTACAGGGCCTACCTACAGATATCTGAAATTTTATCATTTGATTTTTAAAGTCTTTTGGCAAGACCTCAATATTTGGTATGTGAATTGTTAAAGCCATCAAATGGTTGGACAAAGACATCGGTTCACCAAGGCTTGCATTTGCTCCCTTTTTGTTGCCTTCCATAGGTTCCCAATGCACATCGACTCCTAACATGTACAACTCTTCTAGGTGAGATAAACTCAATAGGAGACCAGGTGGAATTCGCTGCAGAGCACGGCATTTTGACAGATCTAACACCTTTAAATGACCAAGATTTCCCATTTCTCTGGGCAACTCTTTGATGTCAGAACCCAAAAAGCTAAGAATTTCTAGTTTCGTTAGTGCTCCAATTGCTGACACATCTGTTAACCCACAAAAATCTAAATGCAGGGCCCGAAGGTTTTGAAGGACATGGATTGACTGTGGTAGTAATGGAAATGACATACCTCTTAAAGACAAAACCTTTAATCCGCTCATCCCTTTAAATAGATTAGCTGGGAGCGTCTGCAAAGTCCAACCGAAACATTGTAGTTGCAAAAGCTCGAGTTTCGGACACACCAAGCCATCAGGATGCCTTTTCAGTTTTTCAGATACAAGCGAAATTGCAGAGCGCTCGTATGTCTCTTTCTCTGGCCATTCTTCCTTTTCATTATTACATTGTACCAAAAAACCATGATTTTCTGCAATTGATATTGCAACATCCCGGACAACATCATGCATTTTGACAGATTCTTCTTCCTCGCTATCCAACAATAAAAATGATCTTTTAAGATTCTCAACAATTGCATGGACTCTATTTCTTGCTTCTCCCACATTATCAATCTTTGCCAACAAACTTTCTCCCACTCCATATCTGACAATATATTCAATAGGAATATCATAATCTTCCGGAAATAGACAGCATAGCAAAAAGCATGACTTGGCTTCATCACTTTTTAAATAATCGTAACTAAGCTTTATGCTGGAATAGACCTTAGAATCCAGGCCAGGAATATTTTTTGGGATTGACTTTTTAAGTTGTTGAAGTGCATCACTCCACTCAAACTCACTTTTGTTTTCTAGCGCTTTTCCAACTATTACAAGAGCAACAGGTAGACCTCCACATTCCTTCACAACCTCTTTCGCTATTGGACGTAGATTGGGAGTATCAACACAATTACCTGCCATCTCACTGAAAAGATTCCATGCTTCTTCTCCAGATAAGACTCCAATTTTAAAAATCTTCTGAGATTTCATCTGATTGCAGGCTTCTTCACTTCGTGATGTCAACAAGATTTTGCATTTGTTAGGTTGACCTCCATAAGGAATTCCTACATCATCTAAATTAAGTGCATCCCAAATATCATCCAATATTACAAGTACACTCTTACCACTGGTAATTCTATTTTTTAACCGTTCTGCTCTTACAAGTGGTGAATTCTCTTCAAGTTTCAGATCTAGCATCTCCGCGATTTGACCTTGAATCTTTTTATCGTCTTGATTTTGGGACACCACCGCCATCGCTACTTCATCAAATAACCTATCATCTTTTGCTATTTTCGCTACCTCTTTTGCCATTGTTGTTTTCCCAATCCCCCCCATACCGCATATCGCAATTATGTTGATATTGTTGTCCCTTAGAGCCTTTAAAACTTCTTTCACAATTGATATTCTTGATTCAAAAGCCTTAAAACCTGAAGATCCTATTCCTTGTGGAGGAGGACGATAGGACAATCTATCAAATTGTCCATCCTTTAGAAGCCCATCAATTTCTAGAGTTTTCTTCTTAGCTTTCCTACTCAAGGAATAACGAGACTTCAGATTGGGACACCATCCATCCAAACACATCGTATTCGCTTTGACATCTTCTTCAAGGAATCTCTGCAGACCTTCCCTGATGTTGTCTACCTTCTGTACCCACCTTTCAACCCCAGGTACCATTACCTCTCCGTTCCTTTCAGCTTCACCAATTTCTAACTGCACCACATTTCTCTTGTCAGCCAGCTTCTGAAATTGATCTTTGAGATTCTTGATGTTGCTATTTAGGTGAATCAGATAGCCAATCTGTTGTCCGATTCGCTCCAGCAAGTTTTCTTCAATTTTTTCTATAATTGGTTTGATAAATTCCATTGCCATTTCCATTTCTTTGCTTTCTTCTTTTGTATTATCTGTAAGAAAAAACCAAATTTAGTAGCGTCCTTTCAAAAAACCTAAGAAAAAACGAAATTCATACTGATGATCTATTTGAAGTGAACGTACTTATTAGAAAGTTTTAGCCAGCGATTATCACCCAACTTTTTAGAATGATGTCATTTAATCCAATATACCATGTGATAAGTACGTTGGTGCTGTGCTATGTGCATTTAAAAATTCTCTATAAGAAAAAAAAAAAAAATTTCTATTAAAAAAGTTACTACACAAACTGATCGATTTTGACTTATTCTTCAACACCCATGAGTATCCAGTTATTAATGGGCTATTTGGTAACGTTGTTTGTATTTTTGAGAAATACATGTGGGTGAAAAAATGTGTAAAAATGCATGTGATGTTGTTTAAAGACTGAACACATGTTTAAACTCCTGTACCAAACAGCCCCCAAATTATTTCAAAATTAATCACTCAAATGTTACCAGCCACTTAATTACCAGTTACGGCACGGAGTACATATTAAACAAAATTTTATTTTAGATTAAACCTTGAATTTTAAGGTACATATAAGTTATGGTATAGTTTTTGAAATGTTATAATTTGATCATTTTATGAGTATTAACTAAAATATTATAATTTACACAAGTTGTACTTGTACTTAAAAAGTGATCTCCCTTTAATATGTAGAGACATCTTCCCCCCACTACTATGTGCTTTGGTGGAGAACAAAACCATGAGAAGTATGGGCCTCAATGCAAACAATTTTTACACAACAAATGGTATCAAAGTCATGCCCCAGCTAGAAGTGTGGGCCCCACATGCAAGGACACGTGTACCCGTAAGGGGGTGGATTGTAAAGGACTCGTGGGAGAAGCAATCTTAAAGTCCCACATCACCGAGGAAAGCACATGGGATGTGCTTATGTAAGTTCCGTAATTCGTACTCCCTTTAGATAACATATCGGCACGTCAGTTTCTTTTCATGAAGGCAAGGTGCGCAATACTTAATCTCCCTGAAAGCGGTTTTATACTTAAAGTCAGCATGAGCCTAAGAGTACACGGTGCCTTTTAAAAAGAGGCAAATGGAGTCACCACTTGGTTATAGGTCTAGGAACCAAATTACAACTCCATAAAGGTCTTCCTTCCAAACAAGGTCTAGAGTTAGGCTATATGATGGGAAGAAGTTAGGCACCCTAAGCCAGCTCAGACATAGTTGGCCTTCATATATCTTTGCTCAATTTGGGCAGAAGGTATGTTTATCCTAAAAACTCAAAAAGTGTGCATTTGTCTCTAGACCTAGGTGTAGTCTGCGGGTCATGTGAAACAAATATGGAAAGCAAAATAGACATGTGATAATAGAATCAAAGACATGCAAGCACGCAGGCATATAAATATGTGGATGCGCATACAAGGAGTTAGGGAGAAAACTTTAATTCATAGCATTGAACTCGAAGAATCAAGGTATAGTTATGGAAGACAACATGGTAAAAGCATGGTAAGAACAACTCAAGTGTGTGCAAGTGTATACCCAATGAATGTTTAATTTTGAGAAGGGATTATTAATTGAAGTGGAAACTTCATTAATTGATGTGTGCCTTTCCTTTATTAGACTTAGGTTGTCTAGATTCAACATTACACATATTGCATCTTTTAAGGCTTAAAATATTTGATTTAAGGCATGATTAATTTGACTTATGATGTTACCATTTAATTTCAAATCAATTAGTTTTTGAAATGTTACAATTTGATCATTTTACGAGTATTAACTAAAATATCATAATTCACACAAGTTGTACTTGTACTTAAGGAGTGATCTCCCTTCGATGTGTAGAGTTATTTTCCCCCTACTATTGTGTGCCCCTACAATTGTGTGCTTTGGGGGAGAACAAAACCGCGAGGAGTATGGACTCCAAAGCAAACAATATTTACATAGTTGGGATAGGTTCATTACAAATGGTATTAGAGTCATGCCTCAGCTGGAAGTGTAGGCCTTACACACAAGGACGCATGTACCTGTAAGGGGGTATATTGTAAAGGATTGGTGAGAGAGGCAGTCCTGGAGTCCCACATCACTTGGGGAAGCACATGGGAATGTGCTTATAAAAAGCGATCTCCATTCTCTGTGTAGAGACATTTTCTCCTACTGCTATGTGCTTTAGGGGAGAACAAAACTGTGAGTAGTATAGATCCTAAAGCAGACAATATTTACATAGTTGGGGATCACAAGATAGCTTATTTGTGTGAAAACAACACCTCTTAACATATAAATCCTTTTATTTGAATTGTAAAAAAATTCTATTTTTTAAATAATTTGGCTTACATTAAAATATTGTTAAGTTTTCACACAAATGATTTTTTATTATTCACATGGTCCCTAGTCGGGTGCACCTGTGTACATGTTTGTACTTTGCATTGCTTAAGGGCAAATTCTTGTATATAGTGTATTACACACACTTATGTTTTTAAAATTGAAAATGTGACTTAAAATCATGTTTTTAGTTTAAAAGAACACATAGTGTATGTATCAACACAATGTATGAAATAAACAATGCCTTCAAATTAAACAAACTTATGTGTGTTTGTTAAACAAACTTATTACACATATCTTAATAATAGCATGATCCACATGAGACCACTTCACATTGCCTTAATTTTTTCCCTTCCCTATAAACTGACCAAACACCACTTTAGGCTTTAGTTACATTTAAAGATATATATATATATATGTGTGTGTGTGTGTGTGTGTGTGTGTGTGTGTGTGTGTGTATATATAAGCAGACCACGTATAACCCTTCCCCATTCATCATTTATTAAAAAGTTATGAAACGTGTTAGTCATTTCTCATTTATAGTAGTCACTCTCAAGTCTTTTTCTAGTTCTTTACCATATAATATGGACGTAAAAATTGTATTATAAACAATTGCTAAAGCTATAGACAAGGAAGGATGAATAGACATATTTAATTATGCAAAGTTGTAATTTGAACAATGGATAATCATAGGTGGGACTAGAAGCATGAGAAAATGAATATGTTATGCTATTTTCTTACTTTTGTTGACCTAATTTTTTGAGATTTAAGCATTTGATAATGAAATTTTGTTGGATCTCAAGCTCAAAAGCTTGTCCTGAGCTCGAGTTTAGCTTGATATTTAACTTAGGCTTGACTTGACTAATTAATCAAGACAAACTAAGCCAAGTTCAAGCTTTTTGGCCTTCTCATGAGCTCAAGCTGAAAATATTATTTTTAGCTTGTTTCGAGCTTGAGCCAAGCTTGAGCTTTTGACTTTACTAACAAGTTAAGCTCGAATATGCACTATTCTACAAAGCTTTGCTCATTTATAGCCCTAGTTAATGCACGGGATGGGTGCAAGTGTGTGGCCCGCACATGGAAGCGCATATAGGGGTGTGTAGTAGGACCTTTTGATGGAACATGAAGAAGGTCCATGACTCCTGATCTCTTTTTTGGTAGTGATTTTTATGGTCTCATGTACATCAGCTTCTGATCTCTTGACTTGTTTGATAATCGCCTAATGGTTGGAAGGCTTGGATTTGATGAAGGCAGTCTTGTATAGCGCTAAATATGTTAGTAGAGAATAATTGCACTACTAATAAGGGTGTTAAGAAAGAAGAGAGGGGCGCCCATAACGTATTATAGTGTATCAGAAGATTCACAACATATGGAAAAAAATAACGAAAGTTGGGAAAAAAATTACTCCCTCGACTCCCTTGACAGAGTAACAAGGAATTTTATGTGGGGTTTGACTCAGGATAAGCGCATACTTCATATGGTCAGTTGGGAAAAAATTACCAAACCTAAGGAGAAGTGGGGCCTTGAGATCCAAGCGGCAAAACCCAAATATCTTGCGTTATTAGCAAAGCTCAATTGGCGGTTTAATGTGGAGAGAGACAAAGATTGGGTTAAAGTTCTAGCCCATAAGTACAGGAACCCCAATAGGACCGGGTCTTGTGTTTGGATGGGCCGGAATGAAACAGGGGAGCAAGGTCTTTGCTCAAGGAACCAAGTGGATGATGGGCTCGCATAGTAGGTTTAATTTCTGGTTTGATAAATGGTTGTCAGAGGGTAATGTTAGAAGTTTGATTGAAGGGACGCTAAAGAGAAAGGAAGACCAGGTGTTGGTGATGGACCTGAGGAATGGGGGGCAATGGGATTTTACTAACTGCTCCATTGAATTTCTTGACAGTATTATGATAACACTAAAAGCAGTTCCGTTCCCAACCAGTCACTCTTGCATTGATAAAATTGTTTGGGCCACCTCTCCTTTAGGAAGTTTTGAGCCCAAAAGTACATATGAGATTGCTACTGGTACTCCAAATTGGTTCCCAGATTTTGAAGGGAAGTGGATATGGAAGTTTGATTCCTTACCAAAAGTTAAAGCATTCATTTGGAAATGTTATTTGCACAGCATCCCCACAAAAGAGGTGTTGCTGGGCAGAGGGCTAACAAATGATGCACAATGTCAAATGTGCAATAATGGCAGGGACCATATTGCATATCCTTAGGGATTGCAGCTTTGCCAAGGTCTTTTGGGATAATACTGTGTCTGTCTCTAACATCCAAAACTTCTTTAGTCAGGACCTTTGTGATTGGTTGACAAGAAACCTCAAGCTGACCTCTCTTCAAGAAGGGCTAGTTCCTTGGAATTTGTACTTTCCCCTTGATATTTGGAACCTATGGATCCCTAGGAACAATGTTGTATTTAAAGAAAATCATCCTAATCCGAGTATTGGCAAAGCTGTCTCCCAAGCAGCGGAGAAATACTTCTTCTGTGCTGCCAAAAACAGCATGATAAAAAGCTCTAAGCTGCTGATTATGGTCAGGTGGAACAGGCATAGCAATGGGGGGGTCAAACTCAACACAGATGGGTCGGCCTTAGGAAATCCTGGAAGGGCTAGTGGAGAAGGTTTAATCCGCGACTCTGATGGGCAGTGGGTTAAAGGCTTTACCAGAAACATCAGGTACGCCACTAGAGTTGAGGCTGAGCTGTGGGCCTTAAGGGACGGTTGACCTTGTGTTTAGCTCAAAACATAGTGGCGGTATAAATTAAAATTGATGCTGCAATTGTGTGTGACTGGATCACTAATGATTCCACTTGTAATCTTAACCACTCTTCTCATATTATGAATTGCAGGACCCTCGCCGGCCCAATTCCCCAAGTAAAGATTTGTCACTGCTTCAGGGAAGCTAACAAGTGCGCAGATGCACTAGCTAGGAAGGGCCCATCCATCCAACAAGACTTTATTGTTTTTGATAGTCGGCCTGTGGACATTGCTATGCTTTTATTTTCTGATTTCTCTGTCCTCATAACTCTGTAGCTTCTCTTTAGTTTTATGATATTCGTCTTTTACTAAAAAAAAAAAGAATAATGAAAGTAGACAAAGAGAAGGAACACAATGAAATTAATATGGTTCGACCGTTGAAAGCTAGGAATAAAAATGTGTGTATATATATATATATATAAATACTAATTTTAGTAATTTTGTTTTATAAAATTAGATTCCCCCCAATTGAGTAATGCTATAGCCACAAATATTTTTTACATCATTTTTATAAACTATTGAGGTAACAAATTCTTACTGGTTGGCATTTGAGGCTTAGTAATTTTGTAGTTCTAGTATTTTCCTTTTTTTTAAAGACCATAAAAAAAAAATTATAGATCTAAACAAAATATACAAGCCCAACAAAAATTACCAATAGCAAAACTATAATTAAAAAATAAAAATAAAAAGTCCAATCAACCAATTTAACCCAAAAAAAACAACCCAGCCTTTTGAAAAATTAAAAAAAAAAAAAAAAAAAAATCTCTTAGTAGCTAAGCAGCAGCAGAGTTAGAGGCTAGAGTTGCCACACACAACCAAAAGCAGAGACATCCCCCTAGCTATAAGTACCTGCACCGCCCCTCTTTGAAGGTCTATATTCATAGTAAAAATCCTCAATGATTGCTAATCCTATACTGGCCATGGAATAAACTGAAGTATGTAGTAGACTTAGGATCTGTTGTATAAGTAGTATAGTAGTTCTAGTATAATAAAATTGGACAAGCTACAATGGGCTTGGGCATAGTATCTCTAACACATCAAGCAATGTTATTGGCTAAAAGAAACATCACTAAAAAATTTTCATTAAGCTGTTATTTCCTCTCCAAAACACTTTAACAACCTTGGTTGGAGGCCATTGCATATATTATGTTTGATTTTTCTTACATTTTAACACTACAGAATTTGTGATAAGTTTTAAACAGTTAGGGGTTGATGATTATCATCCAAATAGCAGTACATTTACAATTCCTATGAATATTAACATGTGAATAGGAATATTGGGTGTAACACTAAAGCCTTTATAGAATGTTATGTGTAATTTTTATGGCAATTTGTGCTAATGGGTTGTGTTCATACCGTATTGGCTAATATGACTAGTATTTGTCGTATTGGTATGTGAACGGGTATGAAAACACCCTTACAAGCCACTCGTACTAGCTGGACCATCACAAAAGTGGTCTTCTCTTCCTTGTGATTCAAGCCATATACTTTCCTTGGAACTAAGCCACTAGGGTGGTGGATCCCACACTCCACCCTTGAGAATGGGGTTTGATGAACACTTTTCATCCTCTTCAACCTTTAGCTCTAATTTTCCCAATTTCTTTTAATTTGACCCTAATATTTAAAATACCATAATTTATTTATTTTAAGTCCAAATTAAACTTATAAACTATCGTGTTAAATCTTATGGAATGTACTATAATCCATGTAAAAAAATTTTGACAAAAAAGAGTTTTAGTGAGTCAAAATTGACCTAGAATATTTGGGTTTTTCACCAACTTTCCAAAGTAGGTTTTGGATTTCTCTCTCTACATGATGTAAATCTCTACAAAATTTTAAAAGCAAGCTATTATTTCAGTAGAAACATATTTATACAATCACAATTTAATCATTCAATTTATGTCATAACATGCCTCTATAAATAAATATTTGAAAATTCAGGCATATAAGGGTTTTTTTTTTTTTTTTAGTAATAGAGATCATGCTATCATACAAGAGTGAAAACAAATGTATATAACTCTCATACCAAGTTGAATTTGTTAGATGGGCCATATACTCACGTAACTTTGTAGAATTGATTACCCACTTCCCAGATCTTTCTCTTGGTTGCTCCACAAGCTCCTCCACATGAACTCTACAATTCTTAAAGCACCTTCACAACACTGGAGAGGCTACCAAAGTCTATTTCGAGATTCCAACACTCTAAATTCCAGGGTACTCCTAATAGTGTCCCTAAAAAGAGATGAATTACTTGAGAGAGCACTTAGGAATTGTATATATGATTTTGTTCTCGCAATTTCTCTCTTGGTCTTCTTTTTTCCAACTGTTGTGAATAGGGATAAACCCACTAATTATATATTACTCTACAACTAAACTTGACAACTTATATTTAGATTAGTTTAAATTCAAATTCAAATTTAAATCCACTTATTAGATAACCCATTGATAGATAACCATGTTGATGATCCATCGGCCATGGGTTATGAGTCAGATCAAATCCAGCCCAATTATTAACAATTATAAAGAAATAAATTCCCAAAATTTTTATTCCGTAATAGCATCAATTAAAGTACAAAGAAATATACAATCTAAAAGTTTGATTTCAGTCCAAACGAATCTCAATCAAGATTTAGAAATAAAAAAATATATATGAATAAAAAAATGATATGATAGTTTTTTCTTTAATTTGGATTAAAAAAAAAAAAGGCTAGGAACTCAAGGGTTTCAATGAAGGATCAACAATATAACCATTAAAAGTTCAAAATTATTTTGGACAAAAATGACATGTATTTATATGGGCTAAATTGATTTGTGTTAAAATGGGTCAACTCATCTGGACAGAAATAATGAACCAGATAATTTCAAGTTGATTACAAGTTAAAGAGGTCAATAGGAAATTGACCTATTTTTAAACCATGTTAAACTGGGTAAAATACTATGTAGGTCCCTAGACTTTATCAAAATTTAGTTTTTCGTCCCTAAATTTTAAAATTTTTTTTTCATCCTAAAACTTTGTAAATAAAAAATTTAATAGTTTAGAGACAAAAATAGAGATGAAAATATATATTTTTTAAAGTTTAAGGATAAAAAGTAAAATATTTTCAATAATTTAGGATGAAAAAGGAAATTTTCAAAGTTTAGAGATTAAAAAAGCATTTTTTTTATAAAAAATTTAGGGATGAAAAACAAATATTTGGTAAATTTTAGAAATCAAAATAATATTTTACCCAATATTTAAATTGTTTAGCTTTGCCCTTATGGCCATGTCCCTTGGAATAATAATAATAATGAAAAAAAAAGTTTGCACTTACATTCTCACACTTCTTATTTAAATTGCCTTTTTTTTTTTTTTTTTTTTTGGTATTTTGTGTATTCTTTATTTTTTTTTTCTATGTTCTTTTTGTGAATGCCCAGATGAGATGTAGAACTACATGCCCACAACCAATAACTAAACAACAAAATAATAACAAATATTAAATAAATAGAAAAGTAACAGAAATGTGAAACTAACTTGGTATGTAAAGATGTTCAAGAATTACAATAAGGACAGAAACGTTTCTGGTACTTACTCTGCGAGTCTACCTCCTATACGAAGCAAAGAAGTGTACAGTGCAGCAGGGAAATCTAGCAGGTTGCAGCTGAGAGATGTTAGCGAAAACTTGCAAAGCACCGTGATCGATTTTAAGTGTAATTAAGGAAGAATCAAAAGGGTGATGGAGAACGGGTAAGTTGATGTTATTATATGAGTGTAAATGCCTTTCGTGATGATTTTTATATATTTATTAACAGGCATCTAATTCTTGCTTAGCTATTTCGATAATGAATCAGTGACAATTTATCTATCATTGAAAAAAGAGAAAAGAGAAAGTGATGATTTATTTTTTAACAGGCATCCCTACTTTCCTTGAACATCTATCTCATCTCAAGGCAATACTTTCCTTCAGCATCTATCTCAAGGCAAGTCCAGATACACTTTTCAGAACAGGGATATGAATTTTTCCACTATCATTTTGTTAAGCTAAGTTTTGGGAATAGAGAAAGAAAAAGTAATAGACCGATAAACTTATAAAAGGAAAAAAGAGATAAGTAACTGAGATTACAGTTGGATTGAGCCATTGTTTATTGCCCTAACAATATTGGTGAATGCTTTACAAAAGAGTAAAAGAAAAGTGTTAAAATGTGGGGTTGGATTGGTATGCAAAAAAAAAAGTGTTGATAAGAGATTTTTCAGACTAATTCAGGATATTAAAGCCAAGTGTTACAAACTTACAACAGATCAACTAGCCAAGCTAACAGAAAATTAATTTGGGCTGATAAAACGTGGAATATATGTTTTTTTTTTTAAATGAATAAAAAAATCAACTATACCATAATTGCAGTAAATAACTTAGAGCATTAGCATCAGAAAATGCTACTCTATCCTATTTTACTATTTCAAAAAACTACTTTATCAATTATATCATACCATTTTACAACACATCCAACATCCCAAAATTCTATTTTACCATACTACACATTAAAATAATATAAAGTAAAATAAAAATAATATAAAAATATTCTTGCTACAACCACAACTCAGCAAGCCCAAATATCCACCAGCGATTCGTACTCATTGTGATTAATTGATTTCGCTGGCGATTCGTTACTCAGTTTTTGCTCTTCTTTTTTTGCAAGTCCAAAATCGACGATTTTGATTTTCCCATTGTCGAACACGAGGATATTCTAAAGCTTCAAGTCACAGTGAACAAACCCTTTAATCAAATAGAAGAAGCCAACAAGATTTGTAACCCCCCACAACCAGATCCATCTCACTCCCTCTCTCTGCTATCTTAGATTCTCTCACTCATCTCAGCCATGGCCGAACCCATGGTCTTGTTGGTTTCTGGGGGAGACAAAACCATCATCGATCTTCGTGACCCATGCCAATCTCCACCAAACCCATCACCAATCTCCGACCCAAACACTGGCGATCTCCAACTCAAACACTGGCAATCTCCCTTTAAGCACCGGTTACAGCCAAAAAAAAAAAAAAAAAAACCACAGAACCAGAGAAGGAGAGAGCAGATGGAGAAACAGAGAAGGAAGAGAGAGAAGAGAACTGAAATAATGAGACAAAGGAGAGAGAAATTTCAGGAGAAAAATGTGGAATAAAATATTATTATTATTATTAGAATACTGCTACAGTGCAATTCTAACTTTAGAATATTGCAACAGTGCAATATTCTAATTTTTAGAATATTGCACTATAGCAGTATTGCAAAAAATTTTGCAATAGTTGAGTTTAGCATTTCCTGATGCAGAGCACTTTAGGGCTTAAAATGCCAAATTCTCCTTACATTTGGCATTAGCATTGGAGAATGCTAATGCTCTTAGATTCATAGTTACTAAATCCGGACCAACGTTAACTTGGTCTAAGAGCCGAGTCATTTGGTCACTGATTCAACCAATGGTCACTAGTCGAACCACATAGTTATACAAAAAGTTAAATAAGTTATAAAAATAAGTTTGAGAAGTCGTGAAATAAACATGAAAATTGATAAAAATAGGCATGCATAAATTATCAATTAAAATAAAGTCTAAAAAGCAAGGCAATTAATATAATTCAAATTCAAGCTAGGTTTCACAAGTAACAACACTAGTCTATATATATATATATATATATATATAATAGGTGAATCTGAAAGAAATTCAAATTAAAATTCCAAATTAGAGTTCCAATTTTGCGTCATATGTTCTAAATTATTTATTCTTAAAGAGTTTTATTTCTTAATTTTATAATTAAATGTGGGACCACATCATAAATATTCATCCAAGTGAGTTATTAAGTACAAAAACCAAAGAGTCTAGAATAAATAAATCATAAAAAAAAAAGTGCTTCACAATAATTAAAAAAAAAATTAACATGGACAATTTACATTTTATACCTAATAATATCTATACAAAATTTTTTTAAAGAGTTAACAAAATATAAAAATGACTATTAGTAGTATTTAAATTATATATATATATATATATATATATATATATGAATTATATTATGCATCTTATTGTATATCTTTAAGTGTGTCCATGCATATGCATGGGGTTACAAGCTAGTTAATATATATATATATATATATATATATATAAAAATAAAAAAGCTAGTTAATATAAAAGAAGTGGATATCATAAAATTGTAGACAAGCCTTTGTTAAATAAAATTTATTGCATTATATTTCTTAAAATTCTAGTAATAAAAGCATATCTTAAATTTCAAAATTCTATGCATATTGCATATCTCATTAGTTGCTCTAATTCGATGGATTATGATCTAAGCTAAAACTTGAAGCTCTATATTTGTTGAAAAGTCAACTATCAACCTTATTGTATAACTAGTTGCTAAATAGTAATTTTTTTTGTGTGAAGAATGTTAAATAATACATGAGTATTTATTGAAGTTCAAATTCCTATAAAAAGTTCAAATCTCTTAAAACAATATACCAATATGAGAAATTTGATTGCTTTGTTCCATCCAAGTTTAAAGTTAAAAAGAACCTCTAACTTTGTATAACTTATTCGTACCTTCAATTAACAACCTTGAACTACTGGTAGGCATCCCATGTCTATTATCAATTGCATCCTTTCTTTCATGAAATTTAAGGTCTCTATCATTCTTTTTTATAATATAATCCCTTCTATTGTTCAGACTGTTTGCAAAATCCTAGTTGTTTATTTCTTGTTCTTGTCATTATCAGTATTGCTTAAAGAACCACATTTAGGATTCTCATTTGAAAAGTCATATATGGTGCAATTTGTAAACAGTAGAAAGCGATCACAACATGCAAACACAAGAATGCTTTACATATCTTTAAATAAACTACATCCATTAAAATAAAATATATACATATATATATTAAAAGGAAAAACATTAAGGGCTTTGAACCTTGTGCACTAAGGTTATAATGTTACACATAAAAATTGTAAGCTAAAGCTAGCATAATGTAGATATTGAAGGGTCATGCTTAGTTCATAGATAATAGGAAAGGCATCGTATTTGTTTGTTTTTAGACCTCTTAAAATACAACCGGATTAACCTAGTTAATAAACCAAGTTATTACTTAGTCCAAATTCCAGATCTACGTTAACACAATCATTTAATCATATCAATGTAAAGTGCGGAATATAAAGAACACAAAGATATGATGACCCAGCAAACCAAACCGGAAAAAAACCTGGGGATGATTTAACCTAACTATCCTCAAGGTAAACCTGAATCCACTATGAAAGAATCAAAGTTTTACAATAGCGACTTAGACCACTAACATCCTCAAGGTAAACCTGAATCCACTATGAAAGAATCAAAGTTTTACAATAGCGACTTAGACCACTAACATCCTATTGCTACCCACCAGTAGAAAACTTACTAACACGACCACGTGCAAACTCCGAGACCACGGACTCCTTCTTTCTTGGATTCTTCAGCATGTACAAGCACTCCCGCTTGTGTATCTTTAAACTCTTTTTTGCAGCAACTGAATGATCATCAAGCTCTCAATGAAATATCCTTCTTGATAATCCTAAGCATGTGTGAAGGCAACCACCTCTCAAATCTCACAAGAGATTCACACACAGAGCAAATAGAGCAACCTCTAAAACGTGGCTAGGGTTTCCCTTTTATACCTAGGGTAAAACATAAAACCCTACACGTCATATAGGTTTAGGGCTGAGTTGGAAATTTTACAGAAAAAATAATCTACACGACTTTCGATCGATCAAGTCTAATTTTCAATCGATCGAGCCAGTTAGAATTGCACACTCAATTTTGCAGTTAACTCAATTCCAACTTTACATAAAAGACATACTTTGTGCAAGTCTAAAACAAGACTAACAACTTGTTTTGATCATAGTTTGCCAACAATACAAATTAGAGTTCTAATACATTAATTTCTAAGTACTTAGAACCTAACAAACTCCCCATTTGGCAATCCGTGACAAAACACAAACACAATGCTCAAAGTTACAAGTAAAAGCCCTTTACAAAAATAATGCCCATTACAAAAAATCCAACCTAACTACTATCCATCAGTTGCAAGTGTAGACAACAGCACGACTAAATCAACATGTATATTTCTTGAAATACTCAACAAACACATAAACGCATGTGTGGAAAATATAAGGAAAACAAAAATAAATTCTTGACTTCACAAAACACAAAACAAAGACATATATCATGAATAACTTATAAATATAAATCAATGAGCAGTGAAACAAGAAACATATATAACAATGTATCTTCTCCTAACATGAATAGTCCAAAAACAATACATCAAGAGCCAAAAATGATACATACACAGTGAAGCACCTACATACAATCTAAACTCCACAAGCTCCTACTAACAAAAATCTCCCCCTAACTACAAAAATCCTCTACAAGTGTCCAAATGAACTCCCCTTATTGTGATAGAATGCCAAAAGGCAATTAGAATCCATCATCAAAAGGAGGTGGCAAAGGCGAACGTCGAAGATGCGCCAAATCTACTCGCAAAGCGCGGAGCTCATCAAGCATGTCCACCAAAATTTGACCATGAGCCGCCTGAACAGTCATGACAGTCTCCAAAGTACAACGAATGTCAAAGTCATCCGAAATAGATGGCGGAGGAACAGCAGCAGCAGCACCAATAGGATCAGCAGACGCTTCACCAGAAGCAGCACCTATAGTAGAAGGAGGGGGTGCGGTACCAGAAGGCTCAACACGAGGGCGTTTAGAGCCCTTTCTCATATGAGCAGCCATTTGCCTAAGGAAGAAGGCACCTATGGGAGCAACTATGTGAATGGGCTTAGAAGCGGGGAAGTCATCTAAACCTAAAAACAACAAAATCCTATGAATAAAAACAGGATGAACAAGAGCATGAGCAGTAGAAGAACTCCTATAAACTTTATTCAAAGAACGAAGAAACAAATGAGGAAAACTAATAGGAGCATCCGTAACAAGAGCGTACAAAAATGCACATCGCTCCAAAGGAATGATGTGCAAATGAGTGATAGGCCACTCAAAATGACACGCTATCCTAAAGAAAAGGTAGTGAACCTCAGTGAGCTCAACAGTGGTGATTCGAGGATCAGAAACCCACTGGAGAGAAGTCCCAGTGATGTAAGACATGATGTCATCCAAGGGAGGAGACTCATCATAGGGATAGACAGGGTGCTGATCCAATGGTACCCCAAGAGCATCAGCCATTATAGTAGGAGTAATGGTGAACTCTACACTTCGTATTCAACTCTTTACTAAAGTGTTGGAATCATAGACGTGGATAAAGAGGTTTGAGTAGAACTCTCTAATCAGGGTAGTTGGTGGTGGAGGACCAATATCCAGTAATGGTAGCCAGCCCCTACACTCAAAATTTGCCTTAATGGCAGGATCAAGCTCATCTAGCAAAACCTTACGCTCAGTCCAAATCTTTCTCTTAAGATTTAAAGTCTTATAAAGCTCTCAGTTTTTCTCACTCAGAAACAAATTGCTCAAGGAGGGAGGAGCAGAAGAAAAGGAGGATGTCCTATGGGCTCTAGTCTTCCTAGGCATGGTGCTAGGATAAGGACAAGATACAAGGACAAAACCAAAAAGAACAAAAAGAAAAACCAATGGCAGACTGCAAGTTAGCACAAAAAAAATATAGAAATAACAATCTATATGATGCATGAATTGATAAATGTCATGATGCATGCTCTAATGTAGTGATAATAAGTTCAAATTAAGTTTAGAATCACAAAAATTGGCTTGAGCATAGAGTTTATAACAAAAACCCCAAAATTTTGAAAAACCACTTGTTCAATTTGTAACAAATTGACCAATTGATCATCACACAAATTAGAAAACAGTTTATAATGATCAAATTAATCAATCCAACAAGCCAATTTCATTAATTAAACTCAATTTGAACAAAATCCCCAAATCGGACAATTTCAAGCCCTAGAATTTTCAATTTCTCACAATTCACCAAATTAATCAAATTAAACCACATGGATCATGTTTATAACATCCAATAACAAAAACTCAATGATCAATTGTGAAAGAAAAGATCAAAAACCCCAAAATTTTCATAGGTTCGAAAATATCCCTTAAATGCATGGAAAAATGCATGAATAATGAAAATAAATGAAAAAGAAAGGGTAAAAGGGTCTTACCGTTGTATGGAGAGAAAACCTTGCAAAAAGAACGGAGGAAAACGACAAAAATTTTGATTTGAGCCTTGACCATGTCGTATGGAGAGAGAAAGTTGAAAAACTTTTTGAAAAAGTGAGTTGAACATGTCAAAATCTTCTTTTTAAAAAACTCTCTATACGATTTTCGATTGATCGAAATTTAGGTTTGATCAATCGAAACAGACAGAGACTTACCAAAAAATTTAATCGCAATTTCGATTGATCGAGAAACAGATTCGATCGATCGAAATTCTAGAAAAAACAAATTTTTGAAAAACAAAGTAATTTTGTGCGGAAACTCCTAAAAGCATTGAATTTTCAAAATAAAATGCTTAAGTATGAGATGAAATGTCTTTCAACAACGCAAGTTTTGAACCTAATTTTTCCAAAATTAAGATTTTCAATCCATTCTCTTAAATTCTCAAGCATCAAATATGTTTTGCATAAAACTCAAGGAATTTTCAAACTTGGTTAGTCAAACCAAAGACACACACAATAACATGTACAAAGTTTAGCAAAGAGTAACTTGTGTAGTGTGTGCAACTAGAAATAGTTTGAGATACATGTGAGGTGATATGTGAATAGAAATCAAACACAAAGTCTACAAAATTTATCACATAGAATTTGAAAGAGACTATCACCTAAAGAGTTACATCATATAACTCCCACATCTCCTTAGATCATAAGCTTGCAACCATGTAAGTTTCTTGATTTGCCTCATATTGTACACGCCAATTTTAATTGAGCAGAAACTTATTAAAATAGCTGGGATAATGTACACACCAATTTTAGTTGTTTTATTTAACTTTAAGTCCAATAATGTACACACCAATTTTAGCATTTAAACTGAGGCTACACCTTATGTTCTTTTTGTGCATGTGCTACACTTTCTCGAGCATAGAATCTTACAATATGCACTACGGTGTTCGTGATTGGTTAGTGAACAGTGGTGAGATGGTTATTTATGCCTTTCTCAAAATGTTCAAGTGCGACAGTCAAAGACATGTGACTTCAAGATCAAGATAAAGTGATCAAAAACCATAAATATCTTTCCTACACAACATGCACTACAAAGTTTCAACTAGTAAAGTACAATAAATAAGCTCATCCAAGCTAAATAAGGTACAAAGACATGTTATGTGAAAATAAATTGACCAACCTTGTTTTCAAAACCAATAAAATAAACACAAAACACAAATTGCTTTAATTTTTTCTTTTTTCTTTTTTGAAAAGAAAACAAAAAATAGTCTTAGAATGAAATGCATGAATGTTATGCAATACAAGTCCTAGAAACAAAAAGAAAACAAAAACCAAAGAATAATGGTAAGAAAGAATAGAGCAATGAATCACAAGGACCATAAAAGCCAAGGATGATCAGGGACACAGAATCACACCAATTACTTGACGAAGTGTCTCAAACTTACTTCTATCAAGAGGTTTAGTGAAGATGTCAGCACTCTGACGTTTAGTAGGGATGTACTTAAGAGACACAATCTTTCTTTCAACAATATCCCTAATGAAGTGCTATCTAATCTCTATGTGCTTAGTCTTAGAGTGTTGAATAGGGTTCTTAGAGATATCAATAGCACTAGAGTTATCACAATAAACAACCATGGTATCTTGTGATATCCTATAATCATTTAAAAGCTTTTTCATCCAAAGAAACTGTGAGCAACAACTTTCAGCAGCAATATATTCTGCCTCTGTAATAGACAAAGACACAAAATTTTACTTTTTACTCATCCAAGCAACAAGATTGGCTCTTACATAAAAACACCCACCAGTGGTGCTTTTTCTATGATCAGCATTACCAGCCCAATCAGAATCAGAAAATCCAGCAAGAGAGAGATTAGACTCTTTGCTATAAAATAATTCATAATCACAAGTTCCATCTACATATTTTTTGATTCTTTTAACAACATTCAAATGTGAAACCTTAGGATTAGATTGAAATCTGGAACAGACACCAACACTAAAAGCAATATCAGGCCGACTAGCAGTCAAATACAAAAGACATCCAATCATGCTTCTATATAATGTAACATCAATAGACTCACCTGACGGATCATTTGTTAATTTTGCATTTGCAGCCATTGGTGTTCTAGCATGGGCAGCCTTGTCCAGTCTAAATCTCTTGACTAGATTTCTTGCGTACTTCGCTTGGTTGATGTAAATTCCTGAGTCCGTTTGCTTCACCTGCAATCCCAAAAAATAAGTTAGTTCACCAACCATGCTCATTTCAAACATTGCCTTCATTTCATCTGCAAAAGAATGAGCAAGTGAATCATTAGTAGCACCAAAAACAGTAACATCAACATAAATTTAAGCTACAACAAAACCATTCTTATCATTTCTTATGAAGAGAGTAGTATTTGCAGATCCCTTTTTGAATCTATGGTCAGTGAGATATGCAGTCAATCTATCATACCAAGCCCTAAGAGCTTGTTTCAAACCATAAAGGGCTCTCTTCAACTTGTAGACATCATCCGGTCTGTGAGGATCAAAAAAACCCTCTGGTTGTTCAACATATACCTCTTCTTGTAGCATCCCATTCAAGAAAGCACTCTTGACATCCATTTGATACAATTTGAAATTCAAATGGCTTGCTATGGCCAAAAGTATCCTGATGGATTCCAGTCTTGCTATTGGTGCAAAGGTCTCATCAAAATCAATCCCTTCCACTTGTGTGTATCCTTGAGCAACAAGTCTTGATTTATTCCTGATAATAGTGCCATGTTCATCTGACTTGCTCTTAAAGATCCATTTAGTTCCAATCACATTTACTCCCTTTGGTCTAGGAACTAATTCCCACACATTATTCCAAACAAATTGATGAAGTTCTTCATGCATGGAATTAACCCAATCAACATCTTGAAGTGTTTCATCCACCTTTTTCGGTTCAAATTGGAATAGATAGCATGAGTGAGTAATCACATTCAAGACTTTTAATCTCAATCTCATGTTATCATTTGGACTACCCAATATATTTATGGCAGGATGATTCAACTTAATTGTAGAAGATGGACCTTTAACCAGAGATGTGGAGGTTCCTTTCTATTCAGTTGGAGGACTAAACTCACTTTGTGCTTGTTGAGTTTCATGAACCAATGTGGATGGTTTTGAACTTGATGGTATTGAAACTGTATCATTCAACAACAACAGCTCTTCCTCACTATGCTTCCCCACATAATCAGTAAAAAGTGAATCATTAACTTTTATAGACTTATCTTGAACCAGAGTAGTGTTTTTAAAATGTGGTTCTGAACATACTTCATCATTGATCACAACAGTTGAAGATTCCATGACTGTTTTGGTTCTCAGATTGTACACTCTATAAGCTCTACTAGTGGAAGAGTATCCTAGAAAGTATCCTTTATCACTTTTTGTATCAAACTTTTCTAGGTTCTATCTATCACGTAGAATATAACAATCACTGCCAAATATCCTAAAATATTTGACAACAGGCTTTTTCCCTCTCCAGAGTTCATAGGGAGTTTTTTTGAAATCAGATCTGAAATATACCCGGTTGAGTGTATGACAAGCAGTGTTAACTGCTACTCCCCAGAAGGGTTTGGGCAACTTTTTATTGTGTAGCATGACACGTGCCATTTCCTGAACAATCCTATTCTTCCGTTCCACTATTCCATTCTGTTGAGGTGTCTTGGGTGAAGAGAACTCTTGATGTGTGCCTTGCTCATTGTAGAAGGTAGCCAGCTTGGTATTCTCAAATTCTCTTCCATGATCACTTCTGATTCTGGCTATCACAGTATCTTTTTCAACTTGCAATTTCTTGCATAGATGTATCATCTTCTCAGGAGCCTCAACTTTATCTTTCAAAAGCATAACCCAAGTATATCTAGTAAAGTCATCCACAACAACTAGAATATACTTCTTTCCAACTAAACTTTGAACTCTGGCAGGACCCATAAGATCAATGTGCAATAACTCTAGAGGTCTTGAAGTTTGAACACTAGCTACAGACGGATGTTTGGATTTCACTTGTTTACTTATTTGACATGGTCCACAGATGCACTTATCTATCTTCTCAAACTTAGGTAAACCAATAACTGTATCACACTTGGAAATCTTCTCTAATTGCTTATGACTTGCATGCCCCAACCGTTGATGCCACAAATCAACTTGATCGATCTTTGCACTAAAACACTTGTTGTTTATACTTGGTGTTATACCATAACAGTTGTCAGCTGTCCTTACACCAACACACATACAGTCAACTTCTTCATCAAGTATCTCACATTCATACTTAGTGAAGAGAACATTCAGTCCATTGTCACAAATCTGACTGATGCTGAGTAAGTTGGCCTTCAATCCATCAACATACCAAACATCTTCAAAAACTGGCAACCCTGGAATGTCCACAGTTCCAATGCCTCTGATCATAAATTTGCTTCCATCTCCAAATGTGACTGTCCCAATCTTTCCTTCAAAGAGTGTCTTGAACAAATCTTTGTTTCCTGTCATATGCCTGGAACAACCACTATCTAAATACTAAAGACAAGAATCACGTGCCTTTAAGGTGGTTAAAGCAGTATAACACAAATAATTATCATCACATGTGATTAAACCAAGATGCTCAAGGAAAGATCTAGGAAAAACAACAAGAGACAAAAACAACAAGTAGGCAAGTTGACATATAAGCAAAAAGATTTTCTAAGAATCCATGACAACAAGGGTCAAGGATCAGCTCAGAGATCAAAAGATCTACAACAAGAGAGCTATCTGCTCTGATACCACTTGTTTGTTTTTAGACCCCTTAAAACACAACCGGATTAACCTAGTTAATAAGCCAAGTTATTACTTAGTCCAAATTCCAGATCTAGGTTAACACAATCATATAATCATATCAATGTAAAGTGCGGAAAATAAATAACACAAAGATATGATGACCCAGGAAACCAAACAGGTAAAAACCTAGGGAGGATTTAAAAGTATCCCAAAATTTAACCCACATGTTATTTAGTTATTTCAAATGTCCAGTAATGATGCATTCATGAGATCTAATAGAACATCATTATTGAATCAATCCAACAAAAGCAATTTTAAGTATCTATACATCCAAGACCCCATGGCTGCTTCCACATATGCAATTTTAGAATGCAAGTGTAGAAAAAATAAAATCATTGAATAGATTTTATTAGAAAAAAAAAATTGTCTAAATGTCGAATACATAACCAATATATAATCCACCTACCAATAATCGAAAAGTTTTTTAAGGGTCTGTTTGAATACTACTTATAGTTGAAAACTGAAAACTGAAAACACTATAGTGAAATAATTTTTAAATGTATGAATAGTGCCGAGGGACCCAGTTTTAAAGGTTTTTTTTGCTGAATTTCGTACTTGTGGGTCCCGTGAACAGTGCATGGAACCCACCATTTTTTCAGCAAAATGCAGAAACGCACGTTCAACGTGCGTTCCAAACACACACTAAAAGTAGTAATTATTTAGAAAATGAAATTGCAGTTAATATGATCTCACAAATTGTAGTATTTGAAGAAAGCAAATCTTCAATGTAAGGATCATCAGCCCTATCTCAGCCTTGTAGTATTTGAAGAAAGCAAATCTTCAATGCAAGCATCTAATCGTTCATTAATTGTAACTCCATCTCATGCAGGCCAAACATTATAAAAGTATACATCCCTGGTCTCATGACCTTTGAAAGGAAGGAGAAATACAAAAGAAGCTGACCAATACAACCCTTTTCACCCTAACTATCAAAAGAAAAAAAAAAAAAAAAAATTAGACAACCTTAAGCTAAACTAAGGTCTCTCAATAAAAAAATGGGAAATAATGATGTGTTGTTCCTTTTTGTTTAAAAGAGAATAAACAAAATAAATATTACAGAGTAAGAAAAAGCCTCAAAGATTACTTGCCACTGGTGAGTCGTACAATTCCTCTAAACCCTTCATATCATAATCTATTGTAAATTGGAAAGAGATATATCCTCCCAGAGATTCAAGATATGATGAGAGGGAAAACCATTATCAAATTTGATGGAAACGAAAAAGAATATCATATCTGTAAGAGCTCAAAAAATGGCCCAAGCCCACTTAGAATAGTGGTACTCAGTATTTTCGGCCTAACATAATTAATTTATAAGAGAGTGGGCTTTCTAAGTCAACTATAATGCTAAGTAAGATCTAAGCATGAAATTAATGAAGTAATGATTCTAATTAATATGATGAAATGAAGCACAAGTTTAGCATAAACTCTTCCTCGGGCTCATCTGAGGATGGATTGTTCATATACAGTTAGTACCAATCTTTCTATAATCTGATACTTAATTCTCTCTTTACAAGTTTCTACCTGCCAACCCCTTTCCTAGAGGGGTTCCTTTCCTTTATATAGTCTTTTCTAATGCATCTCAGCCTTCCACCTGTACGTCTCAGGGGAATAATTTGGATGCTTGTCCCATCAAGATCCTTCTGGAGGTGGTAGAGAGTGTTATGAGCTGTGGAATCGCTGTTCAGGTGTCTTTTCCTCATAAATGTGGCCAGCTCAGTTGGTGCAGATCATTGAATATAGAGGTGATGGCTACCTTCTACAAGTATTTCCTCTCTTCTTTACTTGCATGTCTCTGATGTCTTCCAAGCTGCCTTACTTTTGGGTATAGGTGGATTGTTGGGGCATCCCGTTGTGCAATCGTTCCTTGGGCTCCTCGGATAGTGGGTCCGTTCGTTTCCCATCATCGGACCTCTGTTCACATGTTTAGCTTGAACTAGCGTTGTCTTCACGTCTGCTTTCCTCGAACTCCATCTACATGTTAGGTTTGGATTGGCACATGGATAGGCCTTTGTCCATCCTCGAACTGGACCTATAGGCTCTATGTTATGTTTTGATCCCTCCCTCCCACAATATCATTCTCAGGTAAAACTAAAAGATACTATTTTTTGGATAGAAATTTCATGGTGTGAGCCAAAGAAGGGACAATCATGCATAATTTTACATGATACTACAACCTGCATATGAAGAAAATAGTCGTCTTGCTAATGCTAATTAGCCAAGAAGGTCATATCATCATGTTTTAAATAACCCCTCAGAAGTCCTATTATAATTAAAAACTCTATATAATTATTATACTTTAAATGGACTATTTATAATAAACTAATTATACAATCTAATATGAAGTCTATATAAGAATGTTAGAGCACTTGCAGTGGTGGGGCTAAATAGCTATATAGCTATTTTAGCTCTACAAAAACACCAAAAACAGCCATATAGCAGTGGAGCTAAAGGTATTTTTTTTAGCTTCATTCCTACAGTGCATAGTTATCTATGGATGTGCACTGTAACTAAGAGCTAAAAAAAAAAATTAATTAATTTTTTAATCCCAGCCCAGATTAAAATAATACAAGTTAGTTCATCTCTCTCTCACATTCACTCTCACACTGTGCCTTTCTATCTCAGTCACTCTCATCTCTCAAAACTCTCTCAAGCTCACTCTCTCAACGTCACTCTCTCAAGCTCACTCTTTCACCACGGCCGGCCCAACTCATCCTCAACATCGCCGCCACTGAAGCTCAACGTCATTGGCCTACCAACTGTCCCAAGCTGCCGATCAGCCTCAGACCCACGTCGCCATCCGCCTCAGACGTTTCGTTCTTTTCACACACACTCTCTCTCTTTATGTCATTTCCGATACGTTTCGTTCTCTCTCTCTCTCTCTCTCTCTCTCTCTCTCCATTTTTAGCTCCAATCGGGTCCTACATTACCCGACTCACCTCAAATCGGAGCATTCCGTTTCCCTTTGCACTCATCATTATTGTTTATGATCACTGATTGATGATTGGCGTAGGTCTCGTCGGCCGGTGCTGAATTGGACAAAGTATTGGGCATGAGTTTCAGTTTGAATGTGTTGATTTTTCTGGGTTTTTGTTTTGTTCTTCTTCACTAGTTTTGATGGGCACGGTGGAGTTGTGGCTGTGCAATGATTTTTATGGGTTTGATGGTGGTTATAGTTGTGTGTTGGTGGTTGAATAAAATATTATTTTATTATAGTGTTTATATTATTTTATTGTGTTAAAAGTTAAAATAACTTCACTGCTGTAGAATGTGAGAAAGTAAAATAGATAAAGTAATTTTTGTGTAGCTAAAAAGTTAAAAATTTAGCTCCACTGTTGTTGATGCTCTTATATACGCACATAAATTAAGTTTCATACTTTTGTGTTCATTCACAAATACATAATTATGAACTCATTTGCTAAGTAAATAAACATAAACAAAAATATTTTTGAGTTAAGCCCGAATTATTCATAAAATGTTGGATAACTTGGGTTCATTTTTATGAACGGACTATTGGGGGCTTGCTTTCTTGTATAGATAGAGCAACTCCATCGGTGGTTGCAAAAGTTTGCAAAATACAGAAAGTGTCAAAAATTTGCGCAATTTTTCTCTAAAACTGCTCACATCGGTAGGTATAAAAATGTGTATATTTACACATTTACTAAAATATCTGTACAAATATGCATGGTTGCTGTAGCTATGACAACAATTTATTGTTTTTTTTCTCTCACATCCTTCAGGTTCCTCTCTTTCCCAACAGAGACAGCAACCCAGCAAAGAAGAAGAAGACAAACCTCCAACCAACTACTCAGCACCACCCAACCATCACTACCGCAACCATTTCAACAGTTTATAATCCACCACAATCAAGCCAAACAAAAATCATCCCAAACCCAAACCAAAATCAAGCCAAACAAAAATCAACGCAAACCCACATGATCTGCCGCACAAACCCACACAGACCCAAACCAAAATCAATACAAAAATCACACGAACCCACACAAACCCACAAACCCCCTAGATCTGCCGCCGGCTCTCCCTTGCAGCTGCCGCCAGATTTCCCTTGCTGCCGCCGCCAGATCCTCTGCCGTGTGTGAGTGTTGGGTTTGAGATATGAGAGATGAAGAGAATTCATGGGAGTATCGTTGTACCAGATCCGTTGCTTTGAGAGAGGAAGAAATCTGGTACAGCGAACCAGAGGCAGAAGAATGGAGCGAGAGAGGAACGGTTGAGATATAATAGAGATATAAATAAAATAATAATAAAAAGTATTATTTAAATAAATTAAAATAGATAATAGATAATCGTGTTTTGTAAAAAGTGAGGGGGTAAAAAAAAAAAAAAGATTTTTATTATAAAATAAACGAAAAATTTTAGTTATAATAGATAGTGTGAGCAGAAAAATCACTTCCAGCGGATTAGGCATACTCAAAATTTTTTTTTTTTGACTTATGAACAGTAATTTGACGGGCTACTGTTCATTAGCTATTGAATTTTTTGAATAAAATATTATACCAACTACTTTTTATATTAATTTGTTCTCTCTCCTCAAGATTTCTTTTTCTCTCTCATTCTCTCTGTTGCTTCTTCTTCTTTTTTTTTTTTCTTTTTTTTTTCTCTCATTCTCTCCGTTGCCATTGCTTCTTTTTTTCTCACAAACCAAATGAAATCAGAAAAATAAAAGAAAAAAGAAAAAAGATAGACCTGTTCATAAGCAAAAGAATTAATCCAAATACAAAACACAAAACAAAATCCAATTCTTAAAATAAAGTTGAATCAGAACAAGCAAATATGAAAAAAAAAAAAAAAAAAAAAAAAGAACAATCGATATGACCCAAGCCGATCGGTGGGGAGGACGATGAGCAGCGGTGGAGATGCTGGAGCGGCGCTGGAGCAGCGGCTGGAGCGGCGCTGGAGCGTCGGCTGGAGCGATGCTGGAGCGATGCTGGAGCGGCGTTGGAATGCCAAGCCGATCTCTCCTCCTCCTCTCTCTCTCTCTCTCTCTCTCTCTCTCTCTTCTCTCTGATGTGAAAAAATGATGTTACTGGAAGGTTCTTGGGGGAGAAAAAGAAATAAAAGAAGGAGGATAGAGGACACGTGTCTGGAGGAGAATGAAATAAAAGAATAAAAAAATCCTAATTGAGAAATTCTACTACAATATTTTTATAATATTTCACAATAAATTTTAAATAACATGTTGTTATGAGTTAATATTGGTGAGAAAAAAAATAATTTCAGTGGTGAGTTCAAATTAGAATTAGTAATAATTTTCCACATAAATTTTGTTGTGAAAGTATTGCGTAAAATGTTGTGGATTTCACTTCTCATTTAAAAATATAGTTGTTAAAAAAAGAATAAATGATGATAAAAAAAGAATAAAGAATGAATGAAGAAATAATATTTAAATGAGATAGAGAATGGAATAGAGAATCTGTTAGAAAGTGTATTTGAAAAATAAGTAGGCAAAAACTAAATGTCACTGTTTATTAGTCAAACAGTATAAAAATTTGACTAATTTGCTAGAGATGCTCTTAAACATTGAGCATACTTGGTCATTGGTGTACCACGTATGCTATATATGATTGATTTGCCATGTGGGTCAAGCCTCAATCCAGGCTAACACTGCCTAGGCATGCCTGCCCTAACTGAACTCTGCTATATACGTAGATGAGTATTCATTACTCTAGACTACTTTAACGTCGGCTTTGTTTAGTCCATTCTTAATGCCCTCGGAAGAAGTCAAATAAATTTAAAAAATACTCAATATATTTATTTTATTTGCAACTTTTTAATCATTCTTTTTAAAATAAAATAATATAACTATCTACAATTTACTCCTTTTATTTTCATTTTCGAGTAGTTTTGGTGACACAATTATTTACACAATTTTGTGCATAATTGGCCTACGTGGTGAGTTGTGATTAGTAGAAAGGTGATGATAGATCACTCCTCTACCAACTACAACTCACCACGTAGGCGAGTTGTTCACAAAATTATACAAAATAATTGTGTCACCAGAATTTTTCTTCATTTTCACCTTTCGTTTTGCTCTCATCTGCATTTAATAATTTAGCTTTTCCTTGGCAGTAGGGAAGCAACGTGCGGATCCCAGCCTCTCATCTGTTACGAAAGTCAAATCTATAGAAGTATCAAAAAAGTTAAATGAATTATTGGCTGGACCACATATAAACGGAAGAGTCTCTCTCTCTCTCTCTCTCTCTACGCACAAAACGTTGAAAATTAGCAATCACACGATAGGAGCTTCACAGACAATACTGCAAATTTTCGTAATCTGTAAAGTTTTCACTTGTTATACATGCATCTTTCGCTTTTCTTTTCATTTCCTCTCTTATTAAGTTTCACTCTTTATCTTTATAAATCGTTTACTTTTACTCCTTATTTATTTATTTTTTAACCCTTTAGAAATTTATGCTAATAATTATTGACTAAATTATAGTTGAAATCAAATTATTTGAGTTAATTAGATATATAGAATAATCTTCGTTAAGAAAACTAGATTTATATTAACCTTTTATAATTACAAATTCTATATAATTATTACAATTAAAATGAAATATTTATAATAAATTTTGAGTAAGACTTAAGTACAGTACTTAGCTGTTATTTCTTAAGTTCTTTTTTTAAAATTTTGTTATGTGGATTTTTTCACATGAAATAGAAGTGTATTTTTTAGTTTAATAGTTACATGGCTAAATCTTAAAAGAGGAACCTAAGGAACATCACTTAAGATACTGTACTTAAATTTTGTCCATAAACTTTAGTATACAATCTAATCTGAAGTTTATATAGGAATGTTATACACAAATAAATTAAGTTTCATACTTGTGAGTTTGTTCGCAAATACATAATTATGAACTCATTTCCTAAATAAACAAACTCAAACAAAATTATATATTACTGAATGAATGTGCCTAAGCATTACAGGGACGAACGCAGGATTTTAAGTTGGGGGGGGCCGGAGATAAGCAAAAAAAAAAATCCAAGCCATGTATTTTTTCCAATTCCTAAATCCACCAACAGTGAATGTATTTTGTCCCACAACCCCATTTGGATTATTAAAGACAAAGCAGGGTAGACAATAAGCTGCATCTGTGGTAGGAGAATATTCAAGCCATGTTGAATTAAATCCAAACCAAGAAGCTTGAAAGCTACGATTGTG
The DNA here is from genome assembly GCA_023736055.1 of Quercus glauca. Taxonomy (NCBI): domain Eukaryota; kingdom Viridiplantae; phylum Streptophyta; class Magnoliopsida; order Fagales; family Fagaceae; genus Quercus; species Quercus glauca. The sequence continues at coordinate 25,618,710 of CM043324.1, read as the reverse complement.
CTTTCCACTTTTTGGGTATGTCTTTAAAGGAAGTCGGTGCGGACCTTTTTTAATGTAAGCCCGTCGAATTTCATCACGTTGATTAACATGATATTCCCATATTTGTTTGCGTGTTCCGGGATCATAATCCAAAGAATCAAGATCGACTCTTTGAAATTGTGTTTGAGAGATTGGAACATCAACGTTTTCCGGAATTGAGAAATGCACATTTTCTAGAATTGGAGCATCCACATTTTCTAGAATTGGAGCATCCTCCACATTTTCTAGAATTGGAGCATCTACATTTTCTAGAATCGGAGCATCCACATTTTCTGGAATTGGAATAGCAACATTAGTTGTTGGCAATCCCACGTTGACTTCGGAAGAATTTGAACCTTTTCTTTTGAAAAAATCAAGCATTGTAGTTGATTTTTTCATGATCTACAAATAAAATAAGAATCACCGTTATTTTTTTAAATTTGTGTGACAATTTTCTATAATATATTAGTTGTTTGTTTTGTTTTTTTTTTTTTGTATTTAGTTTGCCTTTATTTATGTATTTGTGTTTGGTCGGCTTTATTTATACCCACTAACCTAAAAAATCCACCATCAACACTAAATTTATTCCCCGCACTACTAACAAAAACTTTTTTTTAAATTTTTAACTTTACCTTTTTTCTTTTTTTCCTGCCACTAGCCCGTTGCCCAACCTCACTCAGTCACTTGTCCCTGTTATGCCCAACTAACAGTCAACAAAGGAAAAAAAAAACTAATCTTAATTCTCTACAAACTCTACTCTCTGTCTGACTGTCTCTCTCCATCTCTCTTATCTATATAAACAAGAGAGACACACAAACTCACAATTCACAAACACAGACAAAGCCAAAAAGCCAAAAAAAAAAAAAAAAAAATTCCACAGGCAGCAAGCCAGCAAGATTCAAATATTCAATTCACATTTCACAATCAGTCAATCACCAACATTTAGTTACTCATCATCAGTAATTCTCAGATCACAAAGTCACAAGGCAATATTAAGTTTTGAACTTTGAAGTTGAAGGAAAAGATAGGAGTAAATCTGTAAATACCTGAACTGTGAAGTCGCCGGTGTGGGTCTCAGTCTCAGATGGTGTCGTCGGCGTGGTGAGTGGACTGGAGTCGCCGGTGTGGGTCTCGCCTCTCGCCGGTGTGGACTGGAGTCGCGGTGTGGTGTGGGTCTCTGGCTCGCTGCGCTTTGCTCTCGCCGGCGTGGGTATTAACGGCCAAATGGGTGAATGGAGGCCGGAGGGGGTGGATCGAGCAACCAAAGGTGTGGACCGTGTGGTGTGGGTCTCGGCGGCGTGGGCGGTGCCGCGGTGGCCAGTGGGTCTCTCAATCTCTCCCTTTCCTCTCTCTTTTTTTTTTTTTTTTTTTTTTTTCTCTCTTTTTTCCTTCGTGTTTTTGCTCTGTGTGGTGTTTGGTGTTTTTAGTGTTTTTGCTCTCTGATTCTGAACTGAAGGTTGTGTTGTTGTTGTTTTTTTTTTTTTTTTTTTTACATGGACTGGCCGGAGAAAATGGGCTGGGGTCTGGCCGGAGAAAATGGGCTGGGGCTGGCCGGAAAATGGGCTGGGGGGGCTGGCCGGAAAATGGGCTGGGGGTTTCAAGATTTTGGGAGGGGGCCCGAGCAAAAATCATAGGGGGGCCCAACCTTTTTCTTTTTGTTTTTTGTAAAATTTACTTGCTAAAAATTTTTTTTTTTGGGCCCAGGGGGGCCCGGGCCCCCTTTGGTCTATACGTGGGTCCGTCCCTGAAGCATTAGTTGGGTTCACACATTAAAAAGGGAAGAGTATATAATAATAAAAACACTGCCTAGGCATGCGAGTCTGTTAGGCTGATGATGGGTATTCATTTCTCAAGAATGCAACGTGGTGGTCAGCTTTGTTACTCCATTTTCTTAAGGCCTTTGTTCATGATAAAGCACCAGAATTTTAGTGCAGCCTTTGAATCTTGACACATAAAAAAATACAGTATACTATAGAAAACAACTCATTTCACCTTCATTTTGCTTTTTAATTTAGCTTTGCCTTAGCACTACTGCACTAGCCACAGGAAACAACGTGTGGACCCCACCCTCAGTCCGCGTGAGTATGCATTCTATCTTAAAGTCTATACTTTAAGAGCAAGGGCCGAAAGTCTAAAGTGAGTTAAATGATTTCTACGCTGGACTAAAAACGAGCTTCAAAAAAAGAAAAAGAAGACTTGAATAAACGGAGGACTCTCTCTCTCTCTCTCTCTCTAGATCTCACACACAACAAGCTGCAAATTCCTTCATTTAAACCAGCAATTACACAATATAAGAGCTTCACCGACCATACAATTATTACTGCTAATCTCCAAAATTTTGTAAGTTCTCACTTTTTATTTAATTTTTTTTTTGAGCATCTGTAAGTTCTCACTTGTTATGTCCATTCTTCTCTTTTATTTCCTCTCTTTAGTTTTACTCTTTAATTTCTATATCATTTCCTTTTACCCCTTATTTGTTTATTTATTTTTACTTGAAATCTAATTGAATGAAATTTTGTTGAGTGTCTATAATTCTGGATTGTGATTCAAGGTTTACTTGTAAATTTAGATTGGCTTCATGGATGCCCAAAACCCATCTTCTTCTTCTTCTTCTTCTTCTAGTCGTAAGTGGAAATACGATGTCTTTTTAAGTTTCAGAGGTGAGGATACTCGCAAGAATTTTACAGACCATCTATATGCTACCTTGAAACAAAAGGGCATCATCACCTTCAGGGATGATAAAAATCTCAAGAGAGGAGAACCTATTTCACCTGAGCTTTTAAAAGCAATAGAAGAATCAATGTTTGCCATAGTTGTTCTCTCTAAAAATTATGCATCCTCAACATGGTGTTTGGATGAACTTGTGAAGATCATGGAATGTAAAAAAAAGATGGAGCAAACAGTCTTGCCCATTTTTTACCATGTGAATCCATCTGAGGTGCGAAAACAGGCAGGAACTTATGCACAAGCTTTTGACAAATATGAAAAACGTTTCAAAGATAATATAGATAAAGTTCACACATGGAGAGCTACTTTGACAGAAGTGGCCAATCTTTCTGGATTTTCTTTACAAGATAGGTAATTTGTGCTAATGTTATTATTTTTATTTGTATATATTATTAAATAATCATCATCATTGACACGCAAGATTTATATGGTATCTAGTTATTAGGATGTCATTCTAACGCATTTGACATGACAACAATTATCTCTATTTTTGGTTGGGTACCAGTCCCTTTGACATTTATACTTGGTAGACTATATAAACTATAACAATATAACACTATAAGGGTAGTTCTTTTAGACGTAATATTTTCTTGACATGTATAACCCTAAGTTTTTAGTTATTGTTCATTGTTATCTTCTTTTAAATGTGGGATTACCATTTTTACACAGGAAATTGTATCTCCTTACTTTTTCACTTTTCAATGTGGAATTCATTTGAATTTAAAATGATTTACAAGAAATTTCCACTTTTGAATCAAAAGGTTCTACAAAGAAGAGAATTCTCTTCCACCAATTTGTAGTGGATTTAAAAATTACTCCTCTATCTTTGCCAAGCCCAACAAATTGTTCTAAATTTTTATTTTAGGATTCAACTCACTTATGAAAAAAAAAAAAAAAAAAAAAAAAAAACTATTTTGCACATGTATTTCTCTTTCATAATTTTTTAAAGGTTACACTACAATCATAATGGGACACCCATTTCATTAATTAAAAATTTTTTTTTTGACATGGTACGTGACGTGGGTGAACTTTCAATTATAAAAATAAAAATAAAAATTATCTTATTATTATTATTTTTAAATAAAAATTGTAATACCGCATATCCTTGTTTAGGAGTTTCATACACATAATTGCAATAATTGAAAATGAAAATTGGGGAATTAAACTAGAGAAAAGAAAGATTAATTTTTGCACCCATGACTAATTATTGCACACATTCTTAAAATAATAAAAAACACATAGAATTTTTTGAAAATTTATAGGTACTCTTCAATAGTTAAATTATTTGTTTACATTTCTTATATTTAGATTTCTCTTTATAAGTTATTATGTTGATGAATATATATATTGATTTTTGATATTATATTTTAATTTATACTATTCTTTAAGTAGAAAATACAATTTATGATTAGGTTATATTTTATGTGAAAATTAATTTTTTGTTTATATTTTTATTTATTTATTTATTTATGATAACTAAGATATTAAGATTTTAATTTATTTTAATACTGATATTAATTAACATTTTTTGAATCAATATTATGTCAAACTATGTCTTTTATTCTTACCCCTGAAACTAAAATTCTGACTCTGTTCTAATATAATTTTTTATTTATATTGCTCCAACAATAACTCATTACTCTATTCTCAATTATTTGGATTTTGGAAATACTATTCTTGTGTATGAGTAATTGCATTTATTTAGTTCTCTTGTTCTCAACGTGAGATTTGCAAAATTTGAGGGTAATGTGCATTGAAACTTAACACTAAATATATGCTTTCTTTTGGGATGTGGAAGGTAATATCGGTGATTCAATTGCATTGCTTGATTGTCTCTCTTCTTTGCAGGCATGAGTCAGAATTTATCCAAGATATTGTGAAAGAGATATTTCCCAAATTAAGTGACACATTTCCAAGAGATAATAGTGATTTAGTAGGAATAGATTCTCAAGTGGAGGAATTTATGTCGCTTTTGGCTGTAGGATTGAATGATGTTCGCATCATAGGGGTTTGGGGGATGGGAGGAATTGGCAAGACAACTCTTGCTAGAGCTGTCTATGATACGATTTTTAAAGATTTTGAAGGTCATAGTTTTATCACTAATGTTAGAGAAGAATAAAAAAAATATGGTTTACATTCATTACAACAAAGACTTATTCATGATGTTTTAGGGGAGACAAGTATGAATATACTAGATGTTGATAAAGGAGTTCTTTTGATCAAGCGTATCATGTGCCATAAAAGGATTCTTCTTGTTCTTGATGATGTAAATCAATTGAACGTGTTAGAAAAATTAGCTGGGAAGCATAATTGGTTTGGTCCAGGTAGTAGAGTTATTATCACAACAAGAGATGAGTCTTTGTTGAAAAGACATAACGTATTTGAAATATATGAGGTTAAAGAATTGAATAAAGATGATGCTCTTCATCTTTTTAAGTTGAAAGCTTTTAAGAGTGATTGTCCTGCCAAAGGTTATCTAAAGTTGTCTAAGCAGTTTGTAAATTATGCAAAAGGCCTTCCATTAGCTATTGAGGTTTTGGGTTCTTTTTTGTTTAATAGAAGTAAGAAGGAATGGAAAAGTGCATTAAACAGGCTCATTGAATTTCCTGATCAAGATGTTATCAAAATACTTCAAATAAGTTTTGATGGACTTCATGAAACAGAAAAGGAAATCTTTCTACATATTGCATGTTTCTTTAATATGAAGGAAAAATATTATGTGGAAAAAATACTAGATTGTCTTGGCCTTTACCCTGGAATTGGTTTAAGGGTTCTCATTGAAAAGTCACTTATAAAAGAACTTAAAAATGAATATACGATGCATGAACTACTACAAACGATGGGTCAACGCATAGTTCGTAAAGATCATCCTCAAGAACCTGGGACCTGGAGCAGATTATGGATACACAAGGACATTCATAACGTACTGGTGGAAAATGCGGTAAGAGATCATTTGTAGAACTTAAGCATATGCCTTATAATGTTATTCAACACAGTTACAATTTGAATAACTCTAGTATCTTGCAATTCACCTAACCCTTTTTCTTGATTATCAGGGAACAAGAGCAAATCAAGGCCTAGTCTTAGAGTTTCCTAAAGCTGAAAAACTACGTAAATACGACAAGGGACTTTGGAACTTGGAAGCCTTTTCAAAGATGTCTAACCTTAAATTGCTTATAATTCATGGTGTTCAACTTCTGCATGTCCCGAACCATCTTTCTAATAACTTAAGACTTCTTGATTGGGCTTGGTATCCTTCAAAATCTTTGCCACCAGATTTTCAACCAAATGAGCTTGTTGAACTTCACTTGTTGCATAGCAAAATTGAACAACTTTGGAAAGGGACAAAGGTAAGATTGTAATTTAAGTACTTTGATACAACTTTGTTTTTAGTTTTCAATTAATTATAGGGTTTGTTAAATCTAACTCTTTTAGAGTGTATATTTTGGCTTTGAACAGTACTTGGACAAGTTGAAGTTCATCAAATTGAACAATTCCTTAGACCTCATTGCAACCCCAGACTTCACTGGAGTTCCCAATCTTGAGAAATTGATTTTTAATGGTTGTGTAAATTTACATGAAGTTCACCCATCTATCATGGTTCTTAAAAGGCTTACTCTTCTTGGTCTACAAAACTGCAAAAGCCTTAGAAGTCTTCCAAGCAAGCTTGAAATGGAGTCTCTTGAAATTCTCATTCTTTCTGGTTGCTCAAAAATCAAGAGAATTCCAGAATTTATGGGAAATATGGAATGCTTATCAAAACTTCACTTAGATGGCACTGCTATTACGAAACTTCCCTCCTCAATTGAACATTTGACAAACCTTGCTTCCTTGCATTTAAGAGATTGCAAGAACCTTGTGTGTCTTCCTAGTATCATCTGTCGCTTCAAGTCACTTAAACATATTAATTTGTCTGGATGCTCAAAGCTTGATAGTCTACCGGAGAAGCTATGGAATATTGAAAGTCTAGAGGAGCTCAGTGTAAGCGGAATTGCTTTAAGAGAGTTGCCATTCTCTATTGTTACCTTAAAGAATCTTAAAGAACTATCTTTTCGGGGATGTAAAGCGCCACAACCTAAACTATGGAATAAGCTTTTCCCCTTTAATTTAATGTCAAGAATAAGCTTAAATCCTGTGAGCTTGTTATTGCCTTCCCTTTTGGGTATGTGTTCTTTAACGAAATTGGACCTGAGTGACTGTAATCTCCAAACAATCCCTAATGATTTTGGAAACTTATCCTCTATAATCCATTTGGATCTAAGTGAAAATCACTTTAGTTGCCTTCCTGAAAGTCTCATGCAACTATCTAAATTGACGGTAATTAATTTACGCAATTGCACAGGACTTCGTTTGTTGCCACAATTGCCATCAACAACTTATCGGGTTACAGCAGATGGTTGTACCTCATTGGAAACATTTCCAAATAGATTAACACCACACGTTTTTTGCCGTACACATTTTTCCTTCTTTAATTGCTTCAAATTGGCTGATAGTCATGGTCGGAGTGACATGTTCTTTAACGTGCTGAGAATGCTATTAACATTTCATCAGGTCTCTCTCTCTCTCTCTCTCTCTCTCTCTCTCTCTCTCTCTCTCTCTCTCTCTCTCTCTCTCTCTATATATATATATATGTGCACGCCCTCGAACGAGGCTACTGGACCGTGACTCGTTTGGGCTCACAATCTATTTGTATTGTGGGCCTAGAATTCCTACACTGGGTCGTTCCTATACTGAGACTGATCGAGAGCCCCTCTCCTTCTTCTTGTCTATCTCTCTTTCTTCCCCTCTTATTTCCCCAGTTTTTCAACCAACCCTCCTCTTTCCCAAGATCCTTGTATTTATAGTGAGGTGCTAGTGGGATGGTGATGATTACGCTTGCGCTAGTGCATTTGAAGGTCCAATGCAGATGATGATTTGTGGATGTTTAGGTGGGAGTGGCCTTGGGAATGGTTCCCAATCTCCGATGCTCGGTGGATACAACTCCTAGCCGCTAATGCTCGGCCGTATGTTCCCCGGGCGTACTAGAACTTCTCGGGGAAGTATCCTTGGAGGATGACGTAACTTTGGGAAGCACGTGCGAGCGGCTAAGACCAAACTGTTCTTGCCCAAGCGTGCCAAGAGAGTAGGGCCCTCTGTGGGCCTTACTGATCCAACAAGCCCAGGGAGCTCGGTGCCGTACATTAGCCCCTCCTTGATTCGGCCCACGTTCTCGGGGGGTGAATCAAGGAATCTGAAGGGGTCGATGGCCCGGCCGGGGGGTTTCCTCGGCAACTAACGCGCTTCTCAAAAGGCGCATTAAGTCTGATAGGCTGTCATTATTGCCTGACGCTTAGCGAACCGAGGCGTCGTGCGTGTGACAGTTGACGCGATGGCTGGTTGGGCCTCGCGCCGCCGGTTTATTAAATGCTATTTACTCCTCACCCATCCCCTATATAAATCCCCCTCAGGCATTCCCCTTCATTTTTTCGCATCCTCTAATCTTTTATCTCTCGTTTGGTTGAGCATTCCTCTCTGCGCATTCTTTCTAGTTCAGGACCTCTCTCCCTTAGAGCCCTAAGTAAGTCCTCTTCCTTCTCCTTTCTGATTCTCTGTTTCATTCTTTTGCTCTCATAGATCGTAGTTCTTCTTTCTAGAAGTTATAGCATAGGAAATGGGTTATTCTTACCTCCTTTCTACTGAGGCTACTTTGGCCACCTTTAGGGCCGCTTACGACGTGCCCGGGGACGTAGATATTGCGTACTATCCCGAGGGTGATATAGACATCCAAAGGCGCCAAGGCGTCAATACTGTTTTCTTTCCATTGATGGCCATACTGGAGGGCGGGGTTAGGTTCTCGGTTGATCCCCTTATCCTAAGAACCCTTAGGTTTTACGGTCTTTGCCCCGACCAACTCCCTCCCAACTTTTACCAGGTAGTGAGCTGTGTCAGTAGGTTGAACCATATGTTCGGTCTAGAGTTAAACCAGCACGATATTAATTTTATGTACAGTTTATGCGGCAACATCGATTCAGATTACTATCTGAAAACTAGGGATACGAGGGTACGGCTGATCTCATGCCTACCTGATTCCAATAGGAACTCAGCCGGGGAATTTGTACGGGTGAGCGGCAATTGGTTTGCCGAGGAGCTCCCCTGCGCGTTTTCTCCGCGCGATGTAGGTCGGTAATAAGCATCTTTACTTTTTCCTTATGTTTGATCTTCGCCCTCGAGTAACCCCTAACCAACTCTGTGTGGTTTTTATGCAGACAGCAAAAGATTCAGGCCGGATCGCCGAGTAGTGCACGTCCACGACCTAAATTTCGTGCTTAGGTCGGAAATCTTCGTGCACTCGGACGGACAACTCCGAGCTTCACATTTGATCCTCGGCGTCGCCCCCGTCTACTCTACCTGGCAGGCATTCAGCCAGGCACTTTTGGTGGACAGCCCCTTGCTCTCCTACATCGACGTGCGCAACTCGAACCTCTTGCCTAAAAAGTTCTCGGTAGGGGAAGCACGTGACCTCGGGCCCCGGTATATCTGTTCGGACGAGCGCCAGCCACTTCGCGACGAATCGGCTGAAAGAGTGTCTCGTGCACTCCGAGAAAGAGCTCACCAACAGATTGAGCAACAAGATCCCGCTCAGCCCGAGGTTCCCGAGGAAGCAGAGGAGCCCGTTCAGGCGGTCCACGGCGCCGCAGCCGAACAAGTTGACTCTTCGGAAACAGAGTCTGACCAAGGCCACGAAATGGTGACAAGAAGGGCTATGACGATAAGCCGTTTCGTGCCCGGTGCACGCCCAGCCGGTCAGCAGCAAGAAGGTTCGAACCAGCCATCCCAAACGCCTCCTGCCCAGCAGACCGGCCCAGGGAGCAGACGCAAGAGGCCACGTACCGGGGAACAAACGCAGACCGGCCCGGGCGCGGTCTCGACTCGACCTCCATCCGGCATCGTCATCCGCGAGCCGGTGACTCAGCCCCGGCCGGACGGCGCTTCAACTTCCCGGTCCGCCGCGATCTGGCAGCCTTCCTTCGTGTTGGACGGCGAGCCCCTCACCGAGACTGCCAGCCTCCGAGTCTGGGACAAGGGTAAGGGGGGCCGTGTTGCTCAGAGCCTGGCAAGCAGCTTACTTTTGCCCGAAGACGTCCACGCCTACGAGGAGGGGACGGAGGAGTCTGTTGGGAGGCGGCTCATTTGGCTTACTATGGCGGTAAGATCTTCTATAACTACAACACTTAGTTTTTTATTGATTTGTTCTTTGGATTTGTTTATGAACGGCATATTGTCACATGCTATGTACGCAATCATTTGTTCAGGCCGCGCAGTTGTCCCAGATCGTGGATGGGAAACTCAAAGAGCTTGCCGAAGACGCTGGGCGGGAGAAGGCCCTGAAGGATGTGGCTGAAGTCACCGCCGCGGAAAAGCTTAAAGCCGCGGAGGACGCAGAAAGAAGAGCAGCTACAGCCGAGGAGGCCAGGGCTCGCGCCGAGGGGTTGAGGGCTGAGCTGGAAAAGAAGCTGGGGGACGTGCAGCTGCAGTTAGCCACGTCAGAAAGCCTGAAAACAGCCCAAGGGGAGGAGGTGGCGGCCTTAAAGGCCGCGTTGGACGCTTGCGAAAGCAAGTGGTACGATGAGGGGTTCGCTGACGCCGAGAACTCCGCGGAGCCGGTCATCCGTCAAGCTCACAAGCTCGGGTTCGAGGAGGGGTGGCTAGCCGCACTCCGAGCTGCGGGTGTTCCCGAGGACTCCCCATTGCGGAACCCAACCGAGATACCCTTCCCGGCCCAAGCTGCGCCCGCACAGACCGCCCCCCTTGTTATCGATGAGGAGGAGACTTCCAGTATGCGAGCGCTGGTGGAGGCCATTGATTCCCATGCCGAGCCAACCGGTTTAGAGGTTACTAGCGACCCCCGCAGCGACGCTCCCCCCAGCTGACTGCCGTATATTTTTACTTGTTTTTAATTTAGTTTTCTTTCCTTAGGAGGATTTTGCCTAAGTCACCGGGCTGTGGTGACAAGACATTTTATTTCCTCGGCTTTTATCGCATTTTAAACACTCTGCCTGGTGCAATTCCAGTTAATGTTATTGTGTTGTTTCCATTTTTCCATTACATGCTAACGTGTTGCCTATTGAATGTGTCGCCCGGGCTTGCTTCCCAGATGATGGGTTAACCTTTCCCGGGGGGCTTCGTCTCGCTCGGGGTGCACATTTGAAAGTAATTTAGTTCTAAGTTTTTAACCCGCTCGGTGAATGTAGTCAGATTGGGAGCAAGGCTTTTGTCTTTGGGATAAGCGTTAGTTTTACAGTTTCTCATAGCTCGGGGTGTGAAAACGTTCCAAAAGTTAGGCTCCAGTCCCTTGGGATAGCATTAGGTTTCAGTATGCTCGGCGATGGGGATCGAACCGACATACAGGGTTAGGCCCTTAGGAAAGAGTTAGGTTTCCACCTGCTCGGTGATAGGGATCGAACCGAGAGACAGGCTTCTGTCCTTAGGGGATTGTTAGGTTTCCACATGCTCGGTGATAGGGATCGAACCGAGAGACATGCTTCTGTCCTTGGTAAAAAGTTAGGTTTCCACCTGCTCGGCGATAGTGATCGAACCGAGAGACAGGCTTCTGTCCTTAGGGGAATGTTAGGCTTCCACATGCTCGGTGGTAGGGATCGAACCGATAGACATGCTTTTGTCCTTGGTAAAGTGTTAGGTTTCCACATGCTCGGTGATAGGGATCGAACCGAGAGACATGCTTCTGTCCTTAGTAAAGTGTTAGGTTTCCACATGCTCGGTGATAGGGATCGAACCGAGAGGCATGCTTCTGTCCTTGGTAAAATGTTAGGTTTCCACATGCTCGGTGATAGGGATCGAACCGAGAGACATGCTTCTGTCCTTAGTAAAATGTTAGGTTTCCACATGCTCGGTGATAGGGATCGAACCGAGAGACATGCTTCTGTCCTTGGGCAATATGTTAGGTTTCCACATGCTCGGTGATAGGGATCGAACCGAGAGACATGCTTTTGTCCTTGGGTAATTTGTAAGACTCCTTTTGCCCATGTCTTACATCAACAACATTTCTCATTAACACCAGCAAATGTATAATCCAGACCGAACGCACGTTTTACTAATGATAGAACCTCTTCAAGTTCTGAATGTTCCAGGGGCGAGGCAATGGTCTCTCGTCTAGTTCCTCCAAATAGTATGCCCCTTCCCTGGCTACTGCCGTGACCCTATACGGTCCTTCCCAGGATTGTGCCAGCTTGCCTGCATGGATGTCTCGCATATGCCCCACTGCCTTTCTTAAAACCAGGTCCCCAGCGTCAAACTTCCTTGCTCTCACGCTTCGGTTGTATCTTCTCGCCAGTTTCTGTTGGTATTCGGCCAGCCGGATAGTTGCTGCTTCACGACGCTCATCCAGTCGGTCCAATTGTCGAATCAACATTTCGTCATTTGAACTGGGGTCATATTTAGCTACTCGTGCGCTGCATATACTCACCTCGGTAGGAATAACAGCTTCGGCACCGTACGTAAGAGAGAAAGGAGTTTCCCCCGTGGATCTTCTCGGAGTTGTCCGGTAAGCCCACAGGACGTTAGGTAGCTCTTCGGCCCAGTTCCCCTTAGCATTATCAAGTCTTTTCTTCAGCCCATTGACAATTACCTTATTGACGGCCTCGGCTTGGCCATTGCTCTGAGGGTACGCCGGGGTAGAATACTTGTTCTTGATGCCGAGTCCCATGCAGAATTCTCGGAATGCCCGGCTATCGAACTGCAGCCCATTGTCTGAAACCAAGGAATCTGGTACCCCGAATCTGGTAACGATGTTCTTCCATACAAATTTTTTCACATCCACGTCTCGGATATTCGATAAGGCTTCAGCCTCCGCCCACTTTGTAAAGTAATCGACGACTACGAGGACGAACCTTCGGTTACCCGTTGCTCGGGGGAGCGGCCCCAGTATATCTAGCCCCCACTGTGCGAATGGCCAGGGACTACTGACCGGATTGAGATGGCCGGCGGGCTGATGTATCAAGGGAGCGTGTTTTTGACATTGCTCACATTTGCGCACATACTCGGCGGCATCCCTCTGCATCCGAGGCCACCAAAATCCCTGAGTCATAGCCTGGTGAGCTAATGACCGTCCTCCTACATGGCTGCCACATACCCCTTCGTGCAGTTCCGCTAGAAGTTCATTCACTTTGTCCGGATGCAGGTATAGAAGATACGGCCCCCCGAAGGATCTTCGATACAACGTACTGTCTTCCGATAACCAAAACCGAGGAGCGGTTCTTCGGATTTTATTTCCTTCCTTCTCGTCGAGGGGGGCCCGGTTCTCGGCCAAGAACTCAATGATCGGATCCATCCAACTGGGCCCCTGTGTTGCGATAGCCGCAACTGCCGGATCGTTGGATAGCTTGATACTCGGTTCCGGAATCTGCTCCACTCTGATGAGCCGGGGTACATCCTCGGCTACTGATGACGCCAGTGTGGCGAGGGAGTCGGCGTGGCTGTTGTGCGTCCGAGCTACTTGTACGACCTTCGCCATTTCGAACCCGGCCATAATCTGCTTCACCCGCTCCAAGTACGCCTTCATCCGAGGGTCTCGGGCCTCAAAACTGCCATTAACCTGATTGACAATCAGCCGGGAATCTGAACAGACCTCAACATCCTGGGCCCCCAAGCTTGAGGCTATGCTCAGTCCGGCTATCAGGGCTTCATATTCTGCTTCATTATTGGAGGCCTTGAATCCGAACCTGAAAGAATGCTCCAAGCGAACCCCCTCGGGCCCAATAGCTACGATCCCCACACCAGCCCCCGTGGAGCTAGAGGCGCCGTCCACGTATATCTTCCATGAGCGGCGACTCGTCTGGCAGACTATCTGGCACGAGCCTCTTGGTGAAAACTCCGCCACAAAATCAGCTAATACCTGCCCCTTTACAGCAGTCCTCGGCCTATACCGTACGTCAAAAGCCCTGAGCCTGGTCCCCCATTTCGCTATCCGCCCTGTGAAGTCTGACCGTCTCAGCAATGACTGCAAAGGATATTCAGTTAGTACATACACGGTGTGGGCTTGGAAGTACTGCGGCAGCTTCCTGGTTGCATGCACTAGCGCCAGAACCAGCTTTTCCAACGGCAAGTATCTGGTCTCGGCGTCAACTAGAGTCTTACTGATGTAATACACAGGTTGTTGCTTACCCCGGTCACTCAATAGCACGGCGCTAACGGCGTGGTCAGTCACCGAGAGGTACATAAACAGGTCCTCTCCAGGTTCCGGGGCGGTCAGTATCGGCGCGTGCGTCAGGTAGTCTTTTAAATCCTGGAATGCTTTTTCACACTCGGCATCCCACTGGAACCCCTTCCATTTCTTAAGGAGCTGGTAGAACGGACGGCAACGATCGGAGAATCTAGAAATGAACCGGTTAAGAGCTGCCAACATTCCGGTCAACACCTGTACTTCCTTTGGGTTGCTCGGAGGCCTAAGGCGTTGCACGGCAACAATTTGGTCGGGGTTCACCTCTATTCCCCGGCTGGAGATCAGGTATCCCAAAAACTTTCCAGCCCCCACTCCAAAGGCACACTTCCCTGCATTAAGGCGCAGCTTATGTTGCCGCAATACCCCGAATACCCCCTGAAGGTCCTCCACGTGCCGCGTTCGCAGTTTGCTTTTCACTACAAGGTCGTCTATATATATCTCCACTGTCCGTCCAATCTTGTCACGGAACATCCTTGTCATCATCCGCTGGTATGTTGCTCCGGCGTTCTTCAGGCCGAATGGCATTACGGTGTAGTGGTAGTTGGCGTCAGGAGATATGAATGCAGTCTTTTCCTGATCCTCGCTGGCCAGGGCAATCTGGTGATAGCCTTGAAACGCGTCCAGGAAGCTCATTCTCGGATGCCCGTACGTGGCATCCACCAACTGATCAATTTTGGGCATAGGAAACGGGTCTTTCGGGCATGCTCGGTTCAAATCTGTGAAGTCGACGCAGACTCTCCACTTACCGCTTTTCTTCTTCACCACCACTGTGTTCGCAAGCCATTCTGGGAAGAAGATTTCTTTCACTGCACCTGCCTCCTTTAAACGCTGAACCTCGGCCCTAACAGCCTCGGCATGTTCATGTGCTTTTCTCCTCGGTCTTTGTTTCTTGGGAGGGAATGAGGCATCCACGTTGAGCCTGTGGACGATAAATTCAGGGTCTACCCCCGGCACTTCGTACGGACTCCATGCAAATACGTCTAGGCTCTGAACAAGGAATAGTAGCAATTCAACTCTCTCATGGGTTGTCAGGCTGGCCCCTACCTGGAAGTGCTTGTCCGTATCCGGCAATATTCCGACCTTTATCAATTCCTCGGCGCAAGCTTTCCCCGGATCTTCTCGGGGGTGCGGTAATTGCTATAACGGAGCCTCTTCGGCCACTTTGTCCCCCCGTGTATGCTGGCCTTCCCAGTTCGCGGCAGCTACTAGGCACTGCCTGGCCATCCGCTGGCTCCCTTTCACCACTGCGATACCCTGTTCGGTATGGAACTTAACCTTTACATGCAGGGTGGACGGCACGGCTTTCATGGCGTGGATCCATAGTCTTCCCAAGATTGCCGTGTACGGCGAGAAGGACTTAACCACTATAAAGGTGACTCTTACTTCCTTTCCCCCTACGTCTACAGGCAGCGAAATCCGCCCCTCCGGCATCACTGTTCTTCCATCGAACAAGACTAGCGGCGCATTGTACTTTCCCAAGTCCTGAGTTTTCAGCCCGAGTCCGTTGAACAGATCCGGGTACATTACATCAGCCCCGCTGCCCTGATCTATCATCACCCTCTTCACGTCGAAACCGCTTATCCGAGCAGTGATCACTAACGCGTCTTCGTGCGGTTGTATTGTATCTTCTAGATCGTCCTCCCCGAAGGTGATTGCCCCCTGACCATACTTCACTTTCTTCTCCGCCGGTCCTGCGTCCGGTGACTCTTTCGCAGGTGCTACTGTCAACACCCCTCTTTCCGTCACTGACTTATCCCATGGGGGTAAGAGTATCATCTCGACTACCCCGCGCGGCGGTTGTTGGGGGATGCCTTTCTGACGGCCCAAATGGCCAATTCCTTGGTCGCCGGGATTTACTACGTAGTCCTTCAGATGCCCGGCCCGTACCAGCTGCCCCAAATGATCTTTCAGTACCCGGCATTGTTCGGTGGTATGGCCTTTTTCCCTATGATAAGTGCAGTACAAGCTCTGATTCCGTTGCGATGGGTCGCCGCCCATCTTATTTGGCCACCTGAAGTATGGCTCATTCTTGATCTTTTCCACTATTTGGTGCACTAGTTCCTTGAACGTTGCATTAACTTCCCCTGCCTGCCAGGATGGCTCCTGCGTTCTCCATTCCTTCCGCGGTCTCGGTTGGAAATTTCCCTGCCGGGGACGGTTTATTAACGGGGCCTTACCTTTGCTTTGCAGCCGATCATCTTCTAGGCGCTTGTACTCTTCGATACGCCTCATAAGCTGCCTCATGTCCTCGGGTGGCTTCTTTGTAAGTGATTCACGCAGCTCGAAGTCCTCGGGTAAGCCCATCCGGAAGGTACTTGCCGCGATTTTCTCATTGCCCCCACCTATCTCGTTGTATAGCTCCCAGTACCTGCTGGAGTAACTGCGAAGAGTCTCCCCCACCCCCATCCTCATTGATAGCAGGGCATCAACAGGTTGCGGCACTCGGCTGCAGGTCACGAACCGAACACCGAACTCCTGAACTAGCTCGGCGAAAGAATATATGGATTTCTTCCGTAGTCCGTTAAACCACCTAAGAGCGGTTGGGCCAAGACTGGAGGGAAACACCTTGCACATCAGTGCGTCATTATGTGAATGCAGGGACATCTTGTGGATGTAGTGGCTGACGTGCTCCACCGGGTCCGTCTTTCCGTCATAGACGTTAAACGGTGGTCTCGGGAATTTTCTCGGCATCGCGGCCCGCTCAATTTCATCTGAAAAGGGGGACCTTGCTACTCTGCGTAAGGCGCGGCTCAATTTGTCCATGGCTGCATTCCGAGGCTTTCTCTCCTCGGGGGAATCCGACCCCCGGTCCTCATGATCGTGCGACCGGGAGCGGTGTTGGCGATGATAAGGCTCCCGCGAATGCCTTCTCTCTCGGTGATTATATGACTCGTGCGAACGTGAACGCTCCCTTCGCCCGTGGGATCCCGAAAGGCTGGCCCCCACGTCCCGGCGACCTCCTAATTCCTCGGTCCGCCTTTCGATGTTATCTCGTTCCCTCCTTCGTCGCCTGCCATCTGCTTCCAATTCAAATTCTCTCACCCGCCTACGCAACCGTTCAATCTCCTGGTCCCTTTCGTCAAGTTGCCTGCGGTCCGGGGCGTTTGTCGCTGTCCGTTGCGTCTGATACGACCCCTCCCCTGGACCGGACATGTCTTCTCGTTCACGCTCCCTGTCTTCCCGTCCCTTCTGCCTCCTTTCTCTCCAGGAGGATCCCCGAGAAGACCCAACCGAACCGGTTTCGTCACCACTCCCCGGATGCCTGCCAGACATGGTCTCACATGCAAGTCTCAGTCGAACTACAGCTTTGTAGGCGTTTCCCACAGACGGCGCCAATTGTGCACGCCCTCGAACGAGGCTACTGGACCGTGACTCGTTTGGGCTCACAATCTATTTGTATTGTGGGCCTAAAATTCCTACACTGGGTCGTTCCTATACTGAGACTGATCGAGAGCCCCTCTCCTTCTTCTTGTCTATCTCTCTTTCTTCCCCTCTTATTTCCCCAGTTTTTCAACCAACCCTCCTCTTTCCCAAGATCCTTGTATTTATAGTGAGGTGCTAGTGGGATGGTGATGATTACGCTTGCGCTAGTGCATTTGAAGGTCCAATGCAGATGATGATTTGTGGATGTTTAGGTGGGAGTGGCCTTGGGAATGGTTCCCAATCTCCGATGCTCGGTGGATACAACTCCTAGCCGCTAATGCTCGGCCGTATGTTCCCCGGGCGTACTAGAACTTCTCGGGGAAGTATCCTTGGAGGATGACGTAACTTTGGGAAGCACGTGCGAGCGGCTAAGACCAAACTGTTCTTGCCCAAGCGTGCCAAGAGAGTAGGGCCCTCTGTGGGCCTTACTGATCCAACAAGCCCAGGGAGCTCGGTGCCGTACAATATATATACACACACACATACTAGGAAACACGGACACTGACACAGGTTAGACATGGTGACACAAACAATTTCTGAAAAATTATAACATAAAACAGCTAATATGATACTAGTATGACATGCGTATAACATGAATATGGCATGGGTACGGCACCCTAAATAAAGTGTTTGTGCTCCTAGTGTGTGTGTGTGTATATGTATATATTCTGTCAATTCTAAACATTACGGTTTGTACGTTTCAGGAACTCCGCAAGCAATCTATATATTTTGGTTACTTTAATATTGTGATTCCTGGAAGTGAAATTCCAAAATGGTTTAGCTATCAGAGTGTGGGAAATATAGTTAAGGCACAAGTTACTCATCCCAACAAAAATCTGCAGTCTTTTTCGAGTAATAAGTGGATTGGATTGGCTGTGTGTACTGAATTGTCATGCCCCAATTTTTATCTTTCTAATAATGGCCATTTTCTGACATGTCGCATTCTAATCAATAACTATGAAGGTTCAAACTTTTATGTAGCCATTAGTACTAGATTGGTTCAGATTAAATCAAGTCACCTTTGGATGTCCTATAGACCCTCTCAAATGTTTACTAAGAATAATAGAGCAGTATTGAGTGGAATAAATGAGAATGGGTTCATACAGATGGAGGTTAGATTTTCATTTTCATTTGATTTAAGCCACTGTCGGGAGATTAAGAAATGTGGGTTTCGTCTAGTATACGAGAAAGACCTTGAAGATATAAGAGAAATGATGGCACAATCCAGCAACAGCACCTGCATCACTCCTTATCAGGGTTTGGATGTTGGTCATGATTTTGAAAATGCAACGGAAGGTGTCAAAATGAAGCGAAGCCGTGATGAATATGATGGGGCTGGACCTAGTGTTGAAGGAATCTCTAATGATGTCCCACACTCAAAGAGGATTGAAAGATAGAGAATGTATGGGTTCATGCTAACTCTAATTGCAAGGATTCTAATGAAGGACCTGGTAAGTCATTGTTACATGGACTCTGTAGCTTCCTATTGAGCATGTATTACTTTTGTTTTTGTTTTTGTTTTTTTTTTTTTTTTTTTTTGGAATTTTAAGCTCAGAAATTATGTTAAGTTCGTGTTACATGGACTCTGTAGATTCCTATTGGGCTGGTGGTAACCTTGTTTTTTTATTTTGGGGAGAAAGTAGGCCATGATACAAGGGAATCTACAGAGTCAAAATGTCATTGCTATTACATTTTCATTAAACCTGTGAGCGTCAGAAGTTTACCATGCCAATATGCCATTTTCATTTTACCACCTTGTACAAATCTTCCCTTAAAAGAATAAATCCCAAATTTTAGAAGATCATGCTTTTTAGAATACTTTGATTTTGCAATACAACTAGCTACTGTGATTTTAAGATTTTCATAATTATACGCTTAGTTGGACTCTTCCAACATTCAATTTAACAAAATAAAGATGTAGTTAGTCAAGGGTTTTCCAATATAAGTGTAGAACTTCTGCTCTCTTTCCTTCTCAGTCTCAATTCTGAAAACTTCTATTTTACATATTCTAACAATATATTCTTGACAGATTACCTAGAAGGTGCTCGTGAAGATATTTGACTATAAATTATTTTTACTGAATTTTGGTTTATTCACTTGAGCTTTCTCTGTTGAGTTCACTTAAAAAAAAAAAAACTCAGCTTGGGTATGAATCAATTTGGAAAAGACCTATTTTCTTCTGCTTTTGGTTTTGGTTTTAATTTATATGGACTTTTCTCCATGATATTTCATCTTCTTATCCCTTCTTGTTTTACTGGATAACAATTACTGTTATTTTTTTAGTTTCTAATAGCTTAAGTATTTGGCTTAATTTGGGTTAGTTTGGACTCCTGGACTAATGGGGTTTGATAATTGCAAAGACCAAAGCTGTATTGCTTTAAAATAAGATAAAAAAAGTCCTGATTTTAACTTTGGAGCTGCTGCAATTTGAATCAGTACACGTAATTGTTTTGCTGCATTTTATGTCTATTTACTAAAAGAAATCATTAAACTGATAAATACATAAATAAATTATTAGAAGCTCTAAATCAGTGATGGCAGGTTCATGCATTTTGAAGGCATGCTGGAGGCTTTCTCATTATTTGTTTTGTATGTTATAGTAGCTTCTAATTGCCACAAAATGTGATGCAATTAGATGGTACTTGAAGCTTTTACTGGACAGCTTTCGTATCATTGGAGGCACTTTCTTTGTTATGCATCCCTAGATTGCTTGCTTAACATCCAGAGTAAGCATAGTCTGGCTAATTTGGATTACTAAGAGAACAGCAAAATATTCTTGTGCAGGTGCGTGGAACTGTATAAGGATGAAATGCCTCAAGGTTGAATGGTGAAGATCATCATCTGGTTTCCCAAAGTAATTCTAAAACATGTGTTTATAGGCTGACTAAGGGTTCACAACAGATTGTCGATAAAAGATTGAATGTTTTAGTGATATGCTAATCTTGATGCTCAGTGTGTTTTTTGTAAAAGGAGAATTAAAAGTATGGACCGCTTATTTTGTGATTGTTCTTTGTCAATGAGGATATCGTGAACCATAATGAGAAGGTGCCTAAAACCCAAAGTTCTGTTGGCTGAGTATGTTCTACGATGAGAAATCACTTGTGTCTAGACTGGCATACTGTGTATCATATTTGGCTTCAGAGGAATGCTAGTATTTATCAAGGCAGGCTATTTTCTGAAGAGGCTAGGTCAAAATGATCAGGTGGGAAGTGAAGAACAGAGTTGAATGTAGCAGTTGCTGCAATTCTGTTCAAAGCAGGAGAATTTGCTGTCTTTGGGGGTATTTCCTGTTCTGTACTTCAGAGTAGTAGCAGTTAGTGGTCCTTGTCCCCTTAAACTAACAGATTTGGAAATTTCATTTTGTAATGTTTATGGTGTAATGTAGGCTGTTTTTGTATTGAGACATTTATGTGGGGAATTGTATGAGGCTTCGCTCATTGCCATAACTTCCATTGAGCACTTCACGAGGGTGTAGATGTAGATGCTCAGCATGATTTTGGCAATTCAACAGAAAGTAGCAAAATTGAGAAAAGCCGTGATGAATACAATGGGGCTGGACCTAGTGGTGAAGGCAGCTCTAATGATGTACCACACTCAAGGAGGATTCAATTATATACAAAGGATGTACAGGTCATGGTAGCTCTAACTATGGTAACTCTGATTGCAAGGATTCTAATTAAGGTGGTTCAGGACTAGTAAGTCACCATGTTTCTTCTATTACAAGTATTGTTGGTTACTCTTTTCTTTTTCCTTTTCTTTGGCATATATATACTTGTATTTTTCAATTTTAAATTCAGAAATTGCGTTTATTGCAGCCCCTGATTTAATTACTAGCCTTCTCTATTTGACTTGCTCCACAACGGTAACAAAGCATACCCCCTCTCTCTCTCTCCCTCCCTTTCTGTTCTTCTATGATGTCTCTTTTTTGAGCTCATCTTTTCTTTGTTGAGTATGTCGGCCTCAGTCACTCAACAGCTGCACTTACCAGTGGTTTCTCACCCTTCACTCTCTCACCCACAGTCAGTGACTCCCCAAGCAGTTGTAAGCAGTATTGTCTCTGAAAGGTACATCATAAGTGTTTTTCTTTTATTGGTCTCATACCAAAATGCACCATTGTTGTTCTTTTTATTTATTAGAATGATATTTCTGTATAACTATGTTTGATGTAATGCGATCAAGACATATATGTCAAAATACAATACACTATATCACCAATAGAGTAGACCATGGTCCACGGTTTTATAGCTACCATGATTTTAAGTTTTCCATAATGGGCATAATGTATTCCTATTTATACCATTCATTGGATTCAGTGTAGTATACAATTTTACATAATAAAGATGCAGCAAGTAAAACAACTTCTGTTTTAACATATTCTAACAGTATATGTAAATGTTAGTTTGAATTGATAGGCTTAAATCATGCAATTCTGTTCTTGACAGATTGCCTACAAGGTGCTCATGAATGAGCTCCATTGTAATTTTTTTTTTAAATGAAATTTGGCTTATTTATTTAAGCGTTCTCTGTTGGGTTTACTTTCTTCTTTTTATGATTTTTTATTTTTTTATTTTTTTTATTTTGTTTTTTATTCTGCTTAGCTTTTGTGCAAATTGATTTGGAAACAAACCCATTATCTTCAGTTTTTGGTTTTGCTATGAATATTGATTGGATTTCTTACACATTTATTTTATTTGGACTTCTCTCCATAATTTTTCATGTTTATATCCTTCAGGTTTTGCCGGATTCTATTTAATTTGTCTAATTATTTAGGCACTAGGCTTAATTTAGGTTAGTTTGGAATCTTGGACAAATGCTATATTGCCTAAAAAAATTGGTCCTGCTACATTTTTAATCCAAATGTATAACTGCCCCACTGCAGTTTATATCTATTTACTATAACGAATCATTAAACAGATAAATACAAAAATAAATAAATTAGAAACTCTCATTTAGATGATGGCAGGTTCATGCATTCTGAAGGGTTCTTGAGGCTTTCACAATAATTTTGTATGTTATAGTAGCTTCTAATTGCCACAAAATCTGAAGCATTTAATGGTACTTGCAGCTTTTACTGGACAGCTATGGTATTGTTGGAGGCACTTTCTCTGACATTATGCCCCAAGATTGCTTGTATAACATACAGAGTAAGCTTAGTCTAGATGAGATTGGAAGGGTAGATATGCTAATTTGGATTACTAAGAAAAGAATGACATTCTTGTGCAGGTGTATGAAACTGTATTAGGAAGAAATTCCCCAAGTTTAAATTGTGAAGATCATCATCTGGTTTCCCAAAGTAATTCCAAAGCATGTGTTTATAGGCTGGCTAAGGCTAGCGGTTCACAACAGAATGTCCACAACAGATTAAATGTATAGTGATGGTGTGCTAATTTTGATACTCAGTGTTTTCTTTTTAAAAAGATAATTGAAAGTATGGATCACTTGTTTTGTGATTGTTCATTCTCAATTGATATATGGTGAACCATAATGAGCTTTTGCCTTAAAAAAATTCCAAAGTTCTGTTGGCATGAGATTATGCTCGAGGATGAGAATTGTGTCTAGATGGGCATTCTGCTCTACTATGTATCATATTTGGTTTTAGAGGAATGCTAGTATTAATCAAGGAAGACTACCTTCTGAAGAGGCTATGGTCAAAATGATCAGGTGGGAAGTGAAGAATGGAGTTGAATGTGACAGTTGCTGCAATTCTGTTCAAAACAAGAGAATAGTAGCAGTTAATGGTCCTTGTTTCTATTAAGTAACGGACTAGGAAATTTCATTTTGTAATGTTTACAGTGTCGGTTGTTTCTGTATTGGTGTTGGAATGTTTGGTTGCGTTTTGGACTGATTGTACATCCATTTCTATTAAAATGAATTGCTCATTCATCCCCATCCACCCCCCCCCCCCCCCCCAAAAGACAAGTTTTACAAAATTTAAGTTATACAAAATCTAATTAAAAAAAAAAACTTTATACATTTATATATTGAACAAAAATAATAATAATTATAAAAAACACTCACAAATACAAAATGTTTTATCATTTCTGTCTATAGGATTTTATATTTTGGAATTGTTGCATGATAGTCTAATCATTAATATTGTAAGTTACTTCTCTTTCAATATATACAACCAAACAACAATTCATGCATTTATCTTCCATTTAATTTTGCAGTTCATTTTCCACTTACACCAAAAACTGATTGGTGTATTGGTCTGATGATAAAGAGTTATCATCAAGAGCGGACGCCATAGGTTAAAACTCTCTAAAAAAAAAAATTAGAGTTCATTCATTATATATTTGTCCATTCTTACAGTATACATTTACTTATCAAATATTTGTCCGTAGTACTAGTAAAAAAAAAAAAACAATTCAATCAAAGAAATATCATGGTAGTCTTTGTAATAAGAATTCAACTTAACAATTCTATTAAAAAAAAAATACAATTCAACTCAACTTATTAGTCTTTGTAATTGTATTAAGAAGAATTTTTGTTGTCCATAGCATTAGTTTATTAAGAATTTAACTCAACAATTCTATTAAAAATAAAAATTCCTTCACTTCTCACTTTTGCACCATGTGTTTTAAATTATTTATTCTTAAAGAATTTTATTTCTTAATTTTAGAATCAAATTTGGGACCACATCATAAATATATTCATCCAAGTGAGTTATTATATATATAAACTAAAAACTCTAGAAAAAGTGAATCGTAAAAAAAAAAAAAAATGCTTCACAATAATAAATAAATAAATAAAATGGACAATTTACATTTTATACCTAATAATATCCTTACAAAATTTTTTAAAGAATTAAAAAAAAATTTAAAAATGACTATCAATAGTATTTAAATTATATATATAGGAATTATATTATGTATCTTATTGTATATCTTTAAGTGTATCCATGCATATGCATGAGATTACAAGCTAGTTACAAAATAATATAGGAGCTTCACTCACAATACAATTATTCCTACTATTCTCCAAAATCTGTAAGTTCAATCTCACTTGTTATGTGCATTCTTCTCTTTTATTTCCTCTAGCTCCTTTGTTTTACTTCCCTTCAATTTCTATATCATTTCCTTTTACCCTTTATTTGTTTATTTATTTTTACTTAAAATCTAAACTGAATGAAATTTGACGACTATCTATAATTTTGTATTGTGATTCGAGGTTGACTTGATAGCTTAGATTGGCTTTCATGGATACAAAAAACCTATCTTCTTCCGCTTGTTCTAGCCATAAGTGGAAGTGGAAATATAATGTCTTTTTGAGTTTTAGAGGTGAAGATACTCGCAAGAGTTTTATAGACCATCTCTACACTACTTTGAAATAGAAGGGAATTTCCACCTTTAGGGACGATGAAACACTTGAAAGAGGAAAACCTATTAAACCCAAGCTTTTAAAAGCAATAGAAGAATCAAGATTTGCTATTGTGATTCTCTCAAAAAACTATGCATCCTCAACATGGTGCTTGGATGAACTTGTAAAGATCATGGAATGCAAAGAATCAATGGGGTCAATAGTTTATCCTATTTTTTATGATGTGGATCCATCTGAGGTACGAAAGCAAACAGGAACTTATGCACAAGCCTTTGTCAAACATGAAAAAGAGAATATAGAGAAAGTTCACATGTGGAGAGCTGCTTTGATAGAAGTGGCCAATCTCTTTGGTTGGTATTTACATGATAGGTAAATTCTGCTAACAACATTATTTCCATTGAATATATTAAATTGTTGTTTGCATTTACATATACTAGATACATTTCGTAACCAGCTGTTATGATGTGATTCTAATGCATTTTTGACATGACAAAAAAACTACATTCATTTATGGTTGTGTACTTTGTCCGTTTGACATGTATATTCTGTTGGTCCCTAATATAATCTTGTGTGAATTAAGAAAACCAATTAAGAATTTTAATCTTATGTAGAAATTATTTCATTGACTTAGTTGTGCATAAACTTAAGAATTTTCAGTGATATTGAATTATTAATCTCAAGTAGAAATGATTTCATTGACTTAGTTGGGCATAAACTTAAGAATTTTCAATGATATTGAATTATTAATCTCAAGTAGAAATTATTTTATTGACTTAATTCTCTACTTCT
The DNA here is from genome assembly GCA_023736055.1 of Quercus glauca. Classification (NCBI taxonomy): domain Eukaryota; kingdom Viridiplantae; phylum Streptophyta; class Magnoliopsida; order Fagales; family Fagaceae; genus Quercus; species Quercus glauca. The sequence continues at coordinate 25,593,215 of CM043324.1, read as the reverse complement.
CAATTGAAATTAAATAGAATTTGAGGGTACTTTATAATAAAACTTAAAACACAGAATATCTGAATTTTTTTTTACAGGTGGGGTGTATTGGGTGGTTCAATCACATTGCTTAATTGTCTTTCTTCTTTGCAGGTATGAGTCAGAATTTATCCGAGATATTATGGAATCCATACCACATAAATTGAGATATCCATTCCTAAGAAATACCAAAGGATTAGTAGGAATAGATTCCCGAGTAGAGGAATTGATGTCGCTTTTAGCTGTAGGATCAAATGATGTTCGCATTATTGGGATTTGGGGAATTGGTGGAATTGGTAAGACAACTCTTGCTAGAGTTGTTTATTAAATGATTTTTAGTGAATTTGAAGGTGATTGTTTTATCACTAATGTTAGGATTGAATCTGAAAAATTTGGCTTACTTCCATTACAACAAAAACTTATTCGTGATATTTTGATGGAGAAAAATGTGAATATAAGGGATGTTGATGATGGAGTTCTTATGATCATGAATAGGTTATGTCATGAAAGGATTCTTCTTGTTCTTGATGATGTAAATGACTTCAATCAGTTAGAAAAGTTAGCAGGGGAGTTTAATTGGTTTGGTCCTGGCAGTAGAGTTATCATAACAACAAGAGAAGAGCATTTGTTGAAAATGCATACAGTACGTGGAATATATGAGGTTGAAGGATTGAAAGAAATTGAGGCTCTTCGTCTTTTTAGTTTGAAAGCCTTCAAAGAAGATCATCCTCCCAAAGATTATCTAGAATTGTCCGCATATTTATAAAATTATGCCAAAGGCCTACCTTTAGCTATTGTTGTTTTGGGTTCATTTTTGTGCAATAAAAGTAAGGAAGAATGGGAAAGTGCATTAGATAGGCTCAAAAAATATCTTGAAAGAGGCATTTTTAAAATACTTGAAATTAGTTTTGATGGACTTCAAGATACAGAAAAGGAAATATTTCTACATATTGCATGTTTCTTAAATATGAAGGACAAAGATTATATAGTAGAAATACTAGATTGTCTTGGTCTTTTTCCTAAAATTAGATTAAAGGTTCTCATTGAAAAGTCTCTTGTAATATATTTTACATATAAATATTGGATGCATGAATTACTACAAAGAATGGGACAAGACATAGTTTGTCTAGATTATCCTCAAGAACCTGGAAAGTGGAGCAAATTGTGGCGATATAAGGACATTCACAACGTGCTGATGAAAAATACGGTAAGAGATTGTTTAGAGAATATACCTTATCATGTTATTCAAAGAAGTTGAAATTTGAACAACTTTAGTAATCATATATTTTGCAACTAACACGTTCCTTTTTTCTTTATTATTAGGAAATAAGCAATTCAAGGACTTGTCCTTGAATTGGGTGAACTACATAAATCATAAACGATACATTGGAATCTTGAAGCCTTTTCAAAGATGCCTAACCTTAAATTGCTTATAATTCATGATGTTCACCTTCTTCACAGTCTCAAAAATCTTCCTAATGGCTTAAGATATCTTGATTGGAGTAGGTATCCTGGAAAATCTTTGCCATCAAGTTTTCAATCAAAAGAGCTTGTTGAACTTTCCATGTGCCACAACAAAATTATACGAATTTCGGTAGGAATAAAGGTAAGATTGTTATTTAAGTACTCCTATACATTTAACAAAAAGCAATAAATTCTATGGTTTGGGGAACCTGATCTAGCTTTTATTATTTATTTTATTTTATGGATTTTAACAGCATTATGACAAGTTGAAGTCCATCAAATTGAACAATTCATTGAACCTCATTGCAACCCCTAACGTCACCAGAGTTCCCAATCTCAAGAAATTGGTGTTTAAAGGTTGTATAAATTTATGTGAGGTTGACCCATCTATTTTAGTTCATAAAATGCTTACTCTTCTTAATCTAGAAAATTGCAAAAGCCTTAGTAGCCTTCCAAACAAGTTTGAAATGGAGTCACTTGAAATTCTTATTCTTTCTAATTGTTCACAAATCAAGAGAATTCCAGAATTTATGGGAAATATGAAAAGCTTATTGAAACTTCACTTAGAAGGCACTGCTATTACGAAACTTCCCTCTTCAATTGAACATTTGACTAACCTTGCTTCATTGGATTTAAGTGATTGTGAAAATCTTGCATGTCTCCCTAGTATCATTTGGAGCTTCAAGTCACTTAAAGATATCAATCTAAAAGGCTGCAAAAACCTTAGTAGTTGTAAAATTCTGAAACCCTCTCTCTAAATAGAACCTCTGGTATTATTGATTGAGAAAGTTGGAGTACAAAAGAATGAATCAAATGTAATACATAACTACACCTATATATATACATTCAGTACCAAACAGAGGAAGAAAACTAATTCTGGAAATTAAGGGAAAACAGTTACAATCAATCCTAACTACTCGTCCATGTGTACACTGATCATCATCTGATAAACCACTTCTATCCACGTGGCATATCTTCATCAATGGCATGGATGAAATACTCATGGTAAGGGACTGCTTCTATCATGTCAAGTAACTCTGCACTAGCCCAGTCCCCTTGACTCTTGTCTATTTGATTTGCTTGATCAGTGTTCATCCCTTTAGTTCTGTAGGCATGGTTAGTTTGATCCTGAGTGTGTTTCTTCTTGTTTTCAACACTCCCCCTCAAGAGCAAAGCTCTTGCTTCTTGATGTTGTGACAAGGACTCAGGAAAGTGAATGTTTTGAGCAAAAATATTAATGATCCCCAGTCTCTTTAGTAACCTTAAGAAGCTCTCCAACCCAAGTGCTTTTGTAAATATATCTGCCAATTGGTTTCTAGAAGACACATGAAAGGTCTTGATGGTTCCATACAAAACTCTATTCCTTACAATATGACAATCTGCCTCAATATGTTTGGAATGTTCATGAAAAACTGGATTGGCAGAGATGTGAAGAGCAGCCTGGTTATCACAGTACATGAGCATTGGTTTGTCATGTGAAACATGAAGATCCTTCAGTAAGTACAGCAACCAAGTCACCTCACATGTTGTTGAAGCCATGGACCTGTACTCAGCTTCTGCAGATGATCTAGACACCACACTTTGTTTCTTTGATCTCCAAGAAACTAAGGCATTCCCTAAGAAAACACAATAACCAGTGAGGGACTTTCTTGTGTCAGGGCAGCCTGCCCAATCCGCATCAAAGAAGGCTTTTAGTTGCAAGTCTGAATCCGCAGGAAAAAACACTCCTTGTCTAGGTGTCCCTTTGACATACTGCAAGATCCTTGTAGCTGCCCTCATGTGTGGAACTCTAGGTTGAGACAAAAATTGACTAAGTTTATTAACGGAATAGGTGATATCAGACCTACCAAGGGTAAGATACATCAACTTCCCTATCAACCTTCTAAACTGGCTTGCATCCTCAAGCAATTCACCATCACTCTTAGACAATTTGAGTTGTTGTTCCATAGGTGTTTTGGCAGGTTTGCAACCTGTCATACCTGCCTCTTTTAGCACCTCAAGGGCATATTTCCTTTGGTTTAAGCTAATACCCTTATCACTCCTAGCTATTTCTAGACCAAGGAAATATTTAAGGTAGTCAAGATCCTTAATACCAAAATTCTGATCTAAGACAGATTTGACTAGAGTAACACAACTTGGATTGTTGCCTGTAATAACCATGTCATCTACATACACTAGCAATGTAGTGAACAAGTCACCATCTAAATGAACAAATAGAGAGTGATCAGCTTGTGACTGTGTGAATCCAAGATCTAAAATTGTAGAAGACAACTTGGCATTCCATTGCCGTGAAGCCTGCTTCAGTCCATAGAGGGACTTAACAAGCTTGCAAACCAAAGGCTTAGCAGACTCAAAAGTTGCTGACTGAGCTGAAGACTCTCCCTTACTGTGAAAACCAGGTGGTAAGGTCATGTAAACCTCCTCAATAAGGTCTCCATGGAGGAAAGCATTGTTGATATCAAGCTGGTGGAGAGGCCAACCTTTAGCAGAAGCAAGGGCAAGGAACATTCGGACAGAAACTGTTTTGGCAACAGGGGAGAAGGTCTCCAAGAAGTCAAGACCTTCCCTTTGAGTGTAACCCTTAGCCACAAGTCTGGCTTTATACCTCTCAACACTGCCATCAGAATTCAACTTCACCTTGTATACCCACTTATAACCAATGGGTCTTTTACCATCAAGAAGAGATGTAAGAATCCAAGTGCCAGTCTTCTCTAAAGCATGTATTTCTTTATCCATAGCCTCTCTCCATAAAGGGTTTTGGACTGCTTGAGAAAAAGAAGTTGGTTCTTGAGGGCAAGCACTCACGGACATCAGATAAGACTGATATTGAGGGAGCAAATGAGAATATGTCAAGTAATCTGACAAGGCATATGGGGAACCTGGTGTAGGAGCAGATGCGGTTGAATTGCAAGCATAGTCTTGCAGATAGGCAGGTGTTTTGTGAACCCTGGTGGATTTCCTGGTGAATGGTAAAGCAGGACTAGAAACAGGCAAAAAATGTGAGGTGGTTCTAGAAGGATTAAGTGAAGTAGAGGGTGATGTATTAACATCATGAGACACAAAATTAGACAGGTCAGTACTCAATTCATGGGAATGTAAAACAGAAGGAAAAGAGATTGGATTTTGGGAATCAAGTGAATGTGTGTGAGAATCTGGAATGCTGATAGGAGTAACAAATGTGTCTTCATTGCTGTTACCAGGAGAATAAGCATCAACCTCAGAAACAAGACTAAAGGGATTAGTGAAATTAGATGCATCTTTAACATAAGGAAAGGTATGTTCATGAAAAATAACATCTCTAGAATTAAAGACAGCATTTGTGGACAAATCAAGTACTTTATACCCTTTAACCCCAAAAGGATATCCAAGGAAGACACACTTCTTTGCTCTTGGATCAAATTTAGTTCTATGATGAGAAAGAGTAGAGGCATAACAAAGGCACCCAAAAACCCTTAAATGAGAATAAGAAGGTAGATGGCCAAAAAGAACTTCATAAGGAGTTTTATGATTCAAAACTGAACTAGGGATTCTATTAATCAAGTAAATAGCAGTAAGTACACAATAACCCCAAAGATGCAAGGGCAAATTAGATTGAAACTTGAGTGCCCTTGCAACATTTAGGATGTGTTGGTGTTTTCTTTCCACAACAGCATTTTGCTGTGGAGTTTCAACACAACTTAACTGATGTAAAATGCCCTTTTGTTCAAAAAAACCTTTCATGATGAATTCAGTACCATTATCTGTCCTAATGCACTTGACTTTCCTTGCAAATTGAGTTTCAACCATTGCACAAAATTGTTCTAAGTAGAATTGTGTCTGGGACTTGTGTTTTAGCAAATATACCCATGTACACCTTGAACAATCATCTACAATAGTTAAGAAAAACTTGCATCCATCAATGGTAGGAACAGAAAATGGTCCCCATAAGTCACAATGAATCAAATCAAAACATTCATTTGAGATATGTGAACTTGGATTAAAAGGCAGCCTTTTCTGTTTTGCAAGAGGACAGATATCACAATAAAAAGTTTCATTAGTATTGACAAAAGATACATTGTTCTTATTCAGTAAAGCTAATTTTGTATCAGACAAATGCCCTAACCTAGCATGCCATATGTGAGGCTTAGTTTGACTAACAGAAGCTGAACCAGTCTTATTAATAGAAGCTAAAACAGAAGCAGACAAACAATTTGAGGTTGAAGTTGATTCTCCCTTTTGCAGCAAGTAGAGTCCATTAATCTCCTTACCCAGACCAATCGTGCTCCAATGAGCAAGGTCCTGGATGAAGCATAAGTTTCCAAAGAATATGAGACAACAAATGATGGACTTTGCCAATTGACTGACAGAAATAAGGTTGAAAGTGAATGAGGGCACACATAGAACATTATGGAGTACAAGACTGTCTGAAATCCTAACAGTGCCTATGTGTGTGACAAGAGCAACTTCACCATTAGGAAGATTAACATGTGTATTGAGTGTGGTAGTAATTGAAGTGAAATAGGAAACAGAATATACCATATGGTCTGTAGCTCCTGTATCAATGACCCAATCTGATTTACTAAAAGCATTCTTATTGACAATTTTGGCAGAAAATATAGAATGTGATAGGTTTGGAGTATAAGGTATGTTAGGAGTGATACCTGACATGACATTGGAACAAGATGTAAGGTTGCTTTGTGGTTGTGAGATATTCATCTCAGGAGCACCACTAGGAATTCCATCAACACCAACCACACTAGAAGCCCTCACAATAGCTGCATGATGTACATCTCCTCCTCTAGAACTTGCAGTAAGATATGCCAATAGCTGTTCACATTGTGCCTTAGAGATGGGACACAGATTGCTTCCAGTTGAGGAATTGTTTGCTCCACTGCTCAAATTCAAAGAAACCTGATTTGCAGTAGCATTCCCCTTTCCTTTAGGCTTGTACCCTGGTGGATATCCATGTAGCTTATAACATTTCTCAATTGTATGTCCAGGGATGTTGCAATGTGTGCAAAAAGGCCTTTCTTTCTTTCCATTCCCTTTGTTCCAAGTAGTGTTACCAGAATTGCTCTTTGAATTAGCATACATTGCTACCACCTCATTCTGACTTGCATTGGAACCTCCATGACCAAGGTTTTTATGTGATTCCTCTTGAAGAACTAGTGAGTACACCTTGCTCATTGAAGGAAAAGGATCATACGTGAGAATTTGACTGCGTAAAGTCTCAAAATTCTCATTTAGTCCCATAAGAAATCTCATGACATGGGCCTTGTTGTGTGAATAATTCAGCAACTTCATAGCACCACAAGAACATTGTGGAAGGGGTTCATAGTTGAGTAATTGATCCCAAAACCTCTTGAATTTGGTGTAGTACTCTGTCACTGTCATCTGATTCTGAGTACTATAAGAAATCTCTCTCTGGAGATTGTAAATTTTGGGACCATTGCCTTGTGAGAAGACATTCTGCAATTCGATCCACATCTCCCTAGCTGTTTCACAGTACATAATGCTACTGGACACATCTACATGCATGGAATTGATCATCCAAGAAAGCACCATGGTATTACAGCTCTCCCAATCTTCATATAAAGGTGAATCCAAATCTGGTTTTGTGATCTTACCATTAACAAAACCGATCTTCTTCTTCGCAGTGAGAGCAAGGATCATTGCTCTGGACCATGACTGATAGTTCTTCATCCCAAGGAGTGGTTGTGTAACCAAGATGTTCCCTGGATTTTCACTTGAACTAAGGAAATAAGGATTGGGAGGAGAAGGAGTAACTGGATCATTGCTGGAATTCAAAATAGAGTGCGAAGGTTGAACATGAACTGGATCAGATGGATTGCTTGACTCAGTGGACGCCATTGTTGTGCTTCTCTGAGCTCTGATACCATGTAAAATTCTGAAACCCTCTCTCTAAATAGAACCTCTGGTATTATTGATTGAGAAAGTTGGAGTACAAAAGAATGAATCAAATGTAATACATAACTACACCTATATATATACATTCAGTACCAAACAGAGGAAGAAAACTAATTCCAGAAATTAAGGGAAAACAGTTACAATCAATCCTAACTACTCGTCCACGTGTACACTGATCATCATCTGATAAACCGCTTCTATCCACGTGGCATATCTTCATCAATGGCATGGATGAAATACTCATGGTAAGGGACTGCTTCTATCATGTCAAGTAACTCTGCACTAGCCCAGTCCCCTTGACTCTTGTCTATTTGATTTGCTTGATCAGTGTTCATCCCTTTAGTTCTGTAGGCATGGTTTGTTTGATCCTGAGTGTGTTTCTTCTTGTTTTCAACAGTAGTCTTCCTGACAAGTTTGCAATGGAGTCTCTTGAGATTCTTATTCTTTCTGGCTGTTCAAAAATCAAGAGAATTCCAAAATTTATCGAAAATATGGAACGGTTATCGATACTTCACTTAGATGGCACTGCTATTACCAAACTTCCCTTCAGTTGAACATCTAATTTACCTTGCTTCATTGCACTTAAGAGATTACAAAAATTTAGTGGGTCTTCCTAGCATCATTTGTGACTTAAAATCACTTAACGATATAAGAGTGGCTAGATGCCCGAAACTTGAAAATCTACCAGAGAACCTGTGGAATATCAAAAGTCTAGAGGTGCTTGATGTAAGTGGAGTTACTATAAAAGAGCTGCCTTCCTCTGTTCTTTCAATAAATCTCAAAGAACTATCTTTTAGGGGATGATGTAAAGTGCCACGATCTATGGGCTTTTTATTGCCTTCCTTGTCAAGGTTGCGTTCTTTGGTGAGATTGGATCTGAGTGATTGCAATCTTCTAACAATCCCTAGCAAATTTGGTTGCTTATCCTCTTTACTATATCTTGATCTAAGTGGAAATAATTTTGATTACCTTCCAAAAATTATTATTCAACTTTCTAATTTGAGACGTATTTATGTGAGGAATTGTATGAGGCTTCGTCCATTGCCACAACTTCCATCGAGCACTTCGTATGTTTTTGCTGAAGGTTGTATCTACTTGGAAACATTGCCAAGTAGATTAACACTACACAACTTTGACCAGCCGTGTCTTTATTTCTTTGACTGCTTCAAATTGGCTGACAATCAAGGTTGGACTGACATGCTCTTTACAATGCTATTAGGATATGCTCAGGTCTCTCTCTCTCTCTCTCTCTCTCTCTCTCTCTCTCTATATATATATATATATATATGTATATATATCTTGCAAACTTCTAAACATCATGGTTGGTATGTTTCAGGGAATCTACAAGGCATGTAATACTTCATTTCTGGCTACCATTAGTATTGTTATTCCTAGAAGCGAAATCCCAAGATGGTTTAGCCATTAGGGGCAGGGGCTATTGTGAATGCACATGTAACCCATTCTTGTAATAAGTGGATTGGAATGGCTGTGTGCGCTGTTTTTTCACTCCATTATCTTCATCAAGAAGATATAATGAAGGGCTGTTATATATCTGTCAATAACCCTGGAAATTCCAGATGTTTCGGATTCTTAAATCATAAATTTGTTCAGAGTGAATCAGATCACCTTTGGCTGCTCTATATTCACCCTGAATGTTTTTCTGAGAATGAGAGAGCAGACTTGAGTCATATTGATGAGAATGGAATCATTAATATGGAAGTTGAATTTGATTGTAAACGGGACCCACGCTTTGAGTGTAAGAAATGTGGATTTTGTATGGTATACGAGCAAGACATTGAAGAGATCAGAGAAATGATGGCTCAATCCAGCAACAGTAGCTGCATCGTTCCTTATGAGGGATTGAGATCCTATGCAATACCTATACCTCGTAATCATCCTTACAAGGGCATAGATGTAGATGCTCAACATGATTTTGACAATTCAACAGAAGGTAGCAAAATTGAGAAAAGCCGTGATGAATACAATGGGGCTGGACCTAGTGGTGAAGGCAGCTCTAATGATGTACCACACTCAAGGAGGATTCAAATATATAGAAAGGATGTATGGCTCACGGTAGCTCTGACTATGGTAACTCTGATTGCAAGGATTCTAATTAAGGTGGTTTAGGACTAGTAAGTCACCATGTTTCTTTCTATTATTAGAAGTATTGTTGGTTGCTTTTTTATTTTTCCTTTTCTTTGGCATATATATACTTGTATTTTTCAATTTTAAATTCAGAAATTGCGTTTATCGCAGCCCCTGATTTAATCTCTGTATCCTTCTCTCTTTGACTTGCTCCACCAACGGTAACAAAGCATACCCTCTCCCTCCCTTTCTGTTCTTCTCTGATGTTTGATTTTCTTCATCTCTTTTTTCAGCTAATCTTTTTCTTTGCTGAGTATGTCGGCCTCAGTTGCTCAACATCTGTGCTCACCAGTGGTTTGTCACTCTTTGCTCCCACACCCACAGTTAGCAACTCCTCAACGAGTCGCAACTAGTGTTGTCTCTGAAAGGTACTCTTTTTTTTTTGGGTCTCATTCCAGAATGCACCATTGTTGTCCCTTTTTTTAGAATGATATTTCTGTGTAACCGTGTTTGATGTAATGCGATCAAGACATGTATGTTAAAATACAATACTCTATATCATCAAGAGAGTAGACCATGGTCCATGGTTTTCTGGATACCATGATTTTAAGTTTTCCATAATAGGCATATTGTATTCCTATCTATACAATTCATTTTTGGATTCATTGTAGCATACAATTTTACATAATAAAGATGTAGCAAGCAAAGCAACTTCTGTTTTAACATTTTCTAACAATATATGTAAATGTTGGTTTGAATTGATAGGCTTAAATCATGCAATACTGTTCTTGACAAATTGCCTACAAGGTGCTCATGAATGCGTTCCATTGTAATTTTTTAAAGATGAAATTGGGCTTATTTATTTAAACGTTCTCTGTTGGGTTTACTTTCTTCTTTTTATGATTCTTTTTTTTTTTAATTTTTTGAAATCGTATCTTTTTTTATTCTGCTTAGCGTGGGTGCAAATCGATTGGAAACAGACCCATTTTCTTCAGTTTTTGGTTTTGCTATGAATATTTGTTGGATTTCTTACACTGCTATTTTATTTGGACTTTTCTCCATAATTTTTCATCTTTATATTCCTTCAGGTTTTGCTGGATTTCATTTAATTTGTCTAATTGTTTAAGTACTTGGCTTAAACAATGAAATTTGGCTTATTTATTTATACGTTCCCTGTTGGGTTTACTTTCTTCTTTTTGTGATTATTTTTTTTTATTTTTTGAAATCGTATCTTTTTTTATTCTGTTAGTGTGGGTGCAAATCGATTGGAAACAGACCCATTTTCTACAGTTTTTGGTTTTGCTATGGATATTTGTTGGATTTCTTACACTGCTATTTTATTTGGACTTTTCTCCATAATTTTTCATCTTTATATTCCTTCAGGTTTTGCTGGATTTCATTTAATTTGTCTAATTGTTTAAGTACTTGGCTTAATTTGTGTTGGTTTGGAATCTTGGACTAATGGGGTTAGACAAATGCAAAGACAATTTCTATATTGCCTAAAAAAATTGGTCCGGCTACATTTTTAATCCAAATGTATAAGTTATAACTGCCCCACTGCATTATATATCTATTTACTATAATGAATCATTAAACAGATAAATACAAAAATAAATAAAGTAGAAACTCATTCAGATTATGGCAGGTTCATGCATTTTGAAGGATGCTATTGGCTTTCACAATATTTGCTGATTTTGATTACTGAGAAAACAGCAAAATATTATTTTGCAGGTTCATGGTACAAGGAAGAAATGCCCCAAGGTTAAATGGTTAAGATCATCTGGTTTCCCAAAGTAATTCCAAAGCATATGTTTATAGGCTGGCTAACGGTTCACAACAGATTGTCAACAACGATCGAATGTTGTAGTGCTGTGCTAATCTTGATGCTTAGTGTGTTCTTTGTAAAAAGAGAATTCAAAGTAGGATCAATTAATTTGTGATTGTTCTTTCTCGATGAGGATATGGTGAACCATAATGAACTAGTGCCTAATAAAAAATCCAAAGTTCAGTTGGCTTGAGATTATGCTCTATGATAAGAAATCCATTGTGTCTAGACTCATTGTGGTCTACTGTGTATCATATTTGGTTTCAAGAGGAATACTAGCATTCATTAAGGAAGACTCCTTCTAAAGCGGCTATGGTCAAAATGATTAGGTGGGAAGTGAAGAACAGAGTTGAATGTAACAGTTACTGCAATTCTGTTCTATACAGGAGAATAATAGCAAGTTAATGGTCTTTGTTTTTGTCAACTACAGATTAGGAAATTTCATTTTGTAATGTTTATGGAGTAGTGTAGGCTGTTTTTGTATTGATGTTATTTATACAAGGAAAAATATTTTGTAAATAATGTAATTTGTAGTTGGAATTTGTTTCTACTACTTACAAATGATTCATTCTTTATACATTTTTTTTTTTTTTAAGATAAAAATCTACTCTAACTTAATCTAAGTGTATATGTGTGAGACACCCTCTTAGAGACTTGAACTCCGGTCTTAGCCCCTTATACATTACAAACACTTATACTTGTGGAGTGATTATTGCACCAAGAGGGCGTGGTGATCCTCTAAACATCTTAAATAGCCTAAATAGAAAGTAAAATATAAATAAATTATCACTTATATTAGGAAAAAAAATACAAAACTTCAATAATATAAGAAAAATGTAATTTTATCAAGATCTGATCAATATTATGCTGAGAATATGACATAATTCTCAATAAAGAGACTTCTCTTTCTACACAAATTTCTCCTCCCAAAGCATTGCCAAAGTAGATTGAATAGACCGAATTGATTGAGGTGGACCGTATAGGCCAAAGTGGACCAAACTAAATTGAAATTGACCAAATGAATTGAAATGCTACATTGATATGATTCAACAAAAGTGTATCAACAATAAATACTATACTTCAAATTTTAAATATTATATAGATAAATATATGTGCTTAATCCACATACCTTGAGTTAGATCCTAGTAAAAAGTTTAATGACACAAAAAATTTCACTAACTTTTTCACCATTACCAAGACAAATATATTATGATTGATGTACAATAAAATTTAACAGTGAATCCATGTGAAAATGTTTTTACATTAATCAAAATTTATCACTTCTACAAGTTTTGAAAAACTAGTAAATAGTTTTGTTTCTCAAAGCATTGGTAGCACATTGGGCATTCTTTTTAAATCGACGGATGGCCCACATATGGTTTATTGAAACCGATGATGTGCAATCGCTACCATAAACATTTAGACACTCCTAAGCATATGGATTGGCTTTTTACCTTTCTTATCCACGAAATCTCTTCATTGAATAAAAACAGAGAAACAGACTTTGTACACCAACAAAAGAGTCTCTATAGTGAAGATACAAATCCAGGAGAAATTCTTCAAGGTAAAAATGTTACGCAGTCCTAAATTCTTGCAATCCTCTCAATTTGTTCATCCTCCAATACCACCATCACATCCTCCACAACTTCAAAACATACCCACTCTCACACCTTTTCCCATCATCAAACAATGCTGCAAATTCTCATAGAGAGAGCTTGTAATTGGAAGCAGTTCTTCGTTGCTTCTCCTCTTGAGCTCTCAATATCTTGAGCCATTCCTCCAGTCCAAGGCACAATCTGAAGAAAACACAGCAAACACCAACATAAATGAAGGACAAGAGGAAAACTCAATTTTATTATTTTAGCTAACCATCTCAATATATATTTGTTTTTTTTTTTCTAAGTTTCAACTTATAGCGTCTACTCCTGATAATAGCTTTTATTATTATGGTTATTGATGATGTTCAAAATTGTCAGTAGATCTATCACCCAAACCCGCGGTCTTCAGTGAAATGAGAAGAGTTGTGAACCTGCAAAAAATAGAAACACCTTCAAAGAGCACCGGTGTGGTGCCGGCCTAAGACACTCCGAAAGTCAAGTCAGAAACTGATAGTGAACTTTTTGGAGAGGAGTTTCTGAAAATTATTTTTTGTGTACATTGGGATTGGAGTGTCTTAATGTTTATATAGGAGTTTTCGAATGATCACCTTAGCTGAATTGTAGGGATATGGTGTTTAGACCGTCCACTTGTAGGCAACTTTGGTCGTCTGTCCACCCGTAGACAACTTAATATTTGGACCGTCCACTTGTAGGCGACTTTGATCATCTGTCCACCTGTAGGCGACTTAATGCTTAGACCGTCCACCTATGGGCAACTTTGGTTGTCTGCTTTCATATGTCATGTGGGGTGAAAAATAATTTTGCTCAAAAGATGAGCTCATGTGGAAATAAAACCAAATCTCAAAAATAAATGAGTATCTTCAAACTGTAAACTTTGTCAAATCCTAACGTTTATGAGTAGCGTATGAAAAAGGAAAAACAGATAAGATTAAACAAGAGCACAGTTGTAAGAGATGTCCTATTGATAATACTTCCTTAGATGCTCGGCGTTTCATGGGTGAAGTAGCTTCTGCTAGTCCAGTGTCTCCAGGTGGTAAGTGCCTCTTCTGAAGCAGTCGACGACCTTATAAGGTCCTTCCTAGTTTGGGCTCAGCTTCCCTTGCGCTGGGTCTCTGGTGACAAGGGTTTCTCTTCTCATGACCAGCTCCCCTTTGTTAAAGCATCTTGGCCTTACCCTCTTGTTGTAGTGCTTGGTCATGAAATTCTGATATCGAGCCAGCCTCTACTCCACAACTATTTTGACTTCGTCCAACAAGTCTAGGTTGACGCATAATTCCTTGTTGTTACTCTCCTCATTGTAGTGATCCACTCTGAGGTTAGTAAGTCCTACTTCCATTGATATCATTGCTTCAGTACCAAACGCAAGTTTAAATGGGGTCTCTCTGGTGGGAGTCTATGTTGTTGTGCAATATGCCCAGAGGACACTCGGGAGCTCGTCCGGCCATATTTCTTGTGCTTGCTCGAGCCAAGTCTTGATTAGTTTAAGTAGGAATCAGTTCGCCACTTCTACTTGTCCATTAGCTTGAGGATGTGCTGGTGAAGAGTAGTGATTCTTAATTAACAGCTGTTAACAGAAGTCTCGAAACGCCTCGTTGTCAAACTGCTTTCCATTGTTGGAGACTAGCACTCTCGGTATTCCAAAGCGGCAAACAATGTTTTTTCATACGAAATTCCTAATATTCCTTTCTGTGATGGTGGCTAAAGGCTCAGCCTCTACCTATTTCGTAAAGTAGTCAATGCCACTTACAAGGAACTTAAGCTGCTGTATTACTGTTGGGAATGGACCCATTATATCTAGTCCCCATTGCGCGAAAGGCCATAGAGATGTCATAGGAATGAGCTGCTCGGCAGCTATAGAGGGATGCTATTGAAGCGTTGGCGTTTATCACATACTCTGACATAGGACTGGGCGTCCTTCTGCATAGTAGGCCAATAGTATCCAACTCGCATGAGCTTCTGAATAAGGGGGTGGGCCCCTGCATGATTACCACAAATCCCCTCATGTACTTCTCTCATTACATAATTTGCTTCATCCGGGGCTAAACACCTCAGGTAGGGAAGAGTGAAACTCCTCTTGTATAGTATGTCTCCTATTAAGACAAAATGTGATGCTCGAATCTTCAGCTTTCTTGTACTGACATGATCATCAGGAAGTCGTCCCTCTTTTAGGTAAGAGATGATGGGGACAATCCAATCATCCCCTGGTGGAATCCTTACACTTCTATCTGGTCTATGGCAAGTGCATATCGTACGAAAGAGAGCACTCTTATGTCCAGTATCATGCCCTCAGCTGAAGCGACCTTGGCTAAATGGTCAACGTCCGCATTTTCTTCTCTTGGGACTTGCACAAATCTTACGTTTGAGTCACAACCCACGTAATGCTTCATAAGGTTCAAATATTTCCTCATACGCTCTCCTTTTGCCTCATAGTCTCCATTGACTTGTCTAGTGATCACTTAAGAGTCGCAGTGGATGACCATTGAAGATACTTCGGCAACTCTAGCCAGGTCGAGATCGGCATGGAGTGCCTCATGTTCGGCCTTGTTTTTCGTCGTCTGAAATTCAAGCCTCACAGCATGCTCTATTACGTCACCCTCTAGTGATTTCAGTATAACACCAACTCCACCAGTGTGCTTGTTAGATGAGCCGTCAGTACTGGCGACCCATGGTGTTGGCCCCTATTCCATGCCTTCTCCGTCCTCCGTAGGTGTGATTTCTGCCACGAAGGCTACCAAAACTTGTGCCTTGATGGCTGTTCTTGGTCGGTACTGGACATCAAACTCGCTCAGTTTAATGGCCCAAAGGACTATTCTCCCTCTTGCATCAGGGCTATTCATGGCTTTCTTTAATGGTCTATTTGTCAGGACGATTATGGTATGAGCTTGAAAGTACGGCCTAAGCTTGCGGGCAACCGTAACTAGAGCGAGTGCCATTTTCTCAATAGGGGGTATCTCTCTTTGGCTCCCCTCAAAGCTTTACTGGTGTAGTACACAGGCATATATATCCTTTCTTCTTCTTTAATCAAGGTTGAACTGATGGCTGTAGGTGATGCTACCAAGTAGAGGAAAAGCTCCTCATTTGATTTTAACAGATTGAGTAAGGGGGGAGACAACAAGTAAGCCTTCAATTCTTCAAAAGCCCTTTGGCAGTTGTCAGTCCATTTGAAGGCTTTCTTCAACACCTTAAAAAAAGGTAGGCACTTTTCTATTGCTCTTGATACGAATCTATTGAGGGCCACTACTCTTCCATTCAAGCTTTGTACTTCTTTGATGCTCTTAAGAGGTTCCATATCCAAAATGACCCGAATCTTGTTTGGAGTAGCTTCAATTCCCTGTTGTTAAATGAAGCCTAGAAATTTGCCAGACGAGACTCCAAACGCACACTTGTTAAGGTTGAGCTTCATGTTATAGCGTTAGAGTGTCTCGAACGTTTCCTGTAGATCGTCCAGGTGCCGACTCTCCTCCTTGCTCTTCACCAGCATATCGTCCATATACACTTCCACGTTTTTTCCTATTTGGGGCTGAAACATCTTATTCTCCAATCGTTGGTAGGTAGCCTCGGCATTCTTCAGGCCGAAAGGCATAACTTAGTAACAGAACAGTCCTTGACTGGTGATAAAGGATGTCTTCTCTTAATTAGACTCATGCATCTTGATCTGGTTGTATCCCGAGAAAGCATCCATGAAGCTTAAGAGCTGATGACCAACAGTAGAGTCTACTAGCTAATCTATATGAGGAAGGGGGTAATTGGTCGGGCATGCTTTGTTTAGATCATTGAAATCTAAGCACATCCTCCACTTACCATTAGCTTTCTTAATCATCACCACATTGGAGAGCTAGTCCGGATAAAAAACCTCTCTGATGAACCTTGTAGCTAGTAGCTTCTGCACTTTTTCAGCTATGGCTTCGTTCTTCTTGGGTGCGAAAACACGCCTCTTTTTTTAGACTTGAGGGAAAAATGGTGATAAGTTAAGGTTATGAACCATTATTCTAGGATCAATACCCGGAATGTCTTCATGACTCCATGCGAACACTTCAATGTTACTCATAAGGAAAAGTACTAGTTCCCGTCGAGTTGTGTCCATTGCATGAGTCCCTATACGTATGACTTTTTCCCAGTGGTCATCATCCAAAGTGACTTCTTCCAGTTTCTCCATTGGCTCTTCCACTGATCGTCAATCTTCAATGCTCATGGTGGACAACTGTTCGTCTATGTCGAGCATGGCTACATTTCATTCCCTTACGGCGGCTTGATCTCCTCTTACTTCCCCTACATCATACTCTATAGGAAACTTGATCAAGAGGTGGTATGTTAAAGTAGGCTCTTAGCGCGTTAAGAGTTGGTCTTCCAATCATAGCATTATAGTCTGATAAGCAGTTGATTACCAGAAAGTCGACCTCCTTAGTTCGTTGTCTCGAGTATGCACCAATGATGATGGGTAGGGTGACCGTTCCAATCGGGTGTACTTTCGTTCCTCCAAAGCCAACCAATGGGGTGTCTGCTGACTTAAGCAACTCCTTATCAATCTTCATTTGCTGAAATGCTAGGTAATAAAGGATGTTCGCGGAACTCTCGTTATCTACCAAAACTCACCTGGTGGTGTAATTAGCTATCGTTAGGGTGATCACTAAGGCATTGTCATGCAGGTGATGGAGCTGCTGGGCATCTTCTTCAGTAAAAGTGACAGGAGAGTCTTCCATCCTACATTGCTTGGGAGGTCGTACTGTAATTTGAACACTTTGTACCATGCGCAAGTATGCTTTCCTTAACGTCTTAGAAGTTCCACTTAATCTCGAGCCTCTTACAATCACTTTTATTTCTCCAAGGGGTGCTGTAGGTCGCTCCTCCACTCTCTTTGGGTATTCTGTCCCTTAAGGTGGTTGTTCATTAGTCTTGCCTCTGATAAATTGTTGCAACTTTCCTTTCTTGATGAGGGCTTCAATCTGACTCTTTAAATCATAGCAATTGGAGGTATTGTGTCTGTGATCACGGTGGAAGTGACAGCACTTAAACCTGGATCACTTGTTTGGGTCTCCCTTTAGCTTTTCTGGCCGTTTGAGCGCGGGATCATCTCCAATTTGCATCAGCACCTGATCCAAGGGAGTGTTCAAGGGGGTGAAGTTGATGATTCATCCAGAGGGAGGCCTTGTCCTCCTGTCATCCTTCCTCCCTTCAAACCGAGAGGTCCTTTTCCTAGTGTAAAATCGGGCATCTTCTGTGTTTTCTCTCTTCCTCTTACCCTTTCCGTCCTTTTAGGAAATAAGCGCGTCTTCTGCATTCATGTACTTTGTAGCTTTGAAAAGCATATTAGCCATGGTCTTTGGCTCATTCTTCAGCACTGAGAAGAAGAAATTCTCATTCTTTAAGCCTGATAAAGAAAGCTGTCACAAGGACCATCTCGCCCGCCTCATCTATCAATAGGGCTTTTTTGTTGAATCGAGTGACGTATGATCTCAAGCTCTCGTCTTCTCTTTGCCTGATCTACATCAATACGTGCATCGAGCATTTGTGCCTTTTTCCCCCGATATAGTGGGTGACGAAGCTATTGCTCAATTCTTCTTTCCCTACACATTATCTTGTTAGGGATGCCTTGGAGGTGCATGAGAGTCTTGAAAGATTCAAAGTGATCAAGCAGATCTTTCACCCCATAGTAAGATTCCAAAGTCAGCATCCGGAACTTAGGTGGTCAAGGGCAAGATGTGACTTGTGCTGTGAAAGGGGAATTAGTGCAGTGTACCAAGCCATCCAGTGTGGCTGCTCGCCCTTTTATAGCATTCATCATGAAGTCCATCCGGTCCGTGATCACCTTCATCTCATCCTCCTTGAGGCGGTGCGTCTTCTTTTCTGGTTTGCCTACTAGGCGTGTTGCTCCCCACCTCGTCTTCTTCGCGGCAGTCATTCCTAGTCTGGTGATTGTTACTGTGCTCTTGGTGGTTACTGGCTTTAGGCTGCTGCTCTCGCAATTGTTTGACTCATATCTCCAGCGCTTGGTTCTGTTGCATTAGGGCTTCATTTTGCTATGTAAGTCGTTCAACTACAGCCGAGAGCATTTGCAGTTGCCTTTCTACAGCGATGGGGGAACTTCTAGTTTCTGAGTTGACTGATGCCATTAGTCGAGTTTGGACCATATGACCCTTTGTCTCAGGAGTAGAGCGATGGATTATCACTCGAAGTTCCCCACAGATGGCACCAACTGATGATTCTCAAAATTGTCAGTAGGTCTATCACCCAAACCCGCAGTCTTCAGTGAAGGGTGAAGAGTAGTGAACCTGCAAAAATAGAAACACCTTCAAAGATCACTGTTGTGGTGCCAGCCTAAGACCCTCCGAAAGTCAAGTTAGAAATTGATAATGAACTTTTTGGAGAGGAGTTTCTGAAAAGTATTTTTTGAGTACCTTGAGATTGGAGTGTCTCAGTGTTTATATAGGAGTTTTCGGATGATCACCATAGGGATATAGGGTTATTCCTAAGCTAACATGTAGAAGTTGGGAATTATCCCATAGATGATCCGTAGGGAGTTAGGAGTTATCCTTAACTGATTTGCAGGAGATTGGGGTTATCTCATTACCAGCAGCTGTGTGTATGTAGGAGAGTCTTAGGTGATATGGGCATTGCAACATGAGTTCAGTGTGCTTGGTCTTACTCGTCAGCTTTTGGTCATGACGCATATCCATGTTGGTCGCGTCTGGTCTTCCGCTTTTGGTGAGTAGGTGCTCTTTGGAAGACCAACTTATTTGGGAAGAGTAGCACATTCCGAAAGAGTAGCTATGGAGTTAGTCAAAATATTCCCCATCAGCTATCTTCATTATATGTCCAATAAAAAGACTAATTATTGTTTTTAAGTAAAAAGGAAAACAGAAAAGTAAAAAAAAAAACATAAAGCCAATCTATATACATATATATATATATATATAAGCTGAAACGTAATATTTATTATCGCTACGCTCCTGTTAAGCCACCTCATCTACCACAACATTGGTCACTCATTAGTCTTTTTTCATATTTATTTTGTATCTTTAATTTTTTACAATATTAAATATATAAATATATTGATTTTACAAATTCATTTTAGGCAGTTTTAACTTTACGTATTCATCTACTTTAATTTTGATGTTATAACTAAATAATAAAACAATGAAAAATCAAAACAAAAGTGTTGTCTATATATATATATATATATATATTCACCTTGGGTGGTTTTAACTTTACATATAATTTTGATTCTTTATCTTCCTTTATTTTGGCTCTTCTTATTTCCATTTTCTTACTATAAATTTGCTACACTCACACATTTTATGCATATTTTTTCATGCAAAAAAGGTTATTTCTCTCTCTCTCTCTCTCTCTGATGTCGCGGAAGCCTGAAGAAAAGCACACACGATGCTCTCTTGATGGAACAGAAACTAAACTGTTAATTTCTGGTAGTAAACCTCGAATCCACAAGGGGTTTCCCTAAATCAAGAAGGAGATAAAACTGGAATCCACCAAAAGAAAATTTGACAAAACGTCTGTGTTTATTGATAATAGTCTAAAAATTAAATTGCCTTTGGAGGCTACAATGCGTTTAATTAGTAAAAACAAAACCTAGGGCAATTAGAAAACCCTAAGGCGACTACAAAAGCATATAAAACCCTAATTTGACTAAACAACATTAAAAACACCTAAAAACAAGGAAATAAATGCCCTAAACCTAAAATAACGAAAATTACAGAAAAATACCAAATATAAAAGATTATAGAAATTAATTAGAATATTTTGTCCTATATCAGACCCTTCCACTTGAAATAAACTCGTCCTTGAGTTCATTCTTGAAATCTGAAATCTTCCACTCCAAATAAACAAATATTTTGAATGTTTTAATAACTTGATTCGGTTCTGAAACTTGAATCTGTCATAAAGTATAACATAAAATTTCTTCTCATCTATCTTCAATTTATTTGCAACATCAATCAACAAAGGGTTGATAGTAAAATTAAAATTTTCTACTCCAAGAAAATCAACATATTGTGTAGTCATTTTCAACAAATCAACTGAGACCTGAGGATTGTGAGTTGTGGACTCATCCTCATATTTGACCTCAATTGAATCTTCCACAATGTTCTCAATAATGGCCATATCTTCCTTCCTGTCATCATCCACAACCAACTCAACCTTCATTTTTTTGACCTCTTCATCAAATCTTTGACAAGTGGTATCTTCAATCTTCAATTCAATAACTTGTTGCAAGTCTTGATCTTTTTTAACCCCTTCAAATTTTTCTTTGGAAATAGGTTGCTTCTTCTCAACCCTCAAACTCTTTCCTTTACTTAAAACATGGACTTGGCTATTGTGGGGTCCCAAATACTTAGCAACCTCGGCCCACTCCACATCGGGCCCAAGGCCCACACCGAGGAGAGGGCATAATCCGAGGATAAGCGGATGAGGCCCAAGTCATCAAAGGGCCTCACCAAGGATGTCCACTTCCTCGGCGAGGCGACGTTGAAGAAAGGAAACTGTCACTCGCTCATTAAATGCATGCCACCAACACTCTGGCCGCATTAATGGTGAATTGACCAGTGAACAGTGTAGCCTTGATTACTCCAACTAATAGAAAGCCTGCAAAGGTGATTGATAGGACAAGCCCTCAGACATAAGTTCAAGTGACTGACAAGTGGACGGCAAAGATCAATTAAATAAGACTATATAATAGATAATGCCCCCAACGCCAAAGAGGGGGGGAAACCCCCTGGAAGAGAAATAAAAAGGGAGTCTTAGGGGTGTCCAAGGAGAACCCTTGTGTTTGTCATTTCTAAGGAAAGAGGTCCTCGGACAGGGGCCGAGGACGAACTTTATTCACGAACACTTAGCCAAAGCCATTGTTATTATCCTCACAAACACTTAGTCAAATTCCTTGATTATTAGTCCTATGAACCTCATGTCGACCATTGTTTGCTTTGCTGGTACTTAGCCCTTCTACCCACGCTCTACAAATTTTATTGTTTAGGTCCAATTCAATTTGAGTCCTTACAGCTGTGATAATTTTGGTTTTGACCTTTCATGTTGTGAACATATTGATTTTCATATGAATATACAGATTTATAATTAACACTTGTATAATCTAGTATATCATAATAGTTATTAGGAAACCATAAATCAATTAATACTTTTTTCATTCTTTGCCAAGAGCAGATTGGATGCTTACCTCTTCGCTTTCTATCAATTTGAATCTCTTCCCACCATTCCTTTGCTTCATTGTCCAATTTATTAGATGCAAGCCGCACTTTTTCTTCATCACAAATCTTCCAAAAATTAAAATACTCTTCCAAATCAAGAAGCCAATCGATAAAATCCAACTTACACATATCTCCATCAAAGAATGGAATTTTCTTATAGTTAGGAGTGCGCCTTTGAATATATTGGTCATTGTCATTGTGAGATGAATTCCTAGCAAGAAGAATAGCAATCTTTTGCTTGATTTCACTGATAATTTGCTGACTCTTTTCACAAAATTGGTGATTCTCATCACGAAAATTAAGGAACTCAGCCCTAGTGAGGACTGGGTTGTTGACGTTGTCACCGGCGTCATTGTTGTGATGGTCATCGTCTCACCGGTTAGCCATTAGTCTAGGGTAAGTCAAGGCTCTGATACCAACTGATGTCGCGGAAGCCTGAAGAAAAGCACACACGATGCTCTCTTGATGGAATAGAAACTAAACTGTTAGTTTCTGGTAGTAAACCTCGAATCCACGAGGGGTTTCCCTGAATCAACAAGGAGATAAAATTGGAATCCACCAGAAGAAAATTTGACAAAATGTCTGTGTTTATTGATAATATCTAAAAACTGAATTGCCTTTAGAGGCTACAATGCGTTTAAATAGTAAAAACAAAACCTAGGGCAACTAGAAAACCCTAAGGCAGCTACAAAAGTATATAAAATCCTAATTTGACTAAACAACATTAAAAACACCTAAAAACAAGGAAATAAATGCCCTAAACCTAAAATAACGAAAATTACATAAAAATACCACATATAAAAGATTACATGAATTAATTAGAATATTTTTTCCTATATCACTCTCTCTTGAAATTTTTTTTTTCATTTTTTTTTTGGATTAAATTTTTTTTTTCATCTCTACTTAGATTGATGAATATTTGTGTTTTTTAGAACTCTACTTTGGGTTCTTTATAACTGAAAAATGAAATCAATGAAGAATAAATTTTTTTTTTTTTTTTTAATTTCTAACAAAAAGGTATTCACAAGTCTTGCTTAATCATTGATGTTAGAAAAATACAACCCGATAACTACCCGTAAGAGGATCTCCTACTAGAAGCTTGTACTCTCATTACCCTATTATTGACTAGTTCATAAGTGTTATTTGATGCAAGTTTTTTTTTTTTTTTTTATCATTTTATTTACAGCACTAAATATTTTTAATGAATGGTGTTTATTGTTGATCTAATTTGGGAAAAAAAATCATATGATACTAATTAATATGTCATATATTGTGTTTTTGTCTAGTTTTAGTTTATTTGGAAAACAACTTGATAATTTGGACAAGTTGATAAGGAATGGTTAGTGTAGTTGAAGACAAAGGTCTTTGCGCAGTTTCCTTTCACTGTTTGTAAATATTTGTTTAACAAATTAGCAACAAATTTTTAAGTTTTTTTATATGATATTCTTAGACGCTTCAGCAAGGATTTTAAGTGTTTACGAATATTTTATATTGTTCATCATCTCCCTTATCTTTTTAGTGTATTCTTTGAAATTTTTAAGAAAACAATTCAATTTTGTGTTTAAAATTATTTATTTATCTATTCATTTTTCACATGTTGGATTACTAGATTAGATGTTAGATTAGATTATGATAGACTAACACAATACTTCTTCTTTTTTCAAAAACAATTCTATACATTTTTTCCCCTTTGGAATTGTACTCTTGGTTTTTTTTTTTTTTTTTATTTAAGAAACTGAGTTACAATCTTTTATTTTCCCTTCTTTTAAAAAAAATTGGGGCAGTTTTGTTGAATTTTATTAATATTTTAGATATGTGTCTTGGGGTTTTTGATTGTATAGTAGAAAAAATCAAGTTTGAGAAATGTTTTTAAAACTGAAAGAATAATTTTCAAATTTTATATACTTTTTAATAATACACATGTAGGGACTCAAATTGTAATGGACCCTAAACAATAAAATTTGTAGAGTGTGGGTAGAAGAGCTAAACACCAGTAAGGCAAGCAATGGGTGATATGAAATTCATAGGAATAATAGCAAAGGAATTTGACTAAGTGTTTTTGAGGATAATTACCATGACCTTGGTTAAATGTTTATGAGGATCTTTATAACGATTTTGGTTAAGTATTTGTAAGGATCTTTGTGATGATTTTGGTTAAGTATTTGTGAAGCATGCTCATCCTCGGCTCAGTCCGAGGACCTTTTTCCTTAGAACTGACAAACACAAGGGTTGTTCTTGAATGCCCTCTAGATCCCCCCATCCTTTTGGGGGTTCTATCTGTTATATAATCTCGTTTGGTTAATCCTCCGCCGTCCACTTGTCGGTTATCCGAACGCTGTGTCTAATGGTTTGTCCCATCATCTGCCTTTGCAGGCTTTCTGTTAGTTCCCAGCCGCCTTTGCAGGCCTTCTACTAGTTGAAGTGACCAAGGCATCTGGGTTTGCTGGTCACTTCACCATTAAAGCGGCCAGAGTGTTAGCTGTGTACATTTAATGGATGGATGTCAGCTCCCTTTCTTTAAGGTCGGCCTGCCGAGGACGTGGCCATCCTCGGCATAGTCCTTTAATGACTTGGGCCTTTCCCACTCATCCTTGGATTTTATACTCTCCTCGGCATGGGCCTTGGGCCCAATATGGAGTGGGCCATGGTAGCCGAATCTTAGGGCCGCACAATTGTAGGGACTCAAATTGTAATGGACCCTAAACAATAAAATTTGTAGAGTGTGGGTAGAAGGGCTAAACACCATCAAGGCAAGCAATGGGTGATATGAAATTCATAGGAATAATAGCAAAGGAATTTGACTAAGTGTTTTTGAGGATAATCACCATGACCTTGGTTAAATGTTTATGAGGATCTTTATAACGATTTTGGTTAAATATTTGTGAGGATCTTTGTGATGATTTTGGTTAAGTATTTGTGAAGCATGCTCATCCTCGGCTTAGTCCGATGACCTTTTTCCTTAGAACTGACAAACACAAGGGTTGTTCTTGAATGCCCTCCAGATCCCCCCATCCTTTTGGGGGTTCTATCTGTTATATAATCTCGTTTGGTTAATCCTCCGCCGTCCACTTGTCGGTTATCCGAACGCTGTGTCTAATGGTTTGTCCCATCATCTACCTTTGCAGGCTTTCTGTTAGTTCTCAGCCGCCTTTGCAGGCCTTCTATTAGTTGAAGTGACCAAGGCATCTGGGTTTGCTGGTCACTTCATCATTAAAGCGGCCAGAGTGTTAGTTGCGTACATTTAATGGATGGATGTCAGCTCCCTTTCTTTAAGGTCGGCCTGCCGAGGACGTGGCCATCCTCGGCGTAGTCCTTTGATGACTTGGGCCTTTCCCACTCATCCTTGGATTTTATACTCTCCTCGGCATGGGCCTTGGGCCCGATATGGAGTGAGCAATGGTAGCCGAATCTTAGGGCCCCACAACACAAAATATTATAAAAAATTTTATTAAACAATTAATATTTTTGCTACCTTACTTTTTGAATTTTTGGGAAAATTTGTATTTGTTTTGACTTTGGTAAACAGAAACTATATTATATTTGTGATTGTCTTTATAATAAATGAAAATATGATTATGAATTACATTACTATTTATTAAATTAGTCCAAATTGAAAAAAAAAATAAATTAATGAGGCTACCCTAAAAATATTATCATGCACAACGTGTGGAATCCGCTATTAATATATTATAAAAGTTTCAAACTGGAAGATGCATGGAGCAGTAATACGTGTCCCTTTCTCAAAACATGCTATGATGACACATATTACATACTGTGATATGTGGTGACTTGGACAAATAATGTCATATGAAAAACACTAATTTGTACATGTATCACTTATGGAATACTTATTTGTTATGTGTCAATGACTCAATAGTTATGCTTCAAAAATAAATACGTTATCTTCTTAAATAGCATGATTTTTTTTTTCATTTTCATGTCAATCATGTTTTATATATATATATATATATAGAGAGAGAGAGAGAGAGACAGAGAGAGAGAGAGATGGGTTCAAGTTACACCTAGTGTACCATGGCTTTTGAGTGGATTTGTGGTGTGCTTTTGTGTTAGAACCCCTTTCCCTCTCCCTTGTGTGTGTGTGTGTGTGTGTGTGTTTGTTTCTCAAAAAAAAATTTTCTCAAAAAAAAAAAAAAAAGAGTTACACCTGGTATAATTCTAGTAAAGTTAAAAGAGTTATACCAAGTATAACTTGAACCTACCAGGGGAATCCATCAGGGGGACCCATTATCACCATATCTTTTCTTATTGTGCTCGAAGGGGTTGAATAGAATGATCCAACAAGCTGCAAGGGATAATGTTATTCGGGGTTTTTCCTTATGCAAAAATGGCCCAAAGATTACTAACCTATTTTTTGCAGATGATACTTTGTTGTTTTGTCGAGCAAGGATGGAAGATTTGCAAGCCATCCAACATATCCTATCACTATATGAAGGGGCATCCAGCCAACAAATAAACCGGGTGAAGACAACTCTTTTCTTTAGCAAAGCAATGTCCAAGGAAAAGAAGGGAGAAATTCTAAGTTTCCTGGGGGTTCCAGAAATCAAGGAGTATGAAAAATATCTTGGCTTGCCAGCTGTTGTTGGGAAAAATAAAAAGGCGAGTCTCAATTATATCAAGGAGAGGGAGTGGGCAAAGCTTCAAGGTTGGAAAGAAAAGCTCATATCTCAAGTGGGGAGAGAGATTTTACTTAAAGCAGTGGTACAAGCTATCCCTACGTTTGATATGAGTTGCTTTAAGTTGCCGGTGGGTTTGTGCAAGGATATTGAATTGCAAATCAGAAAATTTTGGTGGGGTGAACGTGGTGGCCAAAGAAAAATTCATTGGAAGAGTTGGGAAGTATTATGTAAACTGAAAGCGGAGGGAGGTATGGGTTTCAAAGATTTGGTTAGATTCAATGAGGCTATGCTTGCCAAACAAATATGGAGGCTACAAACAGATAAGAATTCTCTTCTATTTAAGGTTTTCAACACAAAATATTTCCCTATAGGTTCAGTGTTTGAGGCAAAAAGCAAGAAGGGCTCCTTTGCTTGGCAAAGTATACTTAAAGTAAGGCATGTCATTGAGAAAGGGATGTTATGAAGGGTTGGTGATGGGTCATAGATTTGGGTATTCCAAGATAATTGGATTCCTGGATGTTTTCCAACCAAGGCAGTACCACTCACGCAGGATTGTGAAGATGATTCCACTGTTGGTTCACTTATAGACAAGACATCAATGGACTGGAATGGGCAAATGATTGATCAAAAAATTGCTCCTTATTTGGCTCAGAGAATTAAGGCTATCCCATTATGCAGAACGCTACAAGAGGACTGTATTGTATGGCCACAGAGTCGGGACGAAAATTATTTGATAAAGACCAGGTACCAGCTACTAGGAGAGCTGGAAAATAGGGAGGCTGCTTCGGGGTCCAACAGTGCTGATTTGAGGAATTTTTGGAAAGGAATTTGGAGTTTGAGAATCCCCAATAAGATAAAGCACTTTGGCTGGCGAGCTTGCACTGAATCACTCCCAACATTGGTGAATTTATATCGACGCAAAGTTGTAAGTTCACCGTTATGCAACTGTAAGAGAGCAAGTGAAACGGCTTTCTCGCTCTTTGGGATTGTGATACAGTGCTAGGTTGTTCGGGTCACAGGTTTAGTAAAATAAGAAGCCAATACCTGTGTGCAGTATCATTTGTAGATTTGGTGTTTTTTATAAGGCAGCAGGAAGAAAAAATGGAGCTGTTCTTGGTCGTTGCGTGGTTTATATGGAGCAGATGTAATAAAATGCATTTCAACAAGCAACACTTTCCACCTGAGAAGATTCTTGATGCGGCAGAAGCCTTGCTTGCTGACTTCCACAGGAATCCAGAATGTAGACCTGATAGAAAAAATGCTCTGACACAGCATTGAGTACCACCAGCTGAAGGCATTTACAAGGTGAAGTATGATGGTGCTTCCTTCGTGGATGAAGAAAAAGCAAGGATTGGAGCAGTGGTGAGGAACGAATTGGGTCAAGTTATGGGCTCACTAGCAGAGAAAATTGACATGCCGTCAACAGTGGAAGTGCTTGAGGTGATGGCAGCAAGGAGAGCAATGTTATTCATGGAGGAGTTGGGCTTGAGACATGCTATATTTGAAGGAGACTCGGAGCTTGTTGCAAAAGCATTAGTGGGTCACTGTCCAAACCGGTCTACTATTGGTCATATTATAAAAGACTTTAAGTCTTTAATGGGTTTGTTCCAAACTTGTTCTTTCTCTCATGTTAGGCGACAGAGTAACGCAGTAGCTCATGCTTTAGCTAGGAAAGCTAGAAAGTCTTTTCCTTTAACTGTATGAATGGAATCTATTCCACCAGATATTACCTATCTAGTTTACGTTGATGTAACATCATAATTTTTCCACACATGAATAAAGTGGATCCTTTTTCTTCTCAAAAAAAAAAAAAAAATATATATATATATATATATATATATATATATATATATATGCCCATTAATATGCATTATTACTCTTTAAATTGCTCCTGCCACTTTTACCGTTATTTGGTACATTACAATGCCTTATAGTTGAGATATGCCCAAAAAGGAGTCCATATATAAGTAAGCAGAGAGCACTATACTCTTTAAATTTTAAAAAATTTCAACCTTTGTGTGTAATAAATAAATTAATAAATAATTGCTCTAATAAAATTTTTTTTTTTCTTTTTAAAGGCCGGTTAACACTTAAATGTCCTGATCAAAAGCATCAATTATTTACAGTTGATATAAAAAGCATACCGTTTGGACTTCTATGGGTAACAGCCGATGGGTTGGATTCGTACTCATCTTCCATCTCACAGCGGTTACCTTCTACATTGCACTATAAATTTGGCCTGATGTTTATTGATTCACATCTACTCAATTTGAGATGTATATTATTTTCACCAACATGCTTTGATTGTCCATCGATTCCAACTATTTCATTTAGAATTGTAAATGAGATTAGTTTTGGGAATCGAAAGGGGGCACATAATCCAGTCTTGTGTAAAGTTTTGTGTGCCTTCTATTTCGAAGGTATACATTTTACCATTTAGTTTTGATTTTCCATCAATTCTAACTATTATCTTCTCTCTTGTTGTTTGTGTGGTTATTTTTGGCCTATCTTTTAAATATTTTGGCCATTTTTTCGTTTCTTTTTTATTTTTAAAAACTAACTATTGAAAGTTGCTGAGAAATATACAAAGATAAATAGAAAAATGACCATTAATGAAGTTAAGAAGAATGCAATTCTAACAATTTTCAGAAAAGGTACACTTGCTGCTAAATTTATTTAACAACAACAATGAGTTCATGATTGTCTTGTAAAGTTGCTACAGTTTTCTCCAAACGGGCCTAAACAAAATAAATCAAATGTATATTCGCTGATTTTGCACTTAACATGGCCATAAAATAAAATAAAAATGAACATAATAATAATAATAATAATAATAATTGTTGTTGTTGTTGTTGTTGTAGTAGTAGTATTACAATAATAATCATAATATTTTTATTATTATGATAGACGACGACAACAACAACAATAATAATAATAATAAGTGATTTTTAGCTTTTTAAAATATCACTCTTTAGTTTTAAACAATAAAATAAAAAAGGAAAAACTAAATAAAGATATCGATATCACTATACTTTTATTGACCATCTCGATCATAAATAAGATATTCGTCAATCCAAATTTGTGGTGCATTACTAGTTTTAGCAGCACCATATTTACGAATGATAATCATAGGCAGATTTATATTTGGAATTGGGCCAAAAACATTGCACCAATTATTTGTCAAGAGGAGTGTCAAATATATTCAATTACCCCAAATTAATATATAAATCAAAATACCCAAAACCTTTAGAATTTAGCAGTGTGGTTCTCCGCATACATTTGGAGCTTAGTAGTGTGCCAAGCAATTTGCCTCTTCACAAGTAAAGATTTCATTTTTTCCTTTTTTTTTTTTTCAATTTTTTGGAAAAAATATTTAAAAAAATTAATAAATTGAGTTTGATTTTGATTTTGTACGCTGTATCCAGTTTTAATAATGTTATTTAATAGATTCTCAAAAAAATTGTTAATAAATAATAAATTAAAAAAAATTAGAAAGATAATACCTTTTTCCTATAATTTTTATGCAGAATAAAAAATAATTAAAAAAACAGAATTGAACTTTTTAACAAAATTTTTATAGTCAACTTATAAATTTTTGCAAAAGGCTACCAAAAATAAAAATGAGCACAAACCTAAACAACAACATTAACATAACCATAATATAAATAAAATAATGTGATTTTTAGCTTTCTAAAATATGACATTTTGGTTTTAAACATATACAATACAAATAAAATAAAAGGGGAAAACTATATCAAGATATTAATATCACTATGGCTATAAAATAAAACCATGAACATAAACATAATTAATAATAATTGATGAGTCGGAAATTCATGATCGTCATTAAACTAAGATCGTCATTAACCAAGAGAAGACGTTACACATTTATTGCACTCATTGATGACAAAGCGTAACGGACGGAGTAATGGTCACAGAATGAGCTGTGAACTTTAGACAAAGATTTTGTAACGCATTAGCCGTTGAACATAAATACAACAATTCATTACCGTTAATTAGGCACGCAACTATAAAAGAGAAGGCAACAGAAGTTAAAGGTACACACAAAATACTCAACAAAAATCACTCTCTTGTCAATTCTCTCTAAGAATCTTTCTCCCTTACTAACTTAAGCATCGGAGGCAATTTGGCTAACGCCACACTGGCGTGTTACTCTTCCACCCAGTTCGTTTTACAGGTTTTCCTCTAACCGAGACGACCCCAATCATCGCTTCGTCCATTCATTATGACGAGGAGCTCAACTACTGATTTTTTGCATCATCAATTTGGCACCTTCTATGGGAGACGCTAATCATTTAATCCATCTTTTCCAGTGACAAAAGAGTTCCTTGAAGTACGAGATGGAGCTAGAAACTATACAACAGCAACAAATCCAAGCCCTCCTGGCTAATGTGGAAGAGCTGACTCGCTAGAATGAAAAGCTGCGAAAGACAATGGAATCCCAAAATGCAGAACGTCGGCAAACATGTGAAAACCAAAATGAAGAAGAATCAAACTCTCAAGCCAACAAGCGAGACAGGACCTCAGGAGAAGATTCCTCCAGGATGGTGAATGAGCTTCGCAACATGAGGAAGGTGATGGACGAGTTAAAAAGTGCCATGAAGGACAAAGGCGGGGAGAATTTGGATGGGATGATTCAAAGGACGAACTCACCATTCACTACTGAAGTACTGAACCATCCCTTCCCACCGAAATTTTGTCTCCCACAATTAGAGTCATATGACGGTTCCAAGGATCCATTGGATCACATTAAATCATTCAAGACATGGATGTTGTTGCAGATGTCCCCTGACGAGGTGACGTGCAGGGTATTCCCAATGACACTAAAAGAAGCAACCAGAGTACGGCTTAGCCAGATACCCCCATGAACTATTGCGGATTTTGAACAATTCAGCAAGGGTTGTTCGTCATTTCATTAGGGGGTAAAGACACAAGAAGCCAACCGGTCATCTTCTCAACATTCAACAGGCAGAAGGAGAATCACTAAGACAGTATGTTACTCGATTCAATAAGGAGCTACTGCAGGTATACAAAGCTAAAGATCAAGTCATCCTAACAACTTTCCAAGCAGGATTGCTACTCGGTAATTTTTGCTTCTCAATCACCAAAAGCTCACCAAAAAGAGTCGCGGAGTAACTCCGAAAAGCTCAAAAGTACATGAATGCAGAAGACGAGATGCTTGCAAAAGAAATAAAAGGAAAAAGGAAAAAGGATGAAGGAACAAGCATCAATCACGATAAGAAGAAAGAGACATAAAGTGTTGGGCAGACCATAGGAAAAAAGAAGGAACTTCCGGATAGGAAGCCAAAGTTCACTAACTTTACTCCCCTAATAATGCTAATAGAGCAAGCCCTGATGCAGATAAAGGACGATCCCTCCCTGCAATGGCCAAAGCCAATTAGTACCCCAACAGAAAGAAGAGACAAGAACAAGTACTATAGGTTCTACCAGGACCACGGGCCTTGCACCAATGAGTGTAGACATTTGAAAGACTAGGTGGAGACTTTATCTGGCAAAGGAAGTTATAGAAATATGTCAAGAAAATGGAGCCCTATAGATACCAACAAAAGGATGACAAAGACAAAGATCAAGAAGTAAGAGATAGTAAACCTCCTGCAGGAGAGATAAAGACGATCTCAGGAGGATTGATGGCAGGCGAAACGCTGAAGTCCCTAAAAAAATCCCATGAGAGAGAAATAAATAGTGTCCATTCACGGCTCCCTCCAGTGAAGATGCTAAGGAATGACAGAGCTGATATCGTCTTCTCAGAGAGAGACGATCGCAGCATTAGACAACCCCATGACGATCCACTGGTAATCATGCTCAGAGTAGAAGAATTCAACATCCACCGGGTACTCATTGACAACAAAAGCTCAGCAGATATCATCTATTTACTTGCATTTCAGCAGGTGAAACTAGACAAGAAAAGGATCAGGCCTTTCACTTCTCCTCTGGTGAGCTTCACTGGGGATAGAATCGTCCCTAGGGGCATCATCACTTTAACCGTGATTGTAGGCACTTACCCAACACAGATCACCAAGGAAATTGATTTCCTCTGCCCTTTAACATACAACATCATCTTGGGAAGGCCTGCACTCAACAGGCTGAAAGCAGCAATGTCAACATATTACTTAAAGGTGAAATTTCTAACAGCCCATGGGGTAGGGGAAATCAGAGGAGATCAAGTTCTGGCAAGAGAGTGCTACCAAACTGCCTTAGCATATGGGAAGAACCACACATGGGTGATTAATGAACTAGAGCACATCCCGAACCATCAAAAACACCACAAGAAGTTGAGGTAGTCCCAGGAGATTCGTCAAAGGTAATCAAGGTAGGATCAGCACTCCCAATTCTGGAGAAAGAGAAGATGATTTCCCTCTTAAGGGAAAATCAAGATGCTTTCGCCTAAAAACACGAGGATATGCCCAGAATTGATATGAAGGTCATACAAAATTGTCTCAATGTCAACCTAGAGTGCAAACTTGTACAACAAAAGCGGAGAATATTTGCACCAAAACATAACAAAGCAGTAACGGGAGAAGTAGAAAAGCTATTGGAAGCTGGTTTCATTAGGGAAGTTTTCTACCCAGATTGGCTAGCAAAAGTGGTAATGGTAAAAAGAGCAATGGCAAATGAAGGATGTGCATTGATTTCACAGACCTGAACAAAGCCTGCCCGAAGGATAGCTTCCCCCTGCTAAGGATTGATCAACTGGAAGATTCAACTGCTGGACACAAGCTCTTAAGTTTCATAGACGCATTTTCTGGATACGACCAGATCCTTATGGACGAAGAAGATCAAGAGAAGACCTCATTCGTCAACAGCCAGGGTTTGTACTGCTACAAAGTTATGTCCTTTGGATTAAAGAACACAGGAGCCACATACCAAAGATTGGTGAACCACATGTTCTCTCACCAAATTGGAAGGAATGTGGAAGTATATGTAGAAGATATGCTGGTGAAAAGTAAGGACGAAGGCAACCACTTGGACAATTTGAAAGAAACCTTCAACACACTACGTAAGTACAATATGAAATTAAACCCTGCAAAGTGTGTTTTTGCTGTTGCTTCAGGGAATTTTTGGGATTCATGGTGTCCTAACGAGGCATAGAAGCAAATCCAGACAAAGTAAAGGCTATCATCAAGGTCAAATCACCAAAAACAATGAAGGAGGTTTAGAGCTTGACAGGAAAGGTCGCAGCTCTAAACAGATTCGTCTCCAAGGCAAAGGACAAGTGCATGCCATTCTTCAAGGTCTTGAAAAAGGCCTTTCAGTGGACTGACGAATGTGAAGAAGCCTTTGAAAAATTAAATGATAGGTCAAGAATGTATTGACCCCTTGTGATGAATTAACCAATTAATTAGTCAAGTTGATTAATTAATCTGATTATCATGCAATATGTGTGGTAGTACAAACAAATCACCAACTAAGTTAATATGTAACAGAAAATAAAGTTGACACGATGATTTGTTTACAAATAGAGAAAACCTTCAAAGCAAAACCCTACCGGGTGATTTTAAGGTTACCACTCCCGAGAATCCACTATTATCACAACAAACGGTTACAAGTAAAGGATCCTAGTACCTTATACTAACCTACAGTTGAACCCTTACCCCAATACCAAATTGGACTTGTTTTGTAGTGACAATCTCTTCTTTTCAATGCACGGCTCCTCGTACGTGACTAACTAATTGATGCACAGATTCGAGTACGTGACTAACCACCAACTTGGGAAGGATGTTGGCTGCAAAATTCTTCAGTTCATTAACACGATGAAGATCATAAAGCTCCTTGGTTACAAAACCCTACAGCGTACAAACGCAACAGCTTCTTCAAAAGAAAGATGAACTAGGGCAAATTGTCTCCGGTCACGAAATCCTTGTGAAAAACCTTTGCATCAAGTTGCACTCACTTGCATCATCTGTGACTACCTTTAAAATAATCCTTATATATGTTTAGGGTTGTGAGAAAAGAAAGCCTAAACAACTATACATGGATTTGTGTGAAATTAGATCTGAAAAATTGATTTTTGTAAATCTCGATAGATAGGTTATCTATCGAGCAGCTGTCAAGCATCGAGCTGAACATGCCTTTTAAATCTCGATAGATGCTAGCTATCGAGTTTTAAAATGCAGCACTTCTTCACTTGATCCTTGGATAGATTTGAATGGCTTTAACACTTGGACTTGAACTCTTGTTCCTTGAAGCATTAAAACATCCTAGATCTACCAAATTACAAGTAAAGTGCGTTTTGTCAAAACCCTACAGCAGACAAATGCAGCAGTTTCTTTAAGAGAAAGATGAACTAGGGCAAATTGTCTCCGGTCACAATATCCTTGTGAAAAACCTTTGCATCAAGTTGCACTCACTTGCATCATCTGTGACTGCCCTTAAAATAATCCTTATATATGTTTAGGGTTGTGAGAAAAGAAAGCCTAAACAACTATACACGGATTTGTGTGAAATTAGATCTGAAAATTTTATTTTTGTAAATCTCGATAGATAGGTTATCTATCGAGCAGCTGTCGAGCATCGGGCTGAACATGCCTTTTAAATCTCAATAGATGCTAGCTGTTGAGCTTTAAAATATAGCACTTCTTCACTTGATTCTTGGACAGATTTGAATGGCTTTAACACTTGGATTTGAACTCTTGTTCCTTGAAGCATTAAAACATCCTAGATCTACCCAATTACAAGTAAAGTGTGTTTTGTCAAAGGATTAGCCAATACTAGATGACATATGTTTTTAACATGATTCACATATGTCCGAACAATCTCCCCCTTTTTCATCCACAACAAACAAATGAAAATATGAGAGAAGTCATAAATCACTCAACTCATATTCACTTGTTGAATACAATAAAATCTATCCTAACACAAATTCTTGAAAAACTTTGCAAGAAGAGAGTTCATGGCAAGAAAGACTTTAACAACCTGTATTTCTGAAACACTTTAAACAAAACTCATCACAGCATCTTAGTGTGAAACAGAAATAAAAGATTGCATACACTAAATAAGAACCATGTGCATAAAGAGAGAAAAGAAACAACACATGAATAGATAGGTGAAAGAATGTAATAACAACCTTAATATATATATCGAAATGAGTACAAGGTTTGCTATCACAATGTAAGAATAAAGTATCCAAAAAGAAAAGAAAAGAAAAGATACAAAAAGTCCTCACTACATCCTTCAAAGTATAAACACTCCCCCTAATAATAATATCTCTTATACTAACTCTCCTCTTAAGTACATGACTACTCTCATACCCAAAACTACTCCCCCCTTTTTGTCACAAATGACAAAGGGTAAATCATTAAGAAGCAGTCATCTCCTCATCACCGGAAGAGCTAGCACCATCATCCTCATCAGCATCATCACTACCAAAGCCATCATCACTCTCTTCCTCTGAAGCTTGTGGAGATGGAGATGAAGAAGCAGTGAAACCACCCATAACAGCCTGTCGTCGTGCGATACGACCAACACAGGTGTTCACCCGACACAACTCATCACTGAGAGTGCCAAGGCGAGCATCCATGCACACAAGCTGTGCCATGATGGCCTCGAGAGGCACTCCACCCGCGGAAAAGGAAGGAGCGGAAGAAGCCAAAGGAGTCGCCGTCTCAATCCGTGGCCACTTCGGTCGAAGCTGGGTCTTGCTCAGTCGAACGGTCGCTGCGTCTATGGCATATATGACAGGAAAGTGTGTAGACTCAGGATAGGAGACAGAAAAATGGCAGAGAATCCACGTGATAGCCGAAGGGAAAATGAGCTTATCACGGGTCACCATATCCCTATAGATATCTATAAAGGAAAGTATGAAGTGAGAGGGAAAGTTAATAGTAAGCCCCTCAAGGAGGGAGAAGAAAAGGCGAGCACGAGGCTCTATAATGGAGTTATAGTGAGATAATGGATGGAGAACGAATGTCATCACCATGTTAAGGAACCTTGGACCTTTAACAAAGGCTGAGCAAGGGGTGTTTTGACAGTCACCCCAAGATGAAGGTGTCCAGAATAGAGACATGAGTTCGTCTTTGAACACAGTTCTAAGACGATCACAGCCGGGGTAATCAGTAAACTCTACCCTCAAAACATGTAGCACCTTAGATATAAGATCTAGAGTGACCACAATGCGCGTATCTCAAATGCGAGTGATAAAATGAGGTATAGAATAATCGAATCTGCGCATATTGGAATAAAAATCTTGTATGATCATAGAAAGACAAGTGACCAGGATGCCACAAAGTGACTCCCAAACCCTACTATAGATGATAGTGGGAAGGTCAATATCGAAAAAGTCCGATAGGATGACTTAGCGTTTCGAATGAATGCCTCGTCGGGGAAAGTTCTCTGAAAAGTCCTTACGGGCTTTATCATCATGGAACCTGACATGAGTGGGGTTAAGATTAACAAGGGAAGAAGAAGAAGATGCCCCAAAAATAAGAGGGTTCCAGGACAGAGTAGACTTACGTTTAGGTGTCATTAAACAACTAACCGAAAGAAAGAAAGAGAGAGAGAGAGAGACAAGTAAAAAAGTACCAACACAGATCAATATCAATAAGATAAAGATACAAAAATGGTACTTATGCATGAAAAATGCATAAACGTGTGACATGCAAAAGTAAAAACATCATGGGCTCAACCCAATCCAATCTTACCAACACACATGATTTCAACATAGTAAACACACATCTAAAATGCATGAAACATTGTTAAAAATGCCAATGTGATGCAATGCATGAACATTGAAGATCATATAAACAAAACCCATCCCAAAAATTGCACAAAAACTTCACCAATTTTGAAAAAACCCAAAAATTTTTCAAAAACCCCAAAAGTTAGGTTAGAATGAATGAAATGCATGATAAAATGATAGAAAAGAGATCATACCAGGGAGAAAAAACAACCTTAAGGCCGAAGATTGAGTGGGGAAGAGGTTTAGAGTGAGAGAAGTGTGTTTGGGGAGGTGAAGAGTAAGAAACAATCAAGAGAGATCAAGAAAAATGAGAGAAATGTCGCGCTGAGCCTTTATATAGGAAGCCAGGAATCTCGATGGATCGAAAGGTGTTGAGAGGTGTCAAGCTTTAAATCTCTCCAAATGGAGCTATCGAAGAGCTATCGAGAGGTGTCCACAACAAAGTGACCTTGATGGATCGAGAAGCTATCGAGCATACAGAAAGTTTCTCGATGGATCGAGAAGTTGTCGAGAAGCTATCGAGACAAATTCTCAAAAACTTCGATGGATCAAAATTACAATAACAGCTATTGAGAAAGAAAGATCAAGAGGCTCGATAGATAGCCTAGCTGTCGAGAGGTATCGAGATGTCGAGATTGCTTAAAAACAGTTTTTCAAGGAAGAGAAAAACACAAATATGAATGCAATCAAGCATGCTACTCAACCAAAGACGCAAACAACTTTTTAAACTCTCAAAAACATCTCTCAACAAGAAAATGTCAAGCATTTAGATCCAAAACACACACACACTAAACAAGTCTAACCAATTTTATATTTCAAAAATAAGTCAAGACAGTTTAGTGAGCATACATTAACACATGCATTTCTTATGATGGCCAAATCATATTGTACCTACACATGTATCAAGAGTAGCAAAGAATATTACGTGTTGTGTGTAAAAAATATCACAAGATTGCATAAGTGTCTACATGTTATAACGATTTGAGATATGAGAAAATCAATTTCACTCACACACAATCATAACTGCTTGATGGGGACTATCATTTTTGAGATACATCCTATAACTCCCACATCTCCTAGAAAACACGCTTGCAATCATACATAAATCATTTTTATTCTTTTTGCTTTTATTTTTCTTTGCATATTTTCTTTTGTAAAGCACATCATGCATGGGCATATAAGAGAGAAAAAAGAAATACCCAATTATGTTAAGCTTTTGACATCGCACTTTTACTATGATGAAGCATACAAATGTCATTTCATGATTGGCGGGCAACAATGGTGAGATGATTATTTATGCCTTTCTCTTAGGATTTTATAGTCCTTCCCATCAAAAAGAGTGATATGAGTGTTAAATACGAGAAATTAGTTAATCTTACTCATCACAAACACGAGCCACAAAACTCACTTGCTTAGTTGTGCATAGAGATGCTCATCTAAGCTACAAAAAATACAAAATTTAGAAAACTTTATTTTAATGGCCATCCAAGGTACACAAGTACCAATGTACACAAAATACACATTGTTTTTGTATTTTTCTAATTTTTCAATTTCTTTTATGAAAAAAAAAAAAAACAAAACAAAACTGAAAACAAACAAAAAAAACATGTTAAACAAAGCATAGTATAAAAACTAGACTGACTCAAAACATGAAAGCAAAACACACAAGTAATGCAATAAACATAAAAGAGGGAGAGAGAAAAGGTGACTAAATCATTTTGAGCCTTTTTCCTTCCACACCTTGGAAGAACCTTTCCATTTTGCAAACCCTTGATCCGGCAGTGAGGGGGAAGAATTGAAACCGTTCAAGTTTGAAAGGAACATGAGGGCTTTAAGAAGATCTCTAAGAGGAGCAAGAGAGGAAGGAAACTAATTTTGGTTTCCCGATGAGATCATATTGTTGCTCTATTGAGTGGCTAACCACTTATGACAATTAGGTTGAGTATATCCAGTCGCTCCACAGTGATGACAGAGATGCTGCTTCTTTTGTTTAGACTTTTGGGTATTGCCCTTCTTAGCCCTAGGGTTTTAGTCTCTTTCTTATCTAGCTTAAGGGGTGCTCCTAAGATAGATTTACCCTTATCTATGTTTTCACTAGCTAAAGCAGTTTTGACTTCATTGTTCTCAAATTCAACATTATTAGGCGGTGAAACAAAAACAGTAGTACTAAAAGAAGCAATATTATGAGAAGAGAAATTATACCCTAAACCGGTTTGATCAAAAGAAGATTTTTGAAAGCTGAGCATCTCGTCAAGCTTAGCACTTGAAGTCCTCTCCAACTGAGCTCTGACTTGGAACAGCTCTACCTCAAGCTTCTTTGTCTTCTCAGCCAAAAAATTGTTCTTAAACCGCAATGCTCCAATAGTCTGATTTGCTTCATCAAACTTTGTGGAAAGCTCTTCTCGATCAAGTTTCACATTACTCAGTTTTTTGGTGGCCAGCCTATATAGTTTCTCATGCTTCTTAGAAACCTTGTACAATTTTTCATAGGCTATATGGATATCATCTTGATCATCCATTTTTTCAAACTTAGAATCCACCAAGTCCTCTTCATCATCTACAATTTTTGAACCCCTATCAGTAGGATCAACTGTAGCAGTGAAGGCATTTAGGATTTCATCATCCTCATTGTCATCTAAATCATCCTCAGGCTCGATGTCACTCAAGGTAGCAACAAGGGCCTTGCTTTTCCCAATGGTCTTGAGATAAGTTGGGCACTCTTGTTTCATGTGTTCAAAACCTTGATACCCAAAGCACTTTGGTCCGAAGGGAACAGTGTATTGACCACCATCCTTAACATCCTTCTTCCTTCTATCTTGGTACTTGAACTGAGACAAACTGGACCACTTGCGGTCTTTGTCAAATCCTTTAGCATTGGCATTCTTCAAAAACTTTTTAAATTGCCTTGTAATGTTGGATTTCATTTTAGAATCTTCATTGTCTGAAGACTCATCTGTGTCACTGCTCTTAACCTTCAGTGCCATGCAATTTCCCTTGTTTAATTTCCTAATCCTTGTCAAACCCAACTCATAGGTCTGCAGATTACCAACCAGCTCTATCAAAGGAATTTTTTCAATATCCTTTGATTCCTCAATTGCAGTGATCTTGGCATGAAATCTCTCAAGTAGAGATTTGAGCACCTTTCTAACAATCTTGGGTTCGGGAATGGTTTCCCCAAGATTGAAGGCTGAGTTCACTATGTCCTTGAGCTTAGCATAGAACTCATTGAATAACTCATCCTCCTCCATCTTGTTCTCTTCAAAGCTTTTAGTAAGCCTCTGAAGTTTTGAATCCTTGATAACCTTAGTTCCTTCATAGGTTGTCTGGAGGATGGTCCATGCTGCCATCGCAATTTCAATAGAGGATATCTTCTTAAACTCTTCATTCATAACTGCACTGAATAATGCATTCAAAGCCCTACTGTTGAAGTTAGCCGCTTTGATCTTAGCATCATCCCAATCAGCCGGCATTTCCTTTTGCTTAGTCCAGCCTATCTACACAGCTTACCACACTTTTTCATCTAATGACTGCAAGAAAGCTCTCATGCGTACTTTCCAGTATGCATAGTTAGTGCCATCAAATAAATGAGGTATAATTAAAGATTGTCCTTTATTCATGACAAACAGGGGTCAATGGATCACACAGCAAAGATTAACCCTAATTAGAGTGTGCCCACTCTGATACCACTTGATAGGCCAAGAATGTATTGACCCCTTGTGATGAATTAACCAATTAATTAGCCAAGTTGATTAATTAATCCGATTAACATGCAATACGCATGGTAGCACAAAAAATTCACCAACTAAGTTAATATGCAGCGGAAAATAAAGTTGACACGATGATTTGTTTATGAATAGGGAAAACCTCCAAGGCAAAACCCCACCGAGTGATTTTAAGGTCACCATTCCCGAGAATCCACTATTATCACAACAAGCAGTTACAAGTAAAGGAATCTCGTACCTTATCCCAACCTACAGTTGAACCCTTACCCTAATACCTAATTGGACTTGTTCTGTAGTGACAATCTCTTCTTTTTAAT
Source organism: Quercus glauca (assembly GCA_023736055.1). Lineage (NCBI taxonomy): Eukaryota > Viridiplantae > Streptophyta > Magnoliopsida > Fagales > Fagaceae > Quercus > Quercus glauca. The sequence goes on along the minus strand of CM043324.1, from coordinate 25,551,692 downwards.
GCACGGCTCTTAGTACGTGACTAACCAATTGATGCACAGATCCGAGTACGTAACTAACCAATACGATGAAGATCACAAAACTCCTTGGTTACAAAACCCTACGGCATACAAACACAGCAACTTCTTCAAGAGAAAGATGAACTAGGGCAAATTGTCTCTAGTCACAATATGCTTGTAAAAAACCATTGCATCAAGTTGCACTCACTTGCATCATCTGTGACGGCCCTTAAAATAATTCTTATATATGTTTAGGTTTGTGAGAAAAGAAAGCCTAAACAACTATACACTGATTTGTGTGAAATCAGATCTAAAGAATTGATTTTTGTAAATCTCGATAGATAGGTTATCTATTGAGTAGCTGTCGAGCATCGGGCGAGCATCAGGCTAAACATGCCTTTTATGATCACGTCCAGCGGAAGCAATCACCTCCAGAGACGAGGTAAAGGAAGGAAGACGCTTAGCAGGTGAATGGGCGGAGGGAGAAGTCACTACAGGATCATCCTTGGAAACGTCGCCTACCTTCGAGCGCTTCCTCAAAAGGTGACAATGAGGCCCCACTAATGAGGCCACCTTTTGCCTTTTTCTCTTAAGGTTCGGCCAACTTTTTTTACTAAATCTGGTTGTCATTCCTGAAAGGAAGGAGAAACTATAAAAAAAAATTAAAAAAAATTAAAAAGAAAAAAGAAAAAAGAAAAAAGAAAAAGAAAAGAAGGAATAGAGATTGGAACACTTACTCTTTTTCACAACTTCAAGATTTCTCCGGACCTTACTCGACAGGTCCGTACCCAAAAAATGAAGGAATAGCGATTGGGGAGAGACGAGCTCATCAAAATCTGTAACAGTCTCCAAGTATTCTTTCACCTTCTCAACACGACGATGATATCTCTTCTTCAGACGAGGGCGTTGAGGAACTGCAAAAAACAAGCATGTCACATACCACCGTCACTCACAAAGAATAAAAAATAAAAGAAAGACGCACTAGAAACAGGGGATCCCCAACTACAAAAAAACTTGGGGGCTTCATCCAGGTCCTCACCAAGGACGAACTCCCAACCATTGCCAGAGACAAAAAAGAAATTTGGTTTCCAATTTCAAAGAGACGATGGATAGTCAAGTATTAACCTAAAAGCCCCATCCCACAGTTTAAATTCATAGTAGCTAGGGTCTTTGGATTTTCTCAGATGATAAAAGTGAAGGAATTCATCTTTCTTGATGAAATCCCCGTCATTGGCAGACATCCACACCACCATACAAGAAATGACGATCTGCCAAGAGTTAGGCACTAATTGTGCTGAAGCAAGATGCAAGTACACAAAAAGTTCCCTAACAAAAGTGTGAACGGGAAGACGAAGCTAGTAAAGTCTACCTTATAGAAACAGACTTCGTCAGCATAAGAGTTACAGGCCATATCCTCGCCACTAGGAATCCTAATCCTTACCGAAGTAGGAAACTGAAACCTATCCCTAATCCGCTTCTCATCTTTTCCAGAGAGGGCAAATGGGATGTTCCAAGCTTTATAAGGAGTGGAAGGGGAAGTAACTTCAGGAATCACACGATCATCAGACGAGGATAACGCTGTCTCCAACTCACTAGACCTAACCTCCCTAGACATTTTTAGGAACCGGGCTACCCTAGCAGAATGAGAAACCAGAGGAAATAAAGAAGAAAGGACAACCCTATATTGACAGTCCTCCCCCATGAAGAAACTAACCCACTTGAGGCACTCTCCCTCTACAACCTCAAGTAAACAACCTAAGCAAGCAAAAAGAAAAGCTACTGAGAGGCAATTGACCCTAACTGAAGAATAATCTACCATGGAAGAACAGGAAAAGAGAAAGGAGCACGAAGAACTTACCTAGAAACACAGAACTGAAAAAGGCTTGAAAGAGAGGCAAACCCAAAAATGCCAACTAGACAAGGAAGGAGTACGAAGAAAAAGGAACAGGAGGGAAAAATGCGAGATAGATCGCTAAAATGTGCATAGGAAAACCGAGAAAAATCTTCACGTCGAACGCATCCTTACCATACATGTGGCACTCAACTGGTCAAACATCAACTCATCATAAATGCGCCGTACACAGAATACGAAGCGTTAGACAGATATGTTCATATCTCGTGTAACAAAAGAAAATTCAAATAAGGGGGCAACTGATGAGTTGAAAATTCATGATTGTCATTAAACTGAGATCGTCATTAACCAAGAGAATGAGCAACGGTCGCATGTTGATGACAAAGCATAACGAGTGGAGCAACGATCACAGAATGAGTTGTGAACTTCAGACAAAGATTTTGTAACGCACTAGCCATTGAACATAAATACAACAATTCATTTCCTATTAATTAGGCACGCAACTATAAAAAAGAAGGCAACAGAAGTTAAAGGTACACACAAAATACTCAACAAAAATCACTCACTTGTCAATTCTCTCTAAGAATCTTTCTCCCTGACTAACTTAAGCATCGGAGGCAGTTTGGCTAACGCCACATTGATGTGTTACTCTTCCACCCAGTTCGTTTTGCAGGTTTTCCTCCGACCAATATGACCCCAATCACAGCTTCGTCCATCCGCTACAACGAGGAGCTCAACTGCTGATTTTTTGCATCATCAATAATAATGATAATTATAATAATTGCTATTGTTATAATAATAATAATAAGTGATTTTTAGCTTTCCTTTTTTTTATATACAAATTTTTAACTTTCTAAAATATCAATCTTTGGTTTTAAACATATGTCACTCAATAAAAAAAGGAAAAACTAAATCAAGATATTGATATCACTATACTTTCATTGACCATCTTGATCATAAATAAGATATTCGTTGATCCAAGTCTATGGTGCATTACTAGTTTTGATATAATTGTTGGAGTAATGTGCCGTGACCTTATGGGTGAGTCATTTTTAATCTTATAATTGTTAAGCATGCCACTAAGTTTAAGTAATGTAATGTCAAATTTGAGATAAACACTCTAAATTTTATAAAAAAATTTAACATTTTTGCTAACTTATCTTTTGAATTCTTGAGAGAAATTGTATTTGTTTTGATTTTGGTAGACAACAACTATATTACATTTGTGATTGTCCTTATAATAAATGAAAATATGATTATCAATTACATTACTATTTATTAAATTAGTCCAAATTGAAAAAAAAAAATTAATGAGACCACCCTAAAAACAACGCATGGGATCCGCGATTAGTATGTTATAAAAGTTGGATTCTCAAATTGGAAGATGCATGAAGCAGTAACACATGTTACTTTCTCAAAACATGCTATGATGAAACATATCACATACGATAAATTTATGTGGTGATTTGGACAAATAATGTAACATGAAAACTCCTATAATAAGTAAGAAGATTAAAATGTGTAGAATAAGATTCTAATCTAATTAGATTTCATTTCGAATATTAATTGATCGTTATGTTTGAGAATATAATGATTAATATTCTTTGAATGTGAGGGTTGTTCATACTTTATCTGAAGGGTTTAATTTGGCCCCCTATTCTTTCATTGTCTTTCGCCGAGATTAAAGAAAAAATATATTCATGTTATTTCTACGCCTTCCAATCGATCTGAACAACATATACGGATCCTCTTAACTCCTTTTTTTTTATTTTATTTTTATTTTTATTATTATTACCAATGGAATATCCTTAACTATTTTATTAAATGGTAAAATGTATACCTTCAAAATAGAAGGCTCACAAACCTTTACGCTAGACTAGATTATGAGCCCTCCTTTCGATTCCCTAAACTAATCTCATTTACAATTCTAACTATTGTCTTCTCTCTCTCTCTCTCTCTCTCTCTCTCTCTCTCTCTCTCTCTCTCTCTCTCTCTCTCTCTCTCTCTCTCTCTCTCTCTCTCTCTCTCTCTCTCTCTCTCTCTCGGGTTATTTTTAGCCTATCTTTTAAATAATTTGGCCATTTTTTCATTTCATATTGATTTTACAAAAATAACTATTGAAAACTTGCTGAGACATATACAAAGATAAATAGGAAGATGACCATTAATGAAGTCGAGAAGAATGCAATCCTAACAGTTTCCAAACATGCTACTAAATTTATTTAGCAATAATAGTGAGTTTATGATTATCTTGTAAAGCTGCTACAGTTTTCTCCAAAAAGCCTAAATAAAATAAATAAATATATATACACTAATTTTGTACTTAACATGGCCATAACATAAAAACATGAACATAAATATAATTAAAAATAATAATGATAATAATAATACTATTATTATTATAATAATGATAACAACAACATTATCGTCTTCTGAAAATATCACTCTTTGGTTTTAAACATATCACTCAAATAAATAAATAAAGGAAAAAACTAAATAAAGATTTTGATATCACTATACTTTTATTTACCATCTCGATCATAAATTTTTAAATCACTATACTTTTATTGACCATCTCGATCATAAATGTCACGCCTCAAACCCAACCAAGAGGGTTAAGCACGCAACAATAGCTGCACAGTTACAAGGTTTTCACCTAACGAGCATGCAAGGCCTTCAAAGAGCATTAATAAACCTCAACAATTGACATATTAGATCAAGTCCAATTGAGTACAAAAGTCCAACTATAATAATAATGATCCAACATCACAAAGAAATGGCAATCTAAATCTTTTAAGACTAAGAGTCTAAACTAAAGATAATTTTTAAACATAAAAGTCCAAATCTTATTCCAATGATTCCTAAACTTCCCTCATATGCACATCCCAACGGAAGCCTAATCACGTGCTACTATGACTATGGTCATGCTATATCCCCGTAACAAGGCATTAGATTCAAATGAAACTAGTTTCATGCTAATGTATATCACCTATTAGCTAAGTCCAGAAACACGATAGGCTCATGATGCCCAGATAGAACTAATTTTGGTACCAATTTTGATGGAAAAATAACATGCGCAGCGGAAAAATTTAACGGATCTACTTAATTCGCAATTGATAACATGTGGTATGTAAATTTCAGAATATATGATCAAGAGAGTGTACCTTGATATGGTGAAATTCAAAACCGAAAATCAGAAGCACTTGGGAATACTTTTAATCTTCACTCCAATTCCACTTGATGCCTAAGAAGTGTGGTCTCTCAATCAATTATGTGTGTTCTAGAGCGAATCAAAGAGAGTGTCTCTTCCTCACATACATTCCATTTCATTCATTGTACATCAAATTTTGTATGTTTCTCTCTACATAACTGATTATCTAATTGGATTAGCCTTTGGAGCCTTTCCAATTGGGCTTTAGTGTGTGGCTTGGAGTGGGACCAAAAGGGAACAAATAAAACTCTAGCTCCAATGGGCTTTGGACTTTTTTGTCAACTCTTGAGAAGTCTAAAGTTACCATTAACTATATTTAATACCACTATATAAATATAGTTGCACTCTAGGCCTTATTAATAAATTATATCCCAAGATTTTATTGTACATACAACCCCTTCATAAAATATTCGTAGTAATACAAAATCATGAATATAGACTACTACTTTGTGAATTACTACATCTTAATCCTTGAGTACCCGGTTTAATCCTTTAATGTTATTCATCATATATTTATGAAATCTAATTTCATAAATATATACTTTAGTCTTACTAAAGTGGTTAGGCCTAACTCTCTGAATAACAAACTCATTAAACTTATCTCAAGAAAATATTTTATATCTCCGTTAAGAGATTATGAATTCCATTTTGAGAATATATGTTCCATCAACACTAAATGTGGCTGCCCAACATACTGAGATTTTGACCGTTACTTTAGATCTCACTCCTGATATATCAAAGTAACCTACACTTCATGATCAAATCCATTATTCTCTCAGGATTAAGAGTTCATGTAAATTTAAGTCGTGAGATTTATTATTCAATTAATAGTCATTAGAAGAATAATAAATCTCATAACAGTCCAGTTTAATATGTCTTAACTCTTAAAACATATCAACATATCAACTAGAAGTCACCACTTCCATGATCAAGACAAATCATCTTAGTTGATATATTATAGTCTTCACAGATGAAATGCCCAATTTCATCACCGATTACGAACCAAATTCTAAGTTTACAAAGAATTTGTAATTTATATCTTCTGTGACTAAATCACATAAATCACATACTATGCATCTCATGGACTATATGATAATGTCCGAATATTCATGTTATCATTATTTCAGATGATAATAAAACAACTTTATTAATCACAATATTAAGTAATACATCATGTCTTACATAATATCATAAATAATATCATACATAGCATCATACAATAGAATTTAAGGGCATTAATCCCAACAATCTCCCACTTGTCCTAAAGACTATTGTGCACTAATCTAACTCTCATTCCCTCCAAATGCGACTCGAAGGTCCTTTAAGGCAAGGCTTTGGTAAAGGGATCTGCTAGATTATTTGCACTTTCAATCTTTGCTACCACCACACCTCCACGAGCAATAATATCTCTAATGATGTGATACTTTCTCTCGATATGTTTTCCTTTCTTATGGTTCCTTGGATCTTTTGATTGTGCAACTGCACCACTATTGTCGCAAAACAATGTGATGAGCACTTGTTCCATTCTCATTACATCAAAATCAGAAAGGAATTTCTTGAGCCATACAGCTTCCTTTGTTGCTTCACAAACAACAACTTATTCTGCTTCCATGGTGGAGTCTGCAATGCAAGATTGCCTTACACTCCTCCAAGTTATGGCTCCACCTCCCAAGGTGAATACACATCCTGATATGGACTTTCTGAAATCTAGATCCGATTGAAAGTCTGAATCTGTATAGCCAATGGGAATCAAATCCTCACAACGGTAAACAAGCATATAATCTCTTGTTCTCCGTAGATACTTGAGAATATGCTTTACAACTTGCCAATGTTGTGGTCCTGAATTTGATTGATATCGGCTGACCATGCCAACTGAATAACAAATATCTGGTCTAGTACAAAGCATAGCATACATGAGACTTCCCACTGCAGAAGCATAAGGAACTTGTCTCATTATTGCAACTTCCTCTTGAGTCTTAGGCCTTTAGTCATCAGACAAAGGAACTCCATGTCTGAAAGGAAGTAATCCTTTCTTGGAGTTTTGCATGCTAAACCGTTCTAGAACCTTATCTATATATCCAGCTTGTGATAAGCCTAACATCTTATTCTTGCGATCTCGTCAAAGCTTGATCCCTAGAATAAAATTAGCCTTACCCAAGTCCTTCATATCAAATTAGCTTGACAACCAAACCTTTACTGATAACATTACCCCTACATCATTTCCAATGAGTAGAATATCATCAACATAAAGCACTAGGAACATTACCACTTTATCTTGATGTCTTTTGTACACACATGGTTCATCAAGATTTTGTTCAAAACCAAATGATTTGATTGCTTGATCAAATCTGATGTTTCATGATCTAGATGCTTGCTTAAGTCCATAAATGGACATTTTCAACTTGCATACCATATGCTCTTGGTTCTTTGCTATAAAACCTTCCGGTTGCATCATATAGATTTCCTTTTTAAGATTACCATTAAGAAATGCAGTCTTGACATACATTTGCCAAATCTCATAATCATAATGAGCAGCAATGAATAAGAGAATTCTGATAGATTTAAGCATGGCTACTGGTGAAAAGGTTTCTTCATAATCAGTAGCTTTTTTTTGTGTATACCATTTCGCCACTAGCCTTACTTTAAAGCTTTCAAACTTTCCATCTATCCCTCTCTTCCTCTTATAAACCCATTTGCAACCAACAGGTTTAATGTCGTTAAGCGCCTTTACAAGATCCCAAACTTGATTAGAATACATGGAATCTAATTCAGATTTCATAGCTTTGACCCAATGATGTGCATCTATATCATTCATTGCCTCTTCATAAGTGTAGGGATCCGATTCAGCCTCTTCTGAGATAGCTTCATAAGTTTCTCCCAAACCTATGAATCTTATAGGAGGCCGAAAAATTCTCTCACTACAACGAGGCATCTGTGTACTAGACATCTCATAAGTAGTATCTTGTGGTGTATCTAATATAGCCACATCATCCCTAGTTTCATCCATTGGTTGTTCTTTTATAGGTTCATTCATTTCAGCCAACACAACTCTACTTCTAGGAGTAAAATTATTCATATAGTCATTTTCCAAGAATTAGCATTTGTACTAACAAAAACTTTATTATCCTTACGACTGTAGAATAAATAACCCCTAGTTTCTTTTGGATAACCAACAAGCAAACATACTTCTGATTTTGGTTCCAATTTATCAGGCTTCCCTTTTAACACATATTCTGGTCAACCCCAAATGTGAAGATATTTCATACTAGGCTTACGCCCACTCCACAATTCCATGGGTGTTTTGGGAACAGATTTTGATGGAACTAAATTCAAAAGATATATTGCTGTATTTATGGCATAACCCCAAAAAGAGATCAGTAAAGTTGAGTAACTCATCGTGGACCTAACCATTTCTAAAAGAGTCCTATTCCTTCTTTCCACTACACCATTCTGTTGGGGAGTTCTAGGTGCAGTCAATTGGGATATAATTCCATTTTATGTTAAGTAATCCTTGAAATCCCCAAGAAGGTATTCACCACCACAATCAGATCAAATGGCTTTTATGCATTTACCCAATTGATTCTCAACTTCAACCCTAAACTCTTTGAACTTTTCAAAGGCTTCGAACTTCCATTTTATTAGGTACACATAACCATATCTTGAGTAATCATCGGTAAAAGTGATGAAGTACTCATAACCTCCTTTTGCTTGGGTTGACACAGGACCACACACATCCATATGAACTAATTCAAGTAATTCTTGGGCTCTTCTACCTTTTGCATTAAAAGGTCGTTTGGTCATTTTGCCTTCTAAACAAGATTCACAAACTAGAAATTCATCAAAGTCCATGGGCTCTAAGAGTCCATCTTTGATCAGTTTTTGAATTCTGTTTAAATTAATATGACACAAACGCAAGTGCCAAAGATATGCATCATTAGTAGAAGGAAACTTTCTCTTTAATGATTTTACATGAGAGTCATTATCTAATTCAGAATTATATAATTCATGCTTATTAGGAGTTAAAATATAAAGACCATCCACAATATTGTCAAAACAGATAAACATTTTACCCTTCTTTATTACAACATTGTCTTTAAGGATAACACAATATCCATGTTTATCTAAATAAGTTGCAGAAATCAAATTCCTACGAACATTAGGTACATACAGACAGTCTTCTAATATTAAAACTCTAGATTCAAAACACAAATTAAAAACACCAACAGCTACAACCGGAATCCTGCTCCCATCAGCCAAAGTAAGAAACAATTCCCCTTGTTTAAACTTTTTGGTCTCCTGAAACCCCTGCAAAGAATAACAAATATGATTAGTACAACCTGAATCCACACACCAGGAATCTATGGGATTTTATACCAAACATATTTCAAGGAGGAAAGAACTATTCATACCCTTATTATTGGCAGCCTTGAATTTTGGACAATTCCTCTTCCAATGTCCTTTCTCACCACAATGGAAACATTTTCCTTTGAGCTTCTTTCCTTTGTCAGCAACCCCTAAGACAATCTGTTTACCCTCTTGCTTGGTGAAGTCCTTCTTCTTCTTCTTCTTACCCTTGCCTTTCGGCTTAGGTTGAGAAGTAGAAGTTTCACCCACATTGGGTTCAACATTAGAAGTACTAAGGATGCCTTCCGCTGCTACCAATTCATTCATTAATTTAGACAAAGAATAAATCTTTTTGTTCATATTATAATTAAGTCTGAATTCCTTGAATGATTCCGGTTGTGACTGGAGTATCATATCCACTTGGGATTCTCCATCAATATCGGCACCTAAAACCTCCAATGTATTCAGATTAGAGATCATTGTAAGACAATGCTCCCTCACTAAACTACCTTCAACCATTTTGGTATTATAAATTTGTCTCATGGTTTCTTGCCTTGCAGAACGGCCTTACTCACCAAACATCTCCTTCAGACTCAGCATAATATCCGAAACTAGTTCCACATCCTGCATTTGATGCTGTAGAACATTTGAGATAGATGCAAGGATGTAGCACCTGGCCATCTCATTAGATTTCTGCCAACGATCATATCATTGTTTTTCCTCAAGAGGAGCATCTAATGAAGGAAAGCTAGGACATGGTTTAGTAAGCACATATTTGTGCTCTTCAGCAGTGAGAATTATGTCCAAATTTCTTTTACAGTCAACATAGTTGGATCCAGTCAGTTTGTTTTGATTAAATATAGTAACAAGTGGACTAAATGATGCCATGTTCAAATCTGAAAATAATAAACATGAATATAATAAGTAAACTGGACATTATAAATTTAGCATATAAACATATAGCATGGAACCTTAATAAAACCATAATATAATATATGCAACGACAACCCAATCCCACAATTAATATTCCTCAGAAGCGAGGTCATACCAATCACTATGATCAGGTGAGAATTATTCTCATTATTAATGCTATTATGGTAACTCTTACCAAACAAAAATAATTTGCCTTTTTCCTTTAGCCTCTAAGTAATAATGACAGCTCCAAATAGAGGTTAACATTATACTTAGTCTAGTGTACACCATTGCCTAGAATTAATGTGAATCACTAAGTAACTCCATGGAAGTGTGGTCGTTCTTAATGTAAAAACACATATCATCCATCACTAAGAAGTTTAATCTGTAGTTCCATGAATTAAACACCCTCTGAAGGGAGCAAGGCATATACGCCAAGGCGAGGTATTTAATCACACTACTATAAACCGACAATGGAGGCTATGAGATCCAACCCTTGTATCTCTCTCCCACTAAATGTTTTAAATTAAAGGTTTTTATTTTGCAAACATGTGTAAACTAATCACACATAGCATTGCACTTTATACAATTGAAAACATCTTGAAAAACTTTGAATTTCCAATTTTCCAAAAAAATTCAAACAGAAACTTTCGCTACTGTCTCGCAGGTATCTCGCGACTAATTGCTTCCCGCGAAAACAAGTTAAGCAAAATTTGAAAACACAAAAATTCACACAAAAACTTTCGCTACTGTCTTGCGACTGTTTTGCGAGTAAAGCTTAACCGCGAAAATTTTTGTGCTTCAGTGGCATTTTTCGCGAGTAGCGTCAAGGGAAGCTTACCCGCGAAAAACCCGTGTTCTCAGTTTTTCAAGTTTAGATATTAACAGTTTTCAACAGTTTTTCATAAACAATCAAACACCATATGAACATAACAAATGGAAATTGATGTCAAAACTGAATTCCATTGATGCTATAGCCTTAAAGATCAATTTAATATACTTAAATTCAAATTTAAACAACATCATAACATCAATATCAGTTTTCATCAAATTATAGTTTCATCATCCATGCAGAAAATTAAATGCATATATAATCTTCTAACAACATGAAACTATTATTTCTAATTCCAAAACTTACAAATCATGTTATATAGATTCGAAATGAAAACCGCTCTAATACCATTTGATGGAAAAATAACATGCGTAGCGGAAAAATTTAACGGATCTACTTCATTCGCAATTGATAACATGTGGTATGTAAATTTCAGAATATATGATCAAGAGAGTGTACCTTGGTATGGTGAAATTCAAAACCAAAAATCAGAAGCACATGGGAATACTTTTAATCTTCACTCCAATTCCATTTGATTCCCAAGAAGTGTGGTCACTCAATCAATTATGTGTGTTCTAGAGAGAATCAAAGAGAGTGTCTCTTCCTCACATACATTCCATTTCATTCATTGTACATCAAATTCTGTATGTTTTTCTCTACATAACTGATTATTTAATTGGGTTAGCCTTTTGGGCCTTTCCAATTGGGCTTTAGTGTGTGACCTGGAGTGGGACCAAAAGGGAACAAATAAGACTCTAGCTCCAATAAGCCTTAGGCTTTTCTGTCAACTCTTGACAAGTTCAAAGTTACCATTTACTATATTTAATACCACTATATAAATATAGTTGCACTCTAGACCTTATTAATAAATTATATCCCAAGACTTTATTATACATACAACCCCTTCATAAAATATTCGTAGTAATACAAAGTCATGAATATAGACTGCCACTTTGTGAATTACTACATCTTAATCCTTGAGTACCCGGTTTAATCCTTTAATGTTATTCATCATATATTTATGAAATCCAATTTCATAAATATATACTTTAGTCTTACTAAAGTGGTTAAGCCTAACTCTCTGAATAACAAACTCATTAAACTTATCTGCACTCTAGACCTTATTAATAAATTATATCCCAAGACTTTATTATACATACAACCCCTTCATAAAATATTCGTAGTAATACAAAGTCATGAATATAGACTGCCACTTTGTGAATTACTACATCTTAATCCTTGAGTACCCGGTTTAATCCTTTAATGTTATTCATCATATATTTATGAAATCCAATTTCATAAATATATACTTTAGTCTTACTAAAGTGGTTAAGCCTAACTCTCTGAATAACAAACTCATTAAACTTATCTCAAGGGAATATTTTATATCTCCAGGGAATATTTTATATCTCCGTTAAGAGACTATGAATTCCATCTTGAAAGTGTTTAAATCTCACTCCTGATATATCAAAGCAACCTACACTTCATGATCAGGTCCATTATTCTCTCAGGATTAAGAGTTCATGCAAATTTAAGTCGTGAGATTTATTATTCAAGTGACAGTCATTAAAAGAATAATAAATCTCACAGCGGTCCAGTTCAATATGTCTTAACTCTTAAAACATATCAACATATCAACTAGAAGTCACCACTTTCATGATCAAGACAAATCATCTTAGTTGATATGTTATAATCTTCGGAGATAAAATGCCCAATTTCATCATCGACTACGAACCAAATTCTGAGTTTACAAAGAACTTGTAATTTATATCTTCTGTGACTAAATCACATAAATCACATACTATGCATCTCATGGACTATATGATAATTTCCGAATATTCATGTTACCATTATTTTAGATGATAATAAAACAACTTTATTAATCACAACATTAAGTCATACATCATGTCATACATAATGTCATAAATAATATCATACATAGCATCGTACAATAGGATTTAAGGGCACTAATCCCAACATGAATAACTCCTATTGGTTAGGTATCAGAGTTCAAAACATAGTCAGATTGTCCAAAGTCATAGTTCAATATAAAATCACTGTTCAAAAACATATATTTCATTCAAATAAATATATAAAATCATATATTTAGTAATCAATATATTTATGATAAATTCTTTATTCTTTACTTTAAATAAATGTAGCTAACAATTGAAATAAAATTTTAACAATTGTAGAACAATATTCAGTAGATAAAATACAATAATATAAGCAAAAATAAAACTAATTAGGAGAAAAGTTACTTACCTCAACTAGCACACCACAAAAGAATTTCTCCCTAACACTTCCTCTAAAATCTTTAACTATCACCTAAAACAATTTTTCAGGTACTATTTACTCAATAATCAAATAATTTAAGAAAAAATTATAACGATACTCGACCAGAAAAGAAACTACTAAAAATATCTAATGATTTTTCATTATTAACTCTCCTCATAAAGGATAAAAAAGCATTATAGAGGACCTACCCTATATTTCGGAACCGAAAAATTCTAGTGCCACACCATTGGCCACAACTCGCCCATGTGGTGAGTTGTGGCTAGTGGAGAGGTGATGCGAGTTGTGGATGGTGAAGGGGTGTCCCCACCATTACCTCTCCACCAACCACAACTCACCACATGGGCGAGGTGTGGCTAATATTGTAACTAATGGTGTTGCACAAGAATTACTCTTCAAAACCATTGTAAAAATATATATTCTGTCTCTTACCACCAAAATTAAAGTCTAGCAGACCATTGGACTAGTGGTCAACAAGCCTAACAAATAGTCAACTGTTTCTCACACCAAAAATCCAGAGTCATAATATTTTCTTTTGGCAAAAATGCAAAACTGACCCTTTAACTTTCACATTTTTTTCATTTCAGTCATCTAACTTTCAGTTTTGTCAATTCAGTCTTCTAACTTTCAATTTTTGTCAATTCAAGGCTCCGTTACAACTCTAGTTACCGCTACCGTTAAACCCACTAAAACGACGCCATTTTGCGTCTAGTTTTTTTTTTTTTTTTTTTTTTTTTTTTTTTTTTTTTTTTTTTTTTTAATTCAGAATTTAAAAAAATAAGAAAAATATGAAAAAAAGAAAAAAGAAAACATTACGGGGAACAACGGCGTCGTTCCCCTTCCCTTGAATCAAAACAAATCAAAGGATTCAAATCCCTAACTTTATCCCATCGTCAAAAAATATTCCTCATATATAAGCTTGTTCGACACAGAGACAGAGTAGCGCTTTACAACTAGCTCACAAGAAAGAAAGAGATGAAGGCAGTTCCTTCGAAATCATCACTTCAAGAAAACCCTCATCTCCGTTCAAAGGATGTTGGGCTTTTAATCGTTGGCGTCTCCTCCATGGCAGTTGCAATTTTTATGGTCCTTCCACATGAAATCGTCGATGGAAGACCAATTCCAGCCTTGTTCAGAGACCGACCGACGCTCTATGGTATATTTTTAATCTCTGCCCTGTGCGCATTTTTGGGCGCCTTGGGTTCCCTGTTGATCCAACATAAGGCAAGGATTGAAAGATTTTGCAGGGTTATTGGCCTCACTTTTATGTTGTCAGCACTAGTCCTTGTCCTCTACGCCACAGCTCTCTGGTCTTTGATTTATCCCTATCCTTTGATTTGTTTTGATTTAGGGGAAGGCCCTTAATGTTTTTTTTTTTTTTTTTTCATTTTTTTCTTATTTTTTTTAATTCAGAATTAAAAAAAAAAAAAAAAAAAAAAAAAAAAAAAAAAAAACCAGGCGCAAAACGACGTCGTTTTAGTGAGTTTAACGGCAGCAGTAACTGGAGTTGTAACGGAACCTTGAATTGACAAAAATTGAAAGTTAAAAGACTGAATTGACAAAACTAAAAGTTAGAAAACTAAAATAAAAAAACGTGAAAGTTAAAGGGTCAGTTTTACATTTTTGCCTTTTCTTTTTCTTAATTTCTGCCACCATTAGTTCTCTACAGACGAGGACAAAACTTTAAGTACGAGTACTTTCACTTAGAAAAGTCAAGTTACCTGGCCACTATTTTTTTTTTGGTGAAGACCTGGCCACTATTACGTATACACCATTCTTTCTCTCTTTTATTTATTTATTTTTTTTAACATGTGATAATTGATAACTTGTCAGACCTCAAGCTTAGACTAGTAGCTACTAGCTACTAGCATTTTTTGTATACCCAAACTCCCCAACTTCATCCCTTCGATACTATTTCTCAAAGAAAGGCCGGTGCAGAAACTTGACACCAAGCACAACAAATCATAACACAAACATAATAATCTGTAGTTTCTATCTGCAAACCGGAAAATGAGTATTTGTCTTTAATTTTAAAACTATGCAATAAAATATTTTTGTTTTGAAATTATTTAGTAAAATATCTCTATTTTTGAAACTCAATTTTAACAAAATCAATTTTTGTGTAAAACTCGATATCTTCAAAATCGAGTTTTGTATATATTTTTAAATTTAACTCAACATTAGTAATGTCAAGTTCCACTTAAATTTTCAAAAAATTTTAAGTGATTGAACTTACCTAGAACTCAATTTTTAAAAAATCAAATTTCAAAATAAGGACACAGCAAATAGTGACTTAACATCTAGTGCCAAAAATATAACTCTAAACTCTTCTCTGTTTACAACATAAAACTTATAGGGTATTTAAATAGTCGCACTACTGACTAAAATTACCCACATAAAAATATTCTAATTTCATATAAAACTTAGATTTGACAAAGGATGAGATTTCATAGGTTTTTACCTCAAGTATGTCGTTAGTCTTTCTCTACTTGAATATTTTGAGTAGTCTCCTCTCTCAAAATATCTATAATTATACACTGACTTAATTAGCCTATAAATAGCTAGTGTTTCAACCTTATTTTCAAAGAACTCTCTTAATAATTTTAATTATAAAATTGACACCACAATAGATTTACTTAAATACCCCATCTTTTAAGTCTCTTTTTTTCCAGGTATTACAATAAATAAGATATTTGTCAATCCAAATTTGTGGTGCCTTACTATTTTAGTAGCACCAAATTTATGGATAATAATCATAGGCAGAGGTATATTTAAAATTGGTCCAACAACATTGCTCCAGTTATTTTCAAGAGGGGTGAACAAATACATTCAGATTCAATGGTCCCAAATTAATATAGAAATCAAAATACCCAAAACATTCAGAACTTAGCAGTGTGCCTCTCCCTAGTCCCCATACATTCGGAGCTTAGTAGTGTGCCTAGCAATTTGCCTCTTTTCAAGGAAAGAATTTTTTTTTCTTTCAATTTGTTAGAAAAAATATTTTAAAAAATTAGTAAATTGATTTTGATTTTGTATGCTTTATGAACTTTTAATAGTGTTATTTAATAGATTTTCAAAAAAATGTTACTTAATAAATAATAAATTAAAAAATTAGAAAGAAAATTTCCTATACTTTTTATGCACAATAAAAATAAAAATAAAAAGAATTGAACCTTGTAACATAATTTTTATAGTCAACTTATAAACTTTTGCAAAAGCCCACAAAAGATAAAAATGAGCACAAACATAAACAGCAACATAAACATAACAAAAATAATTGTTGGAGTAATGTGCCATGACAATGTGGGTGTGTCATTTTTAATCTTATAATTGTTAAGCATACCACTAAGTTTAAGTAATGTAATGTCAAATTTGAGATAAACACTCTAAATTTTATTAAAAATTTAATATTTTTGCTAACTTATCTTTTGAATTCTTGAGAAAAATTGTATTTGCTTTGATTTTGGTAGATAACAACTATATTGCATTTGTGATTGTCCTTATAATAAATGAAAATACGATTATGAATTACATTACTATTTATTAAATTAGTCCAAATTGAAAAAAATAAATAAATTAATGAGACCACACTAAAAACAATGCGTGGGATCCATGATTAGTATATTATAAAAGTTGGACTCTCAAATCAGAAGATGCATGAAGCGGTAACACGTGTTACTTTCTCAAAATATGCTATGATGACACATATCACATACGGTGAATTTATGTGGTGACTTGGACAAATAATGTAACATGAAAAACTCCTGTAATAAGTAAGAAGATTAGAATGTGTAGAATAAGATTCTAATCTAATTAGATTACATTTCGAATATTAATTAATCTTTATGTTCGAGAATATAACGATTAATATTCTTTGAATGTGAGGGTTGTCCTTACTTTATCTGAAGAGATTAAATTGGCTCCCCCTCCCCTAGTTTATTGTGCAGAGATTAAAGAAAAAAATAGATTCTAGTTATTTTTATACCTTCTGATCATCCTGAACAACATATACAGATCCCCTCAACTCCTTTTTTCATTACTAATTGAATATCCTTAACTATTTTACTAAATGGTAAAATGTATACCTTTGAAATAGAAGGCACACAAACCTTTACACTAGACTAGATTATGAGCCCTCCTTTTGATTCCCTAAACTAATCTCATTTACAATTCTAACTATTGTCTTCTCTCTCTCTCTCTCTTTGTGTGGTTATTTTTAAGGCGAAACTACACTGTTAGTCCCTAAAATTTACCTTGTGTGCGCAATTGGTCCCTTAAGTTTAAAGTGAGCATAATTGGTCTCTCAAGTTTTAAAATTGAGTTATATTAGTCATTTTACTAACTTCCGTTAGTAGTGTTACTTATCTGGCTAACGGAATAATGACTTGGTATTTGTTTTAATGACGTGGCATGTTTTTTATTAAAAAATTAAAAAAAAAATGAATTTACACGTTAGATGAAATTTAAATCATATTGACCCACTCCTCGAAATTTATATCATCATAGTCACTAATATTGAAATTTATATCAGCTTCCACTCCTCGAAACTTGATCGCAGCCCAATCATACACCCTGTGATCGAAAAACCGGAATTGCCATAACATTCACACAAGTTCATTTTATCCAAAATTGTAAAAACTACAACCATTGCAATCTGAATAATCAGAAATAGTTCATTTTTATGTACCTATCAGCAACATGAGCAGCGTCAAATCCTCCTACAAAAACCAAAAACACCCAAATTATCATATTCCAACTCTCAAATTAATCAAAAATCCAAAACAATAAAAATTAATAATCATTACCCAAATACACTTGCTTTACTCAATCCCAAAAAAAAAATAATAATAATAATAATTGCCTCAAAATTCAGACAGAGAAAAAAATAACCACCAAAACTGTAAAATTTTTGTAATGAAAATACTGATAATCAGAGTTTAAAAGCAACAAAATTTTACAAACCAAATATGCGATTCCCATCGAACTAGTTCTTCGATAAAACGTAACGCCTTGATACTGTGAGCTCTGAGACCTTGGTCCACGTCGGTTCTTCTTGACCAGAGGTTTCTGTTGCTACTAAGGCACGATCCTCTGCAGCAAGCTTTGCTGAAAGTCGAAGTGAGATCCAACCACCCTGCCACAACGGAAACTCCTCCATTTCCGGCCACCGAATACAATTGTATCGTCCGGTTGTTGCGAATACTGTAGTCGTCCTCATCTTCTTCTTCTTCTTCTCCTCCATGATCGATATCGCGCTCTCTGTCTTTGCTCTGAAAGACAATGGCCGACTTGGAACTGTTCAATCTCTCTCGTGGGTCAATTTGGTACCGAGCTAGGATTAAGACTTGAATTAGAATGACTCAATTTTTTATTTATTTATTTTTTTAACGTGTAAATTCATTTTTTTTTTAATTTTTTAATAAAAAACATGTCAGATCATTAAAATAAATGCCAAGTCATTATTCCGTTAGCCACATAAGTAACACTACTAACGGAAGTTAGTAAAAGGACTAATACAACTTAGTTTTAAAATTTGAGGGACTAATTATGTTCGCTTTAAACTTAAGGGACCAATTGCGCACATAGGGTAAACTTAAGGGACCAATAGTGTAGTTTCACCTATTTTTAAACTATCTTTTAAATATTTGGGTCATGCTAACGAGTTCCCTTAAGGCACTCATTAATAATCCATTTTAGGAAAGTTTTGATACCACTTTTACGGAAAATAAAAAAAGCTGTCAAAATATTAATTACTTTTTTTTCATTTCTTATAAAAACTTTTTTTAAATGGATTATTAAGCAGTGCCCTAAGGGCACTTGTTAGCATTTTCCTAAATATTTTTGCCATTTTTTCATTTCATCTTGATTTTTCAAAAATAACTATTGAAAACTTGCTGAGAAATATACAAAGATAAATAAGAAAATGACCATTAATGAAGTTAAGAAGAAAACAATCCTAACAGTTTCCAACACGTGCTACTAAATTTATTTAGCAATAATAGTGAGTTCATGATTATTGTGTAAAGCCGCTACAGTTTTCTCCAAAACAACCTAAACAAAATAAATCAAATATATATACACTAATTTTGCACTTAACATGGCCATAAAATAAAAACATGAACATAAACATAATTAAAAATAATAATGATAATAATACTAATTGTGGGAGGACTTTCGTCTCGACCCCTAATCAGGTATTGTTCGCTTTAGGATGGGCATGCTTTTTTGTGCAACTTCCCCCCCCCCCCCCCCCGCACAAATTTGCTCAATCCCACTTCGGAGAGAGACGCCTCCCACACATGCCTTATAAGCTTGAGCCTAAGACGTGTGTACCACTACTACACGTGTGGAGCAAGTCTCAAAAACTGCTGCACGTGCTGTCTGTAGTGCACTCGGGTGGCATCGACCTCAACGGTCCAGTCCCAGGGAAGGTGGGGGTTTCCCCTTAAACCCTAAAAGACGCCTTTTTGTGACAGGATTTTCGTCTCGGGCCCCAATAATAATAATAAGTGATTTTTAGCTTTTTAAAATATCACTCTTTGGTTTTAAACACGTCACTCAAATAAAATAAAAAAGGAAAAACTAAATCAAGATATAGATATCACTATACTTTTGTTGACCATTTCGATCATAAATAAAATATTCATTGATCCAAATTTGTGGTGCATTACTAGTTTTGATATAATTCTTGGCCATTGAGCAGTGTGCCATGGCCATGTGGGTGTATCATTTTTAATCTTATAACTGTTAAGCATACCACTAAGTTTAAGTAAGGTAATGTACGGTCAATTTTGAGTTAAACACTCTAAACTATTTTTTTTTTTTTAAAAACTTTTTAAAGGAAACACTCAAATTAATTGACAACAACCCCTTTACATAGTCTTTATTAATATAAAAATAATCTATATCTATTATATCTAAAAGCTGAAACGTAGCATTTATTGTTACTACACTCTAGTTAAGCCATGTTAGCGTCATGCCATCATTTATTTTCTTTCTTTCATTTTTATTTTTCGATTTATTGATTAACATTTATTAAGTATCTCCTTAGATTCAGGTGTTACTCTATCTCCAACTCTACTGTGTATCTCTCCTTTAACCCATACTCTTCACCTCCTCACCTCTCATTTCTTTCTTTATAAATTATCCGTTGTTCTCTCTCCACAAATTGATCGGTATGGTCTTCAATGAGATAGTTTCTTGAGTGTTTTAACCATTCTTTCTGTCATGATTGAAGTATGTCTGCCAAAACCCAATCAAATGAGTACAAGGGACAGAGAATGACTCTAGAGATTGCAGATGAAATTAAAGCACATGAGAGGCAAATATTAGTAGCCCAAGTCCAAAGGGTATGAATTGAAAATGAGCTTTGTTATTTTTATTATTCTTATTTATTTATTTCCATCTCATTACTAGAAAAAAAAAAATAATGTATATTCAATTTTGGGATTTCATGAGTTTGAGTTTTCATGGCCTCAAAACTATTCAAATATATTTTTTCTTTTTCAAAATTGATTTGAGTTTGGTATTTGATCATGTTTGTTATAATTGCTTTATGGTTTCCCTTCTCTAGGCTACAAGAATGCCACTCTCAATATGTTTGCTATGATATTTTTCTATTTGATAATTAACTTCATTGTGATGTTTTTATTTTGGTCTTTATTTTATAGTAAGAGTGTTATTTATTTTCACCAAAGAGAAATTGCTATTGTTCTCTTTTTCCTGTCATTTTATATAATGAACTAAATTTCTTTTTTATCTCTATTCCATTTGTCCACTCATTGACGGATGTCAACAATCAATGCTCCCAACCACTGGAAGCTTTTTATTCTATTAAAGATCATACCAATCAATTGGTAACCATTCTTTTCTTAGAAACTTTTGAAGGAAGGGGAATAAATATTTTGTTTTTCTTTGGTGGTGCTTGATAATTTTCCTTTTATAATTCAATACACATCAATAATATTAGATTTTCTTTTTCTTATATTAATAATTTATTGTTTACTGTTTAATTGGAATGTTTGGTGACCTAGAAATTGTGAAAATAGAAAAGCAAAAGAGAGTAGATTTTGAATCTTAAATTTTTGTTGTTGTATGGAACTTGGAGTCTAATAGTTTTTAAAAAAATTTATCTTAATGTTTTAAATGAAACTTAAATTCTTTAAAGTACATCAGTTTAAGTAGACTATTGTGTTGTGGCTAGAATTTTTGTATTTTGGACCTTAGTTAACCTGTTTGGTTGATGAATAACTTTGTGGATTGTTTAGCTTTTGAGAAATTATTTGGGATTTTAGAAGTGATAAAATTCAAAGAACTGAATTTCTTTTAAATTCCATTAGGATCTAGCTTTAAGCTAATTGTTGTGTGAATGGAAAAATTAATTGGTTCTTGATTATTGAATTTCTATCTAAAATATTTTGTGCATGAACAATATAGTTGGATTTGTAGTTTTAGATTTTGGATTATGTAATTTTTTTTCAAAAACTTGATATTCATTTTAAAATTTTCTCCTTTTGAATATCTAGAATATTGTGTGCATGAGTATTAGACAAAACTTAACAGTACTGCTATACGCTGAGTTTTAAATTTTGAATTTTGCTATTTCTTTCATTATTAAACACAGAATGATATAGTTGATGTGATCCAATGAAGGCAAAAGCAACTACTATTTTTGGGGCATAACAACTGATACAATCTAATAATTTTCCATAGCCATTTAAAGTTCAGGAACTGGAATGCTAATAGCCATCTTCTCGGAGGCAAGAACAATTGGCCAAGCTTAGCAAGTTTGCCACCAACTTTGACTATAACATGTTGGAAAATTTTTATAAAATTATTATTATTGATTAAATGGTCATTTAAGTGGAAAGATCAAATTAATTTATTTTTCATATCCTTTGCATCAGTTTTCTTTTTTACCAACTTTTGAGATTTGTAAATTACTTTCTATTCAACAATTAATTTCAATATACAGTTATATAACGCATGGTTTAATTGTTTTTTTACAACAATTTTTTTTTTTTTTTTTTGAGGAATCTTTTACCACAAACTTAAAGGCTTAGACTGAAGCTTTTTAAATCATAGAATTGATTGTCATGCGTTAACTACTTTTATGACAGACGTGTTGAATTCTTTAAATTCATAAACATTATCTATACAACTATGAAACAATGGGTAGAAAAAGCTACATTGCAATTAAAATATAAACTTAATTTGGTAAGGCTACGTCTGTCCACAATATTATATGGATGTACATGGTCAGGTTAGTAAGATATAATATATATATATATATATATGCCTATGTTCTTAACTCACTTACTTACAATTTGTATACGCACTATTTGCACTATTTTGATTATTTGTAGGTATTCAGAAAATTGATAAAATGAATGTAATGGCAAGTAGGTGATTTGTATATGGACACATTAATAAATGTGTGTGGTGGACTGGACATGGGTGGAATCAAGGGCACATTATTGTTTAATAATTTGGTCTTTGATGGAAATTGGTATAGTGAGGGTCTATTAAATTTGATCATTTTGCTTAAATAAGTTTGTTTGAAACATATTTTATTTATTTACTTTATTGTAAATAAAGTTTTGTACACGGTGATTCTAACCTATTAAACCTCACTTTAGATTTTTTTTTTTTTTTTTTTTTTGGTGGTCTTATCATTTCTATTGGCAACTAATGATCAATTTTTGAGGTGAACAGAGATAAATAGATTATCTTCAATTAATAAATTATGGATTATATCATATTACAAAATAATTATATATTCTCACATATCACGTGAGTCTGCGACTAGTAATAAAATAATAAAACCCAACTCCACTATGAATACACATAATAGAACTACTCATAGATTCTAGTTAGCTCAATTGGTAAAGTTTCTAATGGTTAAATAAGAGATCTGGAGTTCAATCCCCGCCTACATCAAAAACCGATTGGTGTCTTGAACTGATGATAAAAAACATCATTGGATGCCATAGGTTGAAACTCACTAAAAAAATAAATAAAAAAAAAAAAAAAAAACAGAACTACTAATATTAAAGAGAATTCTAACTTTACTCATTGAATCAAATGCAGAATACAGTTCCAAAGATTGTGCAAGAGAGATAGAGTCAGAGAACAGGTAAGATGGCAGCGGACATTCTGAGTGTGTGTAAGTTTCTGTTTTTATTTTTGTTTTTTATTTTTTTAAATTATTATCGACATATTTTCTTAATCACACAAACCTTGAGTTGCATCTTAGTAAAAAGTCTAATGAAAAAAATCTTCATTAATTTTTTCACCATTGTTGAGAGTTGAGACAAATATGATATGAGTATATGATTGGTGTACAATAAAAGTGTAGTTAATGATGAATCCATATGATAGTATTTTTACATTAGTCACAATTTATCACTTCAGTTAGTTGTGAAAATGATGAATCTATGTGAGAGTGTTTTTACATTAATCAAAATTTATCACTTCGATAAGTTGCGGATATACTTGTAAATAGTTTTGTTTCTCTAGCATTAGTAGCACATTGGGCATTCTTTTCAAATCGAAGGATGGCCCACATAAGGGCTATTGAAACCGATGATGTGCATTCACTACCATAAACATATACACATTCCTAAGCATATGGATTGGCTTTCTACCTTTTCTTATCCACGAAATCTCTCCATTGAATAAAACAGAGAAACATACTTTGTACACCAACAAAACGGTCTCTCTAGTGAAGATTCAAATCCAGGAGAAATTCTTCAAGGAGAAAATGTTGCGCAGTCCTAAATTCTTGCAATCCTCTCAATTTCTTCATCCTCCAATACCACCATCACATCCTCCACAACTTCAAAACATACCCACTCTCACCCCTTTTCCCATCATCAAACAATGCTGCAAATTCTCACGGAGAGAGCTTGCAATTGGAAGCAGTTCTTCGTTGCTTCTCCTCTTGGGCTTCCAAAATCTTGAGCCATTCCTCCAGTCCAGGGCACAAGCTGAAGAAAACATAGCAGACACCAGCATAAATGAAGGACGAGGAAAACTCAAACGCCATTCCCAATTGCACCAATAAAAACCCAACAAGGAAAGCATTCCTTGATATATCCATTGATGGAGAACCTGTTGGTCGCATCATCATCGGGCTATATGGGGATGATGCCCCAGCTGGAGCTGCTAGATTCAGCAAACTTGTCAGTGGAGCTGCTGGTATAAGCTACAGAAGAAAAGAGTTCATTAAAATCATGCCGAATTATGTTCAACATGGCGGAGTTAGATCCTATGGTGTGGATGTTGAGCTTGCAAAGAGCACAGGAAGTGATTTGGCAGCTGAAAGTCTTATTGATGAATGGCAGAGATCATATGAGAAGTGTCCAGGGACAAAGAACCTGGCTGGAACTGTGAGCATCATTGTGAGGAATCCTGTAAAACCGCCTCCAAAATTGAAGGTGGTAGCACGGAAAGGGAAGCTGGAGATTGATCAAGAGGAGGTTGGAATAGACCCGAATGGGACAGAATTTGCGATTACCACCAAGGATTCTCCGGAGCTGGATGCATCAGCTTTAGTTGTTGGAACAGTTTTGGGAGGAATGGAAGTTGTGGAGAGGATTGGACAGGTGAAGACTGTGAGTGAGAACACTAGTTCCCCATATTTTAGGTGAGTTCATCACTCTGGCTGTTTGTGTGTCTTAATTTTTCTTAGCAGGCAAACAAGCAGCATGCATAGGAATTTTGTTGAAAGAATAAAACCCACTATACCCTGCAAAACTGCAATGCTGAATATGTATCTTATCAGTTCCATTCTTGCCTTTAACTATTTGAACTGCAAAATTACTAGATTTGAGGCTATCCAAACTTTGGCCTCCAATGGGGGACTTTTTTGAATTTACAAAATTTACAATAGTGAATCTAAACATAACCTAACATGATAGCCATAGAGAGGACTTTGTTGCAGAGCCTAGTGAAATTTCTTAAAGTTTATGGTTTTGTAAATTTTGCTCTTAAATAATTGTATCCATTCTCTTCATTAACAAGCCATTATTACATAGAGGTAATTGACCATCAACTTGTGTCTGGTAAACAGGGTGGCCAAGCTGATAGGCGATAAGAGGGCTGTCGTGGCAGAAAGAGGCTTCAACCGTCCTTACTCAAAGGTCGCTGTCACAAATTGCGGCTTAATAGAGTAGCATCAATTGCTGTACCCCACAACCTGTTTCTTTTTTTCTTTTCTTTTTTTCTTTTTTATTATTATAGCTGGAAGAGAGAACATTTCTTTGTAAAACAGTGTACTGGAAAAAAAAGCCTCAATACATTCTTTTAGTATTGTAAGTAGCCTCTCCAATAAGGTAAAAGTTACAGTTTTGATTCTCAACCGGTAGTTTGGCAGCAAACTACATTTGTGACAAGAACTCAGTAACAATAAACACAACATTTCCAGGAGTTATTCAAAATGGATTGCATGCCAAGATAAATGCATCACCTCAAGCTCTTACGATTTCTGCCAAATCAATGGTAGAAAATCAACTGTCATACATTTCAGATAACCCAAGGATGCACAGCAAAATCAGTTGGCTAATGCTTGGTGCTTTGGCTTGATAGAGGACTTGTCTTCATTCTTTTTGCAGACGGAGACATGAAAAGCCTCCTGACTGAATTGATGGGATCATCTACCTGTACAAATGTTAAACAGAAAGATGTTTAATCTCTGAGGATGGCAATTTCCCAGATATAAATCAACCCCAACCACAATATTAAACATGTTGGCACAGCTTTCATATTGCCTTTTTTTTTTTTAGTCGTTCATATTGTAAATTGTAAAGTTGGGACAAGATAGATTATGAAACCCGTATGGGTTTTGTCAGCACTCAGCACTCAGCATTAGCAACATCATTTTTGTTGCTGTCTACTGATAATGAATGGTCTGCTACACCATAGTTTTATTGTCAGGAGTTCCAAACCCAGCTTAGGATAAGGGTGCTGCTTTTTACATCATATAGTCACAGTCTAGTAGTACACAAAAACAAGATGGAATAAATTGCAACAGATATATCAGTGGCACAGGCAATCACAATCCACCATGTGGCCCTCCATTTATGTCTTGCAAAGAAAAATTATATTGTGAGCACCCACATCTGAGAATGTATCAGAAGTACCTTGATTATGGAGGCAGCTGAAGAGTTCTCAGGTGAAGTAGAAACCCCTTTTTGACGTACTAAAGCAGAGAGTGTTTGTTTCCACCCAGGTGCTCCATTGCCTGTTGATGTAATCCAAGGGCAAAAATGTCTGTGCTGCCTGATTGGGTCAAACTCCATTGCTTTGTCTGAAACTACCCGCATCAGATCTTTTCCTGAAAGGAAAGAGGGAGAGAGGAACGTTGTTAAAACCTGCTTTTATAATCAAATGACACAAGAAACGTCAATATGAGAATAAAAAAAAGAAAGAGCATGTCAAAGTTAACTGAAAATGTGAAAAATGCATAAAGCATATCCATCTATGGACTGACCCAAAAAGGCAATACCCTCAAAGTTCACCAGAGAACTTGACGCATGATTTAGAGAGAAGGATGGTTTGTATCAAAGGATGATTTAATGAGCTACTCTGGCAATTTATGCAGGTATTTAACTTGTAGAAAAAATTTTGATGACTATAGCTGATTTAGCATTGTATTTTCAGCAATAGGCTTGGGCAAAAAAAGCATCACTGTAGCTTTGTGTTGTTTTTCTAAAGAGGGATAATGATGAAAAGATACCATCAACATGCAAGAATGGTTAGGTGTACAAAATGCAGTCCCTAATACAGACTTCTGTTCTTTGCTGTCCACATGAGAACTTCATAATTCACATGCTTCTAGTTGTATGTCCTCCAATACAGACTTTTGTTCTATGCTTTCCATGTGGAGGCAACTTCAGCTTTGAGCCTCTATGAACTGCCACCACCAAATTCATGTCACCTTCCATCCCTCATATGTATCATAAGCAACCTAGTGCCAATACCTTCACTTGTTTTTACTTTTTAGACAATCATCCAGATATACAGGTGATATCCTTGAACACTCTGTTCAATCAGATCTAGCCCAGTCATTAATTATTGAAGAAAATAGTATCCTAGGTTTATATTGTTGCCAGGTAAAGAACTTGGGCATGGGAAAAGAGTTGGCGATGCATCATTACCCTATGTATGAAGATCAGTTATTGAGGCATATAATAGCAACACCTTATGTGAAGTTTATGCCTCAATGGATGAAAGCATCAAGAGAAGAATTCTACCAGGGGTGCTGTTTCAAATGAGTGTATCTAGTATTGACCTAATGTGAAATCAAGTTGCGTAAAAGATTGATTAGGATAGATTCAGTTGATCAAAACACTTCTCTACTTGTTGCATAGAATACTCATCTACTGATGTGAATATTCTACTTGTTGCGTAGAATATTCACATCAGTAGATGAGTACAAGCAAAGACACTAACAAGTGTCAAATTTGATTTAACAATCATGGTTAAAGAGCGAGAGAGAGAAAATATTAAGAAAATATGTCTTACCTGTACTGCAGATCATGGATTCATTGTTTTCAGGAATCTGCATTCTATTGGTAGCTAAAGAAATTTCTTTATATTGTACTTTATATGTTCCAGAAATCTGTTGCAAATTGCAGTTTCCAGGTGCAAACATCACCAAGGAGTCATCTTTGCTACTCTCACCATTTCTAATTGTGACATCAGAATCTGGTGCTACAATAGAAGGGTCTCTAACCTGAGAAGTACCCAAATCCTCTGCTGGTAAAGAATCTGAAATAATAATCTCATCATTTTCAGGCAAAATGCCATTCTGACTGGAACTCTGTGCCACATTTTGTGTGCCCTCAATCATACTTTCTTCAATAGAATTGTGCCTACCAACTTCAGGTGAAGTTCCTTGCCCACTGAAACTAGTTCCTTCCAACATCTCATTGTCATTCTCTGTTCTAAGAGCATCATCTTTTTCAGTAATGCCATGGTTCAAACAATGTGACTGATCATTGCATGTAGAACTACACCATCCATGATCACGTCTATTGCTATTTAACAGCCCCAAGTGTTCAATATCAGTGTCCTTTGTGTGGTCATTTTTCTCCTGAAATAAATTCTTATTCTGAAAATCAGATTGAATCTCTTCTTGGTTAACATATATACGATCTCTAAATTCAGAATCATAAGAAAACCGAGACCTTAAATTCTGGCCAATAACAGGCAAAGAAATGGTTGCTTTAAAATTCTGTTTTGTTGGTGGAGGACCCCCTGCAATAGTCAAGTTTAAATTTGTTGGGCCCTCCTTCAATGATGTTGCACCACTTGCAGTAGTACTGATAACACCTCCACCATCATCAACAACCTGATTTATGTTCCCTAAATCATGGGTTCCAGGACCATTTTCACTATTGACTTCTGTGTAACCAACTAATCTGAATAACTCCATAGGCCGTGTAACTGTAGAGAAAGCCCATAATCCAACACTAGCTCCACAAAGCTTGCAATCTAAAACAACAGAATGGGTATCAGACTGTACTCCAGTAGAAATATTGGAATTTTCATCAGCCTCCGTAATTTTGTCGATGCTAGCAGACTTAAGATTGATGCTAGGGTACTGTCTATTAGCAAATAAAGAAGAGGGAGTTAATGTATTTCCATTTTTAGCAGACTGATTAGATCCATCCTTGGAGCTGACCACATAAGGTAGTGAACGAGGTTCCCAACCACACAAACTTATGAGCTTTTGTGCCTGCAAATGCCTTAAAAAAATCAATTTCCACCAATAACAGAAAAGAAACTAAAAATTACTAGCAATTATTACATGAGATGTTACTTATCAAAAAAATATACGTAATACATGAGATGCCAGTAAAAGAGTCACAATACTGCTAGTATGACTAGCATTAATCACATTATTTGGCATAGAAACACGTAATCATGGAAACAGCATTGTTGACTATTGTTTAAATTCTAAAAACTTGTA
This sequence comes from Quercus glauca, assembly GCA_023736055.1. Classification (NCBI taxonomy): domain Eukaryota; kingdom Viridiplantae; phylum Streptophyta; class Magnoliopsida; order Fagales; family Fagaceae; genus Quercus; species Quercus glauca. Next base: position 25,522,273 of record CM043324.1, on the reverse strand, counting down.
AGCAGATGGATTTGAATCAGTCATGCAAAGACAATAAATACAATGAAACACACTCCAGCAAAAATTCAAGCTTATATAGAATTTATACACTACACTAGCAAACAAAGTTCATACCTGATGATACAAATTGGCAGAGTCTGCTTCACATTCATTGGCCAGGTATTCTGTTTGATAATTGTCATTAGATATATCACCATATTCCAGAATTGAAGATTGTTCAAGAAATTGTTCCAGCTGAGGGCTTCTCATGTGCTCAATGGCTGAAGATGATATTACAGGAAGAGCTAATAGTTGTAAGAGCGCAGAGCAACGTTCTCTAAATTTATCAACTAAAGCTGGAGGTGTTGTAGGTGGAAACTGCGCCAGTGTTTCATCGCAGGCATTGTCAATCCATGGGCAGAGTAATTTGTGTCCACTGTCCAGCTTTAAGCTAAATACCAAGGCTGCCTTCTCAACTGAAACAACAAAGAATAATTTCATTTCAGCTATGAACATAACAAAAAGTTGCTGCACCAGTTACAGCTAGGTTTGATGGTTCTTGATATTGTAAAATAGATGAGTAACATGCCCTGCTGCTGAGACCAAGATGATGGAGTAGAAAAGAGGACACGTGCTCCACATGCTTCACAGGCTATTATATCCATTTCTACATTGACCCAACCTCTCCTAGCACAATTCACAGCACTGACTACCTGAGAAAATAAAAATAGTTTCATTTGCAACTTGACAGAAAATGACATCTTTAATCACATCTGAACAGATATAACCAAGGAACTAAAGTCTAGAATATAACCAAATAGCACCAAAATTTGATAAAGGCATTAGAAGATCTTTAAACTGTCCAAAGGAAATTAAATGTCTCCACCTTGGTCTACCCAGCGTTTGAAAGTGGATATATATCCCATATTTTCGGTTCATTATAAATTACAAATTCAGAAACCAAAATGAGATCTGAAGTATGAACAAATCCTTCAAGGCAAGGAACTGCCAAAAACATTAAAAAACAAAAGCAAAAAAAAAAAAAAGAAAAAGGTTGACCCAATTGACCCACCTCAGTTGAAATACAAAATAATGTTGACAAAAGGTGCATAAAATACATCACCCACTGACCAGATCACAATCCTCATTTATAAGAATATGATCGTGGCAGAAACACCAGCCATTACTATATCAGCTAACTTAAATTTTTTACTAGCACTTTGAAAGGTTGCTTTATTCAAGTACTCATTTCAAATATGGTGGTGCCATTGTGCTCCCTTCAGATATGAAGTAGATTTTTTTTTAAACGTAGTAAAACCCAAGTTTTCCTCTAAACTTTCCAGCTGCCATGGAAATAACTTGCCAGTCACCAAACTATTTTCTCATGGCATAACTCCTCATAGCCCAATCCTGGGGTTCAAGGGATACCCCAGTGGTTCCAGCACCTCTTGTGGTACCTAGGCATTGAGGCGCGAATCCCACCAGCCCCCCCTCCCCATATTTACCTAGCACAAAAAAAAAAAAAAAAAAAAAATCCTCAGCCCAAGTCTAAATCCCTTTAGCAAAATAACAAAGATAAAGGCAAGCGACTAAGATTTTTTTTTTTTTTTTTTTTTTCATAAGAAAAATTTTATTAAAGGAAAGTACCGCTTCATCTGAAAAAAAAATGAAGCAGCCTAAAAAATATATACACGAAAATAAAGAATCTATGAACAAAGGAACGGAATCACTAGAAGTGAGTCTCCAAGCATGAGACCAGTCAAACAAGGTCCCAGCAAAAAATTCTATGAGTTGCTCCCCTGGACGTTCCAAATCCTCAAAAATACGATTATAACGTTCTCTGCAAGCAATCCACATCACACATGATAGTACTAAGTTCCAAATACCCGATGAACGCTTCTCCAACCAATTACTCCATCCAGCCAAGACATCAACCACCCTCTTAGGCAAGACCCAAGAGACCCCAAAAGATCTAAAGGCATAGCTCCATAACCAATAGGCCCCCTCACAATGAATCAGCAGGTGATTGACATCCTCTCCGCTATGCCAGCACATAATACCACTCCACAATTATAAAACATTTCCTCCTCAAATTATCACCCGTGAGAATCTTTCCCATGCAACTAAGATTATCACCTGCTATTCAACAAGAAAATAAAAATGCCTCTAGAGCAATGCCTTTCCCAAACAATATACCTTTGGCTGCAAATTCGCCTCACTTCCAACCAGCACAAAAATGAGTATTTTGAAATGTTGTAGAACAGAAAGCCAATCTGAACCAGGGAACATTTGGGAGAGGCTCTCGCAAAGCTCGCCATGCAGATTTAACAATGAACCCCTGTCTGGAGTTAGGCATCCAAACTCTCTTTTGCAAACTTATATTAATGGTGAAGCCGTGAAGGTTGGAGGGAACTATAAAAAATGCTCTAAAGTGACAACAGGTTCAATTCCACTCATCATCACTAACCACAGCCCTCACTCTGTCTTTGTAACAAATCCAATTTCCTATAAATTCCAAACATAGTTGTCCCAAATGTTTAAATTTGTTATACCAAAAGTAAGTGACCTCACCACATTCACTCCTCCAAAAATTAGAAGGAAAGTTTAAATTTGATCTCAATTTAATTGCTTCCTTGAAGACCAAGAACAATCAGCTGATATCAAAACAGACTTAAAATTTCAGCCTTTCAACAACTACCTTTTCACCTTTGAAAGACATGTAAATGATAAGTGAGGTATTGCACTTATCAATTATCATTAGACAACTGAATGTGCCTCAATTATTTTGTAATAATAAGACTACAAAGAACCCAATCATTTATTGTAAAAACGACAAATTGAAGAAACCACCAACATACAAGAAAGCTTTCTGACATGGCACAAGTTTTTTTTTTTTTTTTTTAAATTACGGAATTAGAGATGTGTCTTCATAATCTAATCATAAGAAAAATTTTAACCTAATTTTATAAATTAATAAGTATTAAATAAAAATATAAGATAATATAAGAAGGGTGGTATTATTAAACCTTGGGTTTGGCAAACCACGTCATAGACTTAAATGTGGCTAATCTCCTCATAAGATCTCCACGGTCCCACGGCCGACAAATTGGTGCTTGAGATGTTCCGGCTAAAGCTGATGAATGTTGTGATCCCTCAATTATATCCCCTCGCGATCTAGGTTCCACTAGTGCTAACGCCGATGATGGGTTTGGACGTTTTCTTCCTCTCAGTAATTGAGGCCCAGACGAACTACCAAATTGGAAAAAACACAATCAAACCAAACATATCACAGCAAAAACAACATAATTATATTTATAAAAAAAAAATAAAAAAGAATCACAGGCAGTCAGGCACATCTGCACACATAAAAACACTATATTTTACTAAAAATGCTCTGCTAAAATTTGCATAAACCCTAGAAATTGAGAACAAAAATGGTTCAAGCTTCATTAAAGTTACAAACAAACAAATAATTTTTTTTTGATAAGTTAATGGATGCCCTAAAGGCATTGGTTTTGAAACTATTTTAAAAAAAAAAAATTATAAAAAATGAAAAAAACTTTCGATTTTTTTTTTATAGCTTTTTATATTTCCTATAAAGCAGTATTAAAACATTTTCTAAAATGATTCATTAACAAATGCCAAGGTCACCCAATAAATAAATATAGAACAACTTGAATTTCAACAGAGGAATTTGATTTATACAGAGCAAAACTCTAACATAAATGAACAAGAAAACTGGGATATTAGTATATTACTATTCAAATTGGATTCCGACAAAATTTAAACAAACTCATGGCCACCAAAAATTAGAGAAACCAAAAAAAAATTATTCAAAGTTAGACACAGCACAAACCCTTACAAAGAAGAACAGACAAAATTGAAAGGATTTGAAAATTTTTTTAAAAATACAAAAAATTATATATAAATATAATTGTGCAGTATGAGATAGGAAATTTGGATTTGGATTGAATATTGTGAACATATATGATGAGTCTATCAATATCACTATCACTATCACTATCACTAGCGTTGGTCTTAGCAAAGTTGAAAAATAATACTATGAATCAAACGAATTAAAGTTTGGAGAAATAGAAATTGGAAATAGTACCTGGAGGATTTGGGATTGGAAGCGTGGAAAAGCTTGTCCATAATCGTATGGAATCTCTTCTCCGACTCTGAATCTTGCACCATTTGTTTTTTTTTTTGGTTGTTTTTGGAAACAAAAATTTTTGGGAATGTTTTTACAAAGCTAGTCTCACAGTATTTTGTATTTGTGTGCTTAAGAGCTTCGAATTCGATGCCTCAAAAACTCGAGACAAAAGTCGAAGCTTCTCCTCCAGTGGGATGAGACAGCCACGGCACAATTACAAATGGGTCTTTTTAAAACTGCACGTCGTTGATAATTCTTTTCCTGAGCGTCATGTCGTGTTGTTATGTGTTATCGAATCGTGCGTGGACATTTCTTCTTTTTCTTTTCTCTTTTTCTTTTTTGTTAAATTATAAATTATGCCTTCTAATTTGTGTCTAGAATTCAATTAATTCTAGTATTTTTTTTTTTTTTTGAGTTATTAATTTCGGTCCTGTAAATTTCTTCTGTGTTCAATGTACTTTTATTAGTTTTTTTTTCAAATTTTAATAAAATTTCAATTTAGGGATATTAATGGCAACCCAGTTAAGTTCCATTTAGGGACAGTTTATTTAACTTAAAGTTAAAACTTTTTGTTAAAAGTGTAAAAAAAAAAGGTTAAAATTTAGATGAATAGTATAATGAGACTCATAAATAGTACAAAAAAAAAAGCTAAAAACTCAAATAAGCTGAATTTTTTATCACATCCCGAACAACCTCTTAATAGAATAAGTGTGCGTTTGGGATTGCTTAAAAAACCAGTTTTTTTTATTATTTAATTTATTTTTGCTATTATTAATGGGTCTCATTGCATTTTTGGTACTATTCATAAGCCTCACTGTATTATTTCAGCTATCTTTTAACTTTATCTATAGTACTTTCAGAAAAAAAAAATTTTTAATTTCAGCAAAATAAGCGGATTTCAAACAGATCCTGAATGGAAGGATTACAAGACTGAAATGAATAAATTAGAAGTTATAGGACTTAATTGAATTCAAATATAGTTAGAGGATGTAATTTGTTATTTAGCATTTTTTTTAAATGGTTTATGCATGAGGCGCTCATTTTGTTTTGAAGTAAAATATTTTTCAGAAAATGTTTTCCCATTTTCATGTGTTTATTTGCATATAAAAATGGTCTAACTTGTAAAATATTTTCTGTTAACTATAAAATCCTTTATAAAAAATCATAAAACATTTTACCTTATAAACTTTGGTAAAACATTTTACAAAAACACATAATAGCATTCCATAATCTTATGGAATCTCTTCTCCCAGACTTTGATTCTTGCACCACTTTTTTTTTGTTGTTTTTGGAAACAAAAATTTTGGGAATGTTACGAAGCTCTCAATATTGTGTATGTGTGCTTAAAAGCTTCGAATTCAATGGCTCAAAAACTCAAAACAAAATTTGAAGCTTCTCCAATGGGATGGATGAGCAGCCACGGCACAATTACAAAACATCCTTTAAAACTGCATGTCGTCGCTCTTTTTTCTAAACATCATGTCGTATTGTTAAGTGCTGCATGACATTGGACTTTTTTTTCTTTTTTTTTTCAATGGGTTAAATTCCAAAAGAAAAATTTTGGCAACAAACTTGGTTGTAGCATAAAGAAAACTCCACTTAATATCTTTTAGAAAAATTTTGGCTATAAACTTAGTTGTAACCTAAGGCTATAACACTCACTAAAAAGATTAACATGACTACATATTTTGAAATCCAGTCATTAGATTGAATATTCTTTATATTCAGAACACACACGTTAAATTTCTTGTCAACAGAATATTATTTACTATTTAATTTATAAATTTACTTTTTATGCATTATTTTAGACTAAAAAACTTGAAATTTAAACATTTAATTGATGACGTAGCTATTAATTTTTTATTTTAGAAATTTTGTAAGCATGGAAGATATAAGAAAATGAATCTAATGGGGAATTTGTTAAAATTTACATCTAATAAAAAAATATTAAGTAGAGTTGTAATCTTAAGTTACAACCAAGTTTATAACCAAACTTTGTCCATATCTTTTTATTGGATGTGAAACAAGTCTACCATTATATTATATTTTCTTCTTATATCATCCATACTTGCAAAATTTTCATAATATCAAAAATTAATGGTTATGTCATCTATTAAATGTTTATATTTTAAGTTTTTGTAGTTTAAAATTCTATATAAAAAATAAGTTTTATAAATTATATAGTAAATAACATCTAATTAGCGCGAAATTTGACATGTGTTAATTAAGAACATAAAGACATATGATTCAACGGTTAGGTTTTCAAAAATTGTAGTCATGTTAATTTTATTAGAGGGTATTATAGTCTTAGGCTAAAACCAAGTTTTTAGCCAAACTTTGTCAAATTACAAATTACACCATATAATTATCCCTAAAATTCAATTTAGACATGTGATATCTGATTTATTTCTTCCTTTCATCCTGTTTCATTACAATGTGTAGTTAAATTTCTTGAAAACAACATTTCTTTGCTAGTTTTTCAAATTTTAAAACAACATCATTTTAGGAGCATTTTCAATGACTTTTTTTTTTTAGAAACCAATAGCAACTTACTTAATAAGATGGATTGAAGGATTACATTGAATAAAAATCAAAGTTAAAAGATTGAAATGGATAAATCAAAAATTACAGGACTAGATTGAAATTGGACATAATTAAAGGGTGTAATTTGTTCTTTAGCATCTTTTTTTATGTAGTTTATATATGTGGTTTAGATTAACTTTTTGTTGAAAACTTATTTGCTTATTTTACTAATGTAGTAAAATTACAATTGTACTAAGAAAAAAAAGTTATAAAAAGTTGTATGTAAACAAATAAACTAAAATGCATATTCATTTTCAATTATTTGACTACACGTCGTTTATGGTTTTGGTCGTTTAGGTGGCATGTGATGAATGTTGTCTTGATTTACTCATTTGTGTCATTAATTGTGTGTGTGCGCTTTTTTTTTTTTTTTTAATACTAAAAAATTGTAAGTGGCACAGCAAAGTTTATGTCCATTTTAATTTAACCCCTTAAGTTTAAAATTTGGGAATTATACCCTAAAGGGCCCAAACACTATGAAGCATTGGGAAAAAAAAATCATTTTGTCCATACTCAATAGTGATGCGTCCATTAAATACCACCTAAGCTTGTTATGTATATTATATTACAATACACACATATTCAAGTGTCTTGTAACTTAGTGGTATGGACTACTCTTCTTTATTAGGATTTAGGGGAACCAAGAGGTTGAAATCTATTACTCTTTATATTGATAATTATCAAATTATCAACATAAAAAAGAAAAGCTTTTCCAGATTTGGTATCGGTCTGTCGATACTAAGTACAAGGATGTGGTGATGGGCTAGGGGGTGGCATGCATGCTATTAGCCTATTATGGTGTTGAAATCACTATAAATTTTTTTTTTTTTTTTTTTTTTTTTTTTTTTTGAGATTGGAAGTTGAGCCCTACCAAACATGGGACTGTGTTCTTGGTGCTCTTCTTATTAAGAACATAATCAGGAGGGGAAAGCCCTAGTCCATTTCTCTAAGGCAGGGCTAGCTAGTACTGCTTTGAAATCACTCCCCGTGAAATAAAAGTTAATGGTTTCACACTTTTCACTCATCAAAAGGAGGGAAAGCAAGAAAGTCATCCAAACCAAGCGTACAATCGGGCTGGGCTTGCCATCGATATTGAATCATTCATGACATAGCCAGGTTTGCTCCATCTAATAATTGGGCTAAGGAGATGATCATCCAAACCAAATGGTCATTTAAGTTGGGCTTGCCATTAATTAACACCCAATCACTTATCTCAAGCCACATGTTTTCTTCCACGTAAACTAAGCAAAATGTTGTTGAGCCGTAACCATAAGTCCCCAGAGAGAGAGAGAGAGAGAGAGAGCCGTAACCATAAGTCCCCAGAGAGAGAGAGAGAGAGAGAGAGATTGCAGATTCTCGGGCAAAGGAAGATGAAGAAAGTAGAAAATGACCTTTCCAAGTAAGTAGGCCGGCAGGGACTATTTACTAGCTAGAGTGGGACGCTCTCTATGTATATATATAGACTAAATTTTAGGGTGGTCCAATACTAGTTAATTGTTCGCTTTACCTATCATGGCACAACACTCAATATACATTGTGCTCCTCTTATAACTTCATTTTGCTTCTCTGGAATTAATAATGTTTCAGTAACCTTTTTTATCTGCTGAAGTTACTGAAGTAGTTGGAAGAGGTTTGAAACAATAAATCTGTTTAGGATTTCGAGCATCCATTGCATGGAATTTTTAAAGTTGAAGTTCGGTTATCATTTGATTTGAGTGTATTTTAAGTTACTGAAACTGTTAAAATATTAATTACTTTTTTTTCATTTCTCATAAAAACTTTCTTTAAATAGATTATTAACCAGTACCCTAAGAACACTCGTTAACATTTTCCTTTTATTAATTTTGGTTCTAGTGTTTATATATATTTAAATTTTTTGATCCGAACAAAAGGAAAGGCGACAATATATATATATATATATATATAAAGGCATGGATAGCAATGCCTACAGTAAAGAGAACATTTTACCGTATTTTGCGTGTCCTCAACCACAACTGAGTTCAGTTTACATTTCATCGATCAACATGCGTAAAGAATTTTACTTTCTTGAATCTGAAAAATCTTATTATATTCTTCCTAGTTCCTATTACATCCGTACATACTGGATTTTGAATCCTGTTTTTAAAGCACCATATTGGTCATGTGGTAGCATGTGCACAATGAGTATGTAATAAAGAGTGTAATTACCGTTACTCTTTTTGAATATATCACATGAAATTACTAAATTATCATTAATTTGTATGTGGTTGGCTCTATCAGTTCAAATGAGGTAAATTTATATGAACATGAATACTCCATTCAATTGATTCAAGACAAGATGCTTTACTACATTACTTTGAACAAAGTTTTATATAGGCAGGTGAGGAATTTCCTCCAATATGATGGTTCGTGAAATCTTTTACATTGGTTGAATCATATGATCTATTAAATAATGAATTTTAAAAAGTCAAACAATTATTAAATAGGTCACATAACTAAAAATACACACATATATATACACTTATTTAACTTTTCACTTACTGGGTTGGAACTTGGAAGAACTTTCTTTCAAATTCAAATATAGTTAGGTGAAAATTTCTATCCTATTATTTTCTCTTAACATTTAGTAGAGGTTATCCTTTGATTGTAGCTTTGTGCTAACATTGAGCATAGCTAGGTTGTCCTTATAACGGTAAGTTTTTGCTTTAATGTTTCATTGTTTCAATGGGACTACGCCCATCTCTACTGTAGCTATCTAAAGATAGCTTGCACCAATTGCACGTAAGATTATTAATGTAAAGCCCATCATCAAGAATAGCATTATTGAATCCGTAATATACAGCAATACTCTACTGACTTATAAATATATAGTTATATCCATGCCCAAAAAAGATGGAGAGAGAAGAAATTAAGAACCCAAATCACCTAAAACTAGCCGCTGAATAAAGTTAGTACTGACGAATGAGGAATGATGTTATAGGAAATAATGTGTTTTTTTGAGAAGCTATATATTATAGGAAATAAATGAATTGTCCACCATGCTAGCTCTTTAAAAGCTATCTCTGTGATTGCAAAAGCAAAAACAACAGAAATTACAGTAAGTCTAGGTTTTAATTTGTCTGTGCAGGCTCTACTTCAACGTGCATGCTTAGGCTTGCCTTAAAAATGGTCCCCTACAAACCCTAGTTCCAATAATCCTCTCACTCCAAATCTCAAAAACCTTAATAACTCCCAACGACCTTGCCTTTTTCGTCGGCCGACTTTAATTAGGGATAACTATGTCTTACTAGCTAGTTTATTGCTTTACATAAATTTGTTAACCTAACAATCTAGTGTATTCATCTACCACAGTTTGCTTTATTGGCCGCTTTCACAGTTTCTTCATTGCAATAGTATACATATAGATCACGTTGATGGTTTATTATTTATAATTAGTAATTGCAAATAACTCTGTTCAATTTAAGTTTAGGGTTTGGTTAATGGGTGTTTTTAAGCTAGAGCATTTGTTATTGAATTATTTTAAGAAAGTTTTAACATTACTTTTATGATAAATATAAAATGTTATAAAAAAAAGGCTTTTCTTTTTTCATAAAAAGATTTTATAATTATTTCTTAAACTAATACACTTAGAATATCTTTTAACTTTTCACTATTTGTAAAATTACAATTTCATAGTTTCAAAAAGGTAAAATAAAACCAAGAGTCTTGTAGCTCAATGTTAATACATTCTGATTTCTTTGATAACTAAGCTCTAAATTTCATCAACTGTTGAATTATATATTAAAAAAATGGAGGTAAAAACTCAGCTTATTTGTCCTTAGTATACCTAATTATTGCCATTTCTAAGAAAGAAATACTAATAAGTTCATGTGTTTGCAATTTATTTAATGATGTTCCCTAAGGTTCCTCCATTACAAAATTGAGACACCTTATATCATAGGATTATTTATGAGACCACTTTAGTGTTAAATAAAAAGGATCAAGATTTGTGTAATCAGAACCATTTATTTTAAAGTAAAAGATCTATATTAAAAGAGTTACTCTATACGGTAGAGTTTCCTAAAAATTTTATATAATCTTGATTAAAAAAAAACTCTTTTGTAATTAGAGCAAAATTTAGATTATTTTTCTTAAATTTAATTGAAAGTTTAAAGTTACCACACTTATGAAACTGTAACTAAATTTTACTCATTTAATTGTAGATATGAGTTGTAATTCTTTATTTAATCATTTTACCCACGATTATACCCTTTAGATAATCCTTCACCCAAAAAAAAAAAAAAAAAAAAAAAAACTCGAACATGCAAGCTCACAAGAGACCACTCTCCACTATAGAGTGTAGATGGCTATGGTTTTAAGAAATCTCATTTAAGAGCTTTCCCAACTGCAGCTTCTTTCATCCTACAGTCTGGCCTTAATATTGCAACTGCTCTTACTTATTTCCTTTTCTCCAGCCTCAAGAAGAGTTTCTTATATACTTTGTTAATTTTATGGCTTCTTACCTTGTGCTCTACTAACTACTTTGTTAAGTATAGTACTAGTAATTAGCATTATATTGGAGAAAGGTTTCCCCCCAAGCCCTTGATCTTTTCTTTCAGTGTCTCGGTCCTTCTTTTCCTTACTTTGCCTGATTCTAACACTGCCCCATGTTCTTTCTTTTTATGGTGTTGCACCTAAAAAGACTTCTTGACCAGCTTATAATTTAGTCATTTTTCTTTTCCACTTCTTATACATCTATCCTGGAATGGCCATGAATAATTCCATTTTGACATTTATGGTTCTTCTAGTTGGCTTTTTTGTTTTCTGTAAAGGCCAGGAAGACACTTCAATAGGTCCAATGGAGAAAAATGAGCAAGAAGCCCTCTATGCTGCTATTCGAGGGTTTGTAGGGAAGTCTTGGAATGGCTCAGATCTCTATCCAGACCCTTGTGGGTGGACGCCAATACAGGTGCAAAATTAATCCCAAACATATTAACTCTCTCTCTCTCTCTCTCCAATATTGGAACAGTCATGATAGATATTATTCAAACATAATGATGTTAAAATCATTCTACAACTAATTTCAAGTTTTACATTTTCATGCTGGCAACAAAATGAAGGACATTCACAACCATAATCTTGGCACAATTTTAGAAAATGAAAGTTACATGCTATTGCTAAGAAGGGACCTCATCCAGTTCATTTCATTACAATTTAAGCTCAGATGAGCAGTGTCTAGTGGAAAATTATTCTGATATGTATGAAGCCTTAGCAAAACAAATTCTTGGATAATGCTTTCTTTTTGTTTTCTTTCTCTTATTTATTTATTTATTTATAATTTTTGGACAGAAAGGATCATTCAACTATGACATAGGATGAGTACGGTGCCTTCGAAAAATACAAAATCTACCTATAGAAAATATACTATTTTTTACTTCTTTCCGGATTTTTATCACTTCAATCAGCTGGATTTTTACTATATTTAGAAAAATCCATTGTTCACCTTTTGTCATTACACAAATGATTACTACCTTTTCTTCAAATATTCTATGATATTATTTTCGGTATGTATCAAATAATGTTGGTGTAATTGATGTATTTGATTGGTCAACTATCAAATAATGTTGTCGTTTGAACTATTACTATATATTCCTTCTCTGAAATTTTGGTTTGGTTAAACCTTTTGCAGGGAGTGTCTTGTGATCTTTATAATGGATTTTGGTATGTCAGTGCACTGAACATTGGACCAGTTTATGACAACTCTCTCCAATGTACTAGAAGTGCAGAATTCACTCATCACTTATTCATGCTCAAGCACCTCAGAAAACTCTCATTCTTCAATTGCTTCTTTTCACCACACCAAAAACCAGTAAGAATCCCCACTTCAAACTGGGAAAAGTTCACAGAAAGCTTAGAATCCTTAGAGTTTCGATCAAACCCTGGTCTCATTGGAACAATTCCAACCAGTTTTGGTTACCTTAAAAGCCTCGAATCTCTAGTGCTACTAGAAAATGGATTGACAGGTGAATTACCACAGGAAATGGGCAGTTTAGTGAATTTGAGAAGACTAGTCCTTGGTGGAAACAAGTTATTTGGTCAGATTCCAGCAAGTTTTGGAGCCTTGAAGGAGCTCATAATACTTGACTTAAGCATGAATAAGCTATCCGGATCATTGCCTTGGACTTTGGGAAATTTGACTTCACTCCTAAAGCTAGACTTAAGCAACAATATGTTGGAGAAAGAGCTGCCACGTACAATTGGAAGCCTAAAGAATCTCACACTAATGGACCTTGGGAGAAACAACTTTTCTGGTGGTTTAGTTCAGTCACTTCAAGAAATGGTTTCCTTAAAAGAGATGGTGATGTCCAACAACCCCTTACTAGGCGGTAATCTCAATGGAATCCAGTGGCAAAATCTACAAAACTTGGAATTTTTAGATCTTTCTAACATGGGTTTGACAGGGAACATTCCAGAGTCCATGACAGAAATGAAAAGGCTGAGATTTTTGGGGCTTAACAACAACAAGCTCTCGGGAAGTCTTTCTCCAAGGCTGGCATCTCTGCCTTGTATTAGTGCTCTTTACCTTTATGGAAACGATTTGGCAGGGAAACTTGAATTCTCGGAAGGGTTTTATAGGAAAATGGGAAAGCGTTTTGGAGCTTGGAACAATCCGAATATATGTTACCAGGCTGAATTAATGTTGTCAACAAGCAATGTTCCTTATGGGGTAAAACCATGTAAGCAAGAAAGAGACTAAAATCCCTGAGAGAGTTTCAAATTATTTCCAAGATGAGTAATGGAGGGGAACTAGAATCAAAATTCCCATTTTGCAGCTTCTTTGGGAGGCTTAAGCTGTGGGAGTAATGGGTTTTGGTTAGCTAGCTTTTATTGTGCATGAGATCATATTTGTACCTCTCTGATGTAACTAGGTCTAATTGTAGTGTGTCTTCTTGACTTTTGAATAACATAATAGGTTTTAAATTGACAAATGTAGCGCCAAAGACCATGCAACAACTACAATTATATATGAATCTCGTAGTAATTAATTAATCTAGATCAAAAAATAAAAAATACATGACTATATATCATATGGGCTAAGCCGTTTCCATATCCTATGTACAATCTCTTTTGTTAAAAGTTTTTCTTATTGTTCAAGAGTTAAGTCATAGTATCCATTACTCAAAGCAGGACACTCAGCTATATTAAAATTGGGAAAATATTAGAGTTATAAATTTTTTATAAATTTTATTACAATTTGCCGATATTATGAGTAATAATTGGTAAATAAAAAAATGATATATAACTTATAAAACCTTTTGTAGGAAGTGTATATACATTGCGTTGGAAGGGAAAACTAAAATTTAAAGGAGCTTAAAAATCTTTAGTAAAAAATTGCCATATATTTTAGCAATTTCGCTACCTATTTGTAAGTAAGGATGATCACATTATATTATCATAACATGGTAAACTCTTGTATATATTATTCCGCCTATGAAAAAAAGTGATTTGTTTCATAATATGGTTGCTTTGTCTGGGTAGGGTTGTAATCTTGAGAGAGACACAACTCTTCTTAGGATTGTCTCTTTTTGAAAGGTTGCAAACAACTAAACACTTCTATAAACAAAAGGGATCTCAAACAGTTGATTCCATCAACATCCGAGGACTAGAGTACTACTCTAAGAAATCAAACAATTATAATGTTGGATATTTGTAATCTCTATATTTTCTCACTTCTCAAGTGTTACTTTTCTTTTTTGTCCCAAGTCCTCTAATGGCCTGGCCCACAACATGGCCCGTTGGGCTTCTTTGTTCAACTTAGAGATTCCAACCCATCCCATTCGTTTCTCTTTGAGCCTTTTATGAGGATGATGATGGGCTGATTCCCCTACCCTCTTTTGGACCCCTTGAATATATATATTTATATATATATATATATATATCACCTTATTTAAAATTGAAAAAAGAAAAAAAAAAAAAAAAAACACTATTAAGATGAAAATGGTGATGATAATGACAATAAGATTCAACCACTCATTTAACATAATAAAAATGTTATATTCACAATATTTTCACAATACTTTCACAACAAATTTAAGTGATAGATTTTTATTAATTGTTATGAGTGAGTAAAAAAATAATTTAAATTGTAAATTCAAATTAGAACTAATAACAACTTACAACATATAATTTGTTGCGAAAGTGTAGCACTTCTCTTTACCACAATCCTTAGCGACATTAGTTGACTTCAAATTCTGATAACACTGCCCTGACTGAAGACTCCACAGTCTACAAGTTGCTGATTTTACTCAACAGAATCAGCTCTCTGAAAACTAAAGCAGTTGTTAATGGTGTACCAAGTCAAAGATAGCCCTGCCCTTGCTTAACGCCAATCTTATCTCCATGCTCCAACAATCTCACCACCACCTCCACTTCTCACTCCTCATAATCCTCTCTCTCTGCTTCAGTAACAAACTTCAAATTTAACACTCTTTTTAAGTCCAACTGATCAGTATTATCCAAAGTCGTTAAAAACTTGCACGATCAATTTTCCTCCCCTAGCTAGCTAGAGCTCCCAAAAATGGCTTCTCTCTTCATGCTCTCCTGCAAAGCATTTCTTCTCATGATTCTTTGTTCCTCTTTCAACCATTTCTTCTTTGTAACATCCACTGAATTCGAAGTTGGCGGCGATGGTGGCTGGGTTCTTCCCAAGTCTAGGAACCACGAGATGTACAATCAGTGGGCTTCTCAAAACAGGTTCAAGGTCGATGACACTGTTAGTAAGTATCACATTTCAAACAACTTTTCTCTTTGAATCTTGTTTTGTGTGGCATTTGTAACATTTTTCCTTCTTCATGCAATAATATGTGTCTAAAACAAGTAGGAACGTAAACTGAATCATTAATATAACCTAATAATGCATGATTTGTTAATGTCCAAAAAACTCCTCCTCAATGATTTATGTTTAATCTTAAAGGACTTCACATAGCATAGTACAAGTACAAAACCATCATAGGTTCAAACCTGTACTCTTAATTGTAACCCAACAAAATTTTTAACCATTAACACTTGACAAAGAAACAGAGAAAAATTATTATAATTACGCCATTTTGAGACTTTATAATATGAATTCAGGTTTCAAGTACAAGAAAGACTCAGTTTTGGTGGTGACTGCGGAAGAGTACGATAAATGTCACTCGGCTCATCCTGTATTCTTCTCCAATAACGGTGCCACTGTCTTCAAATTGGATAAACCTGGCTTGTTCTATTTCATCAGTGGGGTTGCTGGACACTGCGAGAGGGGACAGAAGATGATCATCAAAGTTTTGGAGCCGGAAACCGCCCCACCGCCTCTGTCCTCCAAAGAGAACACCACAACAGAATCATCACATAACAGTGGTGCAGTGGAGATGGCTGCCATTTCTTCTCCAATCAGTGTGCTGTTTATGGTGTCATTCTTTGGGGTCCTTTTCATTTGAATGCAATGCTATTTCTTAGTATTCCTTTCTTCTTTTTTTTCATCGTTTTGATTTAGTGATTACAGAAGGAACGTTAGATGAGACTGAATTTGTTTTCCATTATGTGATTGTTTTTATTCTGAAAGTCTGATTATTTTCGGAAGGGGATTTTATTTGGCGTATTATCCATAGTTATATTATTCTGGTGATGATTTTTTAAGTGTTTTTTTTTTTTTTTTTTTTTTTTAATGTAAGTTTTTTGTAAGCTCCTTGAGTTCTTTACTTTAGCGACTCTTAAAGAGGGGAACTCTAATTGTCTAATTTATTAAAGAAAAGAAAAGCTAAAAGTTTATGTTCACTAGACTCAATTAGAACATTTAGTATTTTTCTCTATATAAAAAAAGAAAAAGTTAAATACTAAAGATTCTCACCTTGTGAAAGAAAAGGGAAATATGGTTAAAGTAGAAAAGCTATAAACACTACATAAACTTTATAAATTGACGGAAAATAATTTAAATATTTATTTATTTATTATGTTATTGATTTGGTACCAAATTATCAATCACATTTATTATCACATCAGTTTTTAAGGCTTTTATTGTAAAATTTATAAAAAATTTACTATTTATTTAAATAATATACAGGGGTGTTTATCAGCTCGATGGGCCAGTTATAGGACTGGTTTTTTACGCCAAGCCAACTATGTCGGTTTGTAGAAATTTCAAATTACACCACATTGCATTGAGTATGAAAGGTTGACTAGATGAAAGTAAGTTGAATTTCACAGGATCAATTCAGTTATGTTAGTCGATTGGGCCTGCTTATTGGCTCAATTGACCAAACCTTGAGTTTCATTTTGTGCAGGGATTGTTTTTTTTGTATTAAATATATCATTATCGTCAAGATATCTAGCGGTGGATAAAAATATATGTCAGTCGGTTGGCCTCTATTGCGTTATTAGTTGCCATAAAAGTCTTAATACTTTAATACATTAAAATAATTTGTTGTAATAACTTAAAATGAAGAAATCATTGCAATAACTCAATACTAATGATTTTTGTAATCTATTGCAACGAAATAAAATTGACTTGATCTCAAACTTACAACCTACAATAGAAATTACGAGCGCTATTTGAACCCAGCTCTAACCCAATTAGATTCTTCTATTTCATGAATCTCTTCGATGCACAAATATCCCATTTGTGTTTTTTTTTTTTTTTTTTTTTTGAGAGATAATTACAACATGTTGTTAACCCCGCAGCTCGAACTCTTTTCCCCTTAAACCCCCAAGCACTTTGTACATGGCCTTTGGCATATCCCATTTGTGTTTGACTTCAACAACTTGATTGCAATAGATTTATTTTGTAGCAGCCTCACTTGGAATACCTCATAAGTCTTCAATACATTAATGCTGAAGATGATGCTTGATACAAAATCCTTGGTGCACAATAATCATAGCAAAATCTCCTTATTCACTTTTTGAACTTATAGGTTCAATAGCTGGAGACTAAGGTTCTCTTTCTCAAGGTTCTCAAACCCGAACTAGACCATTTGGTCCGACTCGGTTTACCATGAACCTCTCACAATTACGATTCTTCTAACTCTAAAAACCTCTCTATGATAAAAAAAAGCATGGAACCACTCAAATCGAGATCAGACCATGTGGTTCTGAGAACTATGGCCAGTTTCACAGCTTGCACAATTCCTTCTTTTGGCAGGAAAACAGATATCGACCGGTAATTATTTTGAAAAAAAAAAAAAAAACACAACAGAGAGCCACGTTACCATCATCACTTAGATAGAAATTCTTTGATGCTGCTAAACAAGGTTGAGTCTGAAAGTTTGAACTAAAATAGAGAATTCGAAGTGATAAATAGAAGAGGTTGAATATGAAATATTTCATTGATTTTTTATTTATTTATAAAGTTAACTAGTCTTATATTATATAAATATGTTATTGGTTGGCTTAGATATGAATTTGCAATTTGTATTTGTGATGATACATAATAAATTATATGGACTTTTACCAAATAATTAAATTTATGATGTATATTATAAATATATTTAAAGAAATATTATATCTATCTTTGCTTAGGAATTGATATTTCTTATTTGCCTTGTGAAAGATATGATATGAAAAATATTTATATTTAAAAGATAGATCTCTATATTTAATTGGACTATTTTAGTTAATTTTTCTATTTGTACTAATTTAATATATTTATTTATATTTTGAATAATTATTAAATTAATTATAATGTCATCAAAGTTCAACCTCGGTTTGACCTCAGTCCGACCTTAAAAACCTTGAACCTCTCTCTTTTACAGTTTATTGAACAGTCTAAGTCTGCAAATCATGCTTTCTCTAAATATCTTAAAGTTTCTGCGTTTACAACCTTATTTCTGCATTTACATCCTAATAAGAATCTTTCTTTTGTTAGAATAAGTAAAAAAAAAAAAAAAGAGGGGGGGGGGGGGGGGGGGGGGTTGATAGCTGCCCTAAAGACGTCAAAAAGTAAAAATGTAAAATAGCCACTTGATATGTTTCAAATGTTTGACAAGACATTTTGGTATTTGCTAATTTGAGAATAGGTTCAACTTGGGTCCATTGTCTTGTGCACTGAACCCGATAGGAAACTGCCATATGGCAACATCCCATCTGATCTAGTACATAGTAAAAACTGGACCTAACCCTCTCCATTCAAATTAAATATATATATATATATATAAGCAATCCTTTAAGAGTGCATTTGGGAATTTTTTTTTTTGGTCTGATGATAATGAGCTATCATCAGAAGCGGACGCCATAGGTTGAAACTCTCTCAAAAATATATATATATATATATATATATATTCATTTACTGTTTGTTAAAATTTGGAACTTCATTGACATTAAAAAAAAAAAAATTACAGATATATGATATAAAACTAATCAATTACAATAGATTCCTAATTTAGGAAATAGGCATTTTTTTGAAAAACAAAAAAATAACTAATTTTTTAACAGCTTTTTCAATTTTCCATAAAAAGTTTTCTAAAATAGTTCATTAATGGATACCCCTAGGACAAGCAATGAAATAAAGAAAGATCAAAGTATCTTTGATAGATAAACAAAAACTTATCGATGACTTTAGGTACAAACTTGCAAATTCTAGGGTTCCAGGTTTTGACAAATCAAATGAAGGGAGAAAAAAAAAACACGGCAGAGAAATAAAAATATGCAAAGTGAGTAACAAAAAAGATAAGAAATATATTAAACCATAGAAATGGAAACGCTAATACTTAAACTCATACCAGTGAAATACAATTCAAATTCGAGGATCTAGGGTTTGGTTGGATGAAACTTTAGAGAGAAAATAAGAAAAAGCTATAAGTTTTGCATCTTGGATTTGAAGTTTTTAATATTTTATAGTTGTGGATAGGGCTGATTACTGCCCGACCCACACCCCAATAAGCCTAAACTTGCCCGAAATTTCGGTTTAGTGGGCTAATGTATCTAGTGTCGGATTGAGTTTCTTTTTTATTTTTTGGACTTTAGATTATTTACTTATAAAATTAAAACTGAAATTATCTTTGGATTTTTATCCCTCCAAAAGAAATTTTATTCAAACACCACATATAATTACAAGCATTCATAAAATTAAAATTAAAAAAAAAAAAAAAAAACATAATTACAAGCATATTTGACCCACAATTCTTGGAAATTATTGTAATTATTATTTCCTTCCGAAGCAATGTTTAAATTTCTAATTCGAAAGTTTTAGATCTATTGTCTTTAACTTATGTCATTTGACTAAATTAAGTCTTCAATACAATGCCAAAGACAATGCTTGGTACAGAACCCTTGGTGCCCAACAGTCACAGAAAAATCACCTTATTCTCATTCTGAACTCATAGGTTCAATAGTTGGAGGCTATGGTTTTTCTCTTTGAATACCTTAGGGTTTTTATGTTTATGTAAACACCTCATTTTGTACTCTTTTACGACTTGAACCCCCATTCCCCAATGGAAATATCAATAGAATGGTCCATGACTAGTCTATGGCCTAGCTAAAGGAACTTGTTATCTTGAAAGATGTTTTGGAAGAGAAAAACCTTGTATGCACAAACCATGCGGGTGCACTCTCGAGCACACACACGCGCGTAGAGTTTCAAAAAGTTATGTAATGAAAGGTTTTTTACGAAAAATGCATGTAGACATAATCCCACATTGCTTGAGAAAAGTCCTATCATTAAATGTATGATAGTAGGATTTGTGTGTGTGTATGCGTGCACGCGTATGTGTGGGTGATAGCCTGTTAGAGGACCTTTTGATAGAATTGAGTAAAGGCCAACCCATGGGTCGGGCAGAATTGGGTACCTAACACCTTCCCATTTCCATACCTTAACACTTGACATAGATTCTAGATAGAGCACGTACATGGTTCCTAGACCTAATCAAGGTGACAATTCCATGAACCCTCTGGCTCTAGTCCATTCGACAAAGGTATATTCTCTAGAGCACGACAATCGTGCACATTAAGGGGAGTCAAACATTGCACACTAGGTGTGGGCTCTTGCACCCACAGTTTACAACCTTATTTCTTGCCTCTAAAAATTGTGTAATTAATATGTGGTTTATATAAGCGCACAAAGTAGGGTTAAAACCTAATAAAATCTTCCTATTAGAAAAATTTTGAGTGTTTCTTGATGTAATTATTCTCTCACAAGCAAATACAACTGTACTGATCAATACCAAACAGTATTGACTTCTTTGGTTACAACCCTTCGCCGTAGTGTAAAACAAGTCACCCTTTGTGGGTAAAATAAATCATAAGGGGGTACATCATGTTAAAGTGTGATCAACCTTATACACTAACAGCTAGACATATTTGAATTTGATGGCAATGTGAATAATTTTGGGCTAAAAATTTATTAATTTGGACCCTCGTTAAATTATTTAAACCTACATTCACTTTAGTTATTGCACATTTGAGTCAAAATATCCAAAGACCCAAACTAACATTACAAGTATTTTTTTTAATATAAACTTCATAAATAAATTAATATAAAAAATAAACTTTATGTCTTAAATATTGAAAAGTAAAAACAATGTAAATAATCCAAGCGTGGGTGCGGTTTAAGGCAAAATGCACAATCCCTAGATAGTTTTTGTGTTGCGTCTCTTTAATCAAATACTTTTTTTTTCTCTAAAACTGTTAGGCTGGGTTTGGATTGCGTTTTGCGTTTACGTTTCAGATTTTTTTTTTTTTTTTTTTTTTTTTTTTTTTTTTTTTTTTTTTTTCGAGCTTGTTTCTGCTTTTAGAGACAAAGAGCACTGTTTATGAACAGTGCTCGCACTGTTCATCACTGTGCGCGCACTGTTCATGAACAGTGCTTTCACTGTGCGCGCACTGTTCATACACTGTGCGCGCACTGTTCATACACTGTGCGCGCACTGTTCATAACTATTTTATTTAAAAAATATTAAAAATGGGTCTCACAGTACTATTCACACGTTTAAAAATTATTTTGCTACAGTGTTTTCAGTTCAGTTCAGTTCAGTTCAGTAAAATAAGTTGTATCCAAACGGACCCTTAATCTAACACTTATATGAACCATTTGATGCCCAAATGATGTGAATCAAGTCTGAATTGCACTATAAAACCATGTAAAATGGCTTTCGGCCCAAACGTGGAGCCAATATATAGAAGTCGATCATCATCGCAGCACTTAGCAATGCAAATAAGTTGAAATGCAGATAGTTGCGAGGCTTTAATACCGCCAAGTAATGATGCCTAAATCCTAAAATGGCCTATTACAAAGCCATCAGTTTCGTGTCTGCCGACACGCGTCAAAGCTGTGGACACCGGCCAGGCAGCACACAACAACAACAACAGCATCTTGCATAGGTTGCAGTACACCTTGATTAACTCCAATGATGAGATGGGTACATTATAGGCTTTATAGCAACAAATTAGTAAAAGAACCGCACAAAAAACACAGATAACAACATCATGACAACGCATTTTACTCCAAAAGCATGCATGAATTCTCATAATTTGGTCCCTCTATTGGCCTGCCTTAGAAGGCATAAGATAAAAGTTTTCCTTTTTGCTAAGCAAGGCATAATATAAACTACTCACAAACATATGATGACCGATGTGGCAAAGGATAATTATATCACATTCTAACAAATATATATATGTAGTCAAATACCAACAAACAGAAGAACTAAAAAGAAAGGTGTCTTCTACTATGTTTACGGTTGGCGACTTGACCAACTATACACAAGCATGCAGACACAGGCTTGATCCACTTAATAAAATTTGGTGTGGTTTTAAAGTAAGCCACAAAACTTTAAAAAAAAAAATTTTTATAAGTTCATAGTTGGGATGGTAGATTTAAACTTGGAGTGTTGAAGGAATTAAAAGGTGTCACCCAACTGAATTATAAAGTTCTTGGGTAAGTTACAAAACTTGATAATGCATAATTAAGAGGAAATTACATAAAAAAATAAAAATAAAAAGTGGAGAGTTTATACCATATTTTATATAAGTTTTTTTAATTAGAGTGGTCACAATAAAATAGTTTAGTATATAATTTTTTTTTTCAAGTGTATACATATATATTTTTTTGCAAATCACCCTCACTCAAATGTAAAGCCACCCTAATGTCACAATTGTGATGATTAGATCTAATGGTAGAGGAAAACGTTTTGTTTTGTTGTGTTTTTTTTTTTTTTTTTTTTTTTTTTGGGGGGGGGGGGGGGGGGGGGGTGGGGGGTGGGGTACTAATGGTGGAGGAAAGATAAATACTTCACAAATGACACAATCATTTCATTTGTAGTATTGCCGTATTGGGGCTTTAAAGGTTAAAAAAAAAAACCTTAAATAAGTTATGTTTAGGGTAAATCAAAAAGAATTACTAGTTTAAACAGTGATGTAATTATCCAAAAAAAAGTTTAAACAGTGATGCTTCTTTTGAGGGAAAGTTATAGACCATAGTTTGTCATCATTCATCCACGTGATGAATCCAACTCATATTGTAACTAACTAACATGTAAAAAAAAGTGATCATTGATCTAGGCCATCCATTTAGTTGACTATTTGTTTGACTCCTCCATTACATTGTGTGACATTGGATATAGTGCACCTTCACCGTAGATTATACACTTTCCTTTACTTACTTTGAAAAAGATTATATCTCTTTAATAATTTCTAATCATAAAAATATTTCCCAAATGGGTCCCACATTTTTCAATAGTTAACCGTTTGAGTCTGACAATCAACGATTTGACCGTTACAGACAAACCCATTCAAAATATTTTTCAAAATCAAAACTCTACCAGCACTCCACTCTTCACTTATTCCACTCCACTCTTCAAACACACTGACAAGTCAAAACTCCAACTGCAGAGGGCTGAACTGGAAGAAGCAAAAAAGTGGAGTGCTGATAGCAACTCTCTTCAAAAACCATTTTCCCCGCTTCATTACTAACCGTCCATTTTCACATCCAAACCAACGGCTCAGATCCCCTAAATTTAATTCCCGAAATACACAGAATCTTGCTCTTTCCTCTCTTTCAATTGCAAAGATCTCAGTACTGCTAATTCATCTTCATCCCTCTATATTTCTCATTGATTTTCCCTGCAAAGTTTCTTCTTTTGTTAGTTTCCGGGAAAAAGTTTTCAACTTTCTGGCATTTTGAGCTGTTTCATCAACTGGGTCAGTGAAAATATTTTCTGGGCATGTTTGGATAGTGAGGGGAAAAAAAAAGTTTTATAGAATGCCAGTGTCAACAAGGTCTCAGATCAACAACCATGGACAAAATGAGCCAAGCCCAGAACAGAGAACAAGGACTAGAGCTAGTCAAGAAGACATCCATCTGAGCGTTCCTTTGAGAAACCCACATCATGGCCTCAAAGAGAAGATGAGAGCACTGACCCTTTTGTATGAGCAGCAAAAGCAAGCTTCTGCAGCTCTCAAGAACCAGTCTTTGAGGCAAGAAGAACCCCGGTTTCGGAGCCACCCGAGTATTGATCTCCTTGGTGGTTCTTGTAAGAAAGAAGACAAGCAATCAAAGCCAAACCTTGTGATGAGAGAGAACACAATGCCCACAATGCCGCATAATTCAACAGTTACAAGAACTTTTGTGCTCCCTCAGCCTCCAATCCACGAAGCCAAGGAGAATTTGGTGGCTGGTACAGATCGAATTGTCGGGTTTTCGTGCCCAAGAAAGGCTGCAGCCTCGACCACAGTGGCGCGAAAGCTCTCAATGGGGACATCAGGGCTGCCACCGGAGCTTAAAGGCGTGGGCGTGAGCAAGAATGTGCAAGAATTGGAGAGATTGGAGACTGTTTCGGAGAATCCTGGCACGGGCAGGAGTCGGATTCTTGTGTTTGTGAGGCTTAGGCCTCTGGCTAAGAAGGAAAAGGAGGCGGGTTCGCGGTGTTGTGTCAGGATTTTGAATCGAAGGGATGTTTATCTGACGGAATTCGCGCATGAGAACGATTATCTGAGGCTAAAGAGGCTTCGTGGACGGCATTTTACCTTTGATGCTTCGTTTCCAGACAATGCTACTCAACAGGATGTTTATTTGACAACGTGAGTGTGCAAAAAATTTGAGATCTGTTAATTGGTTTTCTATATTTGAATCTCAATGATTTTATGAATCGTTGAACATTTTATATAATTGCTGAGAATGTTGGTTATTATATCCATAAAAGATTAGATCTTGCTTTGATTGTTGGATTAAACTTCTACACAATCTAAAGTGTTTGAGCTCTCCAAACTGTAATCAAAGTAATTGTGTTTGTTTCAATAGCTTGTCAAGCCATTTGTGTTTCCTAAGCGTTAGTTTGCTTGCTGAGAAGTTGAGAGAAAAGGAAAATGAACTGAGTCTTATAGTGATTCATTATTGTTGTATTGGTTTGTAAGAAGTGGAAACCTCAACACAACTAAGCTAGTGGTACTATTGCGGTTTCAGTAAAATTGAGGGTTTTGTTTGCTGAAATTGAGTGTTGAATCATATATAAGTTATTCCCTATTCCTACTTTTTTTCTCAGCAACCAAACAGAAGGAGCATTTCATGCTAAGAAATCAAAGATTACTGCTAATTTTTCCCTATACTTCAAAATTACATGGAATCAAATTTCTTTTTATTGGTATCCCTACCTTTTATGATTTCATTGAGAAGTCAATAGCCTATTCTTTTAATTAGTGAAAGACACTTAATAAAAATGGTATCCATTTTTATTTTCAGGACAGCAGAGCTAGTGGAAGCTGTTCTGCAGGGAAGGAATGGGTCGGTATTCTGCTATGGAGCAACTGGAGCTGGGAAAACATATACAATGCTAGGTACAGTGGAGAATCCTGGAGTGATGGTTTTGGCAATTAAGGATCTTTTCACCAAGATAAGGCAAAGGAGCTCTGATGGAAATCATGCAGTTCATCTCTCTTATCTTGAGGTTTATAATGAAACCGTCCGGGACTTACTCTCCCCTGGAAGGCCTTTGGTACTTAGAGAAGATAAACAGGTCCACTCTCTAGAATATTCCACTACATTCCCTATTACTATTTAGAACAAAATGAAATGAATTTACATTGTTTTTGCAAGAATCATGTCTCATGTGACATAATTTGCAAATTACCTTTTGATGGTTACATACACTTAACAAAGTTCATTGCATACATTTATGTGAAAAACCAGTGTTACACAACTGCATGTTTGTTATCATATAAATTGTCACATTTAATTCCCAACTAAACTGTAGACATCTCCAAAACTTATCAAGAAATCTTATTACTGATTCCTGGATATTTTGAAAAATGGTATTTGGTATAAAGGAGATTGTTCAATAATTTTTGCAGGGGATCGTGGCAGCAGGTCTTACACAATACAGAGCTTATTCTACAGATGAAGTAACATTCCTCCTCTTCATGATAATTTTTAAGTTAGGATAGCTGATAAAATGGGGATTAAGATTACTCATTGCTTTCATTTGGGTTATTGCAGGTGATGGCATTGCTTCAACAAGGAAACCTAAACCGAACCACTGAACCAACTCGTGTCAATGAAACTTCTTCACGTTCCCACGCTATTCTGCAGGTAGTTACCGGGATATATGGCCTTCTTGATTCTCTATAGTTTTATGATCATGTTGATTCATTCTTTTGTTTTGCTATCTTATGTAATATCCAGGTTGTGGTTGAATACCGGGTTAAAGATGCTTCCATGAATGTAGTGAACCGAGTAGGCAAGCTCTCACTGATTGATCTTGCTGGGTCAGAGAGAGCTCTTGCTACAGATCAGAGAACACTTAGATCTCTCGAGGGTGCCAACATAAATCGTTCACTTCTTGCACTAAGCAGCTGTATCAATGCCCTTGTGGAGGGCAAGAAACACATACCATACCGGAATTCAAAGCTCACCCAACTTCTCAAGGACTCGCTAGGAGGAGCTTGCAACACTGTAATGATCGCCAATATTAGCCCAAGCAATCTCTCATTTGGTGAAACCCAAAACACCCTTCATTGGGCTGATAGAGCCAAGGAGATTCGGACTAAGGTTCATCCTCTAATCCTCTAATACTTTCAACTGCAATATTGTATATCACAATTTTGTGACAGTTTTTTGTCAATTTAGAAGTGTTTCGATTATACAATACTTCATTCGTTTACATTCTTTGTGATAGTAATCTCTCAACTGTTTACAATTCAATCAGATATTTATCTAGTTGTTACAGTCCTAATGGCATGGCAATATGCTTCTTTTCTTTCTTTATTAAAAATTTGATAAAATTCCATTTGCACACTTTACAATATGTCTAATCATTTATAGATGTTATGCCGAGTTTTCACAGTTAGCTGATTCTTGATTTATCTTTAAAATAATATGTAACAATAATTTCCCTGTCATCTAACACTGCAGGCATGTGAGGTAAATGAAGAATTGCAGCAAGTGCCTGAATCCGAAACTGATCAAGCGAAGCTATTACTCGAATTGCAGAAAGAGAACCGTGAATTGAGAGTGCAGCTGGCCCGCCAGCAACATAAACTAATTACCCTCCAAGCCCAATCCTTGGCAGCACATGCCTCTCCAACCCCTTCCTCCGTTACCTCCCTATTGACTCCTCCCACTGCTACAGCCCAACCAAATGTAAAAAGAAAATCTAAACCTTCTTTCTTATCTGGGAATTGTTTCACACCAGAATCCAAGAAAAAAGGAGCAGAGGAAGAAGCTAGAGAGCTTCGGCAGATTGTGAAAGCTTTAGAGGCAGAAATTGAAAAAATGAAAAAAGATCATACTTTGCAGCTAAAGCAAAAGGATGATCTCATTCGTGACCTTTTGCGCAAGAGTGAAAATCCATCAAAAGTGAAAGTGGAAGGAGTGAAGAGGGTAGTCACAAGGGCTAGCTTGCGGCCAAAGGAGCCAAGCACTGGTGACTTAAAGAGCCCTAGTCACCGTTTCCGGTCACCAGTCCCTACAGCTAAAAAAAGAAGCTTTTGGGACATAACAACAGCTAACAGCCCATCAATTGCTACATTAAATGGAAGAAAAACAAGGAGCCATGTAATCCCTGAACCTGCTGCAGCTCCATCCATGCTTCTTCAGGTACTGTGATTATCTCCCTTCTTGCTGTTTTCTCTTTAAAAAGTGTAGTTCAGTTCAGAAGTGCCAAACATGCAACTATATGTGAGTACCCTTAAATGCGTGAATGATGCCTCTAATATGACTTAAACTCTCTGAAGTTCACCCCCCACCAACTCACAATTTGTGCCATTTCCTATAATGGGCTTTGATTGGAGCATGGCCCCCTTAATTGTAAGTGACCTATTGAAGATACATGCATGAATGATGCCTCTAATTGGGCTTCCTCATGAAACCAACTCTCTTTCCCACAGAAAAGTCATGAGCTTCCCATTTTCTTTTATATTTTATGTATTCCTTTCTTCTGCAACTGATGCAGCTTGCATATCCATGTTTCTGGTTTGTGTTCATGTTCGGCCCACACATTGTCAATTACATCATGCAGCCAGGTTTTGCTCGTCAAAAGCCCGAGCCATTGAAGTAACAAATGAAGAAGAGAAGTTGGATGAGAGAAGAAACAACTTAAAAGGTGATTACAAGGCAGGAAGACTACCATGTTCTGCT
Source organism: Quercus glauca (assembly GCA_023736055.1). Classification (NCBI taxonomy): domain Eukaryota; kingdom Viridiplantae; phylum Streptophyta; class Magnoliopsida; order Fagales; family Fagaceae; genus Quercus; species Quercus glauca. The sequence continues at coordinate 25,494,011 of CM043324.1, read as the reverse complement.
CGAGCTGGAGTTTCAACATGAAGAAAATTATTGCTTGGTAGGTGGTATTTGTGTTTTCCTCTACTTATCATGTTATCAACCAAGCCCACAGTGGGAAATGTGTTGCTCATTGTGTTATTCTTTTCTAAATCGATATATTCAATTAAGGTTACTAGAACGTACATATCTCATTAGCTCATTTTTTACAATCTCTTCATCAAACAATGCTCCCACCTTATTTATTCCTAGTTCTTAGCCATATTTGGAGTACACTAAAAAATGATTTGTATACATGTTAATTCGTTTCAAGAATCTTATTTTAGTTGTTTTTCTGCCTAACACAACATATGAAACAAGGTTGTTATTAATTTAAAAATGTTTACATGAGGTTGGCTTAGTATTTAAAAAATTCTATTCCAATGCTTCTCTGATAATCTAATGACCCAATTCTATTTAAAAATTCTTATTTAATTGCATAGGAATGATGGTAATTTAAATTATATAATTTCTCATTTCATGTGGATTCCATTCCATAAGATATCATCACTGTAATAGAGGATTCCATCAATTTTGGTTAAAGGTTTAGTGTGTGTGTTGGTATAAGAATGAGTTTCAACATTTAAACTTAACAAATGTTCTTTTTCTCTGATTTTCCTATTTAATTCAGGTGAGGGTTGTGTTTTGGGAGGTGTATAGTTGGAAGTCTTTTTTAACAATGCATTGTAGAGTAACTTATCCCCCAAAAAAAAAAGCATTGTAGAGCAAATCACAGTCATTTTCCTTACACATCCTTCCCTTCTTTTGTAATACATGCACAAAGCTTCATCTTCATCTTTAAACTATGCTCTTAAATTGTCCTTTTTATTTTCCCTCCTGGCTCTATTTGCTTTATATTTTGTTTGAATTTACCAAGAGGAATGTAATTTTCTTTTAAAGACATTTTCCTTGCCTCCTGCTATCATATCAACAAGTTTACATCCTGTTCTTGAAAAATGTGGACAATTTTCTTCAGGAATTATTAATTGTTTAAGGATAACATGATTTTCAGCTGAACATTACTTCCAGGGGGGAGAGCATTTAGACATCATGTGTGGAACAGAAGTTGTTTATTCCTGTTTGATTAGCGTAGCATTGGCACTCTTTTCTGCATTGAATTTTTTTTTTTTTTTTGGTAGAAAGGAATAATATATAATTAGATAGAAACCCTTCTATTACAAGCATTTGCCACTCTATTTAGGGCTAACAAGTTCTCCACCACAAATAGTCGGTTATCAAAAACAACAATAGTATAGAAATTCTAATTTTATCTAAAATGTTGGGTGGAGGTGGAAATAGTAAGCCCAACAACAAAAATAAAAATTTGTTCATCTCAAACCTCAGGAAAAAAAAAATCATTTATATTTTAACAAATTTGAAATAAATTAATAGAAAATTCTTAGATTACACTATCAATGTAAACATATAACTATCCTAGACTAATAGAAAGTCTAGATAAAAGTATTTTAAGCAGTAATAATTAAAGTTTACTTAACAATAATTATTAATATGTTTATTATATTTAGAAACAATAGATGAATTCCAAGATTTAATCTTAGCAATAATAAGTAGTATGTTCATTATATTAAGAAACAATATGTCAAATGAACTTATAATTTATCTTTTATTCTCTTATTAGTATGTACTATGAACAAATTGTAATAAGAAAATCACATAGATCGCAAGGTTCATCTCTTACCGACCCCCTAGAAAAAAATCTTAGAGTTGCTACTGTTATCATGTATTTTTATTTATATATGGTGCACTAATTATTTATATAAAATTAATTTCTATTTTTATTTTTCTAAGTTTTATATAAGAAACAACTTATTTGGAATATGATTTTCTTACTCAAATTTAATTTTAATTGCATTGGAAATAATTGAAACAAAGTTAGCAAAAGATAAAATCAATTTTTGTTTTTTTATGAAAAGGAGAAAAAAAAATTAATAACACTCAATGAAGAATATAATAAATAAAAATAAATCTACACATAAGTTACGGAAAAATAATTAATTATTTGTCAAATCACCCGAGCAACGAGTTTAAATTTTTAATAATTTTAATGTTAACAATTTGTGTTCTCGCATTCTAATAATATGTAAATAATTGTAGTTGATTTCTTAAATATACATGTATTATAAGATAATTTCTTACAATTCTTACAATATGTATCAAAATAAACCATGCATCACGCGGGACATTGGCTAATTACAATAATATAGATATTGATTGATTAATTGATTAGTATATTCTAGAGTTACCTAAGAATTGCTTATTGAAAAGTAATCAAGAGGATAGTTAGATGTCTTGGAGGAACAGAGGACTATGTAGTCCATCATCAAGGTTTGTCTTTATTGTGTAGATTAGCAAGAAACAATCTTTTATTTTATCAACCATGGTGACAGTATTTAGCCTACTCAACGAATGTTCAAGAAGTTGTTTGGTTGTGGGTTCCAGTTACCTCAATTGGTGAAGTCTCTGTTAGTTGAATAAAAATCTGAGATTCAATCCCCACCTACACTAAAAACCAATTGATGTATTAGTTTGATGATAAAGAGTTATTATCATAAGCGGATACCATAGGTTGAAACTCTCTCCATAAAAAAAAAAAAAAAAAAAAAAAAAAAAAAAAAAAAAAAAAAAAAGTAGAAGATTTAATTAAGGAGGTTATTAACATCTAGAGTTGTCGTGGAATCTTCATATACTAGGACATGCTACAATTCTTGTATATGCTTAGGACCTAGGTATCAATGTAAAATGAAATGGAACCAACTTGAGCCTAATGCTTTTGTGCATTGGACCTATTGGGGTTTTATCACATATCAAATAATTATTATGTACTCACTAGACTTTACCTTATCCAAACAAAATACTTCGATTTATAGTATCACTTTATTATTATTATTATTATTATTATTATTATTATTATTATTATTATTATTACTTTATGGTGTGCTGCCGCAGGCAACCAAAAAATAAAACTTATACTCCTAAAAATACATGTGGTGGTGTGAGTAAGGATCGTTTTCACGAAGTGTCTAACCTAGTTTTATGCTACGTGAACAAGGAAGTTGTTTGGTTGTGGGTTGTTAGCTTAATTGGTAAAGTCTCTGTTGGTTAAATAAGAGATCTGAGATTCAATCCCCACCTACACTAAAAATCAATTGGTGTCTTAGTTTGATGATAAAGAGCTATCATCAGAAGTGGATACCATAGGTTGAAACTCTCTCCAAAAAAAAAAGGGAAGAAGATTTAATTAAGGAGGTTATTAACATCTAGAGTTGTCGTGGAACCTTCATATACTAGGACATGCTACAATTCTTTTATATGCTTAGGACCTAGGTATCAATGTAAAATGAAATGGAACCAACTTGAGCCTAATGTTTTTGTGCATTGGACTTGTTGGGATTTTATCACATATCAAATAATTATTATGTACTCACTAGACTTAACCCTTATCCAAACAAAATACTTCGATTTATAGTATCACTTTATTATTATTACTATTATTATAATTACTTTATGGTGTGTTGCTGCAGGCAACCAAAAAATAAAACTTATACTCCTAAAAATACATGTGGTGGTGTGAGTAAGGATCGTTTCCATGGAGAGTGTCTAGCCTAGTTTTATGCTACGTGAACAAGGAAGTGTGGGGGCAGGGGGGGTTGTGTATAACGAAAACAATTTTAAGAAAAACAACTAAGGAACAATTCAAATTTAAATATCAAAATCAATCAAAAGAACAAACCTTGGTCTAAGTCAACATCCACCATCGAGATTTTACAATTGATCATCGATGCAAATATATATCAATTCACACTTTGAATATTCACCGTTGCAATTATTTTCCTATTTCTCCTTAGTCGCAGTTAATTAGAAAACAAGCGATCTAATAAACCCTAACTACTAAACAACCCAAGACAAGTGCTAAAGGTTTAATCTAGTAGCAGCCTTAAGAATTAGAGAGATCGATGAAGCTAAACAACACAAACACAAGCAGTTGCATTTAATTTAGTCGAGCGTTCTTCCTAAGATCTAATAAATTCTGACACAACAAATCATTAAATCTTGGTTGCTTCACAAATTAGAGAAATCAAACAATTACGAATTTGATATCTAACCTAGCAGTAGATTGCAACGAATAATAAACTAGTAGGCCTCCTAGAAATTAAACCAGACAATCATGAAAACAGGCACAGAAGAACATCTGATATTCAAAACATAAATTGAACAATAAAAAACAAATCAGATCTCACAGTTTTATTTATTCTGAGGCTTCCGTTTCCTTCGACCAAGTATAAAAATTTAGCCAAGTCAGGCCATGAAGAAAACTTGAAGTAGAAAATTAGAGAAGAGGGGAGAGAGAGGCGTGCCTAAAGTCTAATTTTTCCTTCCCCTTTTACATGTTAATTCCCCCTTTCAGAAGCCTACAAAATCTCCTAAAAATATTCTAAATAATAATATCCAAATCTGACTAATTAAGGAAAATATTAAAAATAAAATCAAGTCCTAACATAACAAGGAAAGTGGTGTTTTCAGCTGGAATTTTCGTGCACCAAATCTGGAAACTTCCGAAAATAAACCGCATCAGACCCACGTATTAGAATTGCAGGCTAAGGAATGTTCCAAAATGTCAGCAGTGCAGGTGCAGCAACTTCAAGCCCGATTTCAACCTTGATGCAGCCAGTATCTCTCAAAACATGAAAGTTGTAGAGCTTTTTCTTAGCGTTCCATAGCATCTTGAATCTACTCAATCGAAGCTCGGATGAGAGAGTTATGCCCAGATTACAAAGCAATGTCGAAACTGTCCAAAATCGCCCAATTAGCTTCGTTTTGCACTTAACGCCTCCATTTGCATCCTAAATCAAAATATAAAAATAATGAGTACATTTAGGCACCAAATGAGTGTCGAAGACTAAACATTAAGGGAGAAAAATATAACATTTTGAATTCTCATCACTTTATTTTATATATGGTTACCTTCTGAAATACCTGCTTATCTTTCATATGATTACATGACTTCTTTCTCAAAACAACAACAACAACAACAACAAAAACAAAAACAAAAAACAAAAAAACAAAAAAAAAGATTACAGTACTCCAAACAAAGCGTATACTTAGATGCTTTTCGTGCCTAGGTTAAGAGGTTATAGGACTTTTTAGACTCCCTTTTTTGGTTTTTTCCCCTCCCCTTTCAATTGACCAATTTGATGTGTCTCTATTTGGGATGACATTTTATTGCATAAGATGTCATTCAGTCTATTATATAATATATATTTATTAACACACACATCTACCAAGTAATTAGTTTTAGTGCCACATAAACTATCATAATTGTTACCACAACAATCGTACGTGTCAAACTATATATGATTGACTGCTTGTCACTTTCATATGGACCCACTATTTTTTCTCCAACACTCACAATTTATCATGTGGACAATTGTGGTACAAATTATATCATTTTATATAGTCTTAGAATTTTTCATATTAGTTTATGGTATAAAAGTATTATGTTTGCACTCCACGCATGATTAGATATTTTCATCCATATGCAGATCAAAAAGATATGTTTACCCTAAGAGAGCAAGCAGAGATGTGATATCATGTCATTTTATACCCAGAATAAAGTTAATTGACACAAGTTGATGTCTCCTTAGCTTGTACATGAATAGTTTATAAGAGATCCATGCAAACCACGCGTAATCTGAGGACTGTAACGTCTTTTTACCTATCAAAGAGTTATTTTTAACATCACTATGAGGCATTGGATTTTCTTGCAAAGGCACTGGTTTAAATGCAACTGTGAGATCCAAGTTATTTACATTAGCATTAGAAAAATGGGAAAGCGTTTATAAATGGCTCTTGAAGACTTGAATAGCAGGGTAGGCCCAAGATTCCAACCCAAGCATTCCATAAATGGTCTCGAAGTTCATCTTTGTTATAAGAACAGTAACAAGATAGATTTTATTAAGAGTTTTGTAACTCAACTAATACCAAGAGATAAGTGGATGGCAAGCGAGAGAGGTAAAATTTGAACCACTGACATGATTATCATAAAAAATAATATAATTATCTTTAGGCTATCGCTAGAACTTAAATCCCATATTTTAAAATACCTAATTCAATAGGTTTTTCTTTTTATATAAAAAAATGAACAATTTAATTATCTCTATAGTTTTTATCTATTTTTTTTTTTGCTTATGTGAGTAACAACTTAAAAGGGAGGTCGCAACCACAGCTAAAGTCGAAACCTTAAAAGAACTAATTAAGCTGTAATTATGGCTCTGCATAATAGTTTATATAAATCCAAATCGACCTAACAAATATTCAATGTGTGAATCAGTATGTTCCTACACAATATACAATCCAATCCACATAATCTAGGTTATCATAGTACAAAAAATTCCTAGGTATATGTGACAATCTTTCCTTGTCTATGCTAGTTTCACCTCCGACAATCTAACTTATTTTTCAAAGTTAAATCCCAAGTCAAGTTATTCTCAAGTTCAGTTGCATGAAAGATAACATTCCAAAGATGACTTTTGGTACTCAAAGAGGGGCACTACGAATTTCTTGTCATGCCTTTTGGCTTTGTCCATTGCTCCATCTTCGGCAGAGGTTGACTATCAAGTAGCAATAGTTGGACAAGTATCAAGTTTGATTAATACTATTTTTTACACCATTCTTTGTGGCAATTTTTCCTTTTTTTTCTTTAATGATATCTTTGTATACATGGGAAGATCATTTTGGCCATCTGGAGGTCATTTTTAAAACTCTACATGAACGTGAATTGCTTATCAAAACTATCCAAATGTTCTTTTGGACAGGTTCAGATAGAATATCTGAGGCACATTATGTATCACAAGAATGCATTACTACTAAGAGTGTCCTGTCCTATTTGTCCGAATCAAGTCGATGGTGATAGGGGCTTCAGGCCTTCAGAGATTTGGTCTGTCATGGAGATTTTGGAATATGATGAATTCGCAGTGATGTTATTCATGGTGGGTATTTCAGCTTGCTTTGAATGCTGTCTAAACTGGGTCATGCTTAAAATTTAAAACAACGTAGTTATAGTATGATAAAATTATATCGTTTTGAGCTTATTTGACATTTAACAGCTGTGTCATCAAAGGAAATGGACAGAATGACAGAATCACAAACGGTCTCAAATGTTAAGTATAAAAATAAAAAATAAAAAATTAGTTTCTTTTAGAAATCACTATCATAATCACTCCAAATTGATAATGCATGTTCCAGAGTTTCTGAAACTGTTAAAGGTATCCTGATATTTTACAATAATTTTAGTATAATTTGTCTGAACAATCAGCTTTTCACAATAAGGAAGCAACACACTTGTCTCTGTAAATACTACAGTATCTGCATAATTTTAAAAATTTTCAAAATGATTGTACTGTTGCCCATTCTATGTCATGGAATATAGTAACAATTCTACTATTCTAGGGAAACCATTTTACCGACCTAATTTTCCCTTTAACACTGCAATAGTACTACTTTTCCAGAGTCTCTGAAACCAGTTCGAAAATGTAAATATTCCCCAACATTAACTGACAATCATACCCGTGTTTCTTTCTGCTTTTGTTAAAAATAAAAGATCAATGCTTCAAAAACAACAAATTTCACATATGTTGAGTTAGCTGAAAATTATTATTGATTCTTATTCGGGCTCACCATCAATACTATCTTTTTATTTACCATTGACAACTTAATTATCATCTTATTAATGTGTGAAATTTGTTATCAATTTTGGTGTGTGTCTAGACTTATTCAAAATAAATGAGAAAAATATGTGGACACAACTTTGGCATTAGTACCAAGCAATTTGCTTACTGCTTCTACTACTTTTCAGAAACAAAACGTATTGGAAATGTCATGACTTCTCTCGACATTTGGCATTGTTTTTTCATTTTGTTTTTCCTATTCTTGATTTTCATTTTGCCATCTGTTCTTACGTTTCTTGTATCATGACGTCTGGATTCCTTTTTCTTTTGCCAACTCTATAGCATATCAAAAGTCAGTGCTGCTAGTGCTAATCACTTGTAACTTCATCAACTACTCTCTCTCTCTCTCTCTTTCTCTCTCAATTGACTTCTCAAGATTACATTCCTCTTTGGTGCAGTTTTAGCAAGTGGTCTGTAACTTCCTATGTTTTAAGCATCTCTTTTTGGATCTCAGCCTTAACACATTGTTACTTTCTTTTTATTCCTAGGTAAATAGTAGGGAAGGGAGAAGGGATTCAAGCCCAGACATCAAACATCACAGAAGATATCGGTACCACTAATCTAACACTCGAACCCCATCAAACATCATAGAAGATGTCAGTACCACTAATATAACGCTCGAACCCCATGGTGTCACTTCACTTGTTCATGACATTGTTCTACTTGGGGGGCCAAAATAATTAAATAATTTAAATTGCTAAAATAAGAGTCATTTTACAATTCCACAAGGACCACAATCATGAAAACCACAGCCAACAATCTTGAAAGTTAAGTAACACCACCAAATAGTGGGAAAAAATGACCATCATGAAACCTAATATTGATCGTCGTTTTTCATAACCATAGTAGTGGTCCCCTAGGCATACTTGATACTAGTACTACTACTATTGTTCTGAATTCTGATGTTATAGTGCATTATGTAACCCCACTTTAGAACATAATAATTATAATAAGTAATCGTCTTTCTTGTTTTTGTTATCAATCAAAATAAAAATAATCTTACATTATTGCAAATTTCTATTCTACAATACCCAGCTGTAATGCAAATTTCTATTTGTAGTTTCTTAGAGTTTATTTATGTAGTATTTATCAAAATATATAATTTTTGGTAGTTTTTATAGTAAATGTTTAACAAAAAGTTATAAACTAAGCTAAAAAAACACTATTTAGCTTTTTCAAACAAACACTAGTTAGGTTGTGTTTGGTTCGAAAATATTTTTATGTGAAAATATTTTCTAGAAAAAAAAATATTTTCAAATATTTGGCTGTATTCTTGAAAATACTCCAAAAATTATTTTTCAATGCTTGGTTGCATTCCTAAAAATACTATGGAAAACATGTTTTTCACTACTTTCTCCTATTTTTTCATATCCAAGCACGTATATAATAAAATAAAATAAAATTTTAGATTAAAAATCGTGATCAGTGACCGATAGTGTTGGTGCGATTTCAGCCACCTGCCATCGAAGACCGGGGATGTTAGTGGGGTGGTAGTTGGGTAGTAGATGGTGGGAGGTGAGAAATGAAGGTTCAGTTGATAAGTTTTTGGTGAGGCAAAAAGTAGTTTATAGAAAATGAAAGCATAAATCAATTTCCATCGAAAGTGTCTTTATTTTACCGTCAACCAGAAAACAATTTTCAATTGAACAACATTATCCATCATCCCAAACACCCGTAAATGCAGAAAACTTTTTTCTGAAATTCAATTTCTATCAAACCAAACACAGCCGCAGCTTCACCCAATCTAATGCATCACTAGATTTTTCCCATTTTTCAAGTTGGGTTTGGCTTTTCTCCATTTACTTCTATGCATTGGAGGAGACAAGGGCAATACACTTATTCTAACGGGAATCTTTTTTACTCTTTTAAATTTACTTTTTCAACTTTCGTCCAACTTCTTGATTCCGTATTCCACACAAAGAAGTCCTAAGTTAGCAGACCTAAATAGTAGTAATACTACATAGAGCTTTAGAGCTTTAGAGTTCAGACTAGTTTACCTATTGTACATATTTTAATCTAGAAAACATGAAACACAGAATATATTGCTTTAGACAAGTAGCAGTACTACATGCCCCAGTAGATATGTATTATTGGAGTACCTTTAATATAAAGTACAAGTTAGGCGCTATCTTCTTATAACACAATAAAAAGTGCACATTTTGCGTGTGTTTGTTTGTGTTTTAATCTTTAATTTTTTGGGTAGTAGACTATAGAAAGCTGAGGTTGCATTTATTGGAGTAATAATGGTATAAAGAAGTTGCCTACTATAACGTTTTAACTTTATCTACAGCTGCAGCAACTTTTGAATCCATTGAAGAATGATGAGTAGATGATCAGAACAACATGCATTGGTTTTTGTGCAGCTAATCTTAACATGTTGATTTTTTGTCCCAGCTGTAATCCAAACCGCTTTGAAATGCTCCTCATCTTCCTCAATTCTTTTCTTTCTTTTTTGCAGACAGAGAAAAAAGAATACTCTTACTTGAAACTTGAAAACCTTTGAAAAAAAACAAGCATGGTGGCACAAACTAGAGCTACTCTTTTTCAAATATGACCAAACAACCCATGTAAAAGTTGTCATTTGTAATTTTTTCTTGGGGTTGAAGATGTCATTTGGGAATTTGCAGATAAATTTAAAAATAAAAGAATTGTGGGCTATACTTTGTTTACCAAAAAAAAGTCACAAAATGAGGAGAATGTAGCAGTAAAGATTTTTAAATCCGCGGAGAATCAAATGTCATAGGTGGAAAGCAGTCAACAAGAGGAAAAGCCAATTCTATGTCAGGAATTGGATATAGATTTTCTTTTTGTATTTTGCTTTTGATGACTTCTATGATTAGGCTTTAATAAAAATTCTTGGGATCATTTCACACACTAACTTGAGCACCAAAAGCAATGATTGGAACCATCTTACACTTTTAGACCAAGTGCTGAAATTTTACATGTATATGCTACAGGTTGCCAAAGGATCCTAGCTAAACAGGGAATGGAGTAATCTTTAAAAAAGAAAACAAAAGAGACCACAAATCTAGTGTATCCAATTTCTTAATTCCTTAATCCCTTGTTTATGTATTTGTGAGAGAGGGAGTGGCGAATCCACTGGCATCTCCAAGCCTGTTTCTCTCCAAAAAAGGAATAGAATGTTCATTATCTTGTTCCTCTATTTTTTTTATAGACAATTGCAGGAGTCTGCAGGATCCAAATCTGTTTTATTAGGTGTACCAATCAATAAACACAACACAGTCCAAAACTCCAAATAAATGAAATTGTCAGAGTAAATATCATTGTTTGCATACCAATTTACCTAAATTGAAGTCTCATTAACAAACAAAAAAAGTGCACAAAAAGTAACCAATCATCTGAAGAGAATGATTGCTATGCAAACAGAATGGCATAACCCTACTTTCATGTAATTGCTGGTACTTGGCCGGGAGAGAAAAAGGAAATTCCACTACTGTAGTGAATTTACAAAGTTGTCATAACATATACTCAACCTGCCTGCTAAGCCATAGTGGGATATTACTAGAGCACTTTTTTTTTTCCAACTTGTTGCAAAAGAAATTCTATAATAGCTTGAGTACTAAGGCAAAGAAAATGAAATTAATCCAATAACGAAGACATCATGATTGCATTAGCCTCCTTGTCTCATCACTTAATAAAGGATTAAAAAGAAAAACTATACATATACACCTTCATGACCCCACCCTACCATCATTTTGTAATGTATTGCCCCCCCACCTAAACTATAACAAAATACAAACCACCCACCTCTTCATCTTCTCCAAAGAAAACAGAGTAAAAAAAAAAAAAAAGGAAAAGTACTTAATTAGAGAGGTCCAGACCTCCACCTTCATGATTGAAGATAAACAAAGTATCATTAGCTACTCTTTCATAACCTGAAAGCACAAAAGGGAAATAAAAACTAAGACCTTGAGTTGCTGCTTAGACTCTAAGCAAGTAGACACTAAGCTCAGGAGCTCCATTGCTATCAGGGTTCATCATGTAGAAAGCCTCAGAATCTCTAGACCCCACAATTCTCTCAAACTTGGCTCTCATGTACATGACTTCACCATCTGACCCAGATTCAGCTTCAGCTTCATTCCCTGCAGCAGGCAAAACACCAGCACCCATAGAAATTGGCTCTACAGCCTTCAACACCTTCCACTCTTTAGGCCCACATTCTCTCCTTGTTGCAAAACCACACTTTTTCCCATTGCAATAAGTCCTCCAAACTGGCTCTTCAAGTAGCCTCACCCCTTTCTTTTCTTCTTCTTTTTCTTTCTCTTTATCACACTCCAATGCAATTCGAACCAACCCAGATGCCATTTCTTTAACCAAGCCACTAATAGGTGTAGCAAGCTCAATCAAGAAGGCAGGTTGAGAATTGGGATCTCTTTGGAAAGCAAAGTGAACATGGCCCCGCCTATTCCCAAAGAGGGTGCCTACCACTCGGTTACCAAGACCCTGTGGCAAGTTGGAACGGTTCTTACCAAACGCTGTAAGAACTGAACGAAGCCTTGAAATTGCTATAGCTTGCAGTTTCCTCTTTGGTGGTGGTGCTGCTTCAGCTACAGGTTCTGGTGTAGCAGCAAACTCGTCATCTTCTTTTATGTTTTCCTCAAGGGATTTTGAGGAGGATTTGAAGCTTGAAACTTCATCATCTTCGTTTCCAACTTTCTTTGTCCAGTGGAAGTGCCTCTTGGAAGAAAAATCTTGAGAGTTATTAGCCATGACTGTCTTCATATGAGAAAGGAAATCAAAGGGAGAAGCAGCTCCTTAAAGATAATGTGAAGAGAGTGTGAGTGTGAGTGTGTGTTAGAGAGAGAGATTATGGTCACTTCTCTTTTTATCGATATAAGATATGTGGGGCTTTCATTAATTCTTTGTTTGTAGTTCTTTGTTGTGGCGCAAGAGAATCCTGACAAAAGAAACGTAGGCTGTCCCACCAACTGATTTTAGGAAATGAGAGAGAGAGAGAGAGAGAGTCATTGAAATAGAAAAGAAAGGAATCTAAGGAGACAATTTGTGTGTAATTTCACTTTCTAGTGGGGCAGGGAGAGAGGTATTTTGCTTGACTGACTCTTTTGACTTGAATCCAAAAACAGTGAAGGAATAGCAACAAACCAGACCCAACACTATTCACACCTAGACATTTCTCAGGCTCGGCAGACTTCTACATCCAATGTCTTGTAGTGAAAATTACACCAAGGTGATGTTGTTGGGGTTCCAAGTGCTTCTCATTTCTCAGGGCCAATGTTGGGCGCAGAGTATACAATTTACCTACCTGCGAGCTGACACCTCATTGCTTTGTGGAGGACCCCCACCAAAAAAACCCTCTCTTTGATTGGTACACCAAAAGATTGAAACATCATTTTCTCTTTGTGAGATCCACCATACCGTCGATCCCACCATACGTCATCCGGGTGAACCATAATTGGCAGCTGCCTAGATGAACACCAGGAATAAGTTAGTTTTCTTTATTTTTCTGTCAATGTGGCCTTGACACATCAATTTTTATGCGTTCTCAATGAAAATAATATCTTTCTTTTCTGAAAAAAAAATATATAAATAAACCAACTCTTTCAATTTTATTGAGACAAGCCTTCCATCAGACCATGATTAAAGCTTCGCTGGGTGTTCAGGAAAGTGCAATGGAAAAACAGTGAAAATGGCCTCTTTTCTTAAAAGCAACTTATATCATTTTTAAATACTTCTTCTTTAGCATTTTAAAGAGTAATGGGGTACCATCATGGTCAACCCCCTTGGCTTGCTGGATGATTTCATGCTAATGCATTCCCAATTACACAAAAATAGCACCAAAAATTGAACCCACCCTTTCCAAAGATATAACTAAAAACAAAATAATTACATATGGTTCAGAAAGAGGTAATGACTACGACAAACTCTCACTAATTACATTAACTTATAGACATGGATCCATAGATAGAATACAAATTGAAGCGTGCTTATACAGTAGACCAGCAAACTTGTCAATTTTTTGTACATAACATAAGAGATACTAAAAGCACTGATGGAAGTGTCAAGTGTGCTTGCCTAAGGCTCAAAAACAAAGATTCTAGAGTTAGCTGTCTAAAGTTTGGTCAGAATCCGGTTCCTTGGGGGGAGCAGCCCCGCCATTCATTCTTGCACGAGCCTCTGCAAACATTCTCTGTTGCTCAGCCAATGCTTCTTCCTCAGTCATCTCGGCTCCATTGCTCCACTTGCCACCTTTTAGAGAGTCCTGCTGGAAAACATTCCCTAACATCATCAGTAAAATAAATCTTGACCAAGTAGACCATGTAGCAGAAGCTGTCAAGATCCCAGTTCTATGGTGCAATTCAACTGACCATGTGCAACATTTAAAAATAAAGGACATTTTAAAAAAATTGTGTGCTGTCAAAAAAAATGAGGAGAGCGAGCAATAGAATTCGGTAAAAGGAAAATGTTTGAACCAGCTCCACCAAAGGCTAACAGTCCAGTTCTCAAAAGATAAGCCTCGCAACAAGTGAATGTCCATAAGGAGCAAAAATAATGAACAATTACCATGGTCTCAAGCTTGTGCTGTTCATAAGCTGCATAAACTTCATCAATGTATTCACCAAACCCAAGAACCTGATAATAAAATTAAACACATCAGTCATCATGGAAACATTTTAAAGATATAAATCATTACAAACAAAGTTATAATCTTTATTTGGCTCTAATAGTTCCCTATAAATTAGGGAAGCCCTGTCTGGAAATGAGGAGACAACACAGTGATAAGAACCTTAATAAACCTAAAAGCATATAGGACAAGCACAAATTGACTTTCAAAGCATACATAGCCTGCCAGGATGTAGCTTTAGATAGCACAGGGAGGTACCAAAACTGAGTGATGTAAAGAATAAATTACATAATCAAGTGCATGAATCTAAACTCAAATAATGCCTACAAGTAGGAAAGACAAAATGTACACATAAAAGTACTGGGAAACTAAAACATGAAGGTGGAGAGGCATCACAGACAGAAAACTGGTAAGCAAATATATATCACACAAATATGAAGAGAAGGTATATAGGATGGGTCAAAAACCTGTAATGCCTTGAGCACATGCTCGGGTGCAATCGTTCTTTTCTCCTCTCTGCTACAAACTTCATTAGACTCTGATGAGATGAGGTTTATAAACTCTGCAAGAGCATAAAATAAAGGACAAATCTCCCTTCAGTAAAAGAAAAAATTGATTGAACATCTACAATAAAAACTAGAAAGCAATTGAGAGTAAAAAAGCATAGCATAGAATGAAATAATACATCTAACCTAATTTACAGCAGATAGTGTCAAAACTGCCAGGAAATACATTAGATTCAGCAGCAAATAGGAACAACAATAAAAGGAGTGCAAAATTTCCACTAAAAGGTCTGTCACTTGCAAACAATGTTTAATTGATCCAGTAAATCTTAGTAAGTCACCAATATACAATTTGAATAAATTTTTTGGATTGATAAGTTACACACACACCAAATGGGTCTTGAACCCACGACCTCACGCTCCAACCAATTATATTCTCGTTTGGGTGAAGTATGACTACTTTACCAATAGTTGAGACTTGAGACCTAATCAGGCTGTTCTTATTTTACCTGAAGGGTTTGAATTAGCCAATTTATTATTGAAGGAAGTGCCAATTAAGTTATAGCTCATTGGCAACAATTTGAAAAAGTTTAAGTCACTAAGAGTTTTAACCTAGCTAAAGTTTGAACAAACAGCTTATGTTCAGCTTTGGAGCCTACACAAACTTGTCCTGAAAACAAGTGTCATTGTTGAAGTGCAAACAACAAACGGCAATTTATTCAATGCATCAAAATGATGGGCAGGCAGACATCATGAACATCAACCCTTCCCTTATATTCCTATTACAAAGACTTTAAGCAGGCTCATCTCAAAGGCAGTCTCAGTAGGACTATCAGAAGGTTTGGTTTGAACAAGGAGGGCAGGCACAGAGATTTCAAAATGAAGTTAAACAAATATAGATTTTTGTTTGTCTAATACTGCACTGTAAGTGAAAAGTTGAGGATTCTTTATTTTACATCAACATTATACATCATGCACAAGAAAGTCTCAGAGTTGCAAACAAAATGCGTGAAAGTAATGAAAACACAAATAATTCTATCATGTAAAATAAAGATTAATAACGAGATTTATAAGATAAACCTAGTCCAAAAAATAAATTGTGGTGGGTCACATTACCGCATCAAAATTCATCATGTAATAAATACAAGTGACACATCTAGTGGTTCTTGGAAGTAACAAAGGACTTGGCTTTGTTCAAAGTGCAGAATACAATATTGATTTTGCATGCACTACTAGAAAAATAGGTTCCAATAGGGAAACCTTGTGGCGATGCATCAAGGCAGGGTATACTTTTGCCTTAAGTTCGATTCTAAATCATGAAGTAGATGGTAAATGTTTCAAGAACAAGAAGTAAGTAAGAATTGAACCATAACTTTTTTTGCAACAAAATTGAGCCGAAAGCCTGAACTCAACGATGTTGAAGTTCAAATCTCAACCAAAATCCACAACTACTCTAAAAAAAATGAAAATGGAATAACAATAAATTTTAAATAAATAAAATAAAATAAATCAGAAATCATATCAAGCTCTATTCATTGACAAGCAACGGTTCTTTATTAGCAACCCTCTTAAGAGAAAAACCTTACTTTACAACCTCGGACCTCAACATGGGAGTCTATTAGAAGCAAGATAAACAAAAAAATAAAAATAAAAATAAGCGCCTTTTCGCGACATTTATTAATAATGGAAACTCCTCTTCCATAAACAAGGGATAGAATTTTTAGTTCACCAAGGCACGCGAACCGTATTTACCTATCAAAAGAGATTAATGCCATATTTAAGCGTAAAAAAAAAAAAAAAAAAAAAAAAAGAGAACATTATTTCTCACCTACACAACACTCAATTAAAAGGTCTTGAGCATCTCTCGCAACGCGTACATCTGGGGGTAACATCTCCTTAATGATTTTGGTCATAGTTGCTGAAAAAAAAAAAAAAGTAAAACATTTATTTGCATCAACTAACTAATCAGGCACACACACACCACTACGTATCAAATTTATACGCAAACGCCTATTCTCTCTACAAGTGCTGCTCCTAAATCCTAATCTCTTAAGTTTTGCACAATAGACGAGAAATTAAACGCCCCGGAAGACCGAACATTTAAAAGTTCAAAAGGCTTACTATACACAATCCAATAATAAAACCCTAATAATCGTTCAAAAATTGAAAGAAGAAAAGTCAAAATTGTTACCTTTAGGGAGAGAAGCGTCCTCTTTGGACTTGCCGACGATATCCATGGGCTCCATCTTAAACCTTCAAAACGAAAACGAAAACCAAATCAAACCCTAGAACACATGAATACGCACAAAAAATAAATACACATAGATCTGAGAAAGAGACTGACCGAGTTACAACTGAGTTGGGGGGAAAGGGAGAAGAGGGGGGAAGCGATATGGAGGAGCGAGTCAGCCGATTGAAGATCCGAGTTGCAAGAAAATAAGGAGGTGGAGGAGGAGAAGGAGAGGCATGATGGTTGTTGTTGGTTGATTATATTGATTTATCGGAAGATAGATAGAGAGAGAGAGAGAGAGGGGGATTTGGACTTGGTGCGACTTTCTTTTCTTTTTGGGGCTTCTCACCATAACGCTGCCAGTTCTCGCTCGCACACGATTTTACTCTCTCGCTCTCACGCGATGCCAACCACTCGCTTTAGCGCGTGCGTGCGTTCAC
Organism: Quercus glauca; assembly: GCA_023736055.1. Lineage (NCBI taxonomy): Eukaryota > Viridiplantae > Streptophyta > Magnoliopsida > Fagales > Fagaceae > Quercus > Quercus glauca. Next base: position 25,476,474 of record CM043324.1, on the reverse strand, counting down.
TCGCGAATCTCGGTTTGTTAATTTTGGATCAGGTTTTTTTAGCACGTCATTCAACGGCGCGTGCTCTCTCTCTGTCTTTTGTACGTACTTGCTTTTTTTTACTATTTTGTTTCTTTTTTTCTTTTTTTGGATACGGAATTTTTTTTTTTTTTTTGGGGTTAAGCTAATTCAGTACTTCGAAGAAGTTGCTCAGAGACAACAGTGTCTCTTCAATTAAGACTGACCCTGGGTTGGGCCGATGTCTCAGTGTTTCTTCAATGAGCTTGAAATTTTGTGCCATTTCGAATATGCTTTTTTCTTTTTTCTTTTTTTTAAGGAAAGATATGCCAATTAACTTTGAGCACTAGGCCGCTGACATCCCCATTTCTTCACATTATTTTATTTTATTTGTTATTTTAAAAAGTCACTTTATCAATTATATAATATTATTTTACAATACACTTAGCATCTTAATTTTTATTTTTTTATACAATATATTAAAATAATATATTTACACAATAAAATATTATTTATATCTCTCACTAATTTTTGTCTCTCTCTCTCTCTCTCTCTCTCTCACACATCACCTCCATCACCACTGTGAAGACCCAAAACCCTCAGCACATAAACTCAAACAAACTCCAAATAAACCATCAGCATAGAAACCCACACCTAAGCTGCGCAACCACCTGCACACGCTACTACACCTAATGCCCAAGTCGTAGTACCACCAAACCCACGCCGCTGCATCCACTGACCACGCCATTACCCACCAAAATCACACCTATTAAAATCAACCCACACCACAACACAACCCATAACCTCCACACGACCCACCACGTAGCCACCAATTAACCCATGCCATCCAAACCCACCACCTGACCCACCACCTGCCACCACCATCATCAACAAAACCTCCCACCACCATCATCAACAACACCAATTCCCAAGTCGTTGCACCACCATCATCAACAACACAACCACCACCCCACCACTGCTACGCCACCCAAATCAACCTTGCAAATCACAACAAACCTAAACCCCACTGTAACAACCACCACACAGCACCACCGCCACCCACCGACCCAAAACCCACTCCCACACAGATCACAACCCACTTGACCCACACAACCCACGCGACCCAACACTAACCCACCACGTTCTCCATCGCTAACCACTGCAAAGCCATACAATTTTCACCCACAAAGACAACAAAAATTAAAGAAAACTGGATTGCTCAATTCGCCGTTGGGTAGCTCGATTTTGTTTAAGCTCGAAAAAAGCGAATTCACCGTTGGGAAGCTTGAAGGAAGTGGATTTTGTTGACCTATGTGGAGAAGGAAAAATGAGAGAGAGAGAGAGAGAGAGAGAGAGAGAGAGAGAAGTAATACATATGAAAGAATAAAAAATTATTTAAAGTTATACAATCTTGCTACAGAGCCATTCTACATGTAGAATGGCACTGTAGCAAGATTGTAAAAAAATTTGCAGTTGTTGGATTTTGCAATTCCGAATGTGGGAGGTTTTTGAGGGACAAATGCTAAATAAAAGCATGGTATGGCATTTAGCATTCCAAATGCGAATACTCTTACCATCAGGTGTGTCAAATGCCAAATATTTGACATTAATGAACAATACACTCTCAAATTTGGAAGCGTACGGACAGAAATTGTATAATTTTAATGAGTTTTTTTACTCCCTTTTCTCTCTCATCTCTCATCTCTCTCAGTCAGATCTCTTCCTCTCTTTTTTCTCAAACCCCAATCCTCTCCTCTCTCAACCTCTCATTTTTTCTTCTCTCACCCTCACTGCTCTTCCTCTTATTAGCCTCACTAAGCCAACGCATCACTGCTCTTCCTCTGCCTCTCTTTTTTTTCTGTGATTTGATGGGTGGGTTTGGCAATGGGTGGGTTGGGACGGTGACGTGTGGGTTCAGATGGGGTTGGCTGGGTTAGGTTCTGACGGTGGTGGGTGGATTCGAATGGGCAGATCGATGGTGGGTGGGTTAGGCTGTGGGTTCCGATGGATGGGTCGACGATGGGTGGAACATCAAGCCAAGCTGATCTTTATCGCATTGATTTATTTTCTTTTCCTTTTTTGTTGTGATTTGATGGTGGATTCGGCAGTGGGTTGTGGGTCGGCGTTTTGGATCGGCATTTTTTTTTTTTTTAATTTGATGGTTTTGGATTTTTAATTTGTGAAAGGATTCCGACAATGTTGGTTGTGAGCTTGTGGCGTTGGTGGCTATAGGTCTGTGCCGGTGGTGGTTGTGGGTTTATGCTAGTGGTGACTGTGGATTTGTTGTGGGTATGAGTTTGGTAATGGGTTTGTGCCAGTGGTGGTTGTCAGTGTTGTTGTTGCGGGTAGCAGTGGTGGTTGTGCCATTGTTGTTGTTGTTGTTAAGGAGTTAATATATTATTTTATTGTGTTGTAAATATTATTATAATGTATAGAATTGAAGAATATAACATGTGATGAATGGGATATTGTAAAATGATGTGGTAAAATAATAAAGTAGGCTTTTGGTGTATCAAAGTGGCTTTTTTTATAGAAAAGCTTATGGGAATGCTCTTAATTGGCATATTATGTGTAAGTTTGGAGAAATTATTATTTACACCGGGAGAACTACTAATGTGGTCCTCTCTGACCAATGAGATGATGTCATCTCTGTAAATATATGTGTGAGCTTCCTAATCAGCACAAGGAATAAAAATAAAAATTACTAGATGATGTCACATTTGCATAAATAACAGCATTTTATTGGTTGGGAGGTCAGGAAGAACCACATCAGCAGTCCTTTTGGTGGACCTAATAATTTCTCGTACATCTGGCGTGGATTATTTTTGCCAACTTATTTTACTATTCAGCTTATTTTTGCTACTATTCATGGGTCTCACTGCACTTTTTAGTACTATTCATGAGTTTCACTGTATTATTTCAGCTAACTTTTACCTTTATCTACAGTACTTTCAACAAAAAAATTTTAATTTCAGTAAAATAAACGGATCCCAAACAAATACTATGTTAGAATAAAATTTTTTGTCCGTTTATGATTAACTTATTTAGTTTTTTATTGAAATTTTTGTTGAAAATATGCTAAAATATACATATACTTTGAAAATGGGAAGAAAAAATAATGAAATTTTAAAAACTGTACGTAAAAGCCAAAACTAAAAAAGATGACTTATAATTCAATGTCAATCGGACACTTTAAATCTTTGGATTGAAATCTTATAAACTCCCTACCATTTATGTTAGTATTAGATTTGTACGAGCATCAAGTCTAGGCCCAACCCATTAGCCCTTGTATGATAAAGAGGTCGAGGCCCAATGTCAAGTCTAGGCCGAACCCAAAATCTGTTGTATAGTTAAGAGGTCAGGGCCCAGTGTCAGGTCAAGGTCCATATCAGGTTGGCAACAGCCCATCGATCCTCGATTTCCCAGACACCAACTTTGGCCCGAATTGATAATCACTAAAATATTCATTTAGAGTTAGATTTTACTTGTTTAGATCTCCTATAATGGATTGCCCTCCTGTTTTATAAATTAGTTATGACGACTAGGGTATTAGTAGAGGCCTAGGTTATTTTGTGACAAAGTAGTTAGTTTTTCACAAATTCAAAAGTATATACAAGGAGTGTTTGGTTCACTTATAATGCTAGATCTCTAGAAAATTTTGGTTTTGGCAAATCCACTTACCCCAATGTTTGTTTTGATTACGAATCTAATAAGATTCCCGAAAATATGAGATTCTTATGTTTTCTTTATTCCTATGAACCTTATAAGAATTGTTTATTCTTCCCAAAAATATCATTAGATTTGTAAAGACGCTATCAAGTGTTTTATTTTATTTTATTTTTACAAATAAATAATGAAAAACAAAAGATAAACGGTAATTCATGGCATCTAACATTTCTAAATAACATGTATAATACAAAAATAATTATTTAAATCCTTGTTTTTAAAGAAAATCATGACATTTTATGTCTTATTTATAAGAATTAATAACATCCTTCACTTATAAATTTGCTTAAATTCATAAAGACATTGCTATTTGCAAGTCTGGTATAGATGTAATTATTTTATGCGTGCATACTTTTTATTTGTCTATAATTAGCATAAACTAAAACTGGTTTTTTCTATAATTTAATTTTTCTCTAACTAAGCCAAACATATAAATAGTTACATTCCCTAGTATCCAAATTGTTAGGTATCACATTCTTATGGTCTATACCCTATGGTCTATACCATTTCATGGAATTGTTGATTCACAGAATCATGTTTTAGGAATGTTAACATTCCGACTTTTGTTTTAGTTACACTACAATCACATTCCAATTGTTTTAGTTACACTACCATCACATTCCAATAATGTAACATTCCTATGCTTGGTTGTTTGATAACATTCCTAACAATTATTACAATTATTTTCTAATATATCCTATGTATATCAATATTTAAAATGACAAAAATACCTTCTAAGACCTTCAAAAATGACCTAAAGAGATGTTGGGGCAGGTGTGAGGGACCACGCTCCTAGCCTCAAACCTTCAAATTAAGGTTTTTGGCATAACCTACGCGAATGGGTAGAATCGTGTTATTGTCTCTCAAGAGTAGAGGTTCTACTAATGTTATCATCCCCTTAAATTAAGAGTTTTATATGGAATCACTTATTTAATTGGAAAAATAACAAAACCAGAGGAATTGAAAAGTGCATATTTGTTGATGAATTTAAATTGTACATTTCTTTGATAATGACAACAAATTACATTGTTTTGGTCCTAAATACAATCTAAAATAAAAATACAAAGCTTTGTTTCATAGTTACAATCAATAAAGAGAAAATTACAAGAAAGAACACAATCTATTAAGCCTTTATCTAAGTTTAGAGGTTCGGTTACAGGATTGGAAAGGTGTTAGGCATCCAACCCGCTAGTAAAACCATTCTTTTAGACTTTGGTGGATAATTATTGTATCACATCATTCAAGAATTTATATCATCAAATAACATATTATTGCAAAGATTGAAACAAGTAAGAGCATGATGAAACTCTATTCTAGCCATGCATGTTGGGAAATTTAGACCCCAGTCGATAGAATTAACAAGTTTAGAACCCAAATTGTTAATTAGATTTATTATGAATAATCCTTTTGTTGAGGTACAAATTTTTGGGCCTTAATTTCATTAGCCCACTCACAAAAAATACCCACATAAGCCCATAAACTATTTTGAGCCTACATAAATATTTCCCACATATTACTCAAAATATTCTCCATGATTATTAGGCTCCCACAAATATTCCTACATAAGTCCCATAAATTATCTTGGGCCATCTCACACATATTTTCCACGTATTATCCAACTTGGGTTTTCACAAAAATACCTATCATGTTGTTACCAAAATTGGGCCACAAAATTATACTATCTCCACAAAAAAGCCCAAAATCATTTACCTTGTGGGCGAAACCCAAAAAGCCCAACAAAACCTTCTTACAAAGCCCGTTGCTACACGGCACACTAAAAGCCCGTTACGATGCGGCACCTCTAAAGCCCGTTACGACACGGCACTCTAAAAGTCTGTTATGATACGACACCTCTAAAGCCATTTACGACACAACACCCTAAAAGCCCGTTACGATACGCACCTCTAAAGCCCGTTACAATACAACACCTCTAAAGCCCGTTACGACACGGCACTCTAAAAACCCGTTACGACACGGCACTCTAAAAACCCATTACGATACTGCACCTCTAAAGCCCGTTACGACACGGCATTCTAAAAGCTGGTTATGACACGGCATCTCTAAAGCCCGTTACGATACGGCAATCTAAAAGCCCGTTGCTACACGGTAATATTTTTACAAAATCCTACAAAGCCCAAATGCTATTTTGGCACATATTTTAGAAAGCCAAATGCTAGTTTGGCACTATTTTACAAAGCCCAAATACTAATTTGGCACCTATTTTATAAAGCCCAAATACTATTTTGACACTACTTTACAAAGCCCAAATCTATTTTAGCAACTATTTATAAAAGCCCAAAATACTATTTTGGCAAAAACAATTACATTATGCTCAAAACCCAAAACTATTTCTTGGCAAAATATATACTAAAGTCCCTAACTCATGGGAAATATAAATTACTGATCTTTCAAAAATATTTCTTTCACAAAATTTATGGAACTATGCTTATTCTTCCATAATCAACTAACTATAAAAACCCATGTATATTACCCATGGCAAAACCATTCATTTTTGTAGGGGATGACTAAGCCCAAGAAAGCTCAAAGCCCAGTTGAGCCAACCCAGCTCACATACAAATCCCAGCAGCTGGAGCTCACGTGAGCTATCCAGTCAAATTTTAGCACAACCTGACAGCTAGAGCCCATCACCATCAGTTCCAGCATGTCCAATCAGATCAGAAGAGGGACACGTGTCCAGCAAGGGTTAAACCATTCCTTGCCAAGCTGAATTTCATCATTTCTTATGTGACATAAAGCTAAGGTGACATGACAAAAAGCTGGGAAGTTTCAGCCAGCTGTATCTCCTTCCTTCTCCAACCCATTCGATCAAGGGCCAAGAGCAGCCATAACCAGGCCATGAAAGCTTCTGGAACAACATGAAAACAATTCATTATCATGCCAAAAACGTGTACTTTCTGATTCATGGACCAAGCACATGAATCCAAATAGGGAAAACTTAGGGAAATGTGGTTTGAAAGGCACCAAAGGGGATCCCAACAGAGTTCTCAGCATAGGGCTCCAAGATTGACACCTAGCTTGGGGTGATATAATTTACCCTAGGGAACTCTGATTCTAGTAGCAGCAAAACCAAGATCATTAGCTTAATACATTCTTTAATCCCATCAGCTAAGGCCAAATTAGCATTTAATGCTAGGCCAGAATCTCAGCTATTATTACTTAAAACAGCAAGAACATCCTAAAGCTGAACTCACTACTCTTGGCCAAAATCCTAGGAACGATTCTCTAAGAATTTTCTGAAGATTGAGGAAAATTTAGCAGAAATTATTTGCTAATTACCCCCTCAAACTTAACTATAAATGGAACTCTCCATTAATCCTTTAGGGGGACTCAGATGCACTAAGAGACACACTAATAGAAAGAGTTCTTCCATAAATTCTCTGTCTAAACTTTCTCTAAGCTCTGGCAAAATTCTGAGTTCTTAGTTTCAAGCTTAGAAACTAAGTTCTCAAGCTCCTAGCTCACAAACACTCCTTATACCCCTACTCATAAACACTTATCTAGAAAGTCCCAGCAACTTTACTATACTCTCTCACTCATTACTCATACTACTCACAAATGACACTCTCTACTCACTACATATACTATATCTACGAGCATGCCCTGGCACCATAATGATCTTACTGCGCTAGCTGGAATCTCTCTCTCTCTCCCTTCATCTCATATTAAGTTTTTCTCATTATCTATTATAATGGAACCCATGATATTTTCTTATTCATTTATTATTAAAGGTTATGATGTAACTGTTACTATAAAATTTTTCCCTCATGTTATTGTATTAGAAGACTCTTCTCCAGAGCTAACGGATGATGAGTTTGAAAATGTCAACAGTGCAGGTGCAGCAACTTCAAGCCCGATTTCAACCTTGATGTAGCCAGTATCTCTCAAAACATGAAAGTTGTAGAGCTTTTTCTTAGCGTTCCATAGCATCTTGAATCTACTCAATCGAAGCTCGGATGAGAGAGTTATGCCCAGATTAGGAAGCGATGTCGAAACTGTCCAGAATCACCCAATTAGCTTCGTTTTGCACTTAACGCCTCTATTTGCATCCTAAATCAAAATATAAGAATAATGAGTACATTTAGGCACCAAATGAGTGTTGAAGACTAAACATTAAGGGAGAAAAATATGACATTTTAAATTCTCATCACTTTATTTTATATATGGTTACCTTCTTAAATACCTGCTTATCTTTCATACGATTACATGACTCCTTTCTCAAAACAACAACAACAACAACAAGAACAACCAAAAAAAAAAAAAAAAAACGATTACAGTACTCCAAACAAAGCCTATACTTAGATGCTTTTCGCGCCTAGGTTAAGAGGTTATGGGACCTTTTAGACTCCCTTTTTTGGTTTTTTCCCCTCCCCTTTCAATTGACCAATTTGATGTGTCTCTATTTGGGATGACATTTTATTGCATAAGATTCCATTCAGTCTATTATATAATATATATTTATTAACACACACATCTACCAAGTAATTAGTTTTAGTGCCACATAAACTATCATAATTGTTACTACAACAATCATACGTGTCAAACTATATATGATTGACTGCTTGTCACTTTCATATGGACCCACTATTTTTTCTCCAACACTCACAATTTATCATGTGGACAGTTGTGGTACAAATTATATCATTTTATATAGTCTTAGAATTTTTCATATTAGTTTATGGTATAAAAGTATATATGTTTGCACTTCACGCATGATTAGATATTCTCATCCATATGCAGATCAAAAAGATATGTTTACCCTAAGAGAGCAAGCAGAGATGTGATATCATGTCATTTTATACTCAGAATAAAGTTTATTGACACAAGTTGATGTCTCCTTAGCTTGTACATGAATAGTTTATAAGAGATCGATCCATGCAAACCACGCGTAATCTGAGGACTGTAACGTCTTTTTTCCTTTCAAAGAGTTATTTTTAACATCACCATGAGGCATTGGATTTTCTTGCAAAGACACTGGTTTAAATGCAACCGTGAGATCCAAGTTATTTACATTAGCATTAGAAAAATGGGAAAGCGTTTATAAATGGCTCTTGAAGACTTGAATAGCAGGGTAGGCCCAAGATTCCAACCTTAGCATTCCATAAATGGTCTCGAAGTTCATCTTTGTTATAAAAACAGTAACAAGAGAGACTTTATCAAGAGTTTTATAACTCAACTAATACCAAAAGATAAGTGGATGGTAAGTGAGAGAGAGGTAAAATTTGAATCACAGACATGATTATCATAAAAAATAATATAATTATCTTTATGTTATCACTAGAACTTAAATCCCATATTTTAAAATACCTAATTCAGTAGGTTATTTTTTTATATAAAAAAATGAACAATTTAATTATCTACATAGTTTTTATCTTTTTTTTTTTGCTTATGTGAGTAACAACTTAAAAGAAAGGTCGCAACCACAGCTAAATACGAAACCTTAAAAGAACTAATTAAGCTGTAATTATGGCTCTGCATAACAGTTTATATAAATCCAAATCGACCTAACAAATATTCAATGTGTGAATCAGTATGTTCCTACACAATATACAATCCAATCCACTTAATCTAGGTTATCATAGTACAAAAAATTCCTAGGTATATGTGACAATCTCTCCATGTCTATGCTAGTTTCACCTCCGACAATCTAACTTATTTTTCAAAGTTAAATCCCAAGTCAAGTTATTCTCAAGTTCAGTTGCATGAAAGATGAAATTCCAAAGGTGACTTTTGGTACTCAAAGAGGGGCACTACGAATTTCTTGTCATGCCTTTTGGCTTTGTCCATTGCTCCATCTTCGGCAGAGGTTGACTATCAAGTAGCAATAGTTGGACAAGTATCAAGTTTGATTAATACTATTTTTTACAGCATTCTTTGTGGCAATTTTTCCTTTTTTTTCTTTAATGATATCTTTGTATACATGGGAAGATCATTTTGGCCTATCTGGAGGTCATTTTTAAAACTCTACATGAACGTAAATTGCTTATCAAACTATCCAAATGTTCTTTTGGACAGGTTCAGATACAATATCTGAGGCACATTATGTATCACAAGATTTGCATTACTACTAAGAGTGTCCTGTCCTATTTGTCCGAATCAAGTCGATGGTGATAGGGGCTTCAGGCCTTCAGAGATTTGGTCTGTCATGGAGGCTTTGGAATATGATGAATTCGCAGTGATGTTATTCATGGTGGGTATTTCAGCTTGCTTTGAATGCTGTCTAAACTGGGTCATGCTTAAAATTTAAAACAATGTAGTTATAGTATGATAAAATTATATCGTTTTGAGCTTATTTGACATTTAACAGCTGTGTCATCAAAGGAAATGGACAGAATGATAGAATTACAAATGGTCTCAAATGTTAGGAATCAAAATCAAAAAAAGATTGATTAATTTTTTTTAGAAATCACTATCATATTCACTCCAAATTGATAATGCATGTTCCAGAGTTTCTGAAACTGTTAAAGGTATCATGATATTTTACAATAATTTTAGTATAATTTGTCTGAACAATCAGCTTTTCACAATAAGGAAGCAACACACTTGTCTCTGTAAATACTACAGTATCTGCATAATTTTTAAAATTTTCAAAATGATTGTACTGTTGCCCATTCTATGTCACGGAATATAGTAACAATTCTACTATTCTAGGGAAACCATTTTACCGACCTAATTTTCCCTTTAACACTGCAATAGTACTACTTTTCCAGAGTCTCTGAAACCAGTTCGAAAATGTGAATATTCCCCAACATTAACTGACAATCATACCCGTGTTTCTTTCTGCTTTTGTTAAAAATAAAAGATCAATGCTTCAAAAACAACAAATTTCACATATGTTTGAGTTAGCTGAAAATTATTATTGATTCTTATTCGGGTTCACCATCAATACTATCTTTTTATTCACCATTGACACCTTAATTATCATCTTATATATGTGTGAAATTTGTTATCAATTTTGGTGTGCATCTAGACTTATTCAAAATAAACGAGAAAAATCTGTGGACACAACTTTGGCATTAGTACCGGGCAATTTGCTTACTGCTTCTACTACTTTTTAGAAACAAAACGTATTGGAAATGTCATGACTTCTCTCGACATTTGGCATTGTTTTTTCATTTTGTTTTTCCTATTCTTGATTTTCATTTTTCCATCTGTTCTTACCTTTCTTGTATCATGACGTCTGGATTCCTTTTTCTTTTGCCAACTCTATAGCATATCAAAAGTCAGTGCTGCTAATCACTTGTAACTTCATCAACTACTCTCTCTCTCTCAATTGACTTCTCAAGATTACATTCCTCTTTGGTGCAGTTTTAGCAAGTGGTCTGTAACTTCCTATGTTTTAAGCAACTCTTTTTGGATCTCGGCCTTAACACGTTGTTAGAGCATTAGCATTTCAAAATTCCAATTCTACTCTATTTTACCATTTCAAAAAGCCACTTTATCATTGTACCATACCATTTTACAATACTTCCAACATTCCAAAATTTTATTTTACAATACAACACATTAAAATAATATTTTTACATAATAAAATAATATATCCCAAACCTAAATAAAAACAAAGTGAGAGAGAGAGTCAAAAAATGGGAAATAAACAAATATTATATGTTTTAGAATTGTGCTACAGTACAATTCTATCTTTAGAATTGTACTGTAACACAATTCTAAATATTTTTGCAATACTCCCTTTTGACATTTCCTGATGCAGTGGCTATTTGGTGCATTTATGCTAAAATGCTCTTAGATATGGCATTAGCATCTCCTGATGCTAATGCTCTTACTTTCTTTTTATTCCTAGGTAAATAATAGGGAAGGGAGAAGGGATTCAAGCCCAGACATCAAACATCACAGAAGATATCGGTACCACTAATCTAACACTCGAACCCCATCAAACATCATAGAAGATGTCAGTACCACTGATCTAACGCTCGAACCCCATGGTGTCACTTCACTTGTTCGTGACATCGTTCTACTTGGGGGGCCAAAATAATTAAATAATTTAAATTGCTAAAATAAGAGTCATTTTACAATTCCACAAGGACCACAATCATGAAAACCACAGCCAACAATCTTGAAAGTTAACACCACCAAATAGTGGGAAAAAATGACGATCATGAAACCTAATATTGATCGTCGTTTTTCATAACCATAGTAGTGGTCCCCTAGGCATACTTGATACTACTACTATTGTTCTAAATTCTGATGTTATAGTGCATTATGTAACCCCACTTTAGAACATAATAATTATAATAAGTAATCGTCTTTCTTGTTTTTGTTATCAATCAAAATAAAAATAATCTTACATTATTGCAAATTTCTATTCTACAATACCCAGCTTTAATGCAAATTTCTATTTGTAGTTTCTTAGAGTTTATTTCTGTAGTATTTATCAAAATATATAATTTTTGTTAGTTTTTATAGTAAATGTTTAACAAAAAGTTATAAACTAAGCTAAAAAAAACACTATTTAGCTTTTTCAAACAAACACTAGTTAGGTTGTGTTTGGTTCGAAAATATTTTTATGTGAAAATATTTTCTAGAAAAAAAAAATATTTTCAAATATTTAGCTGTATTCTTGAAAATACTCCAAAAATTATTTTTCAATGCTTGATTGCGTTCCTAAAAATACTATGGAAAACATGTTTTTCACTACTTTCTCCTATTTTTTCATATCCAAGCACATATATAATAAAATAAAATAAAATTTTAGATTAAAAATCGTGATTAGGGACCGATAGTGTTGGTGCAATTACAGCCACCTGCCATCGAAGACCGAGGACGTTAGTGGGGTGGTAGTCGGGTAGTAGATAGTGGGAGGTGGGAAATGAAGGTTCAATTGATAAGTTTTTGGTGAGGCGAAAAGTAATTTATAGAAAATGGAAGCATAAATCATTTTCCATCATAAGTGTCTTTAATTTACAGTCAACCAGAAAACAATTTCCAATTGAACAACATTATCCATCATCCCAAACACCCGTAAATGCAGAAAACTTTTTCTAAAATTCAATTTCTATCAAACCAAACACAGCCGCAGCTTTACCCAATCTAATGCATCACTAGATTTTTCCCAATATTCCTATTGGGCCGATGTCTCACGGTGTCTCTTCAATGAGCTTGAAATGTTGTGCCATTTCGAATATGCTCTTTTTTTTTTTTTTTTTTTTTTTTTTTTAAGGAAAAATATGCCAATTAACTTAGAGCATTAAAGTATTCACATCCCATATCTTCAAATTATTCTATTTTACTTACTATTTTAAAAAGTCACTTTATCAATTATACAATACCATTTTATAATATACTCAGCATCTTAACTTTTATTTTCTTATACAATACATTAAAATAATATATTTACACAATAAAATATTATTTATGTCTCTCTCTAATTTTTGTCTCTCTTCCCCCCCCCTCTCTCTCTCTCTCATCACCTCCATCACCACTGTGAAGACCTAAAACCCTTAGCACAGATACTCAAACAAACTCTAAATAAACCATCAGCATAGAAACCCACACCTAAGCTACGTAGCCACCTGTCCACGCCGCTGCACCTACTACCTAAGTCGTTGCACCACCAGACCCACGCCTCTGCATCCACTAACCACATCATTGCCCACCAAAATCACACCTATTGAAATCAACTCACACCACAACACAACCCATAACCTCTACACGACCCACCATGTAGCCACCAATTAACCCACGCCATCCAAACCCACCACCTAACCCACGACCTGCCAACATCATCAACAAAACCTCCCACCACCATCATCAACAACACAACCACCACCCCACCACTGCTACGCCACCCAAATCAACCCAACAAATCATAACAAACCTAAACCCCACTGTAACAACCACCACACAGCACCACCGCCACCCACCGACCTAAAACCTACTCCCACACAGATCACAACCCACTTGACCCACACAACCCACGCAACCCAACACTAACCCACCGCATCCTCCATCGCTAACCACTGCAAAGCCACACAATCTTCACCCACAAACACAACAAAAATTAATGAAAACCGGATTGTTCAATTCACCGCTGGGTAGCTCAATTTTGTTTAAGGTCGAAGGAAGCAGATTCGCCACTGGGAAGCTTGAAGGAAGTGGATTTTGTTGACCTACGTGGAGAGAGAGAGAGAGAGAGAGAGAGAGAGAAGTAACACATATGAAAGAATAAAAAATTATTTAAAGTTATACAATCTTGCTACAGTGCCATTCTACATGTAGAACAGTAGAATGGCACTGTAGCAAGATTGTAAAAAAATTTACAGTTGTTGGATTTTGCAATTCCAAATGTGGGAGGTTTTTGAGGGACAAATGCTAAATAAAAGCAAGATATGGCATTTAGCATTCCAAATGCGAATGCTCTTAACATCAGGTGTGTCAAATGCCAAATATTTGACATGGATGAACAGTACACTCTCAAATTTGGAAGCGTATGGACAGAAATTGTATAATTTTAATGAGTTTTTTTTATTACCTTTTCTCTCTCATCTCTCATCTCTCTCAGTCAGATCTCTTCCTCTCTTTTTTCTTAAACCCCAATCCTCTCCTCTCTCAACCTCTCATCTTTTCTTCTCTCACCCTCACTGCTCTTCCTCTTATTAGCCTCACCAAGCCAACGCATCACTGCTCTTCCTCTGCCTCTCTTTTTATTTTCTGTGATTTGATGGGTGGGTTGGGCAATGGATGGGTTGGGACGGTGACATGTGGGTTCAGATGGTGTTGGCTGGGTTAGGTTTCGACGGTGGTGGGTGGGTTTGAATGGGCAGATCGGTGGTGGGTGGGTTAGACTGTGGGTTCCGATGGATGGGTCAATGATGGGTGGAACATCAAGCCAAGTTGATCTCTATCGCATTGATTTCTTTTCTTTTCTTTTTTGTTGTGATTTGATGGTGGATTCGGTAGTGGGTTGTGGGTCGGCGTTTTGGATCAGAATTTTTGTTTTTTTTTTTAATTTGATGGTTTTGGATTTTTAATTTGTGAAAGGATTCCGACAGTGTTGGTTGTGAGCTTGTGGTGTTGGTGGCTATGGGTCTATGCCAATGGTGGTTGTAGGTTTATGCTAGTGATGGCTGTGGATTTGTTGTGGGTATGAGTTTGGTAATAGGTTTGTGCCAGTGGTGGTTGTCGATGTTGTTGTTGCGACAGTGGTTGTTGTTGGTGGTCGTTGTTGTAGCAGTGGTGGTTGTGCCGTTGTTATTGTTGTTGTTGAGGAGTTAATATATTATTTTATTGTGTTGTAAATATTATTATAATGTATAGAATTGAAGAATATAATACGTGATGAATGGGATATTGTAAAATGATGTGGTAAAATAATAAAGTAGGCTTTTGGTGTATCTAAGTGGCTTTTTTTATAGAAGAGCTTATGGGAATGCTCTTAATTGGCATATTATGTATAAGTTTGGCGAAATTATTATTTACACCGGGAGGACTACTAATGTGATCCTCTCTGACCAATGAGATGATGTCATCTATGCAAATGTATGTTTGCTTCCTAATCAGCACAAGGAATAAAAATAAAAATTACCAGATGATGTCACATTTGTGTAAATAACAACATTTTATTGGTTGAGAGGTCAGGTAGAACCACATCAACAGTCCTCTTGGTGGACCTAATAATTTCTTATACTTTTGGCATGGATTATTTTTGCCAAATTATTTTACTATTCAGCTTATTTTTGCTACTATTCATTGGTCTCACTGCACTTTTTGGTACTATTTATGGGTTTCACTGTATTATTTCAGCTAACTTTTACCTTTATCTACAGTACTTTCAACAAAAAATTTTTAATTTCAGTAAAATAAACGGATCCCAAACAAACACTATATTAGAATAAATTTTTTTGTCCGTTTATGATTAACTTATTTAGTTTTTTATTGAAGTTTTTGTTGAAAATGTGCTAAAATATACATATACTTTGAAAATGTGAAGAAAAAATAATGAAATTTTAAAAACTGTACATAAAAGCCAAAACTAAAAAAGATGACTTATAATTCAATGTCAATCGACACTTTCAACAAAAAATTTTTAATTTCAGTAAAATAAACGGATCCCAAACAAACACTATATTAGAATTAAATTTTTTGTTCGTTTATGATTAACTTATTTAGTTTTTTATTGAAATTTTTGTTGAAAATGTGCTAAAATATACATATACTTTGAAAATGTGAAGAAAAAATAATGAAATTTTAAAAACTGTACATAAAAGCCAAAACTAAAAAAGATGACTTATAATTCAATGTCAATCAACACTTTAAATCTTTGGATTGAAATCTTATAAACTCCCTACCATTTATGTTAGTATTAGATTTGTACGAGCATCAAGTCTAGGCCCAACCCATTAGCCATTGTATGATTAAGAGGTCGAGGCCCAATGTCAAGTCTAGGCCCAACCTAAAATCTGTCGTATAGTTAAGAGGTCAGGGCCTAGTGTCAGGTCAAGGTCCATATCAGGTTGGCAACAGTCCATCGGTCCTCGATTCCCCGGACACCAACTTTGACCCGAATTGATAACCACTAAAATATTCATTTAGAGTTAGATTTTACTTGTTTAGATCTCCTATAATGAATTGCCCTCCTATTTTACAAATTAGTTATGACGACTAGGGTATTAGTAGAGGCCTAGGTTATTTTGTGACAAAGTAGTTAGTTTTTCACAAATTCAAAAGTATATACAAGGAGTGTTTGGTTCACTTATAATGCTAGATCTCTAGAAAATTTTGGTTTTGGCAAATCCACTTACCCCTATGTTTGTTTTGATTACGAATCTAATAAGATTCCCGAAAATATGAGATTCTTATGTTTTCTTTATTCCTATGAACCTTATAAGAATTGTTTATTCTTCCCAAAAATATCATTAGATTTGTAAAGACGCTATCAAGTGTTTTATTTTATTTTATTTTTACAAATAAATAATGAAAAATAAAAAGATAAACGGTACTTCATGGCGTCTAACATTTCTAAATAACATGTATAATACAAAAATAATTATTTAAATTCTTGTTTTTAAAGAAAATCATGACATTATATGTCTTATCTATAAGAATTAATAACATCCTTCACTTTGCTTAAATTCGTAAAGACATTGCTATTTGCAAGTCTGGTATAGATGTAATTATTCTATGCATGCATACTTTTTATTTGTCTATAATTAGCATAAACTAAAACTGGTTTTTTCTATAATTTAATTTTTCTCTAACTAAGCCAAACATATAAATAGTTACATTCCCTAGTATCCAAATTGTTAGGAATCACATTCTTATGGTCTATACCCTATGGTCTATACCATTTCATGGAATTGTTGATTCATAGAATCATGTGTTAGGAATGTTAACATTCCGATTTTTGTTTTAGTTACACTACAATCACATTCCAATTGTTTTAGTTACACTACCATCCCATTCCAATAATGTAACATTCCTATGCTTGGTTGTTTGATAACATTCCTAACAATTATTACAATTATTTTCTAATATATCCTATGTATATCAATGTTTAAAATGACAAAAATACCTTCTAAGACCTTCAAAAATGACCTAAAGAGATGTTGGGGCAGGTCTGAGAGACCACGCTCCTAGCCTTAAACCTTCTAATTAAGGTTTTTGGCATGGCCTACGCGAATGGGTAGGATCGTGTTATTGTCTCTCAAGAGTGGAGGTTCTACTAATGTTATCATCCCCTTAAATTAAGAGTTTTATATGGAATCATCACTTATTTAATTGGAAAAATAACAAAACCAGATGAATTGAAAAGTGCATATTTGTTGATGAATTTAAATTGTACATTTCTTTGATAATGACAACAAATTACATTGTTTTGGTCCTAAATACAATCTAAAATTAAAATACAGAGCTTTGTTTCGTAGTTACAATCAATAAAGAGAAAATTACAAGAAAGAACACAATCTATTAAGCATTTATCTAAGTTCAGAGGTTAGGTTACAGGATTGGAAAGGTGTTAGGCACCCAACCCGCTAGTAAAACCATTCTTTTAGACTTTGGTGGATAATAATTGTATCACATCATTCAAGAGTTTATATCATCAAATAACATATGATTGCAAAGATTAAAACAAGTAAGAGCATGATGAAACTCTATTCTAGCCATGCATGTTGGGAAATTTAGACCCCGGTTTTTGAACCAAAGTTGCTAATTAGATTTATTATGAATAAACCTTTTGTTAAGGTACAAATTTTTGGGCCTTAATTTCATTAGCCCACTCACAAAAAATACCCACATAAGCTCATAAACTATTTTGAGCCCACATAAATATTTCCCACATGTTACTTAAATATTCTCCATGATTATTACGTTCCCACAAATATTCCTACATAAGCCCCATAAATTATCTTAGGCCATCTCACACATATTTCCCACATATTATCCAACTTGGGTTTTCAAAAAAATACCTATCATGTTGTTACCAAAATTGGGCCACAAAATTATACTATCTCCACAAAAAAGCCCAAAATCATTTACCTTGTGGGCGAAACCCAAAAAGCCCGACAAAACCTTCTTACAAAGCCTGTTACTACACGGCACTCTAAAAGCCTGTTGCTACACGGCACCTTTAAAGCCCGTTACGACACAGCACTCTAAAAGTCTGTTATGATACGGCACCTCTAAAGCCATTTACAACACAGCACCCTAAAAGCCCGTTACAATACGGCACTAAAGCTCGTTACGATACGGCACTTTAAAAGCCTGTTACAATTCGGCACTAAAGCCCGTTACGATACAACACCTCTAAAGCCCGTTACGACACGGCACTCTAAAAGCCCGTTACGACACGGCGTCTCTAAAGTCCGTTACGATACGGCAATCTAAAAGCCCATTGCTACACAGTAATATTTTTACAAAATTCTACAAAGCCCAAATGCTATTTTGGCACCTATTTTACAAAGCCCAAATGCTAATTTGGCACTATTTTACAAAGCCCAAATACTAATTTGGCACATATTCTATAAAACCCAAATACTAATTTGACACCTATTTTATAAAGCCCAAATACTATTTTGGCATTACTTTACAAAGCCCAAATCTATTTTGGCAACTATTTATAAAAGTCCAAAATACTATTTTGGCAAAAACAATTACAATATGCTCAAAGCCTAAAACTATTTCTTGGCAAAATATATACTAAAATCCCCAACTCATGGGAAATATAAATTACTCATCTTTCAAAAATATTTCTTTCACAAAATTTATGGGAACTATGCTTATTCTTCTATAATCAACTAACTACAAAAGCCCATGTATATTACCCATGGCAAAACCATTCATTTTTGTAGGGATGACTAAGCCTAAGAAAGCTCAAAGTCCAATTGAGCCAGCCCAGCTCACATACAAATCCCAACAGCTGGAGCTCATGTGAGCTATCCAGTCAAATTTCAGCATAACCTGACAGCTAGAGCCATCACCATTAGTTCCAGCATGTCCAATTAGATCAGAAGAGGGACACGTGTCCAGCAAGGGTTAAACCCTTCCTTGCCAAGCTGAATTCCATCATTTCTCATGTGACATAAAGCTGAGGTGACATGACAAAAAGTTGGGAAGCTTCAACCAGCTGTATCTCCTTCCTTCTCCAACCCATTCGATCAAGGGCCAAAGGCAGCCATAACCAGGCCATGAAAGCTTCTGGAACAACATGAAAACAATTCATTATCATGCCAAAAATGTGTACTTTCTGATTCATGAACCAAGCACATGAATCCAAATGGGAAAAACTTAGAGAAATGTGGTTTGAAGGGCACCAAAGGGGATCCCAGTAGAGTTCCTAGCATAGGGCTCCAAAATTGACACCTAGCTTGGGGTGATACAATTTACCCTAGGGAACTCTGATTCTAGCAGCAGCAAAACCAAGATCATTAGCTTAATACATGCTTTAATCCCATAACTAAGGCCAAATTAGCATTTAATGCTAGGCTAGAATCTCAGCTATTATTACTTAAAACAGCAAGAACATCCTAAAGCTGAACTTACTGTTCTTGGCCAAAATCCTAAGAACGATTCTCTGAGAATTTTCTGAAGATTGAGGAAGATTTAGTAGAGATTATTTGCTAATTACTCCCTCAAACTCAACTATAAATGGAACTCTCCACTAATCCTTTAGGGGGACTCAGATGCACTAAGAGACACACTAATAGAAAGAGTTCTTCCTTAAATTCTCTGCCTAAACTTTCTCTAAGCTCTGGCAAAATTCTAAGTTCTTAGTTTCAAGCTTAGAAACTAAGTTCTCAAGCTCCTAACTCACAAACACTCCTCATACCCCTACTTATAAACACTTATCTTCCTTAGTAGAAAGTCCCAGCAGCTTTACTATACTCTCTCACTCATTACTCATACTACTTTCAAATGACTCTCTCTACTCACTATATATACTATATCCACGAGCATGCCTTGGCACCATAATGATTTTGTTGCACTAGCTGGAATTTCTCTCTCTCCCTTCATCTCATATTAAGTTTTTCTCATAATTTGTTATAATGGAACCTATGATATTTACTTATTCATTTATTATTGAAGGTTATGATGTAACTATTACTATAAAATTTTTCCCTAATATTATTGTATTAGAAGACTCTTCTCTAGAGCTAACGGATGATGAGTTTGAAAATGTGGATACTTTCCTTAATCTATGAAATAGCTAACAGCTGGAGGTTTATTTTGTTCTATCTCACTTTACCGCTGAGACATTTTACCACTGGGCTATTTTCTGCAGAAACATTTTACTGCTGGACTATTTCTTACAGTATGCTTTTTAAGCATGCTGACGTGTCTGCTGTAGAAGTTGTTTATGGGCCATTCTTGTCAGTTTCAACCTAAACCCAAGGCATAAAATAAAGTGAGTTCTTCGAATCTTCACCGATAGCCTTTAGGCCGTGCCTCGAGCCCATCGTCGAGTTTCGATTTAGGCCCCCAACTCAACACAAATCTTATTTGTTGGAAGGAAAAACTTTTTTGCCCCCGACACCTTTTTAATACAAACAAACATCAATATCATGTCAATATTATGCACAGAGGAATAGTAAATAAGATAAGATATGATGACCTAGGAAAACCTATGAAACAAACTAGTTTCACAGTAAAAAACCTGGGGGAAAACCTTCCCGAAAAGCGATTCATTATAGTAAAGAGAAGTTTCAGATCTAGTACAAAACTTTTGTCCCTAGGCTCTACAATCCCCATAGATGAACTTATAGTAAAAACCTTCTACTACTTCAGAACCTCTGAACTCTCTAATATATGAACACCACCAATGATACACGGATCCCAGTATGTGACTAACTCTTTTGCACGAATCCCAATACGTGACTAACTCCTAGCAACTTGAAGAAGATGTTGTTGGCTGCAAAGTTCTTCACTTTATCAACAATGAAGTTCAAGAAGTACTTAATTACAAAACCCTAAGGCGCAAAAGACGTAGTAACTTTTTTTAGAGAGAATAAAGCACTAGGTCACTTTCTGCATGTGTTCTCCATGTATGACGGCCTTTAAAATAAGCCTTATATATGTCTAGCATTGTGAGAAAAGAAACCCTACACATACATGTCAGCATGAGCCGAAAATCAGATTTGGAAATTCTGATTTCGTAGATCTCGACAGATTCAGCTTCTGTCGAGCTTTCTTCATTAAGTCTCTATAGATATTGTTTTTGTCGAGGTATCTGTCAAGCTTTAATAAATAGCTTTTCTTCACTTGTTTCTTGGTCCAATCTTCATGACTTAAATACTTGGCTTGAACTCTTATTTCTTAAAGTACTAAACCCATCTTAGATCTACCCAATTACAAGTAAATTGCATTTGGTCAAAGGATTAGCCAATTACATAAAATATGTTCTTAACAATGCATAAAGTTGACATTGAAAGGATTGAAAGATATGGTGAATATGTGTGTGATGTGATAAACTCTAATCTAAGAGCATGTGAACATGTTGTTTGAATTGAAAAACCCTAATCATACAAAAAAGCTAAAAGCAACCTAGATTTAACATTTGAAGAACTATAAATAAAAGATATACTTTAATCCTAAATAGGTATGGCATAATTAAAAAAAAAAAGGTTTAGAAATCTTACTGGCATGCACCAGCACTTTTGAGCACTCCAAGCAATAAATTATTTGTAGAAGTTGATTCATTAATATAAAGTTGGTAGCCTGAGACTCAAAGGTCCAAATTGTCCCTTCTAGTGAATTAAGAATAGGAGGTCCAAGACACTAAGGACACCTTCGTACTACTTACTCTAGAGAGTAGGGAGTCTAGGGACAAATGGAGAGAGAGGAGAAATCTTAGTTTATTAGGAAGCTTTGAGGATTTTTAGACTATTTTGAACTGATGGTGGAGGGGGGTATTTATGATAGATGTTGGGGAGCTAGGGATAAGTCTTTAAGCATTGTGAGACTTTTTGAAATTTAGGTTTCTTGAATAAAAAGGTAAAAATGTAGGGAGCAAGTTGGACTGAAAAGGAAGGAAATCTGGTGGGGTTTTGGTCCAAGTGCAAGAAACCTTTGGATTATGGCCAAAGGAGTATGAAGTATATTAAAAGGAAAATGTACTAGTAGGAAGCTTGACAATCGGGATAGAATCCCAATGGTAATAAGCAATAACGCCCTTTGAAGTGTAGTGTTCGTGGTTTAAACCCAACACCCCTTAATAATAAAAAGGTAAAGTATTATTTTAGTCTTTAAAATTTACTAAAAATTTGTTTTTTGTCCTTAAACTTTAAAAAATTTATTTATTTTTATTTATAAAAAGTTTTTTTAATAGGTTAGAGACAAAAATATAGATAAAAAAGATTTTTTTTTCTTCAATAGTTTAAGACCAAAATACATACATTTGGTAAAGTTTAACGACCAGAAACATAACATTTTCAATAGGGATGAGAAATGAACTTTAGAATAGTTAAGGGGGCCAAAATGGCCAAGTACCACCGTTTGGCAAAATATGTATGGATCTACCATTATTTGTGAAATAATTAGAGATCTACCACTTTTTTAAAATTTGAGTTTGTGAAACTCGAGTTTGTCGTGTAACTCGAGTTTCATGAAAATTTTTTTATGTAACTTTTTTTTTTTGAGAAAGATTTTTTTATGTAACTTGAATTCCATAAAAAATAGCATGGTAAATTTAAAAGCTATTTTTTAAAAAACTTGAGTTACATGACAAACTCGAGTTTGAAAAGGTAATAAATTGCTAAATATTTCACAAACATTAGCATATTGCTAAATATTTAGCCAAACAATAATATTCGACTATTTTGGCCATTTAAGAGATAAAAAAAAAGAAAAAAAAAAGAGAAAAAGATGAAAAACAAATTTTTAATAAAATAGTATTTTATCCAAACAAAGAAAAAAGAAAAAGGAAAAAAAAACTAGCACCCAATCAAAATCAAAGGTTGAGCTAAGCACTTCTCTATGCATGTAACCCTATCACTCTCCTTCCCCACTCCATGACTCTCTCTCTCTTTGCTCTGTTCTGCAATCATCAAATACTCACCACGCAAACCCCATAACCCCAAAGTTCGATCGTTAGGGTTTAAATCAACCCCATCGAAATTCTCATTTTTTCATTTTTTCAACTTCAAAATTGTGATAAAGAAATAGAAGAAATGGATTTGGACGAAGACGACTTCGTGTTCTTCGGAACACCGATAGAGCGCGAGGAAGAGATCACAAGCCGAAAGAAGAAAGCCGTGGCCGAAGCCTCCGGTCAACTT
Organism: Quercus glauca; assembly: GCA_023736055.1. Taxonomy (NCBI): domain Eukaryota; kingdom Viridiplantae; phylum Streptophyta; class Magnoliopsida; order Fagales; family Fagaceae; genus Quercus; species Quercus glauca. The sequence continues at coordinate 25,453,009 of CM043324.1, read as the reverse complement.
CGCACCCTCCCTGTTTGGAAACAAGAGGTACTAACTCCTACTTTTCCTTTTTTTTTTTTTTTTTTTTGTCCTTTCTCTTTGTTTGGTTCCTAGGAAAGTGAGAAGAAACCAATTTATTTTCCATTTGAATATGAAAAACTGTTTACCTCTTGAAAAAATGGAAGAAAAATTTGATGAATTGCTTAAAAAGAGAATTTTGAGATTCAGCTATAAGTGATTTTAGTGATTTTTATGTGTAACACTGAAATATGTTGTGAATTGGATTGAGTTCTATTTTGTATGGTGTAATTGTGCTCAGTTTATGAGTAGTGGGTTAGGTTTGTTTTTGATGGTGCAGAATTATGATGTTCTTGCATTGTTTGATTTCTTATAGAATTAGGATTGGTTATTTGTGTTTTTATATAGTATTAGGAGCGAAATCTGATTTCTCAAAAAGGTAGCAGTTTAGGAAAAAAACCGCAACAATCCTCACTGTTAATCAAACTCGTACAGGCAACTGAACCCACCCGCTAGAACCGGTTATCAAGTAATCCAGGGACTTTTCACCCTTGACGAGCTAAGCAATTTATCCTCATGCCCAGTTTTTCTGCCTTGTTCTATATAAACTGCAATGCTGAATAATCAAACTCTTGTAGGACATTGAATCAAGCGTTGGATTTTGAATTGCATGTACTTGGTCGAATAGAATCTAAATCTAATTTGAAGGTCATTACATTGATTTAAATAATAGTAAAAAGATTATCCAAATTGTTCTTGTTATGATTTTACAAAAAATGGAGGTGACATGTCTTTACTAATGCTGGCCCACTATTATCTTCATTTGTTTTAATATTTAGGTTACAGATGAAGAAGGGAGGAGAAGATTTCATGGAGCATTTACTGGAGGATTTTCTGCTGGTTATTATAATACTGTGGGATCGAAAGAGGGTATATTTTTACCTTCCGAATAAGGACAGTCATTTTTTTCTTCTTCTTAACTTTGAGACTCTGAGTATTAGTTAACATCTGAACTGCGTGAAACAAATGTGCAGGGTGGACTCCACAGAAGTTTGTATCATCCCGTAAGAATAGAGCTGAAGTCAAGCAACAAAGCATTTTGAACTTTTTAGATGAAGATGAGAGAGCTGTATGTTTCATTTTGGATTTGTCAAGATAAATTTTTATTTATTTATTTTTTGCATAGTAATGTTTCACTTAGGCTTTGTTTGATAGGGAGGATAGAGAAAGTGAGAGAGAGAAAATGTAAGGAGTACGGAAAAAAAGGAAGGAATATATGTCTTCATTATAGAGTATGGTATGAGGGATAGAAAAGTGGAGAGAAAAAAAGCATTTTGTATTGAATCGATTTTAGTATACTATAGGAATAAGATTTTCAAATCACTACCTATAAAAAAAAGATTGTCAAATCACCTATGTAAGAAATTTTCTCTTCTATTTTCCTCCCATTTGGGGAGATTAAAAATGATAGGCCTGGATAGAAAATAATCATTCCTCATTTTTTCTTCTTTCTGCTTTTCTACTCTATCAAACTAGAGAAAATATCAATCCATCTTCCCCAAGTGGTTGCTCAATTGGTTGGTGATCACACCTCATGGAACAGAGGTCACTAGATTGAATTTTCCCTTTCCCCTCCCCTAGAGTTAGAACTTAGAGCTTATCAAACACGCTCTTATGGTCCTTTTGGATTGAGGGAGATAGAGGGGGAGTAGAGTAAAGTATAGTAAATTTAACACAAAATTAGCTTATTTTTAACCAACTCTACTCTACTCCCCTCCACTCTCCCTCCTTCCTCCCTCCATCCAAATAGGCCATTAATATTTGTCAACTTTGTAAATTTGTTGCAGATTTTGGAAATTTGGTGCACGTTTAGGATTTGTTAACACATTTTCCTTTTAAAGACTTTATACCTATAGTGCCAAGAGCCTTGTAGCTCAATTGGTATCTTTTGGTGTTTTCAACATAGAAATCTAGGGTGTGTTTGGTTGGAGGTGAAATAGGGAGGATGGAAAAAAAGGAGAGAAAATGGGAGAGAAAAATGGTTGGGAGACGTGTTTGGTTGGGAGGGGGAGGAAATTCTGGTGGGGCCCATGAGTTTTCTCCCCGGGCTCACCAAAATACAATCTCCCCAAATTGGGGAGAAAATGCGAGAGAAAATTGTGCAAATTTTTTTAACAAAAATGCCCATGCCAAATCCCACTGTGTAAGTGCTGCTGCCCTTAGTTTCCTATTCTTTTTAATTTTTTTTTTCTAACCCACTGTGTACGTGCTGCTGCCCTTTGTTTCCTATTCTTTTTTTAAAAAAATTTTCTAACTGGGCGTGGCTGAGCCTTTGTTTCTAACTGCTCAGCTGCCTTTTTTTATTTTTTATTTTTTTAAATTTTATCTCCTATTCATTTTATTTTTTCTTTTAAACTGGGCATGATTTTTTTTTTATTTGTGTTATTTCGCCTTTTTTATTTTTTTTTATTGTTTGTTTTTTTTTTAACTAGATAATTTTTTTAATAAGGGTAAATGAGTCAATTTATATAAATTACATTTTCTATCCTCTCACTTTTCTTTTCAACCAAATGAAAAAGTTTTCAATCTCTCCACTTTTCCACCCTCCCAACCAAACACAAATGAGAGAAAATAAAATCTTTTCTATCTTCCCAATTTTCCATCCACTCCCCATTTTTTATCCTCCCACTTTTCCATCCTCCCAACCAAACGGACCCCTAGAGTTCAAATCTCCCTTCCTCAACTATCGATTTATCAAAAAACACTTTATGTCTATAGCCAATGAGCTCTGGCTTAGCTGGCACCTCCTCCTTCCCTTGCAAAAGCTGGGTGGAGGTTGAGGTCTTGAGTTCACGACCTACCGGGTGTGTGTGTAACTTACTGATAAAAAAAAAAAAAAAAAGGAAAAGAATACTTTATGTCCATGGTATGAAATATCTTGAGGGGAGTGGATTTCTAATGGCATTAAATATTAATATACATCGTGCAAAATTTATATTTCTGTTAGTGATTGTGGGAGTAAACTTATAAAAAAAGTTCTATTAGGGGATCATAACTCCATACATTGTGATAATTCATGATTTAATTTTGTGACTAATTTTCATTATTTGGTGTTTTTAAACATTGTCACTCTTAGTTTCTCACAGAAAAAAGTTCACTTTTGATTGAGTTAATGACCTCAACAATCACATTTCTATGCTTTAAAGTCTATTAGATGTTGATTGAAAATTATCATTGAGAAAGTTAATGGAAGAAAATCCGCCCCTGCAGTTTCTGGCCAATTTCTGTTCTGACAAGGGAGCTTCTGTTCAACAGAAGCATATAATTTTCTTGATTTTTATTTTTTAAAATTCTTTCTAGTGCTAGTGTGTAGCTGCCCTAGAGTCAGACACCATTGGTTAGTAGATGAGAAGGGACTGTGCCTATTTTTCTTTTCAAATCAGTAAAGAATTTATGAGAAAAGTGTTCTTATTATATGCTTTAGGATTATACCAAGTAAGTGAAAATGAGAAGTTTCTGTTCAAGTAATTAGCATAGAGAGTCATGGGGGGAGTTCGCAGTTTCTTTATTGAGTCCAAATTCTTTCAATCAGTTTTATAGGAAGGGGGACGTTATTTCTTGCTATGGATTTTTGAGAGGGGCAAATTCTTTATGAGATCAGTTTTCTTGGGCAAGAATGCAGTACATTGGCTGATGAATAATATTGAAGAACTTGTTGTTGGGGAGAGTTCCAAACAGTTTTTTATTTTCAGAGAAGGTGACACTGCCTTTACTCTCCAAAGGAGCTTCAACTCCTCTGGTCAGTTCTTGCTATTGACTGAGCTCAAAGCTGGTGGGTGTAGGAGATCGATTATTATCCCTGAAGGCAAAGAGAAATTTGGTTGGAGGGCTTTTGGTCTTGAACTAAGAAAGTTGCTGAACCCATCCCATTATGCGGTGGGTGGATATGGTCTTCCAAAATTTATTCCTCAGGTGCGGAGGTATAACTTGGAGGCTCAAAACTCTAGAACTTTTGTTGAAGTTGTGCAAGGCTCTCATGGAAGAATAGAGGATAGAAAGCAACCAAAGCAGCTAGGTCTCACAGCCAAGGGGAAGATGACACAGTTAGGAGAAAGGGAGAAGGGACGGAATCTGAGACTTAAAGGTGCCAAAGTGGGGGATTTTCCGGTGGGCAAGTCTGATAAGGTGGAGGTGGTTGGAGGGGACAGGAGGGAGCAGAGCATTTATGAGGAGGTAGAGGTAGGTGAGCTAAATCTGATAGACACTAGGATACGCTGCCCAAACTTAAGTTTGAATTCAAAAGATTATAAAAAGGGGAAGAAGAGTGATGCCAGAAGATCTTGCTGGACAGGAAGAGGTCTTATCGTGGAGGTTGATGTGATAGGGAGCAGATGGGTTTTCTGGGATAAGAAGAAAGGGGGAGATACGATGTTCAGAGGGGTATCACGGGTAGTGGATAGGGTCAGCAATAAAGAAGTTCCAAAGGCCCTTAAATGGGTTGCACGAGGAAACAAAAAGGCTGAAGAAATGCATGTTTTGGGCCTGGGCTCAAGCCCATTGCTGACCGACACACATAAGTGTCCTTTTAACTCAACTTTCTCGGGCTTAAGTGTTTTTGAAGTGGGCGAGAGTTCTCTGAATGGAGAAGGAATCTCAGCCCAGGCTCCGACGTCAGTAGCGTGCCCCAAGGCTCTTCCCCAGTCCTTCGACTATGAGCCAAAGGTGGCGGACCGCTGCGCTGGGCCTTCGTCGGTGGCCGACGGCACCTTCCCCGCCGGAACTAGCTCCGATGAGCTCTCGGTGTCACCGGGTAAGTTTGTTTCGGTGATTTCGCGGTCATCGGTTGAGATTTTCCTTTCTGGTTTCTTTTGGAGCTTATCGAGGGCTGGGCTTGTGGTTATGGGTGCCAACGATGGGGTCAAAAGGAGCTGGGACAGCTGTGCCAACCTCAGGCCGCAAGATGCCTTGGAACAGGATCTGTCCAGCTTAGCGGTGATACCCACGAAGGCATTGTGCGATGTCCCTGGGGCGAGTGATTTGGTGGTGGGAGAATTGAGTCATTCGGATATGGGCTTGGGTGGAGAGGATAGCCTAGCTATCCCTCTGATGTCTATCACTCCCTTTGGGTTGCCTGTGTCAACTGAGGTTAACTATGGTAATGAGGCATTGGAGTGTGTGAATACGTTGGATATTTCTAGTTGGGTGAAGAACAGACTTCTTGGTTTTAGTAAACTGGTGGAGCTGCCTCTAAGTCGACACGAGCAGTTATGTATTGCTTTGCTACAAAAGATTGAGAAGGAGACGGAGGATGCCAAAATGTTGAACAGGAAAGTTACAGTTCCTAGAAAAGCTGCTATTTATAATAAGGATAAAGGGACGAGAGAGCTGAGGAATTTGTATTCTTCAGTTAATTATGATGGTAGGTAGAGTGTTGGCTGTTGTGCTAATATATCAGTTGGGTTTCTCTTGTCTTTATGAATTTAAAAATTCTTTCTTGGAATGTTAGGGGTCTGAATGACTGTCGGAAACGTTCAATAGTGAAAAATTTATTGCGTGAGTGGAAGTGTGATGTAATTTGTCTTCATAGACAAATGGTTGGTAGCTTGTGGAGTTGTCCTTATGTGGATTGGGTGGCTTTAGATGCTGTCCAAACGGCTGGCGGTTAACCATCTGAGCGTTTTGGAGGTGGATGGGGTGATCTACGAGGAAGAGTCTAAGGTGGCGGCTTAGGTGGTACAATTTTATAAAGATTTGTATCAGGAGACAGAGGAGTGGAGGCCTATTGCGGAAGGTTTGGAGTTTGATCAGAGAGATGGGACGGAGAGGGGCTGGCTTGAAAGGAGGTTTGAGAAGCAGGAGATTCTTCTAGCTGTCAAGGAGTTGGCTGGAGATAAAGCTCCAGGTCCAGATGGTTTCTCTATGGCCTTTTTTCACCATTGTTGGAGTGTGGTGGAAAGAGATATTTTAGCTGTTTTTGAGGAATTCTATCTTCACAGTAAGTTTGAGAAATCTTTGAACGCTACTTTTATTGTCTTAATTCCTAAGAAGAATGATGCTTCCAATATTCGAGATTTTAGGCCTATTAGCTTGGTGGGGAGCTTGTACAAGATCTTGTCTAAGGTTTTGGCAAATCGTTTGAAGCTGGTTTTAGATCAGCTAATTTCTGAGTCTCAGAATAGTTTTGTGGGAGGTAGACAGATTCTTGATTCAGTCCTTATTGCCAATGAGTGTGTTGATAGTCTAGTGAAGAGTAAGTCTCCGGGGGTTATTTGTAAGCTAGATATTGAGAAAGCTTATGATCACGTGAACTGGGAGGCTTCTCTAGACCTATTGAAGAGAATGGGCTTTGGGGAAAAGTGGTGTAGTTGGATTCGCACTTGTATTTCTACTGTCCAGTTCTCTATTTTGGTTAATGGGGCTCCAGCTGATTTTTTTAGGAGCACGAGGGGTCTGAGACAAGGGGACCCGTTATCTCCTATGCTGTTTTTGGTTATTATGGAGGTTTTAAGCAGGATGTTGAAAAGAGTCGAAGGTGCTGGCTTGATCAGGGGTTTCAAGGCTAATGGTAGACGGGGGGAAGGGGAATGTGTCTTGCATCTTTTGTTTGCGGATGATACTATTCTGTTTTGTGATGCGGAAGTGGAGCAAATCCTTCATGTTCGAATGCTTCTCCTTTTTTTTCAGGCTGTGATCGGTTTGAAGGTTAATGTCTTAAAGAGCGAGTTGGTTCCAATTGGGGAGGTTAATAATTTGCATGCATTGGCTGAGATTCTGGGCTGCGGGATTGGGACATTGCCTATGACCTACCTTGGTATGCCGCTGGGGGCTTCCCATAAGTCCCCCTCTATTTGGAATTCTATCTTGGAAAAAGTTAAGCGGAAGTTGGCTGGGTGGAAGAAGCTGTATTTGTCAAAAGGTGGAAGACTTACGTTGCTTAAGAGTACACTAGCTAGCCTACCTACTTATTATTTATCTGTCTTTACCGTCCCCTCGCATGTGGCTAATAAGATTGAGAAGATGCAAAGGGACTTTTTGTGGGGGGATTCGAAGGCTCATTTGGTGGGGTGGAATAAGGTGTGTACTCCTAAGGCAAATGGTGGTTTGGGAGTAAGGAAAATAACTTTTTTTAATCAAGCTTTATTAGGAAAATGTTTATGGCGGTTTGGGGTTGAGGAGACTTGTCTTTGGAGGAGGGTTGTAGCTTTGAAGTTTGGGGAAGAGTGGGGGGGTTGGTCTTCCAAGATGGGCAGGGGTGCCCACGGGTGTGGTTTATGGAGAAGTGTCTGCAAAGGTTGGGAGGTTTTTAGTAGATTTATTCAGCTTGAGGTAGGGGTGGGAGATAGAGTGAAATTTTGGACAGATCGGTGGTGTGGGGAGTTACCACTCCATCTTTCCTTCCCGGTTGTGTATGGGATAGCTTATAGTAGAGAGGCTTCTGTGGCCTCTTCTCTCGAAAGGTTAGGGACTGAGGCTCGGAGAAGCTGGAATGTTCGTTTACTCAGGGCTCCAAATGATTGGGAGTCAGGTGAGGTGGAGGATTTCTTTCGAACCTTGGGTTCTAATTTACCTAAATTTGAGCTCGGAGACCGTATGAGGTGGAAGTTGTCGAAGAAAGGGGATTTTGACATCCGCTCTTTCTACAATAAGCTTCGTAGTCCCTCGCCTATTATCTTTCCCTGGAAAGGTATTTGGAAGGTTAAGGCTCCTCCGCGCGTCTCTTTCTTTGTTTGGAATGCTGCTTGGGAGAAGATTCTTACAGGGGACAATCTACGGGGTAGAGGCTTTGTTTTTGTTGACTGGTGCATTATGTGTTGATGTAGCGGAGAGACGGTGAATCATTTGCTACTCCATTGCGACAAAGCTCATCAGTTGTGGAGCTTGGTTTTCAGATCTTTTGGGATTTCTTGGGTTTTGTCAAGATCGGTTGCAGATACGCTTTTTGGTTGGTGGAATTGGTTGGGAAAGCACTTTTCTAGCATTTGGAATTTAGCCCCTCTGTGCCTAATGTGGTGTATTTGGAGGGAGCGAAATTGGCGAACTTTTGAGGACATGGATAAATCCGATGACCAGTTGTTCGCTTTCTTTAGTGGCTCTCTTTTTGATTGGTCTAGGGCTTGGGGACTCACCTCTAGTGATTCTCTCCCTTTGTTCCTTAGTTCTCTCCTTTGTTCTTAGCTCTTTGTTGGATGTTGTTTGTTCTGTTGTTTTTTCTTTTTGTTTCCTTCCCTGTATCCTTTGTTTTGCCTTTTGTTGTTTTCATGAGGTAGCTTCTTGAATATACATATCTCTTACTTATCAAAAAAAAGAAAATGAGGGTAAAGTATATTTTTGGCTATCAGTGCTAATTGGATATTGGCATATTGTTACATAGGATTTTTGACTTCGTGTGTGAGCATGTGTGGGGGTGGGGGGGAGATGGTGGCCATACTCATGACTTGTTAGTGTTCCAGCTTTTCTTTCATCATTAATTAGGATTTACTTCATACATGCCTTTTGAACTGCCTATTTGATCGTAAAATGGATCTTCCTTTTTGTACAAGAAGATAGGGTTCCCATGTTCTATCTGTTCTTTTTTTATTTTTTTATTTTTTTTGAATTAGTTGATATATTCTAATTTTTGCATAACTAAGTTCATCTTATAATCAAAGAAGAAGAAGAAATGGTTGACAATTGCCCCCCCAGCCCCCTCACTGCAAAAAAAAAAAAAGAGAGGCATGATTCTAAAAACCGGATTTTTGATGTAGCTCTACTGGCATCTCCTAGTGTTTCCAATGGAGCTGTCTAGGGTTCAAATTTTCCCACCCCCAGTTATTTATTTATTTATTTTACCTATATAAAAAAAAATAACTATAAAAGTTTGAGTTCAAGTTACCAATGAGTCTTGCTCAAATTGCATCTCCTTCCCTTGTAAGTGTAACGTGGATGGTGAGATCATGGATTCAAGAGCCCTGCGTATAACTTACCAATAAAAAAAAGTTTGGGTTTAAATTGCAGCATATACAAATTATGCACGCGCGCGCACACACAGACATATGTGTGTATGGATAAATAATGAACATGTATTGAATGAGTGCAAAAGCCAAAAGGGTGCGTTAACGTAGAATGCACGAGAAAAAAAAAGTTCGTTACCCTAGTACACTCAAGGCATACACAAGAAAACAAAAGTATACTAACTTCTGAAGTTTCACAACTCAACAAAATCCAACATAGATGAAAAAGAACAATTTTCAGCTATCCATTTGTACAATTTATTATTTTTGTACGTAATAATTTTTGGCTGTTGGTTTGTTAACAAATGTGTATGTATTGTCAGTGTTAGACATTGCACAAACATTGAGTTGGCCTAGGTAACGTTGTTGCATATCAATTTTCTAAGGTTTGGAACTTGCTAATGATGTATTAATTTTTTTTTTTTTTTCATTTAGGCTGATAACAATGAACTGGTCAGTTCAATGACCAATTTGACTCATGGTTGACCTTCGAATGGTTGGTCCGATGGTTCAGTTCAGTTTTTAATTAAAAATGGTTAATAAGGTATAACCATACCAGAGTTGGGGCTGGTTCATGAATGACCAGTTCAACCACTGGTCCTTTTTAAAACAGCGGTTTGATGATTGAAACTCATTTTTCTTATTCTCTTGTGGTATCTGTGTGTTGTGAATAGAGCACTTTCATTGACGCATTGAAAGACTTAATTTTATAATTGATGATATGCAATCCATGGTTAGACACATCTAATTAGCAAGTCTTTTACAGCGGATGTGGTCATAGGATTCAGGAAGTTATTTTGTTGAGACTATGGATTTAATTATAAGACTCTGAATCACTCGTAAAAAAATAAATAAAGAAAAGACTGAAAGATTTTTATTTCACATTGTTTTCACATTTTAGGATTTGGAAGGTCAATCTCTGGGGACATCAATGCAGTTTGATACATTTGGATTTACAGCGGCAGAACTTGCTCGTAAACAAGCTGAGAAGGAACAACAGCAAAGGTTAGGTGTTAATTATATGTTTTTGGTGATAATTCATATCATGGAATCAAAATTTCAATTGATGCTTATCTATTTGTTAATCACGTTGACTTGCAAGAGTTTGAAACTTGTGATACCAGGGGGTAAGATAAATTCTGATGGGACTTATAATTTTGAATATGTATGACCAATAGATAAAACCTCTGTTAGTTGGATGAAACTAATTACATATAATGTGCTACATTGTGTTATAATATAGACGATCTAGTTAGGGTGAAAACATCTAAGGAAAAGCGTTTTTTCTAGAGTGATGATTTTAGCCCTTTTTTCCGTTGGCCGGTAATTACTCATGCACTCATTAGATTTGGAACCGATGATCTCACCCATAATGCTACAGTTATGAGGAGTGGAGATGCCATTTTTCCCATGGCCTTGTTTGAATGCTTTTGGCTATCAAGTCTTAATCTCATTCTTTAATTGAGAGTTTAAAGTCTAAATTAAATTTGTAACTTAGGTGGTGTTGTTACCAGAGGAATGGAATATGTCAAATCTAGTGAGTCAGGTTGTTGTACTAGGTATGCCTTTTCAAGTAATAAGAATATCTCCTGTTTACCAGTGTTATTGTATTTTACAGACACAGTTTGCTTGGCCATCTCATGTATTTCACATGAAAAAAAAATGTCTTGAGCTTACATGAGCCAAATTGTATTTTTGATGTGGTCCAAGCTCTCTTTTGCCCGAAGCTATCACATATAAAAGGCATATTTTTTTAATTTTATTTTTATAGAGTAAACATGATAACTTGTTTATGAGATTATATTTCTTATAAAGTCACGTAGGAATTAGCAGTTAAGGTGGGTTTAAAATTCCAATATTTTTGTGAAAATAAATAGACTTTTGGAATTCTAAAATCTTATTAGGAGTGTTGTTAACAACCAGAACTTGTGTTTTTGATAAGTAATAAAACTTCATTGAAAAATATAGAAATCATACGAAGGAACCAAAGCACACAGGCAGTGTGCTAAGGAAACAGCTAAACATAAAAAACTATGGTGCATGGAAAGTACAACTATCAAGCAAATCAGCCAAAGAGTTAAAAGTAATGTCTTTAACTCTTGTGTCGTGTCCCTGGTGTTTTAATATCTCTCTGCTGGGTTGTTGAAAGGGTCTACTGGTATATATTTCTCTTGGAAGAGTACATGGGGTGCTAAGGTGTTTTGGAAGTTTGCTTTCTTCACTTGGACAACTATGTTAGGAAAGATTTCTTTTGATCGGTAAGATAAGAAATTCATTGATAAAGAAAAACATGATGAGGCCCAAGTACACAAGGGAGCATCCTATGGACACTCTAAAAGAAGAAATAAAACAAAAATTAACCAAGATACAATCTCTCCAAAAGGCTAAAAGATCGGAATCTAAATTGAAAGAAGGTGAATTAGCTTTTCGCCACTCAAATAGCATTCCCATAAGCTGTGACTTAAGTTCAATTATCTAATGTTCTTTGCCTTTGAAGTTATGCATATTCCTTTCTTTTCAAACAATAAGGAACAGACCCCCAGATCTTTGATTGCATCTTTTTAGCACATAAGAGGAAAGATTTTAATTGTAAATAATCTTTGGAAAATGATTTTTTATTCTTAATTTTTTTAGTATTGATTGGTGTTGTATGTGCAAAATTAGTAGTCAGTTGATTATCTTATCCTCTATTGTTTGGGCCATCTTCTACTCCTTTGTTTGTTGGCAAGAGATTTTGGATTTGGTGTCTTGTGGTTATGGGTTAGCCTAAGAACGTGATTTAGTGGCTTGCTTGCAAGTCGGCAAGGGGAGTTTGGTTGTCATGAAAGTATAAATGATTGGATTACTGTTTTTTAGTATGTAATGTGCATAATTTGGAGAGGAAGGAGTAGTAGGATCTTGATGGGCTTGACTGCTTGAGGTCCTTGGCATGAGAATAGGTTTTATTTATTTTTGAGAAAATTACACTTTTCCACCCTAAACTATACTCTATTTTACACTTTACCCCCTTTTGTCACTTTCTTAGTTAAGTTTAATGGAATGTAGCAATAAAATACCAATTTACCCTCTACCGTCTGTTTGGATGGAGGGGTAAGTTAGTTTTTTAATGCTAAATTCCGTTAGACTTAAACCCAAAACAGATAGTAGAGGGTTAAGTGTTATAGAGTTAGAACTTTGGGGGTCAATTGTGCATTTCAATAGTTAAGGGGCCAAAGTGTAAAATGGGGTATAATTTTGGGTGGAAAAGTGTAATTCCCCTTTATTTTTTAGTCTTTGAGATCTTTGTATGATGGGTTTTTATTTATTTAATTATTTTAGTTTTAAAATTTTTGAGAACTTTGTATGATGGGTTGACTGCTTTAGGCAGTATGCATTCAGCGCACGTGCACGCACTTACACACACACACACACATAATAATTTTTAATTTTTTTATTATACTTATTTTTAAATTTAAAATTTTTTGAGACCTGAACTACTGGTTGTATATGAGCTTCCTCCTTTTTATGATAAAGTTACTTTTATTTATAAAAAGAACTATTTTCTGTTAATTTGCATAAACTCTGGGAAGAAGATTGATGAATCAAAATTTGCTATATTTGTGTGACTGAAAAAACATTCCAAAAAGGAGTGTACCTTCTTATGAAGCGTTGCACTCCAATTTTTTTTTGTTCCCATGCTCCAGTGAACACATAAATGGTAAAAATGATAATAAATGATTTAGTAAATTGGACTGTTTTTTCTTTTCCTTTAGTTGCTTTTGAAATTTCCAAGTAATTGTTATATATTTCTTGATGCATGTTTATTTCATGAAGACAGCTTCATGAAAGGTTTTTCTGGATTGTTTATATTGTGTTTGTCTTGTATTGCAGGCCATCAGCTATTCCTGGACCTGTCCCTGATGAATTAGTTCTTCCAGCCACAGAGTCTATTGGTTTGTTTCAGTTAATGTGAAATAACGTGTGCTAATGGTTTTTTTTATACAAATCCTGAATCTTATAGTTTGCTGTTTTTGATTAGGTGTAAAATTGCTGCTGAAGATGGGATGGCGACATGGTCACTCTATTAAGGATTCACGCCCTAGTTCACTATATGGTATTTGTTTCAAGATTTATTTAATTATTACTTTTGAATATTTCTTTTTTATTCATTTCATCTGATGTTAGGCTTCTTTCGCAGCATGTGTCTTGATTCTTATATTTCTGCTTGAGCCTGGAGCTTAGAAATTAGAAATTAATATGTGGGTTGATGTACATACAGCCTGCCTTTATATGTCTAACAGAATTCAGTTAGTATACTGCCTGTTTTGTTTGCTTTGCTGTTATTGGCTGAACGTTCATGCATAACAGATGCCAAGTAGACATTGATTCAGTTTGTTCTAAATTACAATGTGTTGATCATGGGAAATAACATCTGATTCTGCTTCTATTTTGTTATTTACCTATAGATGCTCGTAGAGAAGCTCGTAAGGCTTTCTTGGCATTTTCTTCTGATGATGCAAAAGCACAGCTAGCTGAGTCTGAGTCTGTTCAGGGCAACCTTGAAAGTATTACTGAGCAGCCTACTAATGATGACGTCCAGTCTTATCAAAGTACTCCTGTGAGAAATCTTCCCACGGTTTTTTTAGTTCTTGATTCTACCTTGGAACCCTTATAAGTTATATAGATCAAATTGGATGATGTGTAATGAGCAACTCTTTTTTTTTTTTTTTTTCTTCTCCATAAATTATGCCATGGATTTGGTCAAACATATGTCCATTTAGTATTTTATTTTTGGTATGGTTTTTTAAAAAAAAATTTGTTTGTTGACTTTCCAACACTTTAAGTTTTTGGAGCCCTAAAGAGGTTCTGCTGCACGTGTTTAGAACTATTTCCTAGACCATAGCCATGCTTTAGTATTCTATGATTGGTTTTTCAATGAATTGCAAGGTCATCCTAGAATAACCGTTTTAGTTAAGAATTTAGTTTATGGTAATTGGATATATATATATATATATATATATAAGTTTATGGTAATTGGATTGTGATTATCTGGACTGACTAATAACTTTGTATTACCTTTTCTTTTTAAATTTTAATTACAAAAGCAAACACAAATATTGAAAAATTTAACCACTTTTCACCTGGAGATAACATTTGATGACTGTGGTCTCAATTTATTTTGCTCAAGATCTTTTAATTTTCTGTACTTGTATATCTTGGCAAATGATTACATCAACTGATCAAAGGTTTTAGTATCATGTTCTGGTATCAACTATCATGTATAAGAGCTTTGGGTTTTGGGCTGGGAGGTGGGGGTGCATATTTCTTTACTTTATATTTAAGAGTTGGGAATCAGTTGTCTTAATTATATTCTTGTTATCTGCAGGAAAAAATCTCATTCTTTTTTCCAATTTGTCTATGTCTGATCTGTTTTTTAATGATGCCCTGCTGACTCGGCAGCTAACTTCTGTTTATGTTGTGTTGTGCCACTTAGCTGGGTTCAATTCTCAGCCAGAACTTGAATATATGTACCTGATTTTTCAGGCAGAAAGTAAAAAATTATGTTATAATTAACAATCATTGGTTTTATCATCATTGTTGTTTAGTTTATGGATTCATTAGCTATTATCAGTTCTAAATGGATCCTCAAAAACTTTCCTCTCAATGGCAGTAAAAAATGTCTCTGACAACTTTTTCTTACTTCAGGTTCATGTGCGCAATCCAAAGCAGGACTTGCATGGTTTAGGTTTTGATCCTTATAAGCATGCTCCTGAGTTTAGGGGTATGTAATTTCTTAAAATATATTAGGTTACTGCTAACTCTTTGATAGCTGCAGTGCAACTGTGTCTTCACTGCTTTTCAGGTTTTTTTTATTATTTTTTTCTTTTCTCTTTTTAATTGATTTTTCTTATAATGTGCTCAGAAAAGAAAAGATCACGCATGTCTGGGAAAGGGGAGACGGGAAATAGAAAAGCATACTCAACGAAAGATAATCTTTTTGGTTTCAAGTGTAAGATCTATTATCTGATTAATTGTTTAAACATGTCCTTGTTGGCTATGGTACTTACAGCTGTGTCTGTCTCTGATTCTTCTGTTTTGCTTTCATGTATTTCTTGTCTTGACATTAATTTGACCTATTAAATTGAATTCATCAGCAGGAAATGTTGCTCCTGGTTTTGGCATTGGAGCACTTGAAGAATTTGATGCTGAAGATGAGGATGTCTATGCCGCTGGTTAGTTTTTCTTTGCTTTTAGATTAGCTTTATAAATTGTTTGTTTAGGTAGTAGTCACTCAGTTTTACAGAGGTTTATGCAATGTTTTGAAACCTGTACCTGACTGGCTGATCCAACATATCAGAATGTCAATCTGTCTTAGTTTTGAACCGTGTAACTCTATAAGTAATAACCAGAATGTTCTTTGTTATGATCTGCATGAATCAACTGTTGGACAAGGAAACTGCTGTACCATTTACCTTTCTCTTGACCAGGCCAATTTGCATTTCAATTTTGAAAAACTTCAAAATGAGTCGCATGGAGATCTGAAACTGTATTCTGAAGTCAAAATATCAGGTCAAAGTGACCTGGCTACTTTTATTGCGAAGCTCTGTTTTAGTGGGGCATGTGGGTGCAAAAAGGTTGTTTTAGAGTCCGATTGGAAAACTGTAATTAGTAAACTTTCTAAACCTCCTACCTGTCTGACCCAAATAGAGGAATCACTGAAAACTGAAAACTTGTTGAGAATTCCTTGGTTAGGATTGGACATGAAAAATTTCTCACATTCATTGAGAAGGACCATTTTGCTGATTGGTTGGCTGGAAATTATGATAATTTTCCACTAGGGATCACTAATTTTTCTTTCCCTCCTAATGGGCTGATTGGACATGCAATATTTCTCACATTCTCTGCCCTGTGTTTGTCTCATGTTTGTTGGGCTTAGCACACCTGCTGTACCCGCTTTGGCCATTTTGTATTCTTTTTTCTTATGTACACAATAATAGAAATATTCTATGATGTCACCAATAAGCTCTAGCTAAAATGGCACCTCATTCCCTTGTAAGAGCAAGGTGGAGTGTGAGGTCATGGGTCATGGGTCTGAGTGAAGTTCCATCACCATTAACCCCCAATCTGATCTGTTTTTCCGGTTGATATATATATATGTATATATATATATATATATATATATATAACATTGGAGTTTGGTTTCATCATGGACAAAGAATTTACTTGTGCTGTCCTAGGAAGCAAAGATACTTCATTTAGGGTGCTGTACCCGTGTTGTACTGGCTGTGTCATGTTATGATTTTTCAAAAATTGCTCGTGTCGCCGTGTCGTATCTGTACTTGTACTAGTACCCGTGACTGTGTCCATGCTTCCTTAGTGCTATCTTTCCCTATCATAATTAAGATCACCTCTTCTCGCTTTTAATGTTTCTGCTCATTTCATTGGGACTTGTCTCCAAATTAGGAATTTTTACCAGTTACAAAAGAGAAAAAGGTTTTAACTTTCATGCTTTATATGTGATAATATTTCACATAAGATAATTGTGTAACGTTTTATGGTATCTGATGTTGTTGATCAATCAGGTTTTGAAGTATTGCACAGGATGCTGGCTGCCTTGTTTATTTATTTACTTTTTTTTTTTTGTTGCTTTCTTTTTCCTTTTGAATTTTATTATTATTATTTTCCAAAATTAGGAGAAGTGCTGCTTCTGAAAGTTGCCTGTAATCTGTGATAGGGCAAACAGTTCTTCTAGTTATATGTCCAGTCGTCCTTCATTACTTTCACTTTTAGATTATACTGATGCTCACAATCTAGTTTATCTAACTAAGAAATTTGCTTTTCAGGTTTTGACTTTGTGGATACTTATGTTCAAGAAGTCGAAGAGCCATCAAAGTTGATGACAGACAGTAAACCAAAGTTGCTTGCAAAGGAAACAGGTGTTCTGCCTGGCTTTAGAGTTGCATCAAATTCTGACTACCAGTTGGAACGGTAGTAGTTGTTGTTGTTTTTCTCTTCTTATTATTTTAATTTCATTATTTGTGGAATGATAGAATCCCAAGTCCCACAAATTTCTGATAATAACAGGTTAATTCTGGACCTTGAAATGGCCATGAAAGAGAGCCCATTGGCAAAAACTGTAGTGTTATAATGTATACAACTGGATTGAATGTCTTTCATTAGTAATAAATATCTGAAGTGTTATTATTTATTCTTAGTTTGTGGTGATTTTTAATTTAAACGTGATATTCTCTTTTCAAAAAAATGTAGTTACTCTCACTTGTTTCTCTCTGTTTATCCCTTCCTCCAGGATTGTAACTGGGTCATTTTGAAAAATTCTACAGGTTTGATCCTCCTGTGATTCCAAAAGATTTTGTACCCTGCCACAAATTTCCTGGTCCTCTTGAGACAAACTACAGGCTTGCTGATTCTCCTCCACCAGAGGTCCCTCCTCCAGAGGATAATAATCTGAAACTCTTAATTGAAGGGGTTGCAACTTTAGTAGCTCGATGTGGTAAATTATATGAGGATCTCTCCAAAGAGAAGAATCAGTCGAATCCATTATTTAATTTTCTTACTGGAGGAAATGGCCATGATTATTATACAAGGAAGCTGTGGGAGGAGCGACAGAAGCGTACTGATCAAAGCAGGCAGCAAGTGGATGTGAAGCAGTCTTCAAGTATGCGGAAGATGACAGCAGAGAGCCGTGGTAAAATCTTAGGGGAAAGGCCTTTGGAAAGAAGCATTAAAGATTTGAGTTCATCTGTTGCTTCTGCAGAAGGCATTCAACTCCAATTCAATCTTTCAGATACATTTACTGAACCTGCATCGTCTGTGAGTTGCATCTTCCTTTTTATTCAACTCCAAATCATATTGGATTTCTTCCCTTTGTTTCATTTTTTTAGACCACTGCTTTATAATGGAGTTTAGAGTGGAGAGTGTTGATTTTTTCCTTTCCTAACACTGGAGTTTAGAGTGGGTTGCATGAAGCTGTGAAGCCTTTCAAAGATGATCCTGCAAAGCAAGAAAGATTTGAGCGGTTTCTCAAGGAAAAGTACCAAGGAGGGCTTCGCTCTACAGATTCTAGTGGATCTAGTAATATGTCTGAAGCATCACGTGCTCGTGAGAGATTAGACTTTGAGGCCGCAGCTGAAGCAATACAGAAAGGACAGTGGGGTAAAGAAAGCAAGCACTCTTCAGCAACTGGAGGATTGCAGTTCACTTCTGGTGGAGTAGAGGTATGTTCCAGGTTGTAAGATATTAGATTTATTTTATTTTATTTTTTTTAAAATTTTGTAGTGTCTGATTCAATTTTTCATTGGAAACAGCAAGCTAAAGGGACTGAAGCTGAAGATCTGATTACAAAGAAAATGTTTCCAAAACGAGAAGAATATCAATGGCGTCCTGCACCTGTCCTATGCAAGCGCTTTGATCTCATTGATCCTTATATGGGGAAGGTAGTTTATTCTGTTTTCCTCCCTACAGCTCTGTTTCCTGTTCTGCCTTATTCAAAGCTTTTCTTTTTTACTCCCCAACCCCTGCCCCCTCCTTTTTTTTCTTCTTCTGGAACACCTGTTTCTCCAAAAATCTCCCCTTTCTTTCTGTTTACTGGAAAGATTTATTCTTTTCTGTTTCAGCATGGCTACAACTTTTTCTTTTTTGTCTTATTTATTTATTTATTATAAGTAAGAATAATTTTATTAAAAAATGACTACTTCATGCATAAAAGGCACAAAGAAGCCAAAATAACATTGCAGAGCTGCGATATTATTTTGGTCTATTTAGATTTCTAGTTCAGTTATATTGGGAGGCATTATTTTTCTTTCTAGATAAGTTGAATTCTTGCAGGGGGTGGCACAGGAATATGGATAAGTTTCCTAACTAAATTGAGTTTTTTCCTTCCTTAACCCCTGCCTTTCTTTTCTTTTTCCCCTGCTATTGTAGTTTTGTTTTTGTTGGCTGTCTCTCTCTCTCTCTCTCGCTTGTATAGAGGGGGGCTTGTGATTCACTAAATTCAAATTTCTCTTTGGGATTTTCATTCTTGTTTCACTTCTTGAATGGAAGTTCCATATGAGAGTACATACCATGTTTCCTCGTCACTGAAGGGGCATTATTGCCAGTGTCATAAGTTTTGCTTCTCTGAATGTTACATCAACTCATCGTACTTTTTCCATTTGCAGCCAGCACCAGCTCCACGGATGAGGAGCAAGATTGATACTCTTATTTTTACATCAGATTCGGCCAAAGAAACAAAAGTGGAAGAGACTATAATTGCAAATAGAGACTTCTCCATGCTTCAATCTGATGTTCAAGGAATAAGCCAAGATGTGGCTATCAAGGAAAATGAAGTTGAGGTAGAAGTCGAAAATGTTGAGAGGCCAGTTGACCTGTACAAGGTACTTTTAATTCTGTCTTATTGTACTTGTTATTTAATTTTTAAAGTATTTTGGGCGACCCATTTAAAAAATATGGCCTGTTTATTACTTGATGTTATATAAGTTTGCTTAAAATCTTTCTCCAACTAAATTTTCTGTTGATTTGGTGAAAACTATTTTAATGTAACAGACTGTTGGATTACAATCTCTCTCCAACTAATTTTTCTGTTGATTTGGTGAGAACTTTTATAACGTAACAAAATTTTTATAAAAAGCAATTTAAATCCAAGCACTAGAAGTTATAGAGGAGTTTTATAGATTACCCATTTCAATTTGCCATTTTTACAAGTCTTATAATAGTGAATAGTGATTCTCCCAATTAGAAGTAAAAAAGATCAGGGATATCTGGGGATTGTGCTTATTTCTCTTTCTTTCTTCCATCTCTCCATCAAAATCCCAAAATGTCACATGACAACTAATAACTAAAACTGCAAGACCTTAAGCAACAACAAGAAGACAATTGTTTGTTCTTTTTTTTTTTTTTTTTTTTGGGGGGGGGGGTGGGGGTGGGGTTTGGTGGGGATGTTCTAAACATGGATAATGGCTAATTTAACTTTTTTAGGAAATGACCAAAAGTTGCGACCATCTTACTTGGTTTTTGAGGCAGTTCAGTTTAATTACACCATTGGTGCTTATCATCCTCTGCAAGCATTAATTCTAAACATATCAATTCAGCAAAAAAGGGGTTAAAAAAAAAGCTTAACTTGTTAGCCAAAGAAATTGGTAAGTTATCTGTAATAATTTATTTTAACTGGTTAGCTATGAAAGAGGCTCTAGCCTGAGGCCCTTTACTTGGTTCTTAAATGTTGAGAACTTCAGCTTGATCTGATATTGGATGATTATAATTCTATTAATTTAACTTTTAGCTCAACTTTCTATGGAGATACCCGGTCATACCGGTCATACTTTTCTTTCTTTGTGCACCTATCTACATTATAGTTGGCTTGTAATAGAGTGCATTGTTGCACAATAACTTTGCCAATCTTTCTATGCATCTTTATTAGAGATTGATTGCATGCACCTGACGGTAGTGGGATAAATTTGCTTGGTGGATTTGGTTTATGATATTCATTATGATGATATCACATACACTAGGGACTTTATTATGCAAATTCTGAATTGCTATATCTGTCATACCTTAATTTACACAATTTTACTTGTCTCCATGGACTCGTCAGTTTGGAATGAGCTTCCTTTTCCATCTGTGTGGGTGTGTATTGGCGGTAGGGGGGAGCGTGTGAATACCTGAATCCTTTACTCCCTTTATGGTATGTTTAGAATAGAGGGAGATAGGGGGTAGAGGAGTACCCTTCCCCTCTCCTCTCCTCTCCTCTCCCTCCATCCACAAGTAGGGTAAAAGGATGACTTCACTTTATGTTTCCTGCCAATAGTAGATACACACCTTTAATTATTGCAATAGAAATCACCTTCATTTTTTTTCCCATGGTAGCATGAAAGCTCAACTCTAATTTTAATCCTAATGGATGATTAGACCAAGATAATGAAAATATTAACCAACATGGGTTGGCTCAAGTGGTAAGCAGCTTGTGTCGCTTAAGCAAGGTCTCGGGTTCGAGACCTTGTGTATGCAGAATGCCCTGTTGGGAGACTCACCCACCACAGCCAGGTGTGCGACCCGGGTCGACCAACGGATTAGTCGGGGCAAAGCCCCGGATACCGTGGCAGGCAACCAAAAAAAAAAAGAAAATATTTTCTCTTGGTGGATAGCTCTTGTAGTTCAGCCATGACTAGCTTATCTTCTCTGCTCAAAGTTTAGTCAACTTACAGTCCATAAAAAAAAAATTATGGATAGAGTCCTTACTTTTAGTACTGCTCACTTTTAACCAGCATGATATTCTGTCCGATGCCAACTTCCAAAGCAACTAGTATATCTTTTTGATAAATTCAACATATGTTCATGTTGGCCTGAAGATTGGATCAGTAGGTGTCCAACAATTGTGTTTGTCTCCCTGGTTCTGCTGTCATTCATTGTATGACAAATAGCCTATTTTCAGTGTTTCATTTGTTCTTGGGCATATTCCATGCGTACGATATGTGGTTACTGTTTATTTGTAGCAATTCTAACCATCTTCTTTTGTGCAGGCTATTTTCTCGGATGATTCAGATGATGAAGGGGAAACCACCAGTCTTAACAAAGTTGAAAATCCAGAAAAAAAGATTGAAGCGGCTACTACAACATTAAACCGTTTAATTGCAGGTGACTTTTTGGAATCCTTGGGTAAAGAACTAGGCCTAGAGGTTCCCCCTGATCTGCCCCAGTCAACAAATATGGCCAAGACCCCTGCTTCACAAAAAGAAGCTGCTAATACCAATATGGGAGATTCCAATATCCTTCCTGTTAAAAATAACCCTTCTTCCACCGTTTTTAGTGAGACTTTAAATCATGAGGCGCCTCAAAACCGGAAGATTGCTATAGAGAGCAGGTCTGAGAAAAATGAAGTCATTCATGGTAAGTTGGCCAAAAGTGTTGGCATATATATGGAGACTGGTTCTACTGAGAATAACCTTGATAAAGTTGATTTAGAAAAGAGGGTCCATGAGGATAGCAAAGCTAAAACACCCTCAAGCCGTCACAAAAATTGGAACAGCAATTCATCATCAGAGGATGAAAGGAGCAGAAAGCAGTCCAGGCGACATCGGCATAGAAGTGGTGATTCGGATAGTGATTCATCCAGTGATCATCGAGATCGTTACCATTCTAGGTCAAAAGGGAGAAAGAAAGAATCCTCTCGAGAGAAAAGTGGTAGCAGCAGAAGACACTCAAAACATCATAAGCATAGAAGCAGGGATTCTCCGGGCAGATCTCGATATGGTAGTGATAGAGAACATAGAGAAGCTAAGAGAGAAAAACGGAAAAAGAGGGATTGACATGAAGCTTCTGTTTCCTTACATTCAGAATCATACTATCTGTGGAAAAATATCAGATTAGAAATTTGCATAGAAAAAACAGTAAATTGGAAAGTCATTCTGAATAGAGTTTTGTACAATGGCTTTGAGAGCAGCCTGCTATATCCTGTAGCTAAGTTGATGGGGATGCTTTGTAATATTGCACTGCTTCTGAAGCTTCGCTTTGAAATCAAAATTTTGTTGCTGAAGTGAGATACAAGCTTCATAATTATGTTGTCCGAATATTGCATGAAATTTGTTTACACTTTAGGGAGAAGATTGATCTTTTTGAAACACCATTGTACAATGTACCTATTAATAGATTTACTTGCTTCGAGAGGTCACTAATCTACTCAAGTGCCTAAAGATGCGTACATATTACCAAGAAAATTGTTGTTGTAGTGGTGTAATATTATTAACATGTTTATAATAAGAATTTGGTCATCTTCTCTCTCTCTAGCTGCGAGTCATTCTCAATGCAGGTGTACCCCTTTCTCAAGTCTTACACACCGGGTCCAATGATTTAGTGGCTGGAAAAATGGGAGAGATGACTAAAGAGTTTAGGTTTAAGATTCTGGACTGGATTGTTTTTGATGAGCAGCTGCCATTGCTTTAACGTGGCTCATGAAAATGCGCACATTTTTTTTTCCAGGCTACAAGTAGCGTCGAGGGGATTGCGCCTGTGGGGAAGAGGCAGTCGAGCTACATTTTCAGTATAATGGGTGGAACTAGAAGAGTTCGGAAGTTAGCGAAACTGAAAACTAAGTTGTGAAGTAGATGCAAATATGCTGCACAAGCATAAAGGGATCGCACATACGAAAGTCTTACACTGATGTCGATTTTTTCATTTCCATTTTTCTATCCTCTCATGCATTGAATCTCTGCTGTTCTTTATCTAATGCTCCTTTCCTGTAAGAGGTTTTACTTCCCAATGCCTATCATAACCTTTCGTTTGTGCTCCATTATTGGAATTCAAAAACAATGGTTAAATTTAGGGATAATGATAGTGTTACTGTACCCACAATTGATTTGGGCTTGCTTTATGTTACCAGCCCGCTGTTTTAAAAGTCACTTTACTCATTTGGGAAGCCAGGAATTGAACGCAAAGCATAAGAGGCCATAGATTTTAGTGGTGAGTTTGAGATTAGCTTAGATGGCGGAGGTGGAGGTGGAGGTTGAGGGTTTCGAGAGTGGTAGGTGTTGGGCTTTGTGGAACCTAGTTGTGTTTGATTCGGATTATGACCCAACCCGAAATAATATTGCTACGGTTTTTAATAGGAGATATTCTAAGGCTTAGTCCATGGAAAATTTTTTCAACCCGTTTTGTAGCCCATTGTGAATCTTATGTGCATGATAGAAAAACTGTTATTTTGGAGATTATGACAGAGAAAACTGTATTGCCGCATCTTGTAATTTTCCCTGTATCTATGCAATTCCGTGGAAGTAGGCAAATTACCGAACCATGTAAATATTATCTAGTGTGATTATTATCTTTGACGCATATTTTTCTCTTTTTTTGCATCTCACAGTTCTGAGAATTTCGTATTTATTCCCTTCAATAGGCTAAGGGTTATGAGAGGGGGAGGTTGAGGAACACACTCACACCATTGTCAGTAGGGCTATAAATGAGTCAAGCTGAATTGAGTATTAAAAGTTCAAGATTGTTCATTTAATTTTATTTCTAATACAAGCCAAGCTCAAGCTCAATAATAAATGAGATCACATGTTCAAGCTTGGTTCATTTTATTATCAAGTTAGCTTGAGCTTGTTTATGAGCTAGTTGATTAACTTGTTTATTTTCCATATAAAAGAATCATTACAACTAAAGTGTTTTACCACTTTAAAAATATATAATAATAATTAATAATTAAATAATAGTTAAATTATATTATTTGAGTTATAATGATTTTTGTCTATGAGTTGATGAAAATTAGATTCACCAATTTCTTTTTTGGTTAAAAATATATATATTTTTACAATAAAATTTTTTCAACAAATTACAAATAATAATTTTATATCTTATGAATTTTTTTATAACCTTATAAAATATAATATTATATATACTTTAATCAGCCTTACACTTGTGAGTTTGTTGACAAGCACAATTTTATGTTTGCACTTGACTTATCAATAATTATAGAGCTTAAACTTGGGCTTGAGTGGCACATTTGCTAAATGAATAAATTTAAACGTTTTTTTTTCTTGAATACAAGGCTGTACGAAAACCACCAATACCAACAAACCAATGCAAAATGAGCCAACTTGGGCTTGACTTTGGTGCTTAAATTTTGGCACAGCTTGCTCGCTGTCATTATTGAACACTGGTGGTTTTGAAGCCATCAAGAAAAATGTGATTTCTTTAGTGTGAAATAAATAGAAAATGTGATTTTTAGGTTATATTTTGGAATGGGATTGAAAGGAGCTGAGTGTTTGTTTGGGATGTTGATCTCTTCTCTCATAGTGAGGGCTTTCTTTTTTGCCATTTTTTTTTTTAATATTTCCTTTGTAATTGTTTTTGTAAGGTTTGTTGTATATGGTTGGTAACTTGTTATATTTGTAGAGTCGTTGACACAGTTTTGCAAGAATTGATGTATATTGTGTGTTTTGTTGTCTAAAATTTTAGTGGAATATCTTATTATTTTTATGACAATTTTTCTATAGTGTTTTTGAGCCAGAACATAAGCAACTTTCACAATTTTATATAAATACCATTTAAAAAAAATCCTGATTTCTCTTTTTTTTGTTTTTGTTTTTTTTTAATGGTAAGCAATGACGCGTGCAACGATTTTATAATTAAAGTAATAAAAGATGGATAAATTAATATATATATATATATATATATTGATAGCAAAATATGTGGATAAATTAATATATTTTAAACCACGAATAATCAACGAAAATAGTCCAAACTACATGCAAGTGATATATATAAATTCGAGAATATGCAACTTATGGAAATGCTTCCCACCTCATTTCTTTTGTTAGATTGAATATGTAGATCTGATGTTGTCCTTAGCGACACTAAACAATTGTAAATAGAATATAGAATACTTGAGGAAAGTTATTATTATTATTATTATTATGATTAGAAAAATGATATGTCCACAACATTTTTACAACAAATCATAGGTGACAAATTGTTACTGGTTATTATTGTTGGGGTAAAAAAGTAATTTCACTGATAAGTTCAAATTTGAACAAATAATTACTAACCACTTATGATTTATTGTAAAAATATTGTAAAAATATTGTACTCGTATAGCACTTCTCTTATTATTATTATTATAAATTTATAATTACACAGAGATTAAGGGGTTGTACTTGTACAATCGGCATCTGGCTAAGTCTTTTTGCTGACTGATCCATATCTTACCAAAAAAAAGAGAAAAAAAAAAAAAAAAAGCAGCAACAGACTTGATTTGGTAAAATGACATTTGTTTTAACAAGCTATTATTATTATAATAATTCTAGAATTTCCGGTTACCTCAGTTAAAACGTGGAATAAAATATTTAGGATTCATACATGATACGATAGAATTGAAATTTTATTGTATTTATATTAGAAAAAAAAAAAAAAAAAAAAACTTCTTGGTTTCATGTCCATTTCTGATATATGTTTTTTTAGATTATCTTAGCGTTTTCCTTCTCAAAAAAAAAAAAAAAAAAAAAGATTATCTTAGTGTTTTAATACTAAAAGATAATCTAAGAAAACATATATTAAAAATTTAAAACTGATTACCCTCAAAAAAAAAAAAAAAAAAAAAAAAATTTAAAACTGATTGACAAGCATGAAAATCCGAATTAGCGGAGATTCACTTATTTCAATTGAATAATAATGAATTTTTAAGGTAATGTCACTGGGACTGCCGACTGGCTGGTTATCCTGTCATATTCCAACCCTTATCGTGAAATAAAAAGATACACGTGTTCGTAGTTAGCATGCCTGTGTGTCTGTGTGTTTGAATTTATGTCACATACAAAAGTACAAATTACAAATTGCAAATTACAAGCTACAACCACGACACATCATTCATTCATTCATTTACTCCAACTTTCATTTTTTTTTTTTAAAATTAAATTAATTAATAATACTGATCTCAGATTCTCAATAGACGCATTCAGTGACGCATGTATGTTTCTACCTAAAGCTTCTGTTGCATAAGGAGCAAATAAGGATGCATGTTTATTATTCTAATTTGAAAGATTTTTATTTTATTTTATTTTTTTTAGTAATGCTATAGTTACAAATTATTTTACAATATTTTTACAAATTATTGATATGATAAATTCTTATTAGTTCTAATATGAGTCTACTATTAACATCACATTTATATTTATCAATGATTATTTAAAAATTATTAAAATCATATTAGTAGTTTGTAAAAATATTGTAAAATAGTTTGTGCCTATAGCATTATTGTTTTTTTTTTTTAGAGTATTTGGTAATGGAAAAATTTAGGAAAATTTTGATGTTCTTTTCATGGAAAATATAAAAAAATTTTTCAAAAAGATTATTATTATTATTATTATTTTTTCTTTCTCATAAAAAGTTGAAAACACCTGGAAGTACCAACCAGTTAAGGCTGTTAAGTTATAAGATTCTTAGAGGTTAAGCTATAAGACTCTTAGAGGTTAATCAATACTAATACTTTTAAGATGAGTATGTAATTATTGAATTATTAAAAAGAAAGTATTTATTTTAAGAAAACTTTGTGACCAACTCACCAACACTTACAGATGTGTCATTATTCACTCCTTCATTATTAGGGTTTTGTCTCCAAATTGAATTAGTCATAATTAAAAACTTAAAGCTGCACCAAAGACAAAGAGACGTACCACACAAGTAACACAACTATACAAGTATAGATAACATAATACCTCTATGATTATATGACTATGAAAATCTCAGTTCTTATGAAGGACAACACACACACACACACGCCAATAATGGACCATTATTATTGTATAATCCCTAGATAATACCTCTATGACAGTCAATTGTTGCAAATTAACGAAACTTAAAACTTGTTAAATCCATCAACCCCACGCAACTCGGTCGCAGCCCACTAATTAACCGGTATGGCATACCTATCTCCCTAATAAATATTTATGGTTGAAAATGAAAGCTCTCATTTTAAAAGAATAGATCTCATCAGTTTTGTTAGCATGGTCTAATCCAAATTAAAATAATAATTATCTCCATCAGGGTCTCAGATTTTTTTAACAAATTATGCAGGGTTTGTTAAGATAAATTGCAAATGTGAATATATATATATATATATATATATATATATATATATATATATATATATAAATATATATATCTTTTTGGTTAGTGAGTTTTTATCAGAATTTCAAAGAAGCACGAAAAGTTCATTGCATGTAAAACAGGAAAACATGGACAAAACTTGATGACTGATAGTATAATTAAATTGACAACGCTTGACTGAATCAAGCAAGCATGAATGCTTCTTTAATTTATAATTAATTTAAAATACTATTCATCTTTCTCTACTAGTGACGGTTTCAAGAATTTTTTCCAAAGCAATTATTAAAGAACTTAATTTATACAAAATATTAAAAAAAAATCATATATTGACCAAAAAAAAAAAAAGCAAATATATAAAGTTTTACAATTTCTTTTTACGAGTTTTCATATTTTAAAATCATGGCATGATAGTTTCATTATTAATGCTACAAGTTACATCTCTTTCAAATTTTAGTTGAATTAATAAATTTTTTCTTGGACCTTTTCTTTTTATTTGAAAGGATCTAATATATTGTTAATGGGACGAAAGTTTAATTTTATTGTGCCTAAACAAATCTAGGATGGTCTTGTGACTATCCTGCCTTCATCGTGGAGTTGCCCCTGCTCTATATGCATGAATTATCACCGCCACCAAGTATAGGTCTTGTAATCTATTTTAAAACAAAAATATATTCCAAGTATTTTCACGGACAAGATTTCACATAATAGATTGGTGGGCAAAATGGTGAAGACCGAGTCTTTATTTCTTTCCCCCCCTGTCTCTCTAATAATTAGCTATTTATTTTCCTAACCTTTTTAGTGATAGTGATTAGTGAGTTAGTGTCAAAACAAATACGTTTTGTTCAAGCCCCAGTTTTATTATCATGCATACACACCAACATTGAGTTGACATATGCCGTCTTTATAATTATTAAAATCTAGATTAGGAATTAGTTGTGATTATGCAACAAACTTAATTACTTATCACCAAAAAAAAAAAAAAAATTGGAGGTCTTGGATTTGATCCATTTATATTATAGATGTTAAGACTTTTGTAGATAAGAATTAAATTTTCGTTTGACCACAATTTTAATTTAGGCTGCGAAAATTATTAAACTCATTAAAAATGAGAAAAAAAAAAAAAAAAAAAAAAACCCCAATTGAGTCTTGAAATGATTTGGTTGAATTCCACCATATTAATTATTATGCTAAAAGAACATTCCAGCGAGAGCCCCGTGAATTTGGCTATGTCAACGTCGCAATCCAAGGAAGCCTAGCCAGCCAACCAAAGACCAAAATTTCAAAGCCACCTTGAATCGTTCAATTTGACATTTCTTCTTTCCTGTGTGTGAGGTCTTCTTTTCTTTGTTCTTTTTGGGATAAATTTTTGATTCTTTCAACAAATCAATTAGGAAAAAATAAGTTTTACCTACTATACCAGATTATAAGAAAAATTGAAATTTTTTTCTTGTAAAAGAATTTTACAGCATTTTTGTACTAAATAATGTAAAGGCTTTCTTCACTTTTGCTTTCGTTTTCACATTGGCCTTATCATTAATTTTTGTAGGTAAATTGATCATTAAGTGTTAAATAAGTGTCATCTCGTACACTTCTAAATAAAAGTATAGTCCCATATGCTTCTTTAAGAGAAAAAAAGGTGTAGTATCATATAGAAATTTACTAATGTGTGCCCTAAGGGCACACAATAGTAAACAAATTTTGGAAAAAATTTATCAGAAATTGAAAAAGTTTTGATAACTTTTTCAATATCCAATAAATTTTTTTCAATAATAGATTTGTTAATGTGTGCCCTAATCATATATTAAGACATGTCACACATATAATGCAAAATGTCATTGAATTACTAACGGAAAGAGATAGTAGTATCAATATAAAAAAAAGAATCAAATATGGAAGGCCAAAATAAAATTTTGAAGTATAAAGAGGCAAAATGAAAATAACACCAAACTTTAAGAATCAAAAGTATACTTTAATCTAATAAAAACAATCATTTTAAATGTTATGGGGGATCATGGAAAATGAATATATATATATATTTTGTAGATATGCAGTATTTGATAACATAGTCCAGCTAAGATGATGTGATATCTTATTTTGTAGTTCGAATTCTATCTCTACTTTCTCTCTTTTAGTGGGTTTTAGTTAGTTCAACTGGTAAAGTTTCTGATGGTTGAATAAGAGATTTAGGATTTAATCTTGGCCTACACCAAAAACCAATTGATGTATTGATCTGATGATAAATAGCTATCATCAGGAGTGGACACTATAGGTTGAAAATCTCTCTTAAAAAAAAAAAAAAAAAAAAAAAAAAAAAAAAAAAAAACCTACCCCTCTTTCACTATCTACCTATCAAATATTATTTATGATATGCATTCCATGATAATTAGCCTAAAACAAAACACTAATAATTCTTTTTATATTTGGTAGGGAGAACTCAAACTTTAATTATTTGTTTGGAGGGTAGAAGACTTCAATTAAACTAATTGGCATCTACCTATTATTTTGGATTTGATTGTTCTGAATAAGTATACCAAAAAAAAGAAAAAAAAAAGAAAAAAAGAAACGTATACCACTACCAACCACATCTACTATATCCAAAAAAGAAAAAAACAGTATTTGCAACCTACCCTTCCTGTCTTTCCAATCTTACTCTGTTGAGATTGTGACACTGACTTGTGTCAATAAAGTCCTCTTTCACCTTCTCTTCTTGAAATAGTGAATGCTTAAGTCCTCATTCTACTGACCAAGCCGCCAACTCAATGCCTTTTGCTCCTATTCTTTTTATTGCTAGTGGTAAATACCAAGTAAGAATTACAATAGCAAAATTTTAACTAATCAAAAAAAGAAAAAAAGAAAAGAAAAAGAAAATGAGTTTATTGTATACAGTTTTTAGGATATACATTAATCATCAATTTTAGGAAACGTTTTATGAAAAATTAAAAAAAAAAGTATCATTTTTACATTTTTCTCAAAAAAAATTCCTAAACTAGTTTATTAATAGATACCTTAAGGGCACACAATAGTAAAATCCAAGAAATATAAGGAAAGCAAAGAAAAAGTGTGAATATATATACAAGCGAAAATCAGAAATTTTTATTTGGAAGGGCCGAGTTGTGATACTAACATTTTAGTCATGATAATCTTGAGGGTTTTAAAAAGTAGCAAATTAAACCTCCAACACAATAGGTTGAAGTTTAATATGTTACTTTTTGAAATCTCGGAATTTAATTTGTTATTTTTGAAATTATAGGGTATACATTGTTACTTTTTGAAACACCAATGTTTAGTTTATTAGTTATGAAATTACATGGTTCAATTTGTTACACCTCTTAACTTATAGAGTGTAAAGCATATTTCTTTTAAGAGCATTGTTGCACTAACTCAAATATTTGGTGGGACCAACTCTAAAAAGAAAAGAAGAAGAGAAAAAAATGGATCAAGAAGAAGAATGAGGATTAAGAAGAAACACGTCGATGAATCCATTCTACTTGATAAAAATGGTTTTGGTTTTTCTGCATGCCTACCATATTGTGCATTTTTATGCAGAAGTAAGACCAACCACATCAGTTTGTGTGTTATACACACCCATTTTTACACTAAAAACCTACTTTTTCTATTTTACACACTTATTTTTACAAAACACCCACACCAGTTTATCTATTCTATCATCTGTTTTATTTAAATAATCATTTTCTTACTTTTCTTATTATTATTTTATCTCAAACCCTCTCTCTCCACTCACGAGACTTTGTTCTAGAGTCTTCTCTGAAACTCCTCTCTATTTCAACATTTTCACTCCTTCTGAAATTCCTATCTATTCCAAACTCTCTGAAATTTCGATCCAAGCAGGAAGCACGGTGCCGATCTGAAACTTTGATCCAAGTTGAAATTTCCATCTGAAATTCAAACGCCGATCTGAAATTTCCATCTAAAACTCCGATCCAAGCACGGCGCCGATCTAAAACTCTAATCCAAGCACGGTGAGAAGAACTCCGATCCAAGCACGACGAGAAGAACGTTGATCCAAGCACGCCTATCCGCCATAAGCGTCGATCCACTCTTTCTGTCTTTGTTGGTGAGTCCGTGTGTGGGTGTGTTTGGTTTTGTGGTGTCTGTGGGTGATTTTGTTGTTGATTTTGTGGTTGATTTTTTATTTTTGTGGTTGATTTTTGATTTTGTTTGTGGGAGTGTGTGTATTAGAGGAAGAAGCAGATGATGAGGGCGTTGGTTATGCAGATGGAGAAGAGAGAGAAAAAAAGGAGCGCATTAGAAATTATTAAAATAATGTATAGAGTATAGATGAGCTACAGTAATCATGTATATATGCACGGTTATTGTAGCTCATGGAAATTTTTAGAAGACTTTACACAATTTTACATGAGCTGATGTGGGAGTTTTTTTGGCCAAAATGTGTAAAACGAAGGAGTTTTTGTATTATAGAAGAGTATCCACCAATTAATGTGGATGCTCTAAACGTGGGGGAAAAAAGTTAGGTAAAACAATGTTTGTTTATAGGCAGAAGATGGAAAGAAAAAGTTTGTGTTGGATCTCCAAACCTTGACTTGAAGTCTAGATCAACTATACGCAGGCTTTGTTGTTTTTAAAATTTAAGTAAAAGAGGGATATGAAAGTGCAGCACATAAGTATAAATCTTAATTTTAAGGGATTTCTTTAGTAGTTCCTAAACTCTCATGAGATCAAACAAATTCTGATTTTTAAAACTTGAAAGCCAATATTTTGGAACCACTCCAAAGTCCAAAGTAAGAAATCTTTCCTATAATTAGTAATTATCTTGTGTGTATGAGACAAGGAACTACACATCCATATTTGAGTCATGAAATAATTGCACCATACAATTACTACATTGGTGTGAGAAGCAAAAGTTAAAAATGTAAAAAAAAAAAAAAAAAAAAGTAAAATGTTGAGAGCTTAAAAAAATTTCTGATCCAAGAGCTGAGATGAAAAGTAAATTTTTAAACTTTTTTTCTAAGTCATTTGTTTACTATTGAACATTGCAATAACCCTAGTTATTGCAACAAATTTGGATCTCACACACTCAAAAAGTAATCCAGCGCTAAAAGAGTTTTGGACCACTACATTAAAAAGACTCAAGTGTATCCTTAATTTTTTTTTTTTTTTTTTTTTTTTTTTGATTGGCACTAAAGAATAAAGAGTATTAACATTATGGACTTGACAATGATGTATTTTCATGACATGAAAACGTGGGATGGAGCAAGTCTTGGTCTACTAGACAATTAGTGTCAGAATGTGTGCCACGTGTTCATACTCTATGCGTTTGGATAATTAATTAGCTTTTCAAAAAAAAAAAAAAAAATTTCTTATTTGTTAGAAATTGATAAAAGTACCATTTAAAAAAAAAAAAAAAACTTAGGATTTTTTTTCCACAATTTAATTGTAAATAACAAGTAACTGGGAGTGTTCAAATTTTGGTTTTTCTCATAAAGATAACTAGATAAGTGAGTAATGCTACTGAAATACAAAACTCCTATGTCTTTTGTCTTTTGGCTAATTAAAATCACAACAGGGTCAACCTTAGGCTTAGACCATTTAGACCATGGTCTAGGACTCCCTATCTCATTCATCAAAAAAAAGGACTCCCTGTCTCTAAGTTTTTGAGAGTGGGGCGCAATAAATGGTTCTTTAAAAAAAAAAATTTTGAGCCTTACATTTTTACTCCCACCTTAAGAAGACCGAAAGAATTGAAAGAGGTTAAAAGAGTAATAATAAAGCCACAAAATATTTTATAACAATTTTACAAATTATTGATATGACAAATTCTTATTACTAACATTACTTTTTTATTTATCAATAATTATTCACTATATCAATAATTTGTAAAATAGTTTGTGATTTTAGCATTTTTCGAAATTAAAAATACTACAAATTTGATTATATAGATCTTATAAATTAATGTGTTGCCAATTAAAAGAAGCAATTCAAAAAATCATTTATTATATTATTGAAGTGCCACTAATCACACTAGTATGTAGCTTTGTGCATATGCACAGGTAAAAAAATCACAATTATATGGTTCAAATTATAACTTTTTTTTTTAAGAAGAGATTCAAATTATACATGGTATAAGTTTACATTTTTTTAAAACCAAACATTTTTTAAATATGTAATGATTTATCATTATATATCCATAACTTTTTTTTTTAAGAAGAGATTCAAATTATACATGGTATAAGTTTACATTTTTTTAAAACCAAACATTTTTTAAATATGTAATGATTTATCATTATATATATATATATATATATATATATGATATCGGTTCAAGTTACACTTTTGTAAAGTTATATATTTTTTACACCGTGGATTTATAAGAGATCTAATGGCTAAAAAAAATATCATTAAATGCTATCGATTTCCACCTTACTCATAATTAATACTAGCATTTTCTCTCTCTCTCCTTGTATTATTTTGAACCAATTTCAAACGAATTCAAATCTTCTGTCCCACTTTTCCTGCTCCACTCTATACTCCACCAATAAATACTTGCCACGTGTTCACTTAATTAATTAAATACTACTATTAATTAATAACTGTAATATTAATAAGTCAATAATGAACACGTGGCAAGTATTTATTGGTGGAGTATAGAGTGGAGCAGGAAAAGTGGGACAGAAGATTTGGACTCATTTCAAACGTGGGGTTGAAAATGGGGAAGAGTCACTGTTTTCTTTAAAGTGTTTTCTTCTTCTTCAAAGTAATAATTGCTGGATCAAGAAAAATCTCTCCCTCTCTTGCAGACACAAAGAATACATCCACACAATATGCACATACAAGTGGGATCATAATAGTTAACACAAACACAAAATAAAATATGCTAAGGACCACCAAGCTTCATATCCTTATATTGGATCTGGAGGATTTGATATAGATTTGATAATTGGAGGGAGAATATTGTGATTAATTTATTGGAGTAGTCTGATGTGATTTTTTGAAACAGGTGTCACTCATTTATTAGGTAGGAAATATCAAAACAGATGCTGAGTTGGTATACCGAAACATGGTATACTTTCTCCTTTAATCAAGTGAATGGAAACCAATAGTATTTAATGACATTTTTTAGCCGTTAGATCTCTTATGAATCTACGGTGTAAAAAAGGTGTAATTTTACAAGAGTTACACTAGGTGTAATCTCTCTCTCTCTCTCTCTCTCTCTCTATATGTATGGTTTAGAATTTAATTGAATTTATACTATTTAGTTTTTGCACCCAATAATTCATTTGTTACAAAAATTAAAAATTAGATGGACACGTGACACAAAATTGGATTCTAATTGAAATCCAATTTAGAATCTAATTGGATTTGGACTTTTTGATTTTTACACCAAATAATTTACTTGCACAAAAAAAATTAAAAATTAGATGGGACATGTGGTGCAAAATTGAAAACCCAATATATATATATATATATATATATATAGATTTGTTACAATGTGTAACATTTTTGTAGTAATTTTAGCATTTTCCATTCATTTTATGGTGATTTGGTTGGATTGCTATTAATCCATAATAATGCTAATTTTTTTTTTGAGAATAAACAATATATTAAATGAATGTTGTAATATTTTTTTCCTGGTTGGTAACTCATTAGTTGTAAGACTTATATAATGAAATTTGTAGTAACCCTTTCATTGCTTGAGTGAATTAGTCCGATTAAAACGTAAGAATGATAGATTTAAATAAAATAATTATAATATAAACATGACCTAAATTATGGTTAGTAAACTTTATTTTTTGAGAAGAGGGTTAATAAACTAAATATTATATAAGAGTTTTTTTTTTTTTTTTGCTGAAATATTATATAAGAGTTATTTAAATATAAAAGGCCCATTAAAATTATCACCTCAGTCTTCAAATTGTATTCTACCGGCTCTGGAATCTGAATCAAAATAAAGTAAATGCTTTAATATCATACAATGTGAAATAATAATAATAATATCCTGGTTCAAACTTGGCCTTGTATTCTTCTCATAAAAAAACTTGGCTTTGTATCCCCCAATAGATGAAATCTAGATGAACTAAAATATACATGTCTGAAGCTAAATCAGATTAATTTTAACGAACAACTAGAAAAGTAATTTCCTATCTGTTGGTCCATATTTCAAACTGAAACTGCAAAGTTAAACAAAGTTCGGCGTACCCAAAATTTGACCCCAATCTTGATTTGTCCGGAGTTTTCACAAACATGGTTGAGTTTATCAACATTTCATGAGTAAATTCTTACAATGCAACTCGGATGTTTCATTCTTTGACTAAAAAGGGAAAGATCACTTTTTGAGAAATGAGTTAAGCTATAGCAAATTTGGTAAATATTTTGAACCCATAAAAATCAAAGTCAAGATTTGGAGAACCAACACAAATTTTGACAAGTTTAATTTGTTACACCTCCTAAATTACGATATTTAAAAACATAATTTCCCCTTTTTATTTTATACCCTCTTAACATTTTCTTCTCCTAATTTTCTATATTTCCTAGTAATGAAAGTCTTATAATAATAAAATGTTGTTTTCATTAAAAAAAAAACACCAAAGTGTGTTTCATCTAAAAAAGATAATATATATATATATATATATATATATATATATAAAATGCTTACATATATGTACATGCAAACGCAGTACGATACTACGGTCTATCCAAATTTCAGTATCTTATTACATATTATATATAGATAACATTTTTTTTGCTAAACATATAATATAAATAACTAGATAAAAAAAAGAAAAAGAAAAAAAGAGATACTACTATTGCTTAACTTTTTGTCAGATAGTGACTACAAGTGGAATATCATACTTTTCAAATGCACGAAAATGATCAGATATGGCCAAAATTGTTGCATCAGCAGAGCTCTCATCATGGGAAAAAAAATCCAAAAAACTTATTTTTATCTATAAAATTAAAATAGCAGAAGCACACTTGTTGTTAAAGATACCCTATTAAGCCATTAAACAAACAATTTAAGCATGTGAATGGTCTTGTTTGACCCTTCTTCCACGCACTCGATCTCCACCTTTACTTAATTAATCAGAGAGTAATTTTTTTAATCTCTTTGGAATAAACTCTCTCATAACTGTCATTTAAAAACTACTACACGTCAATCTCTTTCTCTGACATAACTTTGTTTCACAGTTAGCACCACCTAAAATTCAGTTCAATTATTATTCATGTGAATATTCAGGAGTTATAGACACAGAAAATCAGTCCCAGAATGCCACCTAGCTATGTAGTATTTTTCTGAGTTGTTCTTGTTCATGCAAGATTGCACTTTCTATCTGGGTAATCATTCTATTAT
The DNA here is from genome assembly GCA_023736055.1 of Quercus glauca. Lineage (NCBI taxonomy): Eukaryota > Viridiplantae > Streptophyta > Magnoliopsida > Fagales > Fagaceae > Quercus > Quercus glauca. Next base: position 25,416,106 of record CM043324.1, on the reverse strand, counting down.
TCCTTGCTTCTTACAGCTTTTTCATTGACCTTCTAGAAAGACTTGGCCAGTACTCCAAATTCCTTTTTAGTATATGATTAATATAGCAGTCGACACGTATATTATTTATTACCATATAAGTTTTTACCAGATGATGAAAAGCTAAGTTGTTGAAGTTTCCAAGTTTATTTTGAATTAGTTTCAAGTGGGTTGGTTTAGTTTTTGTCTTTCTATTTTGTTTTTGTTTTTCTTTTTTAAAGAAAAAATAGTTATTGATGAAGTAGTTGAGTTTTGTACAACACATTTAAAGTCTGTTGCCGGCTAGCTAAAAGTCAAAGTTGGATAGTAGTCTTGACTTTAGCTTTTAACCCACAGATAGACCAAAATGAGTACAAAACAGATTACTCTGTCCTAGTCCTGTTTCATTTTATCTCCAGATATAGTTACCAAAGAATAGAATCACCAAATATAAACTGGGATTGGTTCTGATTTTTGATTAGCAGTTTGAGATTTAAGTCTCTCAATTCTGGGAATTTTACTTCAAAACTGATATACATTTTGGCTTCAATATTTTTTGTTTTTTTGAAAGTTATTAATTTTTGGGTTGGTTCACCTTGGTCTTTCTGAATTTGGTAGCTGAAATTTCTGTGCTTCTTTTTATAATTTTGTCTTCTGGGGGATTGAGTTCTGCAGGGGTACCTTTCTAGATTTGTTCTTTTCAGAGCTGGTCTTTGGGAATCTGATTCTAAAGGCTGTTGGGTATAGGAGCTTATTTCTGAAAAGATTCTCAGCAATAATTTCAGTTGGTGTGTCAAAGTTGATCCATTTATTGTGTCTGTATGAGTTTGAAGCATTTAAGTTAGAGGTGATAGTTGCAGAAAATGGCTAATGGTAGAAGAAAGAAGCAGCACTTTAGCAGAATCCATGCCTTTACATGTGGAAAAGCATCATTTAGAGGTGAACACTCACTGATTGGAGGTCCTGGCTTCTCAAGGGCAGTCTATTGCAATGAACCTGACTGCTTGGAGGCCAGTGCCCTCAATTATGGCAGCAATTATGTCAGAACCAGCAAATATACCCTCGTCACATTCTTTCCCAAAGCATTGTTTGAGCAATTCAGGCGGGTTGCAAATTTATATTTCCTCCTCTGTGCCATAATGTCTTTCACACCACTCTCTCCATACTCGGCTGTTAGTAACGTTCTTCCTCTTGTTGTGGTGATTGGATTTACAATGGGGAAAGAGATTCTGGAAGATTGGAGGCGAAAAAAGCAGGTAACCTTAAAACATCAATGCTATCTTGGATGCAACTTTCTGGTCATTTGTGTTCCTCAGATTTTAATTTACTATCTCGCAACCTGATTCATTGAATTATTTTTGGAAAATTTTTAAATATTTGGTCCTGAAAAGTTGAAAAGAAGTTGTTGGGAATGTTATATTTGTTCTTTTAAAGGATATATCTTGAAAGAAGATCCATAGTCAAGGTTTGATTTGGATGATTTGGCTGTACAGCTTTTTTCTTGATGGAAAATTCATTGCTTTGTGACTGTTTATTTTGGTAACTTTACTTCAACAAAATGGGTTTTTGGAATCAGTGGATTTATTCTTGTTTGTCTCTACTTGCTATGGAAAACTGATTCCTGCAGTGCCAAATCAGATCTTTATTAAATTTTCTTTTTCCAATAAATTATAAGATTAGTATTTTGTCTTCATTTCAAATATAGAAGTTGGTGTTAGAAATCCGTTTCATTCTCTTGCTTCTTTTAATTTCTGATATTCTGATTTTTCTATGCTATTTTATGATATTTCCTTCCTGGGTTCATAATCTGGTCTACAATAATGTTGTCAGGATATTGAGGTGAACAACAGAAAGGTTAAAGTGCATCGTGGTGATGGTGAATTCGATATTGCTAAATGGACGGATTTGAAAGTTGGAGATATAGTGAAGGTGGAAAAGGATGAATTTTTTCCTGCTGATCTCATCTTACTTTCTTCAAGTGATGAGGAAGCAATTTGCTATGTTGAGACCATGAACCTAGATGGAGAAACCAATTTGAAACTGAAACAAGCATTGGATGCCACTTCAAACTTGCATGAAGACTCAAGCTTCCAAAATTTCAAGGCTATAATAAAATGTGAAGACCCAAATGCAAATTTGTACTCTTTCGTAGGTGGTTTAGAGCTTGAGGAACAACAGTACCCTCTTTCACCTCAGCAGCTACTGCTTAGGGGTTCAAAACTTCGAAACACAGATTTTATTTATGGGGCAGTAATCTTTACTGGTCATGATACAAAGGTTATGCAAAATTCTACTGCTCCTCGGTCCAAGAGAAGCAAAATTGAGAAAAGGATGGATAAGATTGTCTACTTTTTGTTTTTTATCCTAGTGTTGATGTCTTTTATTGGGTCAATTTTTTTTGGGATTTCAACTAGTGAGGACCTGGAAGATGGAAGGATGACAAGATGGTACCTTAGACCAGATGACACTACAGTATACTATGATCCAAAGAGAGCTCCAGCAGCAGCAATTTTGCACTTCTTGACTGCCCTTATGTTGTATAGTTACCTGATTCCCATTTCCTTATATGTTTCAATAGAAATAGTCAAAGTTCTTCAAAGTACTTTCATCAATCATGATCTGCAAATGTACTATGAAGAAGCTGACAAGCCAGCAAGTGCCCGTACCTCAAATTTGAATGAAGAACTTGGCCAAGTTGACACTATACTTTCTGATAAGACAGGAACTTTGACTTCCAACTCAATGGAATTTATTAAGTGTTCTATTGGTGGGACTAGTTATGGGCGTGGAGTTACAGAAGTTGAGAGAGCTCTGTCTTGGAGAAAAGGGTCAGCTTTTGCACAAGAGGTGACAGATGAAGAGCATCAGGTTGAGGATTGGACTAAAGCAAAGCCATCCATTAAGGGGTTTAACTTTATAGATGAAAGGATCATTAATGGTAATTGGGTTAATGAACCTCGCGCTGATGTAATCCAGAAATTCCTACGGTTACTTGCCATCTGCCATACGGCATTACCTGAAGTTGATGAAGAAACGGGAAGAATTTCTTATGAAGCTGAATCACCAGACGAGGCTGCTTTTGTGATTGCTGCAAGAGAGTTGGGGTTTGAATTTTACGAGAGGACTCAAACGAGCATTTCACTGCATGAATTGGATCCCATCTCTGGCAGGAAAGTTGAAAGGTCAGTCTCTTGCATTTAGATGTCCTCTATCGTTTGAATTTTATTTTGGTAAGCAATCCTGTCCTCCTATGACGCACATTTTGGTCCAGCAATTCAATTTTAGCTGTTATTAGCATGATGATATCTCTGATATCTTATGCTAAGATAGTACTGCAACTTGTCAGAGGTATATGGCTTAAAGGGCATATTTTATTCTCACAGATCATATAAACTTTTGAACGTCTTGGAGTTTAGTAGCTCAAGAAAGCGGATGTCTGTGATTCTGAGAAGTGAGGAGGGAAGGCTACTACTACTTTCTAAAGGCGCTGACAGGTTCGTAACATCACTTGAAAGTTAATGATATTATTTGAAGTTATATGATCTTTCAAACTCTTTTATGAAGAGCTGTTAATCCTGCAAGAGATTAATCAACAAAGTGAATCTTGTATATATGTTGTGTCAATACAGTATTACTTGCAGAATTTTTTTTTGAAGTTACCGTTACTCAGTGACTCTTAAACCTACAACCTTATCCTCCGCTCTATTTTTGTGGGGGAGGGAGTGTCATTTGAGCCAAAACTAATTAGCAGTAGACTATGGCAATAGATGGTAAAGTAGCCCCCCCCTCCCCAAAAAACCCCACCAAAATGAAAAAGGGATGCAATTCCCATCATAACTAAGGGATGGCTAGCTCAATTTGATTACATGATACTGCGCAGTTGTACCCCACAATTTTCAATTCCTAAATAAGTCTGAAAAAATATTGTGAGGCTAATTTCATTTTACTTAGTGCTCCTTTTTTATTTGAACTTCAACACATTATATAATTTTAGTTTGTTTCCCATGCAGTGTCATGTTTGAAAGACTTGCGAAGAATGGAAGGGAATTTGAAGAGCAGACTAAGGAGCACATTAATGAGTATGCTGATGCTGGTTTGAGGACATTGTTACTTGCATATCGTGAACTGGATGAGGAAGAATACAATGTGTTCAATGTGGAATTTACTGAGGCCAAGAACTCATTGAGCGCAGATCGTGAGGAACTGATTGAGGAAGTGGCTGAAAAGATTGAGAGGGATTTGATTCTTCTTGGTGCAACTGCAGTTGAAGACAAACTTCAAAATGGGGTAGGTTTAAGTCATTAAAACAATGAAGAGACTAAAAACCCACTGGAAATTAGCTCACTACCTATAATTTTGTAGGAAATTTTACTCAATTTTGGTGTTTACAGTGGAAAAAAAATTGGTTCATCAGCAAAAACTAGTGCAGAGAAGTCAAAATATTCTTCTAATTTTTTAATCCTAAAAGTTGATAGATTGAGCTATGAAATAAACTTATTTCAAATTCTTAAACTCAATGTGATTGCTATTCTTAACAAAATAAGTCGTTCATTTTCATGGCATGTTAAATGTTCATGAATTGAGATTAAATATTACTTTGTTGGTGTTGGATAGGTTCCTGAGTGCATTGACAAGCTTGCACAGGCTGGAATCAAGATATGGGTTTTGACTGGAGATAAAATGGAGACTGCAATCAATATTGGGTATGTTTAGTGAATGCCTTTGAGTATCAGTGGATGTTGAGATAAACAAACATTTCTGACTTTATTGTTTATTTTTTAATTATTCATTTAATTTTTATCTTTTACTTTTGCAGCTTTGCTTGTAGTTTGCTAAGACAAGGAATGAAGCAAATTGTAATCAGCTCAGAGACACCAGAAAGCAAAGCGCTGGAGAAAGTTGGGGACAAGTCTGCTATTGCTGCGGTAAACCTGATTTTATATGCTGTTATGTCTATTTGTATTTTTATTATTTATATTTATATTTTATTTTTGTAAATTATATATTTGTTTTAATATAAACCAATATATTTTTACTCTATTTATTTTATTGAGCCCATTAATAACATAATATGAATGTGACTTCTATTACATTCTTTGATCTATAGGAGAATGTTGTGTCTTTTATTTTTATTTTTATATAGTTACTATTTCCTTTTGTGTTGTTCAGAGTTTATTAAGTAATAGAGACAGGATGGTAGTAACAATTATATAACAATGTAATGATAATGAGCTGATCATAATACCTATATTATCTAGTACTTGCCATTATCGAGTTCAATTATGGTCACAACCTATGAATAGTTCTGCAGAACATGTATCTTAAACTGTCTTTCTAGGTGAGATGCTTGTTTCCAAGAAAACCTGTTTGCACAATAAATGTAATAACTCTAATAATTTTAAGGAAAACCTGTTTATTATGAGCAATTCATGTTGTATAAAAACTCCAGAAACGTGATGTTTTCCTATGCAACGCATTTTCAAAATTACTGAAAAGTAGATCCAATGAATTCATGATGTTTTGGTGCAAGTTCTTCATCAATTTCCTTTTGATATCTGATAAAACAAGGAAGAAACAAAATGAAATCTTATTAAATTTGAAGTTTGAGGAGTGATTATAAGACATTGAGTTATTTTCTTACCAATTCTCAGGAATTAAATAGCTTAGACTTGGTTACTATTCTAGCACCAAAAACAAAAAAGATAATACATCTTTCTTGAATGCTCTATATCAGAGATCATCAACCAAATTACTAGATTCTGTTTGTTTGGTTTTTATTTTTTGGTGGACTTCTTACCAATTCTTGGGCTATGAGTTGTGACTTATAAGGTTGACTGAATCTTGCTTCCTAGGCTTTTAAGGCAAATGTCCTCCGCCAAATTAATGAGGGGAAAAAATTGCTTACCACATCAAGTGAAAACTCAGAAGCATTAGCTTTGATCATTGATGGGAAGTCACTCTTTTGTGCTTTAGAGGATGATGTCAAGGACATTTTTCTAGAACTTGCACTTGGCTGTGCATCTGTTATTTGCTGTCGTTCTTCTCCCAAACAAAAAGCACTTGTAAGTTTTTCTTCTCTCTCTTTTATGTTTAGCAAAAATTTGTTTATAAAATGTTGTATGGTGTCAATTTCGTATATTATATGGTATGGTTCGACAAACAGAAAGTATAATCAAAATCACAGCTAACGCAATTGAGTTGAGAATCATGGCTCATAATGCTCATTCCCTTAATATTGCACAGGATAGTCAAAGGCTGCCAAGAATACTAGATTTATTGGTTCTGCCCACTCATTGAGAGAAAAAAGGAAAAAAAGGGATTTCCCAATTATAGTTATCTGACAATAATAATGAAAACATTTTATATCAATTGATTGACCTCGTTTATTATTCCACAAGTTAAATGTACAAATATGGATATATGTAAAAGCACACAAACATTCTTGAAGGAATAGGTTTCTAGGGAAAATTTAGTCTGATAACTAGTGTTACTTGATAATGCAGGTTACAAGACTGGTCAAAGTTAAAACAGGTACAACAACTCTAGCAATTGGTGATGGAGCAAATGATGTCGGAATGCTTCAAGAAGCAGACATTGGAATTGGTATCAGTGGTGTTGAGGGAATGCAGGTAAATGCAGAACGGACTACTGAAAGCTTATATTCTTCATCTGGTATTTTCACTAACATGGATTTTTAGTTGCACTTTTTGACACATACTTTACAAATTCCAGGCAGTAATGTCAAGTGACATTGCGATTGCTCAGTTCCGATATTTGGAGCGCTTGCTTCTTGTGCACGGACATTGGTGTTACAGAAGGATTTCGTCAATGGTAACATATCATCTTGGAAATGTTAGAATTAATGTTGCACTAATAATCCAAAAAGGTTGATGATTGACATAATCCTTTTGCTGTTTGGCAGATATGCTATTTCTTTTACAAGAACATTGCTTTTGGCTTCACTCTCTTTTTCTTTGAGGCATATGCATCATTCTCAGGCCAAGTTGCATACAATGATTGGTATCTGTCACTATATAACGTCTTCTTCACATCACTTCCTGTGATAGCATTAGGAGTGTTTGACCAGGATGTCACTGCAAAGCTTTGTCTCAAGGTAAATCCTATATGGTTTTTCTTTTGCCATTTAAAATTGATAAAATTTTATTGAAGCTTTTCAAATTTTGAATCCTAATAGTAAATGGTATTGGGATGACATCTTGTTGCTAATCCTTACAGTTCCCTCTGCTGTACCAAGAAGGTGTACAAAATGTCCTATTTAGCTGGATTCGAATCCTTGGCTGGTCATTTAATGGGGTATTGAGTGCTACTTTGATCTTTTTCTTTTGCATCCGTGCAATGGAGCATCAGGCCTTTCGGAAAGGTGGTGAAGTTGTTGGTTTGGAAATCCTTGGAACCACTATGTACACGTGTGTTGTGTGGGTGGTGAACTGTCAAATGGCACTATCCATCAACTATTTCACATATATACAACATCTCTTCATTTGGGGTGGCATTATATTCTGGTATATATTCCTTTTGGCATATGGAGCAATAGACCCCGACATATCAACAACTGCCTATCAGGTCTTTGTAGAAGCCTGTGCACCAGCCCCCTTTTTTTGGCTCCTCACTCTGTTTGTGCTAATCTCTTCTCTCATCCCATATTTCACTTATGCATCCATCCAACTGCGGTTTTTCCCCATGTATCATCAGATGATACAATGGATAAGAAATGATGGTCAATCAAACGATCCTGAATACTGTCAGATGGTGCGGCAGAGATCATTAAGGCCTACAACAGTAGGATTTACAGCCCGTTTTGAGGCAACATCTAAGCGCTTTGAAGAGAAGCCTGAGGGTCATTGATGAAATTATTTTAATTTTTGTGAAAATTCTTAGCATAAACTGGTGTAGATTAATTTGCTTCACAGACAAGTTTCTTTTTGATGTATATAAATCACGTGGAGATGGGTCTTTCAGTTGCACTGCTTGACAACAAATGTGTCAAAGATGATTATATCTAGTTAACTGATACACTCATGTCCTCCCAGTTTTTGGTTAGGAGATTTTGTTTCTGTAAGCTCCATAACTAAAATTTTGATGTTTTGGAAGCTTTTAGACCGTATTTAATTTTATGGTCATTGTTGAAATATTAATGCATCATGACACAGAAATATATTTGATTCAAATCAGATTCTTTTTTCCATGTATAAGAATAATAGTGCCTTTTACCTGTGTCCTTGATGTACTTTGACAATCAGATGTTTAAAACTAGAATCTTAGGTAGGCTATTTGGCAGAGTTGTCAATACTTGTTTCACTTTTGCGCCTCCCTTTGATATTGAAGTCAAATGGGTAGGCTTCCATTAATGTTACATTTTATTTAATAAATACAAATTTTTGGTTAATTTAAAGTACCATATGTATGTTTGTAAGGTTCAGATACAAAATGTGATATTGATTGATATACTAATATGATGAATCATAGTGCTGAACCCTATGAAATACCAAAGATAAACTAATTAACCAGAAAAATAAAAATCCAAACAGTTTAATTAGAAATTTAGAACACCATATCAGAAAAGAAAATAAAAAAGAAAACTTTATATATGAGAGAGAAAATATTAACATATAAAACTAAAAACGTAGGTACATAAGCATATCACCAATTATTGTGAACAAAAAATGGAGCTAATTCCTATTCCTAGACTAATAATCTTTTTCCGACAGTAGTGTTTCTCAGAATCAATTAATTCTAGAGGCCTAAGAGACCTTCCAACGTTTGTTGCATTTGACACAAGTTACATATGTTGTCATGGGTTCATCGGCACTCCGGGTCTGCATTTGGTAATAAGTACACTTGCGCTCGTGACACTGGCTACACTGGAACATGTCAGTGGTGGCCTTTTCTTCCTCATCAGCATCATGCACACATCTTTTCAACCTTTTCAACTGTATCTGAATGTTCTCACTCTGCCTCTTGTGACTGGCCATCTCCTCAGCACTCATGGTTACAAGACTCTCCGGCTTGATCTCTCCAAGAAGCACCTTTCTCCTCAAATCTGGGTTCTTTGGGTCCTTTAGATTGAACAAGATTGATTGATACTTAGTCTTCTTGATGGGATTAGACCACCCAATCCTTTCAAACATAACAGAGTCTACTGTAGCAGCCAGTTGAACTGGGTCTATAGATGGTGATATTCTCTCATCAGTTTCAGAAGAAACTCTAGAAAAGGACTCTGTCAACAGTTTCCTAACCCTCTCACGATAACCAGAGTTTTTGTTGATGGGCTTGGAATCTTGATGATTGTTCTTCAAAGCCTTAGTATTAGGAATAAGAAACTTGATTATCAGCCTCTTTCTGTTTGGAACCCCAGAATCTTTTCCAAAGACACCAACTTTACTGTCATTGATGATGGGTACCTTGGAATCTTGATGATCAAGAAAAGTAATACCCATAGCCATAGGTGTGGTTTCTGTTTCTGTTTCTGGCTTGGAAAACCGAAACCTTAAAACCTTTGTCTCTGTCATTGTCACAAGAAAACGTGTAGTGAGATTGTTGATAATGGTTACAACAGTCTCCGGCTTGATCTCTTCCAAGAACATAGCCTTTATTCTTCAAATAGAAGTAGTACGTTTTAGCAACTTTTTTATAATTTCAGAAACTCTAAGAAGTATTATTATGTTGTGATTGTAAAAGAGACTATGTTTTTAATTAAGATTTCCTTGAAATTCAAGGAATTCGAGTTGGATTCGGATTCGGATTAGCAAATTTGAAGTTGAGGAAGCAGGGCGGTGATGTGTAATAGCCGTTAGGACTACTGGGTATTTGGTTTTCGAGTTTGAAGAAATTCCTGAATAAATACTAAAACATGTTTGCTGTTTGGTTTGGGCTGGGAGGTGAATTTTAATTTTATTTTATTTTTTTGCTAAATTTAATTTTTCTTTTGTTTATTTACTTTTTAATATTGGAAATAGAGAGGTTTTAACTCTTGAGGATTTGGATCACACAGTACAATTACATTTAATTCTTTTTATTTTTATTTTAATTGAGAGTAAAATAAAGGGAAAAAGTAAAAAGGTAAAATGTTAAAATGTAAAAAAAAAAAATCAATTAATTCAAGAGTTGAGGTTGACTTTCAATCTCTATGCCTAAAAGTATTGCACTAGATCTTAATCTAAAATTTAATACTAATTTACTAGGTCTTTTAAAATTTTAATGGGTACCCGCCCACTCCTCTACAATTGTGTTTCATTAGGATTTTTTTAATTAAACTTAAAAACACAAATGTATATATGTTCTTCCTTTGTGTTATTTACACTCGGTTTGTTTTGATAATTTTTTTTTCATAGAAATGATTCATTTTTGGATATATATATATATATATATATATTTGTAGTTGAAAACATGCTGGTTTCCCTTTGTTTGGATGTTACTTTGAAAATGAGAAAGGAAAATAGAAAGAAAAAAAAAAGGGGGTAAAGAAATGGAAAAGAAAATGCTCCCCTTGTGTATGTTTGGAAATGAATTGGAAATGAGATAAGAAAGTTAAAAGAAAAATATATTTATTTTTCCTTTCTTTTTGGTTTGTGAAGCAGCGAAGGAAAGTAAAATTGAAAAAAAAAAATTAATGCAATTTAAAAAAAAAAAAAAAAACTTTTAGGCCCTGATAAAATAGAGAAAGTGATGAAAGTTTATGGGCAAAAATGTAATTTATAGGCTATTTAAAGTTAAAAAAAAAAAAAAAAAAAAAAAAACTAGTTTCCCATCTTGATTTTCATGCTTCTCTCCACTTCCGCCCAAATTGAGCGGAAAACAAAAGTAGACCCGGGCTAATTTATTTTCCTTAACCTTCTCAATTATATGGATCATGAAGCCCAATCCATGGAGTGATAAAATCTAGTATATGGCCTAAAGTTGTTGAGATTAATGAAAGGTTCATTGCATGTAGAGAGATTGCACAAAAAAGTCCAACGCATATAGGTGATCATCCATGAAATTATTGGGCTTTGGACTTTTTAAGAATTAAGCCTGAACACTCAGTAGGACTATCAAGCAGTCTATAATGGATCTTATAAAATGAGTTATGGTAGACTTGCATTAATTGATTGTTCCTCTTTCTTTTTTCTTTTTTTTTTTGAGAAAAAGACGTGCGCTTATATTAAACGATCAGGGAAGGCTAAAATCAGCCTGAACAACATTGATTCTAACTCTTCCGTACATCTCTAACAATTCTATAGGAAATATGGTTTTTCTTTTTTTGGGGTGCCTGGGCTACAGGAATATTTAAAAATTTAAAACAACTGGAAATATTTACAATGATTAATATATGTTTACAGTTCTCTTAGTTAAAACTAATGATCAATTAATGACTGCTTTAAACCCAAATGTTAATTAATTTGTCTCCGTAATATCCAATATATTCATAGTATATAGTAGCTACTCAAAAATCAAAATTAGTGTATATATATATATATTTATATATATATATATAAGTTGCTCACTTATTTAGATATCCATCGCTGAAGAACTGTAACTTAAAAAAAAAAAGAAATAATTTTAAAACAATATGCTTTCAGAGTTTCAGCAAATTAAAATTACTCTGCCAGGAAACATTAACTTCTAAAGCACAAACAAATGTGCTAATTTAAATTTAATGAATCGTATACTGCTATGAAATACCTAAGAGAAACTAATCAACTAGAAGAAGAAAAAAAAAATCAAACAGTTTAATTAGAACACCATATCAGAAGAGAACATAAAAAACAAAACTTTATATACGAGAAAGAACATCTTAACATATATTTCACAAAAGGTAGTTAATTAATTCTCATGAATCATGAAGAATGTGGACAAATTATAAAACTAATTCCCAGTAGTAGTGTTCCTAAGAATCAATTAATTCCAGAGGCCTAAGTAAGTTACACCTTCCAACGTTTGTTGCATTTGACACAAGTAACATATGTTGTCATTGGTTCATCGGCACTCCGGGTCTGCATTTGGTAATAAGTACACTTGCGCTCGCGACACCGGCTACACTGGAACATGTCAGTGGTGGCCTTTTCTTCCTCATCAGCATCATGCACACATCTTTTCAACCTTTTCAACTGTATCTGAATGTTCTCACTCTGCCTCTTGTGACTGGCCATCTCCTCCGCACTCATGGTTACAAGACTCTCCGGCTTGATCTCTCCAAGAAGCACCTTCCTCCTCAAATCTGGGTTCTTTGGGTCTTTGAGATTGAACAAGATTGATTGATAATGAGCTTTCTTGATGGTATTAGACCACCCAATCCTTTCAAACATCACAGACACTTCTGAAGCAGCCACTTGAACTGGGTCTATTGATGGTGATATGCTCTCGTCAGTTTCGGAAGAAACTCTGGAAAAGACCTCTGTCAGCAGTTTCCTAACCCTCTCACGATAACCGGAGTTTTTGTTGATGGGATTGAAATCTTGATGATTGTTCTTCAGAGGCGCCGTGGTTGTTTCTGTTTTTGCCTTAGGATTTGGAATACGAAACTTGATTATCAGCATCTTTCTGTTTGGAACCCCAGAATCTTTTCCAAAGACACCCAACTTTACTGTCGTTGATGATAGGTGCCTTTGAATCTTGATGACCAAGAAAAGCCATACCCACATCTGTTTCTGGCTTGGGAAGCCGAAACTTGAGAACCTGAGTCTCTGTCATTGTGACGGCGTGTAGTTGAGTTTGTTGATGATGATAAGTGGTACCTTCTTCCTCTCCCAAAAACGCAATCAAATACTTATAATTACCCTTTGTTCTCCAAATTGAAGTACTATGTTTTTTTTTAGCAACTTTCTGAGGAAAAACAAACCAAAACTCAACGAGGATTATGTATTATGTTGTGATGTTATAAAGAAGACTTTGTATTGCCTTAAACCCAAGGTCGGTTGTTGTTTCCGTCAGGCTCAAGGAATTGGAGTTCGAATAGGAATCTGAATAGCAAATTTGAAGTTGAGTAAGGGTGGTGATGTAAAGAAGGGTTTGGATTAAATTTGGGTTCTAGCCGTTGCTGTTCGCTTTGGGTGAATTTTTATTTTGTTTATTTAGTTTTTAGTTTTTAGTTTTAGAAATAATTACAATATGCTGCAAGCTCGCAGCTTGAACCCTTTCCACTCTAGACCCCCAAGCACTTTGTATATGGGGAGGTGCCAATTCAGCTACAAGACTTTTGGTAGTTTTTAGTTTTTACTATTGGAATAGAGAAGGTTTTAGGATGTGGATCAATTACACTTAAATGTAAGATTGAAAAGTTAAAATGGGAGAAAAAGTATAAAGCTTAAAAGCTAAAATGTTTTAAAAAAAAAGGTTTTTTTTTTATTTTTGGAAACTAAAAACAAAAAAGTTTGATTCAAGGACTAACATTGAATTTCAATGTCAACCCTTGAAAGTGTACACCGGATCTTAATCCAATATTTTATATTTATTTATTGAGTTGCTTCTTAAATTTTGGGAATTACATTCCTCTCCCGATTCGGAGGAATAATACTCAAACCTAAAGGGTAAAAATATTTTCCTCTCTTAACACTAGTTTGATCAAATTGTATTAATGTGAGGTGATAAAAATGGAATTCATTTTCTAAATTCCTATTAAGGAAGATGAGTTAAATTTTCTTTATTTCTTGTTCCATAATTCTAAAATCTATCGTTTTAATTAAAAAAATACTTTAAAATATAGGACAAAGTTTGACTACAAACTTAAAACTAAAACTACAACTCCCACTAAAAAAATTTACATGACTGCATATTTTGAAAATTTAATAGTTGGATTGCATGTTTTTATGTTCTTAACACACGTATCAAATTTTGTGCTAATCAGATATTATTAAGTATTCATCAATAAGCTTAATTTTTCTGCATAATATTTTATTACAAACACTTGAAATTAAAATATTTAATTGATAACATAATTATTGATCATTGATCTTTTGAAAATTTTGCAAGTATTAAGGACATAAGAAGAAAATGTAATCAAATAGTGTATTTATCAAAACTCACATCCAATAAAAAGATATTAAGTGCAATTGTAGCTTTAGGTTACAACTAAGTTTGTAGCTAAATTTTTTCCTCAAAATATTTAGTATGGCTTTTGCTTTTTTTTCTTTTTTCTTTTTTCTTTTTTCAATGGGTTGTGGAGAAATTTGCCATTGCAATTCTTTTGGTGCTTGATAAACTTTGCATTTTTAATCTCAATTTATAATTTTTTTTACTTACCATAGTTAAACTTTGGTAAAGAGAATATTTTAAAATTTTAGCATATTCTGTTACTAATATTAATGGAATTGGGGAATGTTATTTTCTTTAGGCTATAACTAAGTTTGTAACTAAATTTTTTCCTCAAAATATTTAGTATGACTTTTGCTTTTTTTTTTTTTTCTTTTTTCTTTTTTCTTTTTTCAATGGGTTGTGGAGAAATTTGCCATTGCAATTCTTTTGGTGCTTGATAAACTTTGCATTTTTAATCTCAATTTATAATTTTTTTTACTTACCATAGTTAAACTTTGGTAAAGAGAATATTTTAAAATTTTAGCATATTCTGTTACTAATATTAATCAAATTGGGGAATGTTATTTTCTTTAAACCCTAAAGAAGGAAACTATAATCATCTCTTAATTTTTTATGCATAAACCTTCCCCAATCTGCAAGTGTAATCAATTAATTATGTTTGTGTTTTATTAGGTTTTTCAATTAAATCCAAACACATGGATGTATTGAATTTAATTATCATTAGAAAAGAAAACAATGTATGCATTTCATTGATCAATATAACAATATATTTGAATTTAATTAGGAGTACATGAAAAGAATTGATTTATTGCCAAAAGGAAAAACATTTTTTTGCTGAATGTTTTTATGATGTTTCTGTATGTTGTACCGATCTTTGCTTCCATCCCGTCAAAGAATGCTATCCCAACTTTTTCCTTTTGTATTTATAATATGTCTTAGTTCATAAAAGTAAAAATAAAAAACTTACAAATGATATAATATTTCAAATTAAACTAATCTGGCAAGAAAAAAAAAAAAAACTTTGAATGGAAGTTTAGGGAAGGCAAGAACTAAAAAGTTAATCTGTCTGTTAAGATCTTTGTAGCTTAACTAACATGTTTCAGTGTTTCTCATGTAGAAGTCCATAATTCAAATCCCGCCTCCCACATTATAACTATCACATTATAAAATAAATATAAAAATTTAAATTGTCAATATACATTATATACTTTATAATAATTGTTATATCCTCTATTTTATGGTTGCGTCAAATAGATGTCTTCTCCTTATGCTACGCAAATGATATGTTTGCTCCTTTATTTTTTGGGAAAATTACAATTTACCACCCTAAACTATACCCCAGATTTCACTTTGCACCATAAACTTTTTGAATGCACGTTTTGCACCTTAAATCATGACCATTGTTACACTTTGCACCATAATGTTAAATTTGCTGTTATGTTAGATGGAAAGCACAATCACATGCCTCACATGTGACTCTTACTTAAGTGGCACTAAGGAAAATGACCTAAATACCCCTCTTCCAACTCTAGCAACAAACACCTCTCTCTTTCTTTCTGTTGGCCGGGATGGAGCCATCAGGAACAGAGGGAAGAAGGAGATTAGTTGGGATGGAGCCACCGTAAAAGTCCTTGAGAGTCATCGTGTTTCTACTCCCTTTCTTCATCGACATTTTCCTCTTTCTCTTTTTCTTTCTGTGTATATGGAAACTTGTATATATATAGTTGTTTTGGTTATGGTTTATTATTGGATATTTTAGGAGGAAATGGAATTGGAGCGATTATTTTTGCCTCTGCACACTGCACTTTTCCACCTTTTTTGGCCACACACACTGTCGCCCAATTTTCAGGCATGACATCTGATGGGACAACAACTCTCCAAGTTCGTCCATGAAGCTCGTCCACATAACATAGCGCATTAAGATGCTCGTCCTTAGAAAGATCGTCCTAGAGAGCACGTCTTGACCAACCTCGTCCTGGGTAAGGTCACAATTGTTCATTACGAATCATTGTTAGCAACGGTTAAAGAAAATAGAGTTAAGCAATATAACTTCCATGGCAGTTATGGAAGTTATCTCCAAGCTTTCTGGACTTCGCAACAACGGGGGAAGTTACATCAAAGAAATAATTGCTTATAAACACTATATAAGCATTCTACGCAAAGGTAAAGGCATCCAGTTCTTTTTTCCAACATACTTGGAATTACACAAAATACTGACTTTGCCATCGGAGGTTTTTTGGCTGGCCTCCACCGGTCTCCTCTGATTTTTCTTTATTTTTTTCAGTATTCACCAGCGCCCTTTTGATCGTTAGCGCTCGAGAGTTTCAGCCCACTGATTTTTTGAGGAATTATCAGTTGGCGCCGTCTATGGGAAAGAGATTTGTCACCTTTGAACTTCATTTGGGAGTCCCATGATTTCTTTCTCCGACAAAGGGTTGAAATGGTTTGGACAAAATCAAGGGCTATTAGTCTGGGCCCTTAAGAAAGTAGAGACACTTCCAGTAACCCCCATCATAACCAACAATCAGTGCCTACCATGTAGCCTTCATCTGTCCAACATGTGCAGTCTATGGCCGCTGCCCTGGCGGAATTAACCCGCCAGAACCAGGAATTAAGAAGGGAAGTTAATCTCAGGGGGCAACGGCATGAAGCCTATGGAGAAGAGCGTGTTCAGAGCCAAGGAGTTGGAAGGAATGTAGAGCTAGAAAGCCAATCGAGGGGTACTGCACCAAGAAGGGTGCTACACTTGGAAAGGGAGATGGATCAGATGAGGAAAGTTATGGATGAGATGAGAGAGAACATGAGGAGAACTAACCCTGTAGAAGACCTAGTTCACCGAACAGACTCCCCCTTCACAGCCTCTATTAATGGCCATCCTTTGCCTCCGAAATTCAAGATGCCTTCCTTGGATTCGTATGATGGAACGCGTGACCCTTTTGACCATATTGCCACCTTCAAGACTACAATGCACCTTCAAGGGGTTCCAGATGAGATAATGTGTAGAGCCTTCCCCACTAACCTTAAAGGGCCCGCGCGAGTCTGGTTCAGCAAAATACCCCCGAATTCAGTAAGTTCTTTCGAGGAATTAAGCAAATTTTTTGTCAATAATTTTATTGGAGGACAGAGACACAAGCGTTCCTCGTCCAGCTTATTAACCATAGAGCAAGGAGAGAATGAAAGCCTGCGTTCCTTCATCACACGCTTTAACAGGGAAGCCCTGACCATGGACGAGGTAGATGATAAGCTACTATTGGCAGCCTTCCATAACGGGGTCAATTCTGACTTGTTCATACACATACTTTATGAGAAAAAGCCTCAGTCCATGGCTGAACTCGTCCATTCAGCCCAAAATTTTATGAATGCAGAAGACGCGATCATAGCTAAGAAGAGGAAGAGAGCTGAGAGAATGGAAACAAATCCCGCTCGTCACTCTGAACAAGGACCTCGTCCAAAGAAGGGACGAACAGAAGATAAGAGAGACCGAGATAATAAGAGGCCGGGCTCTTCAGCGCGGAATCAACAATATACCCTTCTGAACGTACCACTTGAGCAAGTCCTTATGCAAATCAAGGATGAGCCTTCCTTAAAGTGGCCGGAGAAGTTGAATGGAGATCCCAATAAGCGCAATAAGAATAAATATTGTCGCTTTCATAGAGATCACGGGCATGACACGAACGAGTGCTTTGATTTAAAGCAGCAGATTGAAAATCTCATAAGGCAAGGGAAGTTGAGAAATTTCATTAGACGAGAACACAAGGACGAAAAATAGAAAGGAAAAGAGAGGAACCATCATGACCACCGTTTGGAAAGATAAGAGTCATCGTTGGGGGCAGTTCAACTGGACAATCGTCCAAGACAAAGAAAGCATACCTGAAGGAAGTGCAGAGCGTCCAACTTTCTGGACGACCATCAAGGGCAAAGTCCACGGACGAACAGGCGATTGCCTTCACGGACGAGGAAGCTGAGAGAATCCACCATCCTCACGATGACGCTATTGTCATCGCCCTACTTATTGCTGATTATACAACCAGAAGAGTTTTGATAGACAATGGAAGTTCAGCGAAAATTCTGTATTATCCAACCTTTCAGCAGATGAGGATCAGACGAGACCAGTTTCACCCAGTACACTCGCCTCTAGTAGGTTTTGGAGGAATGAAGGTACGGCCTGTAGGTACTGTTATATTACCAGTGGTG
Source organism: Quercus glauca (assembly GCA_023736055.1). Classification (NCBI taxonomy): domain Eukaryota; kingdom Viridiplantae; phylum Streptophyta; class Magnoliopsida; order Fagales; family Fagaceae; genus Quercus; species Quercus glauca. The sequence continues at coordinate 25,397,884 of CM043324.1, read as the reverse complement.
GTGGGAGCATACCCACAACAGTTGACTACCAATGTGAATTTCCTAGTAGTAGATTGCTCGTCCTCTTACAATGCAATAATTGGAAGGCCAACCCTAAATAGGTGGCAGGCAGTTACATCTACCTACCACCTGTCAGTCAAGTTCCCGACGGAACATGGGGTTGGTCAAGTATAGGGAGACCAATTAGCAGTAAGAGAATGTTATCTGGCCATGCTGGCTACGGACGAGCAAATTCAAGCAATGAATATTGAAGATAAGAAAGTTGTGGCAGAACCCATTGAAGCGTTGGAAGATATTCCCCTAGATGAAAATAACCCTGAGAGGTGTACCAGGGTTGGAGCAGACCTGGAAGCGAAGGTTAAAAAGGACCTCATTTGTTTTTTAAAGAAGAACAGGGATATGTTTGCTTGGAGTCACGAAGACATGCTGGGTATAGATCCTGGTGTCATTACCTACCGTCTGAGTGTATGTCCTTCCTCCAAGCCAGTGCGACAAAAGAAGAGGGTGTTCGCCCCTAAGAGAGATAATGCTGTTAAGGATGAAGTTCAAAAGTTAATTATGGCGAAGTTCATTCGAGAGGTATACTATCCTGACTGGTTAGCCAATGTGGTCATGGTCAAGAAGGCAAACGGCAAATAGAGAATGTGTGTTGATTTCACTGATTTAAATAATGCTTGCCCCAAGGATAGTTACTCGTTGCCACACATTGATCAGTTGGTAGATTCTACTGCGGGCCATAAGTTGCTCAGTTTCCTGGATGCTTTCTCTGGATATAATTAGATTAGGATGGATGAAGCAGATCAAGAGAAGACGTCCTTTATCACTAGTTAGGGATTATTATGTTATGAAGTGATGCCTTTCAGTTTGAAAAATGCTGGAGCAACATACCAACGACTGGTCAATCACATGTTTCGTCCACAGGTCGGGTGGAATATTGAAGTCTATATGGATGACATGTTGGTGAAAACTCAGGACGAGGAGAGGCATCTGGATGACTTGCAGGAGACATTTGACACACTAAGGCAGTACCACATGAAGTTGAACCCTAGCAAATGTGCTTTTGGAGTATCATCATGGAAATTCCTAGGATTTATGGTCTCTTACAGAGGAATCGAAGCAAACCTTGATAAAATTCAAGCAATATTGAATATGAAGCCTCCGAGCAATATTAAAGAAGTCCAGTCCCTCACTGGACGAGTTGCCGCCCTCAACAGGTTTGTTTCTAAAGCTACTGACAAATGTCTGCCATTTTTTAAGGTTCTTAAAAAAGCATTTGAGTGGACCGACGAGTGTCAGAAAGCTTTCGAATATTTGAAGACATATCTTACCATGGCTTCTTTATTAAGCCCGTCCGTGCAAGGAGAAGAGTTGTATTTATATTTGGCAGTTACCCCACATGCAGTGAGTTCAGCACTAGTAAGAGAAGAAGGCAAGGTATAGAGACCTGTGTACTACACGAGCAAAGTACTGAGGGGAGCAGAAGGACGATATCTATTAATGGAGAAATTGGCTTTTGCATTGATAACAGCCTCCAGGAAATTAAGGCATTATTTCCAGGCTCATGCCATCAACGTCATGACGGATCACCCACTCAAGAAGGCAATGAACAAGTTAGAGGCTGCAGGACGTTTGATTCAATAGGTCGTCAAGCTTAGTGAGTTCGACATAAGGTACCAACCAAGGCATGCCATAAAAGCTTAAGCTCTGGTAGACTTCATTGCAGAGTTCACCCTAAATTGTGACGATGTAGATGAGATGAAAGACAAGGAATGGATCGTCCATGTGGATGGTTCATCTACATAGTACGCAGGAGGAATAGATGTGGTTTTGTAATCTCCAGAGGGAGACAAACTAAAACACAAAGTTCGTTTGCAGTACCAAGCAACTAATAATGAAGTTGAGTACGAAGCTCTTCTCAAAGGGCTGGAATTGGCTAAGTATGTAGAAGCGAAGTCACTCCTCGTCATGGGAGATTCTCAGTTAATCATGGGCCAAGTGAATGGAATGTATGAGGCTAAGGAAGAACGAATGAGAAAGTATCTAAACAGAGTGATGCGCCTTACAAAAAATTTTGAGGAAGTTAGCTTCGTTCAAATCCCAAGGGAGGAGAACATGGAAGCTGATGCCTTGGCGAAGGAAGCCTCAGCGAATGAATCCATAGACAAATTTGATGAAATTCAGTATATGCCAAGTATAGACATCCCAGAAATACAACAGGTGGAAAGTAGAGGAAATTGGATGGCTCTAATTATATCGTACTTAAAAGACGGACGACTTCCAAAAGAGAAAAATGAAGCTAGAAAGCTGAGGGCAAGGGCGGCCAGGTACGTTCTTATGGATGAGGTTCTTTACAAGAGAGACTTTTCCCAGCCTTATCTCAAATGTTTGGCTCCAGACGAAGCAAATTACATATTAAGAGAAATACATGAAGGAGCATATGGCAATCATTCGGGAGCTAGGTCACTCATCCATAAAGCCGTCCGTGCAGGATATTACTGGCCAAATATGCAAGCTAATGCCAAGGCTTATGTCAAGGTCTGCGATCAATGCCAACGGTTTAGCAATGTCCCTAAGCAACCATCAGAGTACCTAACTCCAATGACGGCCCTATGACCCTTCTCGCAATGGGGACTAGACATCCTAGGTCCTTTTCCACTGGGTGTAAGGCAAATGAAGTTTCTTGTGGTTGGTATTGATTATTTTACCAAGTGGATAGAAGCAGAACCCTTAGCTAACATCACACAACAAAATGTCAAGAATTTCATGTGGAAGAACATTGTGTGCAGATTTGGAGTGCCCAGGGTGCTGATATTAGACAACGGACGACAATTTGACAATGCACTCTTCAAAGATTTTTGCATACACTTTGGAATTCAAAATCACTACTCCTCGCCAGCCCACCCACAAGCTAACGGACAGGCGGAAGTTGCAAACCGATCCTTGTTAAAAATAATCAAGACTCGGCTTGAGGGGGTAAAGGGAGTATGGCCAGATGAGCTACCAGGTGTTCTGTGGGCATATAGAACGACAGTGAGAACTCCTACAGGAGAAACTCCTTTCAAGCTAGCATATGGAACTGAAGTAGTCATACCTGCGGAAGTGCACATGGCCAATTATAGGGTGACAACCTATCAGGATGAAGCTAATGAGGAGCAACTCCATTTGAACCTCGATTTAATAGACGAGGTAAGGACGGATGCTGAGCAAAGGATGGCAAGGTATAAAAACCTTATGGCTAGGCGGTATGACGCAATGGTAAAGCCAAGGCGATTCAACATAGGAGACCTCGTCCTAAAAAGGGTTTCCTTAGCAATAAAGAACCCAGCTCATGGGAAGTTGGGACCAAATTGGGAAGACCCCTACAGAGTTGTCAACTGCAAAAGACAAGGATCCTATTACTTAGAAGCCCTTGATGGGAGGAAGTTGGAGTATCCTTGGAATGTGGAGCACTTGAGGAAGTACTATCAGTAGAATGCTAGCCTAGAGGAGCATGATTCTGGACGAGCTCAGGGATTACACAAACTTGTTTATTTATATATTTTTAGTGTGGCTTTATTATTATGTTAAACTTATGGACGACGTTATGGTTGTATTGTTTTAATAAAGGCATTAGCCTCTAAGGTGCATGTCTCGTCTATGAACAATATGTATGTTATGAACAATGTTTGTGGAATGTACATAATGTTGTGTAACTCACTGATTTCCATACTACGTTTATTCAAATTTACCCCTGAAAAGGTTGAAAAGCTTAAGATGAGACAATTCTCTAGACGCAGAGATGTAATGTCAAGCTTTCCTAAAGGGAAAGCAACATAAGGCATGCTCATCCAAATTAAAGGACAAAGTAATGCCAATGCTTAAAACTAATTACAATAAAGCCCCAAGGCATACTCGTCCATACAACGGACGAAGTAAAGCATAATACATATCCAGACCATGGACGAGAAAATGCATAGACGAGTGCATATTAAACCATGGACGAAGAAATGTATGGGTGTTTTGAACTTAAGGCATTTATTAAAACAATCCAGTCCATGGACGAGTAAAATGCAAGGCTTTATTTTCATTAAACATAAAAATCAGCCAAGTTTAAGGACGGGTAATGTTGATTTTCACTATTCCTCATTGTAGAAATATATATAAAATATGGACGAGTCAAGCACAAAATCTTGTACATGGAAATGGGAAATCTCGTCCATGCATATACAAAAGAAACATAACAAGCATTCATTCATTGACTAAAGGGCAGACATCCAATGTCCAAAAGCCCTTGTTAAGTAAGCAAATGATTATTTTAATACCTCGTCCTAAAAGTCATGGACGAGGCAAATGTATTAGAGTTACATAAAAAGGTCACAAAACGAACCAAATCAAAATACATTGAAAAATTTTCTTAAGTGGAGGGAGCATCAACGTTGGAGGTGTCCTGAGGAGGCAGGGTTGTAGCATCGTCTTCAACATTAACATCCTCAGAGCCAGTCTGAAGGAGAGAACTAGTGGCAGCAGCATTTAGATTAAGTACAATGGAGCTAAAGTCTACGCTAGGGAACTTTTCCATAGCCTCCATTCTAAAATATTCAAACCCAGCTGCATAATTGGTGTCCAAAACATCAGTATATTGTTTGGACACTTTAAATTCAGCCACTGCGTCTTCCTTCGCTTTGGAGAGGAGAATACCATGCTCATCATTCTTTTTCTGTAGGTCTTCAAGACGAGCGTCTTTCTTCGCAGCACTGGCCTTCAACCCTCAACCAAAGTTTTCAACTCCTTCATCTCGTCTGTGGTTTTGGCAGCCACTTCAGCCCATTGCTTAGCCTCGTCCTTCAACTCCTGAATCCTCGTTTCTAACAAGATCCTCGTCTTGGCCAACCTTGTGGCCTGTCTAGACGCTGCTATAAACTTTGACATGCCCTATAAAAAAAAAAAAACAACGACAAATAAGAGTTAAAAAAAAAAAAAGAGAGAGAAGAAGAATGAAAATTTTTTGTCAAGACGAAGTATATATGTTACCTTGAAAAAGTCATGTACACCAGAGTGTTCAAAATCCTTAAGGGACATATCATAGCAAACGTTTATATCTTCGTCAGAAACAGCATTCTTGAAATGTTCCCAGGCCAAGTCCTCATTTTCAATAATATTTGAAGGGACCGTTCGAGAAGGCTGAGACGAGGTTGACACAGTTTTAGACGAAGTAGTCTTGGACGGAGTGGTCTCAGTCGGAATGGATGAGTCTACATCAACTACTTGTACAGGCTGGTGGGACGAAGGCTTGACTACTTAGGACGAGCTATACTTAGCCTTTTTGCCTCTTCAATTGGGGAAATTTCCCAAATCCAAGTTCTTAGACAGAGTCTTCCTCTTCTACTCAGTCGCAGGACGAGCCTGAGATTCAATCTCAGGATGATCCTTCTTAGCAGCCACCTCTTTTCCCTTATTTCCTTTCATTGTTGTCATTCCTAAAAAAAAAAAAAAAAAAAAGGAATAGAAAGAAGAAGAAGTGCTTTTAGAATTAAAACAAAGTAAACAATGTGAAGGATGCTTTGAACCTAAGACTTACTTCTTCTTACTGTAACCTCATGTGCAATCGCTTCGTTAGATAGATTAGGGCCCAATCCCCACTTGGCAAGTCATCTAAGCGTGACCAAGGAATTGAAATCCCTATCCACGTGTATACGAGTCCTATGGACGCGGTCACGATGGAATTTACTCAAAGAAGGTCGTTTAACGGCTAAAATGAAACAAGTAAAAAATTAGTTGTGAATATTAAAAAAAGAGAAGGGAAAGAGAAAAGAAAAAGGGGAGCAACTTACCCTCAGGACGAAGGTTCCCTAGGTCCCCAGTATAACGACCAAACGTGTCCCGGCCAACGTCCACAGGATTCCCAGCCCAGAAGCCGGAGACGAAGAAAAACTCCGTCTTCCATTTTCTGTCAGACGAGGCTAGGGACCTTATCAATCTACAGTCTCTACCCTTGGCTGTGAATTGATGAAAGCCAAGGGATTGATGTATTTCTGAAAGTTTGTAACAATAAAGGAACTCGTCCACAGTAAGAGGACGGTCCTTTCTGAATACTTCCCCTCACAAAATTTGCATAGAGATGATTAATCTCCACGCATTAGGGTTGAATTGACATACTCCTAAACCTAATCTAATCAACAACTCCCTAGTAAAGGCATTTAAAGGAAATCTCAAACCCCCCAAAAGATAGGCCTTATAGACGCCTATCCCGAAATGAGGGTTGCAACACCATTCTCCTCGGACGGGCAACCTAGGATTAACCTCGTCCGGGATTTGATACCATTCCCTAAGATTTTTAAGTCTTTGCTCGTCTGTTCTGGAAGGAATATCTACTGCACAACTATAAACAGTGACCTCCTATTCGTCCAAAGGACCAGAAGGAGGGACAGTGGATGAGGTACCAGCCTGAGACCCTGAAGCCTTCCTAAGATGTTCCTGTACAACTTCCACAGGAAGTCCAGAGACGCCAGAGACATATTCCTCATCCGTGGTATTCCCCCCACTACTATCACTAGTGCTACTAGAACTATAGTAACTTCTCTCGTCATAATACTCGTCTATAGCCTTATCCACACTATCACTGGACGAGGAAAGTACAACTTCAGCCATTTTAAAAGAAAAACTAAGGACGAAGATAAGAAAAATACCTGGATCTAGGACGAAGGAAAGTTATAGACGCAAGAAGCTCCTAGATGAAGATCTAGGACGAGGAAGGGTGAAGAAGGAAATTTCAGAAATGAGGAGGGTAACAGAGGTATTCCACTATTTATAAGGAACAAACCCTAGCACCCGAAGCAACATGACCAATCAACAAGTGACACGTGGCATGTTCCTCGGTTAGATCAATCGATGTGATTTTTCACTAATGAACTCATGACACGTGGCACACCAATCTACAGCTGACATACACGTCTTACATCTTTTTGGACGACCCATGGACAAAGGGGCAATTGATGGGACAACAACTCTCCAAGTTCGTCCATGAAGCTCGTCCACATAACATAGCGCATTAAGATGCTCGTCCTTAGAAAGATCGTCCTAGAGAGCACGTCTTGAGCAACCTCGTCCTGGGTAAGGTCACGATTGTTCATTACGAATCATTGTCAGCAACGGTTAAAGAAAATAGAGTCAAGCAATATAACTTCCATGGCAGTTATGGAAGTTATCTCCAAGCTTTCTGGACTCCGCAACAACGGGGGAAGTTACATCAAAGAAATAACTGCTTATAAACATTATATAAGCATTCTACGCGAAGGTAAAGGCATCCAGTTCTTTTTTCCAACATACTTGGAATTACACAAAATACTGACTTTGCCATCGGAGGTTTTTTGGCCGGCCTCCACCGGTCACCTCTTATTTTTCTTTGTTTTTTTAGTATTCGCCAGCGCCCTTTTGATCGTTAGCGCCCGAGAGTTTCATCCCACTGATTTTTTGAGGAATTATCAACATCCACAATCAAAAACCCAGATACCATCGCAAAGCCACCAATTTTCGAACATGAGATCCTCTGTCAAAAACCAAATCACAACACAAATTCACAGGATACAAAATCACAAACACAAATTCGGACCGACTAAACAAACACAAATCCACACTTTCTGATCAATGCATTCAAAATTTTAGATCACAATCACGACTCTCAATCGATCCTTTGCCAAGATCTGTATTAAAAGTGAAAGAGAGGATATGAATCGTACCCAACCAATTTTGAGATCATGGATGCCACTGTGAGCTCTTGGAGTTGACCATACTAGTTCTGAATCATGACCAAAACAAAACCCAAATCGGACCCATCTACCATTGGCACCATCATCTGTGACCAGCCACCATCGCCACCCAGCCACTGTCGTTCACTATCCCTTTATCTCTACCGATTTGTGTGGATTGGTGCATGGAGAGACCCAAAACACCAAATCGTGAGTGAGAGGGAAGGACTGATACCGAGAATCCGTGTAACGTCTTTTGGGTCTTTTGGACTTTTTTTTTTTTTTTTTTTTTTTTTTTGAGGAACTTAGGTCTTTGGACTTGGAAGAGGGCATTTGAGTCTTTTGACTTGTTGATACTTAAGCAATAGTCACGTGGGAGTCTTGTGATTGAGCATTCCGTCCATAGTAACCCTAAACTTAATATTAGGGTGGGAAGTGTAACAAATGTCATAGTTTAAGGTGCAAAATGTTCATTCGAAAAGTTAAGGGTGTAAAGTGTAATCCGGTATATAGTTTAGGGTAGTAAAGGGTAATTTTTCCTTTTTTTTTTAAGCATAAAATTGTTGTACAATTTTTTACAAGGACCTAAATACCTCTAAAACTATTTGAATACTCTCTTGACCTCCAAAATTACCAAAATACCCTTAAATACCCAAATACCCCTACACTTCAAAATTACCAATATACCCTTGGACATCCAAAACTATCCCTAAAATCTCTAAAATGAGTAAAATACCCATAAAGCCTCTAAAATGACAAAAACACCCCCAATATCTCTAAAATCACCAAATATGCTCAAAAACAACTAAAATGAGCAAAATATTGCCAAAATCTCTAAAATAAGCAAAATACCCATGAAACCTTTAAAATGACAAAAATATCCATGATATCTCTAAAATCACCAAATATGCTCAAAAACCACTAAAATGACCAAAATATCCTCAAAATTTCTAAAATGAGAAAAATACCCTTGAGATCTTTAAAATCACCAAATATGCTAAAAAACCACTAAAATTACCAAAATACCTAAAATGAGCAAAATACCCATGAAACCTATAAAATGACCAAAATACCCCCAATATCTATAAAATCACCAAATATGCTCAAAACCCACTAAAATGAGCAAAATACCCCAAAAACCTCTAAAGTGAGTCACAGTAAGTATGTTAAAACTATTTCATACTTCACCCTCTATGAAATTCTATTACGTATTAAAGTTTTAGATATTTTAAAATATTACTTAAACTAAAATTTTATTATCTAAATTATTGATAAATTTTTTGAAGTTCTGTTATTTATTTTAGTTAAAAAAAAAAAAAAAATACTAAAACTCAGTTTTATATGATACGTTTTTTTTTGTCAAGTAACATAAGATATTTATTAATTTATTAATTAATTTTAATGATATTAATGAAAATTCTTATTTATATAATAATTTATTTAATCCACGTGGATACACTAGTAAAATTTAGGGATAATTAAAATTTTCCGTCCCCACTAAGTCACTCTACCTCACTCTGTCCCACACAAGTGTTATTTGCCCGGAAGAGTTGATGACATGAGATGGGTTTTGCCCAATCTCCCCAAATATTTGTATATATAGCTTTTATTTTATATATATTTAAATTATTTATATATAATTTAATTTTTGATACATATATAATTTATATAAGTTATTTATTTTAAACATATTCTACTACCATCCAAAATCTCACACAGCCATCTCACAACTCTTCCATCCATTACTCTTTGATTTATCATCACCTTTTTCTAATTTCTAAATCATCTTATTAGGAATAACAAAATACCTTCTAGCCAGCCCATCATCAACTTGACCTGCCCAAGCTTTCCCAATTTAAAGAAAGAAAAAGGACATCAATAAGGCACCACTAATGTGATCCCTAGCATTTTGTTAAAATAAAATTGCCTACTAGGAATCAACGCCAAACATTAGCATTTGAATAACAACAAAAAAGAATGCCTTGCACTTTGCTACTTCCTACCCTAAGAACAATATATCATACATAAAATGACAAAGATTGCTCTACACTAGTGGTAAGATGGTTATTTATGCATTTTTCCTAAGAGTTTTTAGTCATTACGATCAAAATATTGATTTTAGAATCAAGAGCATTTGATCAAATCTAAGAGCATATCACACATATTTAGCATAAAAGATCACAAACCAGTGAAGTGCACAAAAATACTTATCAAAGCTAAAATGGTACACAGTCATGAACGTACGGTTTCAATGGCCAACCTTAATTACATATTCAAATGTATGCAATACAAACACAATTTTTTTTTTTTTTTGAATTTTGCTTTTCCTTTAAAAAAAAAAAATCAAACTAAAGCAGCAAAAACAAATGCATGAATGAAATGCAAACACGCTCCTAAAGCAACAAAGAAAAAGGTTCAAAAGATAGGACAAAAGATCAAGGACCAAAAGAAGAAGCTCAAAATCAAATATGATGAGCTTTTTGCATCCACACCTTTTTAGCTGTAGGTGAAGAGGAGGAGTTCTTAGACAGATACTTACTAGAATGAGTAAAGAGAAGTTCAACTCTAGAATTAGCAAAAAAAGCTTAAAGCGTTTATGAGCTCATGAATAAGTGTCACAGGATCTTGTGCTTTTGGCACATACACTTTTTGATTAGTTGCTTGCTTGCTTGCATGTAACTTGAAACAGTTAGGGCAAGTATGCCCTACACCACCACAGTAGTGGCAAAACCAAGGAGTGTGAGGTTTGTTCAGTTTCTTTGATGAAGATTTGGTAGACCATTTAGGCTTGGATTCCTTCAAATAAACTTTTATCTTTCTAGTCATAGGTTTTTCTTCATTTAAAACTTTCTTCTCGTGTTTAGGAATAAACTCAACAGAAGAGTTAACAAATTTGATGAAACTATTATTTGAAGAATAACCACCCTCAACATATCCTAGACTAGTTTTTTATCAGAGAAAGATTTTTGAACACTCAACATATCTTCAAGATTAGAGCTGGATGACGTTCCTAGTTGTTTCCTAACAAAACTCAACTCATTTTCAAGTTCTTTAACTTGATCAAGTAAGGTAGAGTTATTAGTTTTTATAGCATTCAGCAACTCAGCGGTGTTAAACAATTTAACCAAAAGATTCTTCTTTTCACATTCAAGAGTGTCAATTTTCTTTGAAGATAGAACAATAGACATGACATCTTTTGCAGCAATTTTACACAACTTATTGTGAGCTTCTTGCAAATCTGCAACATCTTCAACAACAATAATATCAATTTCAGCAATGACAGTAAAAGCCATGAAATTCTCTTCAGGGTCATTATCTGATTCTTGATCAGTAGTATCATCATCATTGAGGTTAACAGTCATAGCTTTTCCCTTTGACCTCAAGTAGATAGGACCCTCAATCTTGATGTGTCCGTATCCTTGAAAACCATAACATTGTTGTCCCAAAGAATTGTTAGAAGTTTGAGTTCTTTGCCTAGTTTAAAATTTTCATTACTTCTCTCTTTGGTTGTTCAACTTTCTTAACATTCTTGTTTTCACTGAAATTTTTACCCTTTGCCTTTTTGTTATTGTTCTTTAAACAAGTTTTGAAATGTTTGGCTAGGTAAGCGATTTCAGTGGTTGAGATGTCATTGTCAAGAAGGTCCTCATCAATCTCATCAACTGTTTTAAGGCCATAAATTTACTCTTATTAGCCTTAGGGAGATTTGACTCATAATTTTGGAGAGATCCTACAAGTTCCGCTACTAGTATAAAGTCAACATCTTTACTCTCAGTGATGGTTGTAACTTTGGGTCTAAAATTCAAAGTTAAGGATCTTAAAATCTTCCTAACTACCTTGGGATAATCATAGACTTTACCCAAATTAAAAGTTGAATTAACAATGTCATTTAATTATGCATAAAATTCATCAAAAGACTCATAAGCTAACATTTTAAAATTTGGTAGTTAATTGTTAGAGTTTGTTCATTTTAACAGCCTTAGTCCCTTCATGCACTGTTTGGGAGATGGTCTATACAGTGTGAGCTGCTTCAACATTTGAAATTTTCTTGTACTCCTCTAAATAAATAGCATTGAATATCGCATTCATAGCTTTACTGTTGTGACTAGCAGCTTCCTTTTAAGCATCAATCCATTTAGCTATAGGAGTAATGGGTTTAGGCCAACTAGTTTCTATATAGTCCCACACTTTCTCATCTAAAGACTTTAAGAAAGCCTTCATTTTCACCTTCCAATAGGCATAATTGTTCCCATCAAAATGGAGTGGGATAACCGAAGAATGACAACAATCCATGACAACAGGGGCCAATGATCAACTCAAGGTAAAAGTACCTAAACAAGAGTGTGAGTGACTGTCGTAATTGGGGTACTCTAAAAAAAGAGATTTGGGTGCTTGTAAGGGCACCTCTCTTTTGGATAGTAGTGTGGAGTCCCCCCTTATTTTTTATACAAAAAAATAAGAAAAATAAATACAAATTACATGATCAAAATATTTCGAATGTCATTGATTGAATAAAGACAAGTACAATTTTAGTAAATTAAACCTTACAAGGCTTTGGGTCTTAGTTACAATCTATGCAAAAGAATACAAAGCTTTTGGTCCTAGTTACAATCTACCAAAAACTAAAAAGACAAAACACTAATCTACCTATCCAAAAATCCTAAGCTCGGGGGCTAGGTTATAGAATGGGAAGGTGTTAGGCACCCATTCCGCCAAACAAAGTTTGGTCTTCTAGACTCTAATGACCAATATGCCATTTTTTGCATGATGTTGAATGATATGTTGAACACACATGATAGACACTTGACTAAAATTAATTCAAATAAATTTGCCTTATGGATGTATCCTCTTTTTCAAGAATTCAAATATATTTTTGTGAATAAAAAAAAATTGGATTTGTAAAGAAAAAATCATAACTGTTTTTATGTAAAAGAAAGAATAAGATTTTTGTTTAAAAGGATCAGATCTGTTTTTGTGTGTGAGAGACCACGGCCCCAGCCCATTTTTTTAGGATGTTGGGCCAAACCCACGTGAATGGGTGGAGTCGTATTATTGCCTCTCAAAATGGAGGTTTGATTAGTTATATTTTCCCCTTTAGATTAAGGGTTTTACAATGGAGTCACCACGTATTTAATTATTGGGATAAATAAGAAAACCAAAATTAAAAAATTCCTCATTTTATTAATTTTCAATTGAATTTAGATTGATCATAGGAAAATTACATAGCTTTAGTCCTAGATACAATCTAAGATAAAGTACATACTTTGTTTCCTAGTTACAATCTAAAAATTGAAAATTACAAGGATAAACATTGGTCTATCAACCCTTGATCTAAAAATTGAAAATTACAAGAATAAACATTGGTCTATCAACCCTTGATCTAAGTTCGGAGGCTATGTTACAAGGTGGGAAGGTGTTAGGCACCCACCTTGTCCGGTGAAACCGATCTTCTAGACTATAGTGGCCAACATTCATATCACATCATTCAATATGTTATCAATCAATTTGCATGTTGAATTTTAAGTATGTGCATGTGATAAACCCTAATTCAATTTATTAAGCATTTGATTTGGATTGAAAAATAAATTCTAGTAAATGTGTGTGGATGGTGATGTCCTAGATTCAAGAATTTATAAAAAAATATTAAACAAACATATTTTTCATGTTTTTGATGTGGATTTAAGATCGAAACTAGTGTTATGCATGAACATATGATGAACAACCAAGAACATGTGAAGAGCATATAAGAACAATTAAGAAAATTCAAACATATTCAAAGGAATTTAAATGATTATTATCATGCTTTAATTTTAAACTCTCATCATGCCAATACAAAAAACAATTAGGGAAATGGATTATACCTTTATGTAAGATCCATATGGTGGAGGAGGAGACTCTTGAGGGAGGTCCCAAGGGTGGAGGAAAAGAAGAGTTAGGAGAGAAAGAGTGAGTCTCACTCAATACCTTGAGTTTCAAGAAGACCAAGATATGACAAGACTACTCAACTTCCTAGAACTCAAGAGAGGAGAAGAAAGGGGGGTTTTTGTGTGTCTTGGGATGAAGGAGAGGGAGGATTTATATAGTAGTAGTGGAGGAAATATGAATGAAATGTCATTTAATGAGGGTTGACAAAGAATCATGAACTTAGACCTCATTTTAGCTTTGGGAAAAATCTGGTGCATTAAATGGAGAGATTGGTGGGAGTGAGGAGCAAGCCAAAATTTGTTTTTCCTGTATTTGCTGTAATAGCCTGTAGAGCCAATTTTGAAAAATCATATTTGACTCAATTCTGATTCGAATTGCCTCGTTCTTATGCTTAAATTGAAGCCCCAGATGTCTAGTTTATGAGAAAATTAACCTCATTCACAAATACAAAATATTTTGAGAGATATCGATGAAATGGTGAGCAGAGGTCATTTGTTAGAAAATGGTTTCAGCACAATTAACATTAATAGGTCCCAAATTAGCTCCCAATTAACATTAAATGGCTCCAATTACTCCAATTTCAGACTTAATTGGTTCCAAATTTACTCTAATTAAAAGATAATTGCACAAATTACTCATTGAATAATTAATGTTTAACTATCTAATTAATTAGGTGTATGCAACCTCACCATAAAATGTAGTCCAAACTAATCAAATTATGACATATTATTAATCTCAAATTGATTATAATTATAACCAATTGGAATTAATTGTTCCTAATCACATATAGTCGGACTCAATTTGTGATAGTGCATCTCCTCCATTAAAATTTGATTTGATGATAACTTTCAATCTGATGGTCCGATTAGGGCTTATGACCAGTCGATTTGATCGTTACAACATCAAGATGAGATTAAGGATCTAGTGACAAGAATCAAGATGCATATTTCTAAGGTGAAATTACCCTTTTACCCTCCATGTGAGGTTAAATACGGGTTGCAAAATGGGGTGTCAACATTGTGTAAAGTTAAAAAAAAAAGTGATTTTGTCAAGAAAGATCAGATCTGTTTTTTATGAACAAAAAATAAAAAAATAAAAAAAATAAAAACATTTTGAAAGAGGATCCACATTCATAAGATAAATTCATTATGCATGCATCACATATTAAAAACTACAACCTAACTTTCAATCCCTTCTCTCAAATTTCAAAATTTGCAATTTTGTAAAAAAGAGAACTTAGAAAAAAAAAAAAAATCAGATCTGTATTTAATGAAAACACAGATAAGTTTTGTGCTTTTAGAAAAAATCATATCTGTATTTGAGTTTAGAAAATTAGATCTGAAAAATTCAGATAAATTTTTTTTAAAAAATCAGATCATTTTTTGAATTAGAAAAAAGTCAAATCTGAAAAATTCAGATAAGTTTTTAGTTTAGAGAAATCAGATCTAAAAGTTTAAGATTAGTTTTTAATTTAGAAAATTAGGTCTAAAAGGTTCATATCAGTTTTTAGTTTAGAAAATCAGATCTAAAAGATTCAAATAAGTTTTTGAGTTTTTAAAGAAATCTTTGATAGACATTAGCAGATTTTGAAATTTAAATAAGAGAATCAGAATAAATAATCATCTAAGAACATGTTAAAGAAAAATTCAAGCAGAACATGGTAATTATATATCAAGAAGAAGAAATAATAAAACGTGCTAAACATATTCATGCATCATTAACAAAATTTAATGGAGAAGAAAAGAAAAAATAGAATACCTCTTGCATGAGCGTGCTCTTCTATTGAAAGAATATTTTAGGATTCAAAGAAATTTATTCAACTCTTTGAAGCCTAAACTACTTTACTTACAAAAAAGAAGTTCCTAAGGCAAGAGCCTCCAGAACGTTCTTAATGTAAGGGGAATTGAAAAATTAGAAAAGAAGAGCCAGAGAGAGGGAGGGGGGGGGGGGGGTCAAAAAGTGTGCTGAATTTTGAGAGGCATCCCCCTATTTATAGAGGTTGGAATGCTTCAAAAAATTAGCTGAACGATCAGATACAAATTGGAATGCGTCCTTATCTCTAAAAAATAAAAAAGGGTAAGGTTTATCTCAATCTAAGAGTCCTCAAGCTGAACCGACGATTTGGGCCAATAAGCACTTGAGAAGTGCTGATCGGCACTTTTCATGTGCCGAATGGCCCTTTTGGGTGCCGAACCCGCGTTTTAATTTTGGTCCAATTTGGACTCCTTTTTTGAGGATTTTTAAGCCGAAAAATTGCACTTAGACGCATTTTTAATCTGTATTCTAAAAATTAATCATCTTTTTTGGATATCCATGTTTTTAAAGTGATAATTATCTTGTAGATAAATACTCCAAAAAAGTCTTGATTATCCACAATTTCTTTGTGCCGGGGGCGGTTTTTTGCGCGTAGCCACATGTCTTCTGCTGGAAGTGTGACTTTGCTAAGCCCGGATTTGTTTTGGGGAGTTCAACCCAGAACTTGACATTAGGCCGTATAAGCCAATGGCTTCCGGTGTATTTTTAAGCCTACAAAATAAATAAAGCCCAAAGTCTTAGAATCATGATAATGGTTGAAATAAATAAATGATATGCTTAGCATGATAGCTTTGATTAGATGGTGAGTTAATACGTTATTATTATGTATATTAAGTGATGTCCATTGTTAGAAAATAATTAATTAAGTGTCAAATGTCCAACAATGGGATGAGTCCAATAGTCCATGTCTAGTTGCGATTCATGGTTCATGTTTAACATAATAAGGTATGTCTAGCAATGGTCCATGTCAAAATAATATATGTCCAATGGTAGTTCATTCCAAAAATATGTGTCCAAGGGTAGTTCATGTCCAAATAATATATGTGCAACAGTGGTAGATTGATTTATTAATATATATGTTCATTAATGAAGTATTAGTGAATCCATGATTATTAGATGGTGAGATAATATTAAAGTAATTTGCATCCAGCGGTAAAATGATAATGAATTACCATATGCTTAATAATGTAATTTCAAAGATGGAGAAAATATTGATTTATCTTTTATGTTTCTGACTCCAGCTGTGTAGTAGCACTTCATTCTTTATATGATTTGTGCCTCTGGCCGTTTAGCATTAATGGGCTGATAACCTTCATATTCTTCATATTTTGTAGCTCCAGCCATATAACATTTGTGGGCTTTAACATTTCAGCAACATGAGAAAATGAGTACAGTAGCATAATAACATTAGTCGAGTGGTATAATAATGATGAATAAAATATACTTAATAATATAAATTTGAAGACAAAAATATGATGACTTATCTTCATGTTTTGCAGCTCTAGCTGTATAACATTAGTGGGCTTTAACATTTCAGTAACATGAGAAAATGAGTCCAGTAGCATAATAACATTAGTCGAGTGGTATAATGATGATAAATAAAATATACTTAATAATATAAATTTGAAGACAAAAATATGATGACTTATCTTCATGTTTTGCAGCTTTAGCCGTATCACATCAGTGGACTTAACATTTCAGCAGCATGATGAAGTGAATCCTTTCATGGTGACTTCCTGTTTGAAAGGGAAAAATGGATACAATTGGAGGGAGAAAGAGCATGTTCAGCTGTGTGCATTGGTTGGTTATGTTTGTCCCCTTAATCATGCACTTAAATGATTTTCTCCATGTAATGCTCTTTTAGTTTTTAGTCAAGTATGAGTGATATTGTCTTTCATAAGAAGGGCTTTTAATTTCATAAGTTTGTGCCTTTTATAAGAATAGCTTTAAGTATTAGAAATGTATGTCTTCAATGAGAATGACTTTAATATGAAGTCTTTGTGCCTTTTAAGAGAAAGGCCTTAGTATTGATGTTCATATGCCTTCCATGAGAAAGGGCTTTTGTAATGTGTTCTTGGAAGAGTGTTTGATATGTTTTAAGATGTGTGGAGATGGTAAGAAGTATATATATATATATATATATATATATATGTATGTATGTATGTATGTATGTATGTATGTATATTTTGTGATATATGGTGTTTAAAGATATATGAGAAGTATGTATGGGTATCTTATGAGGAATGTATTTGTAAAATATATGGAAATGTGAGATAGATAATATGAAGGTTGAATATAGTAAATACATGGGATTATAGTTGCTGCTGGACTGGTTTTTCTTGTGTTATGTCATAGGTCATGTTGCTTTCCAAGAGGGGAGATTTTGTATGAGAAATAAAGAATGAGATGGAGATGTGTTTTTGGGCAGCAAAATGATGAAATTTCAGAATATTAAAGTGGGGGAGGGATGGATAGTAATGGATGATGGTGTGTTGTAAAATGTGTGTTGTGTTGTTATCTATGAAGAGAGATTTTGTAAGAGAGATGAAGAGAGATATGGAGATCTTTAGAGATATGGCAGCAAGATGAAGGGAGTTTCAAAATATTGAAGATGAGAGAGGGATCACCCCCTTTAGTGTGTAGCTTGGTCCTCTTTACATAGAGCCAAGTATGTAACTAGATCACAACTAGTTGAAGGGAAATTCAACAAATAAGGAAAAGTCATTGACAAAGTAAGTGGTTTCATTAGTTTGATTTTTTTTTTTAGCCAAAAGAAAAAAGTTAGAGACTTAATGATGTTGTTATAGTTGTTTACAGCTGTGAAATGATGTTATCTGAATGAAATCTTTTACTTGGAGGAAAATATTTGGCATTAAATTCATGGTTTGGCTAAAAACGGCAAGATAATCTCTATGAGATCTTTCTATTTCTGGTACCACAGCTGGAGCCACTGTAGATTGTGCCGGAGCTATGGCAGCTTCTGCAGAAGTTGTTTCTGCAGAAGCTGTTTCTGTTTCTGCTGGAGCTGCTGTTGGTATTTTTGGCTAAGTTTCCTCTTTTGGAAAATTATGTGTTTAGATCATATATAATTTTGGTAAGTAATAGACTAGTTGGTTGATATTTGATGAAGTTTTAGAGATGTAATTATGGTCTTTTTGCATTTTAACCAAATCTTGGAGAGTAAGGAGAGCATTTTAATGTTAGATATGAGATATTAATATATATTTAGCCATGTGCTTGGAATTGATTTAGATGATAATAATATAATTTATATGAAATACTATAATTACATTTTTAAACTTATATTATATGATGAACATTAATTTTTATGTAAAGAGCATGGGGAGTTTTATCATTTTAAATGTTACGTGATATGAAAGGCTTACCAAATGTTACCTATTGCACACTGACCTGTAAGAGTTCAGGGAATTGGGGAAGACATGCCAAGCAACATGCTTTCCTTTATCAACTTTGAACCACTAGAGCTTTACTGAACATACTTCTTGGCCCTCTAAACCACGACTCCCAAAATTCCCCCGATGAGACTCATGAGCTTAGATCATAGCCAAAAAATGAGATGATGTGCTATAAGCTTGAACCATGGGTTTTGACGCTTTTTTGTGTAAATATGGGCTCTTTTGGGCTTTAGAAGAGATTTTCCCAAAATCCATGATAGTGTTGACATGGTGCAGGTCGCCAATGAAATGAAGCCATGTCGCATGAAAAATTTGTCCTCAACATTTGTTATTTGATTATCCACTTTATTCCCATGCAAGCAAGTCTATTTTTAACACTAACTAACAACCAAGCACAAAATTATTTAATTAATTTTAATTGTATAACCAATCAAAATTAATTTAAATTAATCATGCTTGGTTTGTTCCACCCAAACAAAATGCATGCAGACCGTGCAAACTTGATCATATGAAATCTTTCAATTCAATGGTCCGATTTGGAAATCGGACATACTATCACGACCGTTAGAATCTCAAGATCATTTTTATGATATGCAATGAATGAATTAATGCATGTAATGCTACTCTAAATTTTGGGTATATGAATGGTCATTCTAACCATATTCCTTGATTAAATTATGGGTGCAAAATCGAGTGTCTTCGAAGAGTTAACCTACTCTGATACCAATTATTAGTTTTAGACCCCTAACAAAACACAATATTTAACAAATTTTAAATTCAAGTTGATTATTAGATCAGTTATGGAGGATTTAAGTTAAACACATAATCATAAATATCATGCAAGTGTGGAAATATAAAAGAGACAAGATATGATAACCCTAGAAACGTAATGAAACAAATCATTCCAAAGGAGAACCTGGGGAGACTTGACCTTATCGATCCCATGGTGAATAGTTTCACTATAAGATAGATGTTTACAATCAGAATAACCCTATTTGTAGTAAATCTAACTACAGTTACCGAACTAAGCTTTGAATCCCACATATGTCTCTGATAGTGAACTACTACAACGTGAACCTCCAGCCTATGTAGTTCAATGTTCCATTGAAGATTTGAATCCAGTACACTTGATAGCTGGAAGATAACAACTTGAATCCACCAATTTAATGAGTATGTGAGTGATCACCAGTAGAGACTTTGAAAGAGCAATTGGCACAAACCTTTAGATCTCAAATTGAGTTGCTGAAAGTCCTCAAAAACATGCCCTAGAGTTTTCCTTAAATACTTAGTGAAGTAGGTTTGAAACCCTAGACAACTGATGGGTTGATGGGCTGAAGAACTGATTCTAATATACGACTTTCGATCAATCGAACTTAAGTTTTGATCGGTCAAAACTGTTAAAAATGTAAATCCTTGAATTAGCTTCTTTCTTGTTCTTAGACGCTGAATACCAGTATCTTGAGTATTGTTTAATCATTACTATAGACTCTATGAGCTATATATAGACAAGTTTGTGTTCATGTGTTTGCCAATAAAATTATACAAATATAGAACCTAACATGTTTTACAATCTAACATAGTGTTTATGTATTTAATTACACATAAGTTATTTGATAATTATTAGCCTATTCACATAGGCTAGCATGTTCATAAGCTTTTTATCTTTAAGTGAGTTATTATTATTTCAAAATTGGAATTTGGCTAAAAATAAATTATTGATTGTTGTAACATGCACCTTAAATTAATCAAAATACAATTAAGGGAGGCAAGAGATGATCGAAACCCATTAATTCGTCTTAACCCATCCACAGGGATGGAGCAATTCTTGGGTGGCCCCTTAATATATATATATATATATATATATATTTAAATAGTATATATTGGTGCTAATGGGGTAAAATAAAGTTAAAACCACTGGAGTTTGGGCTAATGTCAACTAGGTTCAAGATTTTTCAAAACTGATCAACTTGGTCCCTAAATTGGAAAACCCAACTTGGACCCCCCCCCCCCCTTTTTTTTTTGAAAATACTAAATATTTTTAACATACACATATAGAGAGAGGGGAGAAGGTCTTAAAGAAACTGACAGTGGTATATATCCAAAAGGGCCTACCCAACTTGGACCCTAAACCATTACTTATTTTTCTCTTCACTCTCACAGTGATTAGGGATCAACTTTGTCAGTTTTGACATTTTTGGACCTAGTTGGCATTTGCCTAAACCTTAGGGTTGTTAATTGTATTTTATCCTTTTAGCAATTTGGTTCAATAAAATTACAATTTCCCTCGTAACAATATCATTGATCATTTGAAGGCCATAAATTTTTTTTATAAAAACCTAAAATCTAAAACAAAATTAACAAACCCAAAAAATTAGCCCAACAACAAGAATTTCAATAGCAAAGGTAAAAAAAATTAAGCCCAATCAACTAATTTTACCCAAAATAAACAACCCTGCTCTTTAAAAAACTTTAAACGAAATAATTTTGCCATTACTTAGCAATAGACGCACGCATCAAAGACATAAGTCAAGTTCTTTTATTTATTTATTTATTTTTTATAAATGATTGCATCATAATTTCTTAAGAAATGATTTTGTGTTTTTGTCTTTGTTGATTGTTTAATAATACTAAATAGATTCTTATTTGGAATTTCATAATGATTATTATTATTTGTTTGTACATCCTCCCCTGACTCCACCAAGTCCAACCTTGCCCATCCATTATAAGGAAGTCACACTCAAACCTCTTGATAATGGGACTGAACGAATTACATTACATATAGGTTCTCGAAGGAAACACCTATAATGTAGATACCTCATACCCGAGTCATACACCTATTGAATATTTAGGACATAGCTTGTGTCCAGTGTCCAGCTGCTTATACCTGGATCATAAACCTATTGAATATTTAGGACACGACTTGTGTCCAGTGTCCAATTGCACTGGACACTAGACACAAGCTCTTCCCAAATATTAATACCTCCCATGACCACATGAAGTAACACTTAGGAGATACTAACCGTCAAAACCGTATTAGAAAAAATATATTTTTTCCCATTCTTCTAGAAGCACTATATTTTGGCCATAATTGTAATGCCGCAAAAGTTGTGGATCCATCATATTTTTTTTTTTCACTGTTTACATCCAGTCACATCTTGGTTAATTGTGACAAAAGTTATGGCACAAAAATAGCGTCTAAAAAAAATCCCGCTTGTCATTTTTCACATGACCAGAAACGTACTGGCTCTTATAATTAAGCAATGGTTATTATACACACTGTACACATACGCGCATATATTTCAGTTACAAACTCGATATTTGTTAAAAACAAGCCCGTGTGTAAGAGTTATTTCCCTTTATAATTTCGAGTTCTGAATGTTTAACGGGTCGCGTTGAGTTTTGCCAGGTCTAGTTCTCCCTTAAACATTTGACTGTGATTTCATTTTAGCCACATGAAACAACTGTTTACTTAACCGTTATACAACGGCCTCAACCACGTCCCTTCCCTTCGCGTGAACAACACTCGCTGTCTCCACCAATACCAAAAGGTTCGAAGAATGTCACAAATAGAATGAATGATTTCTCAGCAAAATCAATGGACCCATTTTAACATGCACAACCCAACTTCTACTATAAGTATTTTATTCACAAAACAGGTTTAGTTTTCCTTTTTACCTGTTTCTTATATCGAAAATCTGTCAATGCTATATATATTTTGCTAATTCATCAGTATCTATCAATGTATAAACTTTCACGGATCTCTTTTTAGTTTCACTCGGTTTCTGTCATGTAGATTCATAGAATGAGAAAAACGAGCTGACCCAGAATGTGAAAGCCAATTATAATGCGTTTTATCTTGTCTGTTATTCCTCATAGCTTTTGTTGACTCCAAACTCTTCTTGGATCAGTTTCCAAAATTGGAATAGTTTATAGAGTTCAAATTTCACTTTTCTTTGATTTTTAAAGATAGTTATTTGCGTAGTTTTTACCTGGGGAAACCCGTATCTGTTGTTTGTAGCTATAAAAGTCATAAACTTGGATGGTAGTCTGGCCTATAAACACTGAGATGCACTTATTTCCATATAAATTTTTTGAAGTTTTGTCATTGTTTTGAGTCTAAATTTTGAGGGTGCGGGATTTGTTATTAGTACCTAGGGAATCGAGTTTTGAAATTTTTTTTGAGGATAAGCTTTCTTAGGAAGGTGAATTCCCAGGAGTTATTTTCTCTAAAGATTCAGAGTTGTTCTAGGGTGTGGGATTAGAGGTGATAGCTTAGAAAATGGCTCGTGGTATAAGAAAGAAGCTGCATTTAGGCAGCTTACTTCCCTTCAGATGTGGAACAAAATCATTTCAACCGGAACACTCACTGATTGGAGGACCCGGCTTCTCAAGGGTGGTATTTTGCAACAAAACCGAAAGTCAAAGGGTCCTAACTTATGGCAACAATTATGTCACAAGTACAAAATATACACTTGCAACGTTCTTCCCCAAATCAATTTTTGAGCAGTTCAGGCGGGCTGCCAACTTCTTTTTCCTTATTACCGCAATTTTGAGTTTCACGCCGCTGTCTCCTTCTTCACCATTAAGTAGTGTTCTTCCTCTTGCTCTGGTGATTTTAGCTGCAATGATTAAAGAGGCTATAGAAGATTTGAGGCGGAAAAGGCAGGTTAGTTTGTAATTATATACATTGCTTTGGTCTAACCTTCTTGCTTTTAAGTTTCATATTTTCCCTAACTTACAGAATAAGTTATATCTTTTAATGAACAAATGTGAAGGGAGCTATGTAATCCTATCTCAAATTTCACACCAAAACAATTAAATATATTTTAGAATATGTTGAGTAAACAGGAAATATGATATCATCTACATAGTTAACTATAGCAAATAGAGGCATTGTTGGAATATGTTTTCTTTGCCCTTCCCCTATCGCATATACTTCATAGAAGAAGCTCCAACTTAGTTGTCACTATAGTAATGGTTCAGTTGTTTTGATGGTTTAGTGGAAAATTGGAGCCCGGGGAGGTTCAATTAGCTTGTCTGTGTTCAGATGCAGAGACTTGATCTGTCATAGAGAAATGCATTTAATTCCTTTTTTAAAAATAAATTTACTACCAGTATCTTCAATAGAGAAACTTTGATTCTTTAGAGTTGGCCAGTTCAAATATGTAAGTACTTGGTTTCATTTTTGGATTCTCATATTTTTAACAAGGTGGACTTTCAAAGTGAGAATAGCTCACGTTTTACTAGATGTTATTCTCCCCACCCTTGGCGTGATTCCTGTTTTTACAGTAAGCTATCAGAAACAATTGGAGAGAGTGCAGCATAAATATTCACGTGCACACATATCTTGCTAGGTGTTAAAAACTTAAAATCTTCATCTATACTAAAGGATTTAAAGTTGATACAATACATACGTGTTTATCTCGTTCACCTTTCTTAATCCTATTACTCATAATGTTTATTTTAGTGATCTCTGTATCCTAGGTCCATAATCTAGTCTGTGTTGTTATCAGGATATTGAGGTGAACAACAGAAAGGTAAAAGTGCATCGTGGTGAAGGGGTATTCGATAATGCTAAATGGATGAATTTGGAAGTTGGAGATATAGTGAGGGTGGAAAAGGATGGATATTTTCCTGCTGATCTCATCCTACTTTCTTCAAGTTATGAGGAAGCAATTTGCTATGTTGAGACCATGAACCTAGATGGGGAAACCAATTTAAAACTAAAACAAGCAGTGGATGCAACTTCAAAGCTGCACGAAGACTCAGGCTTTCAAAATTTCAAGGCTGTAATAAAAAGTGAAGACCCAAATGCAAATTTGTACTCTTTTATAGGCAGTTTGCAGCTTGAAGAACAACAGTACCCACTTACACCTCAGCAGCTTCTGCTTAGGGAGTCAAAACTAAAAAACACGGATTTTATTTATGGGGTGGTAATATTTACAGGACATGATACAAAGGTTATGCAAAATTCAACAGCTCCTCCTTCCAAGAGAAGCAAAATTGAGAGAAGAATGGATAAGCTTGTTTACTTCTTGTTTTTTATCCTTGTGTTGATGTCTTTTATTGGGTCAATTTTCTTTGGAATTTCAACTAGGGAGGACTTGGAAAATGGAACAATGA
The DNA here is from genome assembly GCA_023736055.1 of Quercus glauca. Taxonomy (NCBI): domain Eukaryota; kingdom Viridiplantae; phylum Streptophyta; class Magnoliopsida; order Fagales; family Fagaceae; genus Quercus; species Quercus glauca. Next base: position 25,372,881 of record CM043324.1, on the reverse strand, counting down.
AAAGATGGTACCTTAGACCAGATGACACTGCAATATACTACGATCCAAAAAGAGCACCAGTGGCAGCAATTTTGATCTTTCTGACTGGCCTTATGTTGTATAGTTATTTGATTCCCATTTCCTTGTATATTTCACTAGAAATAGCTAAAGTTATTCAAAGTACTTTCATCAATCAAGATCTGCACATGTATTATGAAGAAGCCGACAAGCCAGCAAAAGCCCGTACCTCAAATTTGAATGAAGAACTGGGTCAAGTTGACACTATACTTTCTGATAAGACAGGAACTTTGACTTGCAACTCGATGGAGTTTATTAAGTGTTCAATGGCAGGGACTGCTTATGGGCGTGGAGTGACAGTAGTTGAGAGAGCTCTGTCTAGGAGAGAAGAGTTGCCTTCAGCTATAGAGGTGACACATGGAGAGGGCCAGGTTGAGTATTCCACCAAAGCAGCCATTAAAGGGTTTAACTTTTTCGATGAAAGGATCACACATGGTAATTGGGTTAATGAACCTCATGCAGATGTAATCCAGAAATTTCTACTGTTACTGGCCATTTGCCATACTGCAGTACCTGAAGTTGATGAAGAAACGGGAAGAATTTCTTATGAAGCTGAATCACCAGATGAGGCAGCTTTTGTGATTGCAGCCAGAGAACTGGGATTTGAATTTTACGAGAGGACTCAAACAAGCATCTTAATACATGAATTAGATCTCATTTCTGGCAGGAAAGTTCAAAGGTTAGTGTCTTGCACTTAGACCCTCTTTGCTTTTACTTTTTCTGCTGTAAAAAATCCTGTACTTTGCTACAGAAAACATTTCAGTTAACTCATACCATGGTGAAATTTTTTGTGCTCTTCTTCTCAAGGTAATATGTAACTTTTGAGAGATATATGGCTTAAGTGACATATTTTCATTTTTCAGATCTTATAAACTTTTGAATATCTTGGAGTTTAGTAACTCAAGAAAACGGATGTCTGTGATTGTAAGAAACATGGAGGGAAAGCTGCTACTACTTTGCAAAGGTGCTGACAGGTTTGTAAAAAGAAACATCACTTGAAAAATCTTTAGATTACTTCAGTAAGTAATAATTTCCTACAAACTCCAAGATAGCATGTTAATCCTGCACTAGTTTGCAAGAGGTTGGTCAACACAGTGCTTCTTGTATGCATGTTGTGCCATTCTAACTTGCAGAATGTCTTTTTATCTTTTTGATAATGGCATAGATGGTTCACTATAATCAACCCACCCACCACCCTCCCCTCCTCCCCACCCCTTTTCCCTTTCAAAACAAAAAGAATTCAAAGACTGACATGCATTTCCCGATATACACAGTTGAGTACTATAATTCCTGCTCTTAAATAATCTGAACATTGTGTGAGGTTGATTTCCTTTTTCACTTGTTTCCCCGTATACAAATTTATTTGAACTCTAATTATTAATATTATTTTTAATTTATTCCTGAGCAGTGTCATATTTGCAAGACTTACGAAGAATGGAAGGGAGTTTGAAGAGCAGACTCGGGAGCATGTTAATGAGTATGCCAACGCTGGTTTGAGGACCTTGCTGTTTGCATATCGTGAACTGGATGAGGAAGAATATAATAAGTTTAATGAAGAATTCACTGAGGCCAAGAACTCTGTGAGTGCAGATCGTGACGAAATGATGGAGGAAGTGGCAGAAAAGATTGAGAATGATTTGATTCTTCTTGGTGCTACTGCAGTAGAAGACAAGCTTCAGAATGGGGTAAGTTTAATGCAGCAAAGCAAAGAGACTTTTAAAACTGATCAAAATGAAATTACAAAATTTATGGCATTTTTTAGGAAATTCTTTGTGATGTAATTATGGAAAATCTTGAAACTAAGGCTTAGTTGGGTTTGCTTGAGGTGGACCATTTTCCCCCCTCCAAAAGTTACCAAATTCATTCTTTAACATATAATTGTGTCAAATACTTATCAATATTTCTAATCTGAACAAAATTAGTCTGAATGACATGTTCAAAGGATTGTGAAATTAGATCTAATATACATTTCTTTGTGCTGGATAGGTTCCTGAATGTATTGACAAGCTTGCACAGGCAGGAATCAAAATATGGGTTTTGACTGGAGATAAATTGGAGACAGCAATCAATATTGGGTATGATTAGTGGATGGCTCCAGGAATCATTAGATATTGACTCCAATAAACAAAGATTTCTGACTTTAATTAATTGTTATTCATCTTTTATCTTTCAGCTTTGCCTGTTGTTTGCTTAGACAAGGAATGGAGCAAATAGTAATCAGCTCAGAGACCCCAATAATTAAAGAACTGGAGAAAGTAGGGGACAATTCTGCTGTAGCAGTGGTAAACCCTAATTTTTTTTGGTGTTATGTCTTTTTATTTTTTACTTTTACGTGTTAATTAGAGGTAAGTGATTTTCATTTTCAACTACAAGAATAGTCACAACCTACAGATTAGTTTTGAGGAGGATGTGGTAAACTCTGCTTTTCTAGGTGTGGCGCTTGTTTCTAAGAATACCTGTTTCTTATGAGTGGTTCTTATTGTATAAATTCTCCAGAAACATAATGTTTTCAGATGCTAAGCATGTACAGAAATTATAAAACAAAGGTAGGTCCAACGACTTGACAACATTTCAGTGCTAGTTTTTGATTGATATCCTTTTGAATTCTAATAAAACAACGAAGAAACACAATGAAACTTGGAATATTATGACAATTTGAAATTTGAGTGGTTATTGTAAGATCTAAGTTCCTTTTCTTACCAAGTCTGAAGAATCAAATAGCTTACTTAATGTCCTAGCACTGTAAAAAAGAAAAAGAAAGAAAAGAAAAAGAGGATACTCATAATCTTTTTTGATGCTCTATATACATGTTCATCAGCCAATTCAGTTGAATTTTATAGTATGTACTCATATTGTCGGACTGCTTACCAATTTTAACCACATGGTCTATTTAAAACATTTTCTAAATTTTGCAATCAATGAACCGAAGCTCCTATAGCCACTCCTTTATATCTTTCCACTCATGTTCAAACTTGTCTTCTAGTTGATGAGAGAGATTGTGCCGAGCTGAATTAATTGTGTGGTAGAGACACCAACAACTTTTCCATTTGCAACATATGTAACTGGGACACCCCTTAATTGGTACTAATATGAAATTGATACAGAATGTTTAAAAACAGCTGCTGTGATGCATAATATGCAATGCCAATTGTGTAATGCTGAAAATGGAGTATTACACAACCAATGATAAAAAAGGATTCTACCTAAATAGTTGAACTTTTTCTTTTTCCTGATAAGTCGTTATAGTTTACAGCCATAGAAAATTAATGTTCATTTGTAAGTGAATTTAATACACTTGTAATTTGTGAGCTTGATGAGATCTTTCTTATTTTAGGCATTTAAGGCAAATGTCCTCCAACAGATTAGAGAGGCAAAAGAATCACTTACCACATTAAGCAAAAGCTCAGAGGCATTGGCTTTGATCATTGATGGGAAGTCACTCACTTGTGCTTTGGAGGATGATGCCAAGGGCCTGTTTTTAGAGCTTGCACTTGGCTGTGCATCAGTTATTTGCTGTCGTTGTTCTCCCAAACAAAAAGCCCTTGTAAGTTTTTTCTTCTTTTTCTATTCAGGTGTGTGTGAATCAATGTGTTTTACTTCTTTTTAACTTTTTATGTTTAGCACAAAGCTTTATATCTAATCCTGAGTCATAATTTCATTCCCATAATATCCTTAGGGTAGTCATAGGCTGCCAAACATGCTTAATTTTTTGTAGTTCCCTATTTTAATTAATTGAAGTTTATAATATGCAAAATCTTCCAAACGTTTTAGGTTAATAGCAATTCGAGAAAATTTAGGCTGAAAATAGGTGTTACTTGATAACGCAGGTTACAAGATTGGTCAAAATTAAAACAGGCAGGACAACTCTAGCAATTGGTGATGGAGCAAATGATGTTGGAATGCTACAAGAAGCAGATATAGGAATTGGCATTAGTGGTGTTGAGGGAATGCAGGTATTTTTTGAAAGGATTGCTCAAAGATTATATTCTGCATCTATTTTAAATTCCATCTGGAAATTTATTTCAATTTGCATTTTTAGTTGTCCATTTTGACAAATATCTGTTTCCAACTTGCAGGCAGTTATGTCAAGTGACATTGCAATTGCCCAGTTCCGATATTTGCAGCGCTTGCTTCTTGTGCATGGACATTGGTGTTACAGAAGGATCTCAACAATGGTAACATATCACCCTGGAAATGTCAGAGATCAATATGAATTTCACACCCTATTTTAAATTAAAAACGTAAATAAATGCCAAAAATATTGAAGATTTTGTTCTCAAGCAATTTTTGTTGGAAATTATTTAAAATTTGCAGATGCCTTGAGTCAGAACTAAGAGTCTTTTTCCTGTTTATTCATTATAGGTAATGAGGAGTGAATGTCGAGAATCTTGATAATGATCATTATTAATTGTTAATGGTGAACTCTAACACCAACATCAATCCAAAAAAGTTTATATCAAATTATGTTTATAAACTTTGAATCTTACTACCGCGCACCCGTGGTGCGGTGGTCACTCTACAAGTATAAGTGCTTGTGGGGTGTGGGGGGCAAGGCCGGGGTTCAAGTCTCTAAGAGGGAGCTTCACACACTTATACACTTAGATTATGCTAGAGTAGAAATTCCATCTTGTAAAAAAAAAAAAAAAAAAAAAAAACTTTGAATCTTAAGAGGCCCGCAAATTTGAATTTTTACTCATCATATATATATATATATATATATAAACATATTCTGTTTCTTACTCTATATTGCTCCTAAAAACTACTGTTTTTTCTTTTCTTTTCTTTTTTTCTTTCCATACCACATAGAGCCATGACAAAGATTGTTAATTCAATGTTACTCATGTTAGACTTATGGTTAAATGATTAAATTCATAATTTTCTAACAGCTTAAACTTTTGGGACAATCGGTAATTTAACATAATATCAGAGCAGGAGATCCCGAATTCAATTCCTAGCTTTACTCTACCTCCCATTTAAAATGTTAAATTTCCATTTGTTGGGTGATTAAATTCACCATTTCACCATTTCCTAACAGCTTAAGCTTTTGGGACAATTGGTAATTTAACAACTCACACAAAAGTAGATTCCACAAACAAACACATACTCAAACACAAGAATGGGCAAACAAAAAAAGAAGTTTTCTATACCATAGATAGCCATGACAAAAATTGTTAATTTAATGTTACTCACACATAAGTTAGATTCCACACACACACACACAAGAATGTGTAAACAGGAATAAAAGAAAAATAGGTTAAGCATGGATTTATTGAAAAGCATGTGAATTTCTACCTCCTTTGTCACTTGTTTTTCTTTTTCTTTTTCTTTTGTGTTTCTGATGTTCTTTGGTGCAACAGCATAATAATAAATCAATGAGCCTTGAGGCAATATTTAATAAAGACAAACTTGGCAGCTTGACTGGCAATGTTTTGAAGCCAAGGATTATATATAATGACATAATCCTTTGCTGCTAGACAGATATGCTACTTCTTTTACAAGAACATTGCCTTTGGCTTCACTCTCTTCTTCTTTGAGGCGTATGCATCATTCTCAGGCCAAGCTCCCTACAATGATTGGTATTTGTCACTCTATAATGTCTTCTTCACGTCACTTCCTGTGATAGCCTTAGGAGTGCTTGAGCAGGATGTCTCCGCAGATCTTTGTCTCAAGGTAAATCTTGAGTAGGGATGCTTTATCTTTTGTCATTACAAATTTATAGAAAGTTTATTCGTTCCTTTTACCAAGCCACAATAATGGAAGTTTCAGCATTCAAATCCTAATAGTAAATGACATTGGGCTAACTTCTCAATTCTAATCTTTGCAGTTCCCTATGTTGTACCAAGAAGGTGTACAAAACCTCCTATTTAGCTGGTTTCGATTCCTTTGTTGGGCGTTCAATGGCGTATTGAGTGCTACTTTGATCTTCTTCTTTTGCTCCCATGCAATAAAGCAGCCTGCCTTCCGTAAAGGTGGTGAAGTTGCAGGATTGGATGTCCTTGGAACATTCATGTACACTTGCATTGTATGGGTCGTAAATTGTCAAATTGCACTATCCGTCAACTATTATACTCTTAAAAATCATATCTTCATCTGGGGTAGCATTATAGTGTGGTACATATTCCTCTTGGCATATGGAGCAATGAACCCCAACATATCAACAACAGCCTATAAGGTCTTCATTGAAGCCTGTGCACCAGCCCCTTCTTATTGGCTTCTCACACTGTTTGTGGTAATTACTTGTCTAATCCCATATTTCACTCACACATCCATCCAACTGTGGTTTTTCCCCATGTATCATCAGATGATACAGTGGGTAAGTAAAGATGGCCAATTAGATGACCCTCAATACAGTCAGATGGTAAGACAAAGATCTTTAAGGCCCGCGACAGTGGGATATACAGCCCATTTGAGGGCAACATCCAAACGCTGTCAAGAGACGCAAGAAGTCCGTTGATAGTAGTAGTTTTTTTGAAGGATCTTAGCAGAAATAGTGTAGTTTTCTTTTAGAGACAAGTTTGCATTACATATCACAATACAGAAAAACTATTTGATTCAAATTGGATTTTCTTTTCCACGTGAAAGAATAATGGTATTTTTGCATCTTAAAGTACTTACACTATCAGACATCTAATGTTGAAATCTTAGTTAGGCTTTTTACCAAAGCTGTTACGTATGGACTTGGTTCTCTTTCTCTTCCTCCCAATCCTTTAATATTGAAATAAATGCATCGACCTCCATTCTTTGAGTTAGAACTTGTAAGAATTAAGGTAGTATGTTATTTAATAAATACAAATTGTATGTTAATTGAAGTAAATTTTAAATTTATACTCTTAGATGTTTTTGTATTATTCAAATGTACAAATTAAAACCGTATGGATCAAAATCTGAAAAAGAACCAACTGCAAAAGCTAGAATTTTTACTAGTACTTGGCAAGAAGGATAGAAAACAAAAAAATTTCTACAAGAAATTTTGTTAAAAAAAAAAAAAAAAAAAAAATCCAAAACCACTATATCAGCAAGAACCTTTCTCCTAAAAGGCACAAATATTTCATTTTAAAACTCTTCTCATGGAAGGCATACATTTCTAATACTAAAAGCCATTTTTATGGAATGCGTAAACTTATCATACAAAAAACCCTTCTCTTATAGAAGGCACAAATATCTCATACCAAAATACTCATGGAAGGCAATACCACTCATATCTCACAAAGAATTAAAAGAGCATTGTGAATTTAAGTGTATAAACTTAACCAGTTTCTGCATACGGCTAGATATACTCTCTCTCTCTCTCTCTCTCTCTCTCTCTCTCTCGTTGCACCCATTTTTCCCCTTAAACCTTGAAGTCATTATTAAAGGACTCATCATAACATACTCCACCTCTAGACTCATTTTATCATGTTGCTAGAATGTTATTAGCCGATTGATGCTATACAGCTAGAGTCATAAACATACAAGATAAGCCTTTATATCTCTGTCTCTGAAATTACGTTATTGAGTATGTATTGACATACAACATACAAATTGCTTTAATATTATATTACTATTTAATAAACATAATCTCACTAATGAACATATACATTAATTAATTGATCCCTCATTGCTGGACATATATTATTTAAACATAAATCACAGCTGGATATAAACTATTTGACATATATTATTTGGATACAAACCACTGCTAGACATATATTATTTAAACATAAACCACATATGTACGTAAATTATTTGACAAATATTATTTGGACATAAACCACTGCTGGACATATATTATTTGGATATAAACAGTTGCTGGAAATATCTTATTAAATTGAACATGAATTATACCACAACTAGACATGGACTATTTTGAACCCATCTCATTAGTTGGACATATCTTATTATATTGAACATGAACTATGCCACAATGGACATAAACTATTTCAGACCATCCCATTGTTGTGCAAATAATAATTTATTAATTATTATCTAATATTGGATATCACTCAACATTCATTATTATGATCTTCAACTCTCCACTTAATCAAAGCTATTATACTAAACATATTATCTATTTATTTCAACCATCATCATGATTCTTAGATTTTGAACTTTATTTATTTTGTAGGCTTAAAAATGCATTAGAAGTCACTGGTATTTTTGGGCCCAATGTCAAGTTCTAGGCTCAATTCCCTAAAACAAACTCAGGTCTAGTAAGGTCACCCCTCTAGCGGATGACACGTGGCTATGTGTAAAAACAGCTCTTAACATGAAGAACATGTTCTTCAAAAACAATAATAAAAAGAAAAAAAAATTTTTAATTTAATTTTTTTAAATCCAAACTTTAGAAGTTTGTTTTTATTGTTTTTTATGTGTTTTTTTTTATAAATAAATTGCTGATGTGGCATTTTTAAATGTGAAATAAATTTATTATTATTATTTTATTAGCCATGTTAGTGTCTAAAATATCAACAGTGCACTTTGTTTGCTATATAAGCAATTTCCATCATTAAGATGACGGCAGAGACTAATTAAATGGTAACAATTTTCAATTTTCAAGGACCAATATAGACACTCCAAAAAAGTAGGGATGAAAATGAGAATTGACCCAAATGAAAAAGTGATATTAATAGTGGACTTAGATGAAAACTAATAAGAGGTTAGCCACATCAACATTTTGTAAAAATGTTGTAAAATAGTTTGTGACTGTAGCATTACTCAAATGTAGAGGAATAATGCTAGAGATACAAACTATTTTACAAAATTTTTTACAAACTGCTGATGTGGTGAGTGATTATTGGTAAATGAAAAAGTGATATTAATAGTGGACTTAGATGAAAACTAATAAGAGGTTAGCCACATCAACATTTTGTAAAAATGTTGTAAAATAGTTTGTGACTGTAGCATTACTCAAATGTAGAGGAATAATGCTAGAGATACAAACTATTTTACAAAATTTTTTACAAACTGCTGATGTGGTGAGTGATTATTGGTAAATGAAAAAGTGATATTAATAGTGGACTTAGATGAAAACTAATAAGAGGTTAGCCACATCAACATTTTGTAAAAATGTTGTAAAATAGTTTGTGACTGTAGCATTACTCAAATGTAGAGGAATAATGCTAGAGATACAAACTATTTTACAAAATTTTTTACAAACTGCTGATGTGGTGAGTGATTATTGGTAAATGAAAAAGTGATATTAATAGTGGACTTAGATGAAAACTAATAAGAGGTTAGCCACATCAACATTTTGTAAAAATGTTGTAAAATAGTTTGTGACTGTAGCATTACTCAAATGTAGAGGAATAATGCTAGAGATACAAACTATTTTACAAAATTTTTTACAAACTGCTGATGTGGTGAGTGATTATTGGTAAATGAAAAAGTGATATTAATAGTGGACTTAGATGAAAACTAATAAGAGGTTAGCCACATCAACATTTTGTAAAAATGTTGTAAAATAGTTTGTGACTGTAGCATTACTCAAATGTAAAGAACAAAAGTATATTTTTGCCTTATTAATTTGAGATTCAAACACACGCTTGACTTTTATTTTTTCGTTATTTATTTGACTTGACCGATAGAGTTGAAAAAGATAATGATAAATAAGTAATGCTCTAGGCACAAACTATTTTACAATATTTTTACAAATGTCATAAATTCTTAATAGTTCTCATCTGGGTCTACCACTAATATCACATTTTTACTTACCAATAATCACCCACCACATCAATAATTTGTAAGAAAAAATGTAAAATAATTTGTAATTTTAGCATTTTTCATAATAAAAATTTTCCTTGGGTGTTTAATTTCTATTGCGTTCGCATGAGTAGAAAAATTGGAAAATAACAACAAATTTCAAACAATTTCGTTAGTTAGCACCGTTTTCAAACTATTTAAGAAACTAACATCTCAAGCTCAATGGACTCGATTTTGATGTAGTAAATCAAGTTTTAGGAACTTGATTTCCATGACTGGAACTCGAGTTCCATCAACCCAAATCGAAAAACCACGAAGAAGTTCCACAAACCCAGATCAAACCCAAAAGCAATGGTGAAGGTTGGAGGAGGCAGCGGCAGCGAAGCTCCAGGTAAAGCAACCCACGGTTTGGACTGAACCTAGGTGAGCAACCCCACGATTCGGACTGAACCCAGGCAACGACCTCTGCTCTTTGAACCCGGACAGTGGGTTTTATGCATTTTTCTGAATCTTTGATTTGGTCCTTAAAGAAAGAAAAATGACGGAAGAAGAACTCGTAGAACGCAGAAAAATGAAGGAAGAAGAAGGATTCATAGAACGCAGAAATCGTCTCTCTTAGGCTCAAGTTCTCAAAGAAATCGAGTCTATTAGGGTCGAGTTCTAAGAGAAAAATCGAGTTCCTTAGACTCAAGATGTTAGTTTCTTAAATAGTTTAGAAACATTGCTAACTAACGTAATTGTTTGAGAATTGGTGTTATTTTCCAATTTTTCCCTTGCATGAGCTGTATTGACGTTTGGCATTAAGCTTGCCTTCACCGTCAAAAATTGAGTATTTTGAACATACACTCCAACCTAAGGGGAGTGTTAAGGAAAGCCAAATACTTATGGAAAGTCCATTAACGGTAACATCTCCATCATCTTCGCATGACAAGCTACACCAAACGCACAAGTAGGGTAACTATTATATTCATCAAACGACAAGTAACTATTATATTCATCAATGTAAATAAAACATCTTAAGTGTAACACAAAAAAAAAGTTTGGATTTAGCACTAAAAGATTACTTGAATTCAACATGAATTTGGAATAAAATTTTCAACCAATCCCCTCAACCGAGTACGTAAAAGATTGTCCCTCAAGAAAAAAAAAAAAGAGTACGTAAAAGACACTCATTAAGAATGAATAAATATTCAATTATAAGAGTAATTAACACTTTTCAAATAAAAAAATATTTGTCGATAATTTATGGGTTGCACACGTATATTCATTGTGGTTGTATGTACACGTGTTTTATTTATCTTTATATATTAATTATGCATAAATTGATTTTATTTTTTGAAAAATATATAAAAACATCATTTAATTTAAACTATTGATGTGGCAAATTCTTATTAGTCTTCATCTAGGTCAATCATAAACCTCACTTTTTTACTTATTAATAACCACTTACTACATCAACACTTTGTATAAAAGTTTGTGACTTTAGCATTTTTCAAGTTACAAAGTCTCGGGCATGAAGTATTGTAAGCATTTGAAAGTAAATGGTACAAAATGAATAAGGGGAGGGTGTGAATACAAAATAAAGTTATAACTACTAGAAAGAAGATCCTTCCTTAGCCAAAAGGTCTGCACATTGATACCCTTTGCAGAAGATGTGGTGTATGTGGGTTTTCTCAAAAAGCTGGAGGAGAAACCTGCAATCAAAGATCAAAGCACTTCAAGGATGAAATGACTCAGATAAAACATCAAGTAACGTGGAATGTGTGACCACAACTTTTGACAAGTTTAGCCTAGTTATAACCTACACTATGCACGAGTACCTTCTTTTTATTTTATTGGTAAACATTTAGTTATATATTTAACTTTCATTGTAATTAATTTCTATAAATAAATTAAATAATCAATTATGGCTATATATTGAAAAGTATAAGTAAAAGATTATCTAATTCCATCAATAAAGTTTGTATATTGAATTATAATTTTTCCAATTTTTATGTAGTAACAATATAAATTGTACCTACTAAAAAATAATAATATAAACTAGTGACAACTATTGAGTTTTCAAGGGAGGCTCAATCTAAAATTTATTTTTTAGTTAACTTTATACACTTGCAAATCAAACTAAATGTACATATTATTACCTGTTATTCAAAGAATCTGAATAATAGTATTTTTGAATTATTATATTCACTGCATAACATGAATAAATTTAATCAATTCTATATTTCTTATTAACCAATTAAAATGCTCATGATATTTAAAATTAATTTTAATTAAAGTAATGGTTAAGAATTCGTACATTGAGCATTCACATTCGCTTTCTTGGAACTATTCTATTTTACCATCTTAAAAGCTACTTTATCAATTATACTATACCATTTTATAACACACCCAACATCCAAACTTTTATTTATCTCATCTATTCATTAAAATATTAATTTCACCAACTCTTTCTCTCTCTTCCTCTTCATAAAAAATAATTAAAAATACCCACCAACCACCATAAAATACAATATAAACCTTTTACAAGTTGCTACAATGCCATCATAACAATAGGATGGCAGTATAGCACAATTGCAATTTTTTTTGCAATTGTAATTTCTCCCTTTTAGAAAGGCTCTAGTGGTTACATTTATGTTAAGTCTGGTTGCTCGGGCCGTTACCTTTTGATTATGGTATGGTATTGTCAGATTCGAGCATGGGGGGACTTTATTTGTTTGCCATATCTTCGCTAGGTGTTTATGGAATTATTATAGCAGGTTGTTCTAGTAATTAGGAGGCGACCGTTTGGTCGCCTATGATACTAGGACCAATAGGTCAAAAGCAATCCTTACCAGAGAAGGAAATAGAATCGAAGAATTTACCTTTTTTTTTTCCTTCCTGTTGATTCCCCTTGACAATCAAGTTGCACTTCCTTCTAACAAGTGGCTGAGAGTTAATAAGCAACCTTGGCCTCTTGGCAGGAGGTTCACTGCCCCCTTCCTTCCAGGCCCGGCCGTGGTACGACACCTGAACTTGAAGCTACGATCAGATCCAATCGGATTTGATCTGTCCATATTCCATAGATCTAGCCGATTTGGTCTGATCCTATCTGCAAGACTTTGCAAGACCGAGTAATGGAGGGTTTTGGGCCTCTGATGCTAAATATTACCAACATATGGCATTTACAGGACCTAATGTGAATGCTTATTGGGTAGATTTGCTATCACAAAAACTTAAGAGAAAAAAAAAAAGAAAAAGAAAAACACACTATGATATTTCTTTTGCAATAAGATTTACGTATAGTCACTATATCAAGAAAATTGTCACTAATTTTGAATACACTTTTATCCTTTTAAAAAAAGAGATTTGAATTTAACCTATGATGGAGGATGTCGTTTATAAAAATGCATAACAACAATTTGGTATGTATAATTAGAGAAAGTGGTATAAAATTCTGAGTGTCTATTGTAAATAAGATTGGCTACTTAAGAATGAATTGGATCCCAATAGGTTAGCTTGCCCAAACCCAAAGTCTAATATGAATCAAGATAATATCTAGAATTTAGGTGTGGTAGAATGAATTGAGATTTTTTTTTTTTTTTGAGAGAAATTTTCAACCTATGGTGTCCGCTCCTGATGATAGCTCTTTATTATCAGACCAATACATTAATCAGTTTTTGATGTAGGCGGGGATTGAACCCCAGATCTCTTATACAACCATTAGAGACATTACCAGTTAAGCTAATTGGAACCCATGAATGTATTGAGTTTTAAATAAAGGACTAATATGATAATCTTTTATTGGATAGTGTAAGACCCTTACTCTTACCAAATTTGAATTCTTTTATATTTTCCAGGAAAGTGGGCATGAAAACTTTTCTAAAATGGTCAAATTAACAAATGTTTTAAGTGCACCCATTAATAGTACCCATAAAACACTTAAAAAGAGAAGCAGGATATGGATATTTTTAATTTTGGGACTTTTCAGCTTGGTTGTGAGATGTGAATCATGATAATATCCAAGGCATTTTTTTTGTCAAATAGCATAATTTTAGGAATAATTTAGGAATAAAGCACTAGGCCAAAGTTATTTAATTATGTGGCATCTTTTTGGAACTTAAGATTGTTAAACTCGAGTTTCAAGTGAAACTCGAATTTGAAGTATTATGATAGTCTGATCGAACATAATGTTTGAAACTCGTGTTTCAAAAAGATGTTATATAACTAAATAACTTAGATTATATACTATTGAACAAAATTTTCCTAATATCCAGCATTTTGTTTTCTTCTTTTAGAAACAAAGCAACACTGTTTAAAACATCTCATTACTCATCAGTCATATCTCAATCTTATTACTGTAAACTCACCACCCAATAAGGGAATAACTTATAATTGTAACTTGAAAATGCCCAATAACTCATAATTGTAACTTCAAAACTCAAAATTTGGCACTTCAAATTTTCCCTGTGCGACGTCTGAGCTCGGGACGACGCATTCGACTGAAGAACAGATTGGTATCTCTCTCCGTTTTGGTTTAGGAAATTCGTGGGTATCTGGATTGTGTTGTGTTATCTGATATTGGGTTCCCTGTTTATGGGTTTGATGCTTTTATTTTTCCCATCTGATGGGTTCCAGTTTTTTGCTCAACAGATAGGTAGGGGAGAGAGAGAGAGAGAGAGAGAGGAGAGCTATTTCGTTGGAGAAGAGAAAGAAAGAAAGAAAACAAAACACAAAAAAGAAAGAAGAGTATATTCTGGTATGGAGAGGAGGAGGGAGCCGTTGGGTGCCACGTATTTGACTACACACCGACAGTGGGTCCCACGGCTTTAGTGTATTTTTACAATATTGTCGTCAAATTTGAGTGACGGGTGAGTGAGAAGTGAAAACAAGAAATCCAAACAATGGGATTATTTGGTTTATAACCAAATTCCTCAAACAATATCATTAGTTAGGCAACGTTTCAAACATATTGCATTTCTAACAATTCGACTTCAGAGAAGTCGATTTTACTGTTCATATCGCCTATTTTTGCGCCACGTAGATAAATAAATCGAGTCCTTTATACTCATTTTTTATACACAGAAATCGACTTCAGTGGAGCCGTCTTCAGTACAAAGAAATCGACTTCACTGAAGTCGATTTCTTTATTTAGAAAACAACTTCTCTAAAGTCGTTTTCTTTGTACACGCTTTCGCACTAAGTTCCTACTTCATGCTTGTATTTTCAGATGAGACTCCAAATTACTTACAGCTACTGGGATGGAGCTGGGCACAGGCGGGTGGACACGGCGGTCTAGGCAGAGTCGGACGGTGGTGGCGCCTGCATCGTCGGCGTTCTGAATGAGCTCCAGCACCTTCGTACCCTCTGAGTCGGCGTTCAACAAAGCCTCACGGATCCGCCGAGTCAGGTCCGTCTGACCGAAGTTTTCCAGTTCCACAAACATCGACGACGATTTGTCATTCGTGGGTTTGGGTTTCGTTTGGGTTTGGATTTGTCATTCTTGTTTGGGTTTCATTTTTTTTGGAATTGAATTGGTCGCCTGAGGGGATTGAGGCTTGCAGTTTGTAGTTTGTACTGGGTCCTGGGATTTCGGTTTCTATACAAAGAAAACGACTTCAGAGAAGTCGTTTTCTATGTATAAGAAATGAGTCCAATGGACTCGATTTCTTTATCTACGTGGCACAAAAATATGCGAGATGAACAGTAAAATCGACTCCTCTGAAGTCGAATTGTTAGAAATGCAATATGTTTGAAACGTTGCCTAACTAATGATATTGTTTGGGTTTTATAATTATTTAAAAAAAAATCCCCAAACAACCATAGGATCGTATCATATGATTGCTCTTGAAATCCAAACAACCTTTCCCTCCCTCTACGCAATCTATTTATTTCTTAGTTCCTAGTTCCAAAATTATGATTTGTAACTCCAATTCCCCTCTATCTCTCTCTTAAATTGTCTGTCATGTGTATTCTAAGTTGTGTACATCCTCTTATTCCTTATAGCTTCTGTTCAAATTCTTCAAGACTTGGCCAAGTTCTTTGCTGTAGTGAAAAGTTCCAATTTTGAATTTGAACTGGGTTTAGCTGGGAAAACCCGTGTCTGTTGTTCCTAGCAATAAAAATCTAAGCTTGTATATGGTGGTCGAATTGGTTGCCCTGCCTTTTCTCTTTCCTGTTTCCTAAAATTGCCACCCTGTTGTTTCCATATTCCTTTGTTTTTTTAGTTGGTGATGGATCATAATTCTGAAAGTTGTAAAGCTTTTAAGGATGGTGAATTTCAGAACTTAGTTGCTCTAAACTTTCCCGGATCATTTTTTAATTTCACTCGGTTTCTGCCGTGTAGATTCTTTGAATGACAAATAGGAGCAGACCCAGCATGGGAAAGCCAATTATAATGCGTTTTTTCTAAGTTGTTTCTACTTTCCGTGAGTTTTGGGTTCTCATATTCCTCATAGCTTATGTGGACCAAACTATTCTTGGAGTAGTTTCCAAAATTGGAATCAAATTTCACTTTTCTTTGATATTTAAAGATAGCTAATTAAGTAGTTTTTAGCAGGTGGGTAAGCTTCCTTAGAAAGGTGAATTCCCAGCAACTATTTGCTCTATAGGTTCACAATAGTTCTATGGTGTGGGGTTAGAAGTATTTAAACAATTAGAGGTAGAGGTGATAGCTTAGAAAATGGACGGTGGTGTAAAAAAGAAACTGCATTTAGGCAGATTACATCCCTTCAGATGTGGAACAAAATCATTTCAACCGGAACACTCACTGATTGGAGGACCCGGCTTCTCAAGGGTGGTATTTTGCAACGACACCGAAAGTCAAAGGGTCCTAACTTATGGCAACAATTATGTCACAAGTACAAAATATACACTTGCATCGTTCTTCCCCAAGTCATTTTTTGAGCAGTTCAGGCAGGCTTCCAACATCTTTTTCCTTATTACCGCAATTTTGAGTTTCACGCCGGTGTCTCCTTCTTCACCAGTAACTAGTGTTCTTCCTCTTGCTCTGGTGATTGCAGCTGCAATGCTCAAAGAGGCTATAGAAGATTTTGAACGGTTTAGACCCCTTAAACTATAACCAGATTGCGTAGCCTAGATTAATTAGCCAAGTTGTTACTTAGTCAAATTATGAAATTCTAGGTTAAAACAATCACAAAATCATATCAAGCATATAAAACATATAAAGCAGCGGAAAATAAATAACACATGATATGATCACCCAGGAAACCACACCAGAAAAACCTGGGGAGGATTTTACCCACCGATCCTCAAGGCAAAACGGAATCCACTAAGAAAGAATTGAAGTTCTTACAAAAGGACTTACAAGCTCCCCGCTTGACTTCCTAATGCTACACACCAGTAGTAACTTCCTGACACGACCACGCGCAGGCTCCGAATCCACGGACTACTTCTTTCTTTGTATTCCTTTAATCAGCTACAAGCACCCACGCTTGATATTCTTTAAGCTTCAATGGCTGCAACCTAGTTGATCATCAAGATGTTGATGTGATCTCAATCTTGAAAACCCTAAGCTTTGTGTAAAGGAAAGCTCCTCTAGATCTCACAAGAGATTTACACAAAACCGCAATGTATGAGCAACAATACAACTTGTGCAACTCTGAAAAACGTAGCTAGGGTTTGCCTTATATACCTAGGGAAAAAACATAAAACCCTAAACGTTTAAAGAGTTAGGGCTGAGTTGGAATTCTGCAGAAAAACGCATCTGGGCCGACTTTCGATCGATCGAGTCTAACCTCGATCGATCGAGCCAGGCCGAGAAGCCCCAATGCTTCTGCAGTCACTCGATTCCAACTTTACAATATTTAACCAACTTTGAGCAAACTTAAACAAGACTAAATACATTGTTTTGATCATGGTTTGCCAACATTACATATTAGAGTTCTAAATACATAAAATCCTAAGACCTTAGAACCTAACAAACTCCCCCTTTGGCAATCCGTGACAAAACACACAATAAAAGCTCAAAGTTTACAAGTAAATAGCCCTTTACATACTAATGCTCATAAACAAAAGTTCAACCTAACTACTATCCATCGGTTGCAAGTGTAGACAGCAGCTTTGTTGAATCAACCTATATATTCCTGAAATACTCAACAAACACATAAACGCATGTGTGGCAGCAAATAGTATATAAACAGGTATAATATTCTTGTAAGATTCACACAACACAAAATAAAGAAATATATCAATGAAGCAACTCATAAATATAAATCAATAAGCAGTGAATCATAAAGACAACAAGAATCAAAAGAAACATGTATATCAATATATCAATCAATGTTACTCCCCCTAACATGAACATCCCAAAAATGATATACAAAGTGAAGCACCTAGATACAATCTAAATAAACTTCCACAAAAATATCCCATGCTAACAAAAAAAATATCTCCCCCTAACACAAAAAATCTCCCCCTATCAACAAAATCGCCTCTACAAGTCCAAAAACTCTACTCCCCCTTTTTGTGACGGAATGCCAAAGGGCATCATAGACCATCATCAAAAGGAGGTGGTGAGGAAGAACGAAGATGCGCTAAATCCGCTCGCAGAGCACGAATCTCGTTGAACAGATCCACCAAAAGCTGACCATGAGCCGCCTGAACGGTTATGACAGTCTCCAGAGTACGACGAACATCGAAGTCAGCCGTAGAAGGTGGAGGAACAGCAGCAGCACCTACAGAATCTGGAACAGCCTCACTAGCAGGACCTGTAGAAGAAGAAGGAGGAGGTGGAGCGCTACTAGAGGGATCAGACCTAGGGTGTTTAGAACCAGCTCGAAGATGAGCGGCCCTCTGTCTAAGAAAAGATGCACCTATAGGACCAATAACATGAACAGACTCAGAAGCAGGGAAGTCCTCTAAACCTAGATATAGTAAAATCCTATGAATGAAAATAGGATGGACAAGGGCATGGGCAGTAGATGAACTCCTATAAACTTTGTTCAAAGAACGAAGAAAAAGATGGGGAAAACTAATAGGAGCATCTGTGACAAGAGCGTATAGAAAAACACACCTCTCAAGAGGAATGGTGTGCAGATGAGAAATGGGCCAGAGTGAATGACAGGCTATCCTAAAGAATAGATAGGTAGTCTCAGGAAGCTCAGCGGTGGTGATCCGAGGATCAGAACCCCACTGGATAGAAGATCCAGTGATGTAGGACATGACATCACTCAGCTCAGGTGACTCATCATAGGGGTAAACAGGATCCCTAACCAACGGTACCTCTAGAGCATCAGCCACTACCTGAGGAGTAATGGAGTACTCTACACCTCGTATCCAACTCCTAACTAGAGTGTTGGAATCATAGATGCGGACAGAGAGGTTCGAGAAGAACTCTCTAATCAAGGTAGCCGGAGGTGGAGGGTCAGACACGGTCAACAAAGGTAACCAACCCCTACGCTCAAAATTTGCCCTAATGGCAGGATCTACCTCATCTAAACGAACAGAACGCTCAGCCCAAACCTTTCTATTAAGGTTTAAAGTCTCAAAAATCTCTTGGTTTTTCTCAGTGGGGAACCGCTCACTATCAAAGGATGGAGGGGAAGGAGTAGGAGTGGGAAGAGTCCTACGTGCTCTAGTCTTCCTAGGCATGGTGCTAAGGAAAAGGACAGAGACACAAAGAGAAAACCAAAAGAACAGAAAATAAAACCAAGGGCAGACTGCAAGTTAGCACAAAAAAATATAGAATGAAAATCTATATGATGCATGAATCATTAATGATGGTATGATGCATGAACTAATGCAGTGATTAGGATCAAATTAAGTTCAATTTTCACAACATTGGCTTGAACATAGAGTTTCTTAACAAAAACTCTAAAAATTTGAGAACCACTTAAAAATTTTTGCAACAAATTGATGAATTAATCATTACATACCATTGGAAATAGTTCATAATAACCAATTGCATCAATTACATAAGCCAATTTCAACAATTAAACCCAATTGCACAGAAAGCCCCAATTCGGACCTATTATAAACCCTAGAAATTCAAATTTTCCACAAAACTCAAAATTGATCAAATTAATCACGCAAGAACATGTTTATAGAGTGTCCCCAACAAAACCCATTGATCAAATGCAAACATATTGGTCCGAATTAACAAAAATCCCAAAAAGAAGTGTCCGAAAATCTCCTTCTCAAATGCATGAAAAATGCATGAAATCAAGTAAATAAATTCAAAAGCAAGGGTATAAGAGACATACCGGCTTGAGGAGAGAGAGATTATGCAAAAAGTTCGGAAGAAAACGACAAAATCTTGAATCTTTTGGCTTGCCTCGTCGGAGAGAGAAAAAGGAAAAGTTTTGAAAAAGATTTGAACTTTGAAAAAGTCAGATTTCCCTTTTTTAAAAAGCAAATTCACGATGTTCGATCGATCGAGAATTACATTCGATCGATCGAAAGTGACAGACGTTTTAGCACTTTCTGAGACACTTTTTCGATCGATCGAAAATCAGGTTGGATCGATCGAAATGGGCAGAGGCACACTGAATTTTGGGGAAAAACACAGTTTTGAAAATTTGCAAACCCAATTTTGAAAGAACTCCTCAAAGCTTTTGAACAATGAATGCAAAATGCATGAGTATGAGATGGAATGCATTTTCAAAAACCCAAAATTTTAAACCCAATTCTCTCAAACACAAGTTTCAATTGTCTTCCAAATTAATTTTCTCAAGCAACAAATATGTTGTGCATAAATCTCAAGATATTTTCAAACTTGGTTGGTCAGACCATGAACACACACACTAGCATGTACAGTGTTTAACAAAGAGTAACTTGTGTAGTGTGTGAAACTAGCAAAGACTTGAGATACATGTGAGGTGATACGTGAATGACAATCAAGCACAAAGTCTACACAATTCATCACATAGAATTAAAAGAGACTATCACCTAAAGAGTTACATCCTATAACTCCCACATCTCCTAGATCAAAAGCTTGCAATCATGTAAGTTTCTTTTAATTTTGCCTCTTATTTATATATGAATTGGCATTCAGCCTAATAGTACACACCGGTTTGAATTAAGTGAATTGGCATCAAGCCTAATAGTACACACCAGTTTTAATTTAATTTGAGGCTACACCTTATGTTCTTTCTGTGCATGTGCTACACTTTCTCAAGCACTAATTCTTATGATATGCACTAAGGTGTTCATGATTGGCTAGTGAACAGTGGTGAGATGGTTATTTATGCCTTTCTCAAAAGGATCAAGTCCGTCAGTCAACAACATGTGACTTCATGATTAAGGCAAGGTGATTAAGAACCACACACATCTTTCCCACACAACATGCACTACAAAGTTTCAACTAGTTAAGTGCAACAAATAAGCTCATCAAAGTTAAACAAGGTACACAAGACATGACATGTGTAAAAGGAATGACCAACCTTGTTTTCAAAAATCAAGATAAATAGTGTTCAACACAGATTTTGCTTTCTCCTTTTTTTTTTTTTTTTTTTTTTTTTTTTTTTTTTTTTTTTTTTTATCAAAAGAGAAAACAAATAAATCCTAGAATGAAATGCATGTATGTAATGCAATGCAAGTCCTAGAACAAAAAAGACACAAAAACCAAATAACAATGGTCACAATAGAATAGAGCAATGAAGCACAAGGACCATGGCAAAAAGACTCAATCAGTTCGAGTCTTTTGCATCCAAAACTTTTTAGATGCACCCCGAGCATTGGAGTTCTTATTCACATTAGAGTGATTCCCAACTCCAGAATTGGAATAAAGATTTAACGCCTTTACCAATTCACCAATTAGTGCCATAGGATCTTGTGCTTGAGGCACAGGCACTTTTGGTCTTTTTGCTCTCTTATCAGCTTGAAGCTTGTAACAGTTAGGACGAATATGTCCAGACTTACCACAATAATGACAAACCCAAGCAGGTTTACCATGCATCTTGTCCTTCGGTTTGGTAGGCTCCTTAGGTTTGGATTCTCTTAAGTCTACCCTAATCTTCTTGGGTGGTGAAACTTCTACAGGTTTAACAACCTCACTCACAGGGGGTTTTATAGTTTCACTCACAATCTTACTCACAAGAGGATCAGAAGAAGAAGAAGAAGGAACAAAGACAGTGGTATGGGGTCTAGAATCAAAGATGCTTTCAACATATCCTAACCCAGCTTTATCAGAAGGATACTTTTGAACATTTAACATGTGATCAAGTTTAGAACTAGCAGATCTAGCAACAGATAAATCATGTTCCAAAGTTCTAACTTTATCAAGCAAAAGCATGTTTTCAGATTTAACATTATTCAAAAGATCATTAGCATCAAATAATTTCACAAGCAAATTTTTCTTCTCAAGCTCAAGAGCATCAATTTTCTTTAGGCCTAAATTAACTTTCATAGCATCTTTTGCAGCAATTTTGCAAAGTTTGTTATAGGCCTCTTGAAGATCTGCGTCTTCAGAGAGTTCCCCATCAGTAGGGTTCTCCTCAGCAGATATGCTTTCATCTACTGTACCAGTAGCAGTGAAAGCAATGAAGTTTCCATCCTCGTCACAACCGGACTCATCATCAGAAACCTCATTATCACTAAGGGTTACAGCCATAGCTTTACCCTTATTTCTCAAGAGAGTAGGACATTCAGATTTGACATGACCATACCCTTGACAACCATAACACTGAGGACCCAAAGAGTTATTAGAAGATTGACCTACTTGTTCTCTAGGTTTTTCAAAGTTGTTAACCTTAGTAGGATCATTCTTCCTAAAGTTTCTAGGTTCAGCAGTGTTGGTGTTCCTTGCCTTTCTATTAGTGTTTCTGAGAAAATTTCTAAAGTTCTTAGCAAGGTAAGCTATCTCCGTGGGAGAGAGCTCATCATCAAATCCACCACCTTCAACATCATCAACAGACTTCAGTGCCATTGATTTGGATTTGACAGTCTTGGGTAAGTCGGACTCATAGGACTGAAGAGATCCTACAAGCTCATCCACAGGGATGGAGTCAACATCCTTACTTTTAGTAATGGCTGTTACTTTGGGTCTAAAGTCTTCAGTTAAGGATCTAAGTATCTTCCTAACAATTTTAGGTTGATCATAGACTTCACCCAAATTATAAGCAGAATTAACAATATCATTTAGTTTTGCATAAAACTCATTAAAGGTTTCATCATCAGACATTCTAATGTTTTCAAACCTAGAAGTTAATTGCTGCAGTTTGTTAATTTTAACAGCCTTTGTGCCTTCATGCACAGTTTGGAGGATTTTCCAAGCAGTATGAGCAACCTCAACATTAGAGATCCTCTTAAATTCCTCCGTTGAAACAGCATTGAAAATGGCATTCATAGCTTTGCTATTGAACCCTGCTGCTTCTTTCTGAGAAGTTTGCCACTCACTCACAGGAGTAGTGGGCTTCTTCCATCCGTATTCAACGGAATTCCACACCCTCTCATCTATGAATTTCAGGAATGCTTTCATCCTTACTTTCCAATAAGCATAATTGTTCCCATCAAAGTGAGGAGGAACAAACAGAGAGTGTCCATGCTCCATGACAACTGGGGTCAAGGATCAGCTCTGAGATAAAGATCTCAAACAAGAAGAGCTACCCGCTCTCATACCACTTGAACGGTTTAGACCCCTTAAACTATAACCAGATTGCGTAGCCTAGATTAATTAGCCAAGTTGTTACTTAGTCAAATTATGAAATTCTAGGTTAAAACAATCACAAAATCATATCAAGCATATAAAACATATAAAGCAGCGGAAAATAAATAACACATGATATGATCACCCAGGAAACCACACCGGAAAAACCTGGGGAGGATTTTACCCACCGATCCTCAAGGCAAAACGGAATCCACTAAGAAAGAATTGAAGTTCTTACAAAAGGACTTACAAGCTCCCCGCTTGACTTCCTAATGCTACACACCAGTAGTAACTTCCTGACACGACCACGCGCAGGCTCCGAATCCACGGACTACTTCTTTCTTTGTATTCCTTCAATCAGCTACAAGCACCCACGCTTGATATTCTTTAAGCTTCAATGGTTGCAACCTAGTTGATCATCAAGATGTTGATGTGATCTCAATCTTGAAAACCCTAAGTTTTGTGTAAAGGAAAGCTCCTCTAGATCTCACAAGAGATTTACACAAAACCGCAATGTATGAGCAACAATACAACTTGTGCAACTCTGAAAAACGTAGCTAGGGTTTGCCTTATATACCTAGGGCAAAAACATAAAACCCTAAACGTTTAAAGAGTTAGGGCTGAGTTGGAATTCTGCAGAAAAACGCATCTGGGCCGACTTTCGATCGATCGAGTCTAACCTTCGATCGATCGAGCCAGGCCGAGAAGCCCCAATGCTTCTGCAGTCACTCGATTCCAACTTTACAATATTTAACCAACTTTGAGCAAACTTAAACAAGACTAAATACATTGTTTTGATAATGGTTTGCCAACATTACATATTAGAGTTCTAAATACATAAAATCCTAAGACCTTAGAACCTAACAGATTTGAGGCGGAAAAAGCAGGTTAGTTTGTAATTATATACACTGCTTTAATTTTACATTCTTGCTTTTAAGTTTAATATTTTCCTTAACTTACAGAGTTATCTATGGTAATGAACGAATGTCAAGGGAGCTTTGTAATCCTATCACAAATTTGTCAATGAAACAATTAAATAACTTTAGAATACATTACGTAAACGGGAAAAATGATATCATCTATATAGTTAACTATGGCAAATAAAGGCATTGTTGGAATATGTTTTCTTTGCCCTTCCCCTATAGCATATTCTTCATAGAAAAAGCTTCAACTTGTTGTCACTTTAGTAATGGTTCAGTTGTCTTGATGGTTTAGTGGAAAATTGGAACTCGAGGAGGTTTAATTAACTTGTCTGTGTTCAAATGCAGTGACTTGACCTGTCATAGAGAAATGCATTTAATTCCATTTTTTAAAATAAATTTACTACCTGTATCTTCAATAGAAAAAATTTGATTTTTTAGAGTTAGCCAATTTAAGTATGTAAGTACTTGGTTTCATTTTTGGAATCTCCAATTTTAAACAAGGTGGACTTTTAAAGTGAGAATAGCTCACTTCTTACTAGATGTTATTCTTCCACCCTTGGCTTGATTCCTGTTTTTACTGTAAGCTATCAGAAACAAATGGAGAGAGTGCAGTATAAATATTAATGCACACACACGTCTTACTAGGTGTTAAGAACTTAAAAACTTCATCTATACTAAAGGATATAAAGTTGGTATTATGCATGCATATTTATTCATTGACCTTTTTTAATCATATTACCCACAATGTTATTTTTAGTGATCTCTGTATTCTAGGTCCATAATCTTGTCTGTATTATTGTTATCAGGATATTGAGGTGAACAATAGAAAGGTAACAGTGCATCGTGGTGAAGGTGTATTCGATAATGCTAAATGGATGAATTTGCAAGTTGGAGATATAGTGAGGGTGGAAAGGGATGAATTTTTTGCTGATCTCATCCTGCTTTCTTCAAGTTACGAGGAAGCAATTTGCTACGTTGAGACCATGAATCTAGATGGAGAAACCAATTTAAAACTAAAACAAGCAGTGGATGCAACTTCAAAGCTGCACGAAGACTCAGGCTTTCAAAATTTCAAGGCTGTAATAAAAAGTGAAGACCCAAATGCAAATTTGTACTCTTACATAGGCAGTTTGCAGCTTGAAGAACAACAGTACCCACTTACACCTCAGCAGCTTCTGCTTAGGGAATCAAAACTAAGAAACACGGATTTTATTTATGGGGTGGTAATATTTACAGGTCATGACACAAAGGTTATGCAAAATTCAACAGCTCCTCCTTCCAAGAGAAGCAAAATTGAGAGAAGAATGGATAAGATTGTTTACTTGTTGTTTTCTATCCTTGTGTTGATGTCTTTTATTGGGCCAATTTTCTTTGGAATTTCAACTAGGGAGGACTTGGAAAATGGAACAATGACAAGATGGTACCTTAGACCAGATGACACTACAATATACTATGATCCAAACAGAGCACCAGTTGCAGCAATTTTGAACTTTCTGACTTTCATTATGTTGTATAGTTTTTTGATTCCCATTCCCTTGTATATTACACTAGAAATAGTTAAAGTTATTCAATGTACTTTCATCAATCAAGATCTGCACATGTATTATGAAGAAGCCGACAAGCCAGCAAAAACCCGTACCTCAAATTTGAATGAAGAACTGGGCCAAGTTAACACCATACTCTCTGATAAGACAGGAACTTTGACTTGCAACTTGATGGAGTTTATTAAGTGTTCAATGGCAGGGACTGCCTATGGGCATGGAGTGACAGAAGTTGAAAGAGCTTTGGCTAGGAGAGAAGGGTTGCCTTCAGCTAAAGAGGTGACAGATGGGGAGGTCCAGGTTGAGAATTCCACCAAAGCAGCCATTAAAGGATTTAACTTTTTTGATGAAAGGATTACTCATGGTAATTGGGTTAGTGAGCCTCATGCAGATGTAATCCAGAAATTTCTACTGTTACTGGCCATTTGCCATACTGCAGTACCTGAAGTTGATGAAGAAACGGGAAGACTTTCTTATGAAGCAGAATCACCAGATGAGGCAGCTTTTGTGATTGCAGCCAGAGAACTACGGTTTGAATTTTATGAGAGGACTCAAACAAACATTAAGCTACATGAATTACATCCCATCTCTGGCAGGAAAGTTCAAAGGTTAGTGTCTTGCACTTAGACCTTCTTGTTTTTACTTTTTCTGCTGTAAAAAATCCTGTACATTGCTACAGAAAACATTTTCAGTTCACTCATAGCGTGGTGATATTTTTGAGCTCTTCTCTCAAGGTCATAATGTAACTTTTGAAAGGTATGTGGCTTAAGTGACATATTTTCATTTTACAGATCTTATAAACTTTTGAATATCTTGGAGTTTAGTAGCTCAAGAAAGCGGATGTCTGTGATTGTAAGAAACACGGAGGGAAAGCTGCTACTACTTTGTAAAGGTGCTGACAGGTTTGTGAAAAGAAACATCACTTGAAAACTTGTTAGATTACTTCAGTAAGTAATATTTTCCTACAAACTCTGTGACAACATGTTGTTAATCCTGAACTAGCTTGCAAGAGGTTGCCGTGATTCTTGTATGTATGTTGTGCCATTCTAACTTGCAGAATTTCATTTTATATTTTTGATAATAGCATAGATGGTTCACTATAACAGACCAACCCCCCCCCCCCCCCCCCCCCCCCCTTTTACCCTTCAAAACAAAAAGAATTCAAAGACTGACATGCATTTCCCGACATAAATAAGGGAATGCACATCATATTTGAACTTCAATTACTTAAATTATTTTTAATTTATTCCTGAGCAGTGTCATGTTTGAAAGACTTACAAAGAATGGAAAAGAGTTTGAGGAGCAGACTCAGGAGCATATTAATGAGTATGCCAATGCTTGAGGACCTTGGTGCTTGCATATCGTGAACTGGATGAGGAAGATTATAATAAGTTTAATGAAGAATTTACTGAGGCCAAGAACTCTGTGAGTGCAGATCACGAGGAACTGATGGAGGAAGTGGCAGAAAAGATTGAGAGGGATTTGATTCTTCTTGGTGCTACTGCAGTTGAAGACAAACTTCAGAATGGGGTAAGTTTAATGCATTAAAGTGTTAGGATTGGTGCCCTTAAATCCTATTGTAAGATGCTATGTATGATATTAAGTGTGACATTGTGTTTGACATTATGTATGACTTAATATTATGTTTAATAAATTTGTTTTATTATTATCTGAAATAATTGTAACATGAATATTCGAACATTATCATATAGTTCATGAGATGCATAATATGTGATTTATGTGAAGAGTCACAGAAGATATAAATCACAAGTTCTTTGTAAACTCAGAATTATAGTTCGTAGTCGGTGATGAAATTGGGCATTTCATCTGCGAAGACTATAACATATCAACTACGATGATTTGTCTTGATCATGGAAGTGGTGACTTCTAGTTGATGTGTTAATATGTTTTAAGAGTTAAGACATATTGAACTGGACCGCCATGAGATTTATTATTTGCCTAAGGACTGTCAAATGAATAATAAATCTCATGACTTGTATTTGCATGAACTCTTAATCCTGAGAGAATAATGAACCTGATCATGAAGTGTAGGTTGCTTTGATATATTAGGAGTGAGATCTAAAGTAATGGTCAAAACCTCAGTATGTTGGGTAGCCACATTAAGTGTTGATGGAACATGTATTCTCAAGATGGAATTCATAATCTCTTAACGGAGATATAAAATATTCCCTTGAGATAAGTTTAATGGGTTTGTTATTCAGAGAGTTAGGCCTAACCACTTTAGTAAGTAGTTACTAAAGTATATATTTATGGAATAGGATTTCATAAATATATAATGAATAACATTAAAGAATTAAACCGGGTACTCAAGGATCAAGATGTAGTAATTTACAAAGTGGCAGTCTATATTAATAACTTTGTATTACTACGAATATTTTATGAAGGGGTTGCATGTATAATAAAGTCTTGGGATATAATATATATAGATAAGACCTAGAATGCAACTATATTTATATAGTGGTATTAAATATAGTTAATGGTAACTTTGGGCTTGTCAAGAGTTGACAGAAAAGCCAAGGCCCATTGGAGCTAGTGTTTTATTGGTCCCTTTTGGTCCCACTCCAAGCCACACACTTAAGCCCAATTGGTAAGGCCCAAAAGGCCAGCCCAATTAGATATATTGGTTAGAAACAAAGGAAAAAAACGTACAGAAAATTATTGGTAAGAAAATCACCATTGTAGTGGTGTGGAAGTGAGTTTTTGGTACTCACTAGTCATCCCTTTGTTACCAATTTGAGAGACCACACATCTTGGGCGATTAGTGGAATTGGAGTGAAGATTAAGAGTATTCCCAAGTGCTTCAATCTTCGGTTTTGGAATTCACCGCTTCAAGGTACGATCTCTTGTTCTCAAATTCTGAAATTTACTTTATGCATGTTATCAATATTGAATGAAGTAGATCCATTCAAAACTTACTTTTCCGCTGCGCACTCATTTAATTCCATCATAAAGCAAAGAGACTTTTGAAACTGGTCGAAATGAAATTACAACATTTATGGAATTTTGTAGGAAATTCTTCATTTTTGATCTAATAATGGAAAATCTTGGAATTAAGAATTTATTTATTTATTTATTTTTTTGGGTAAGTTGGAACTAAGCCTTAGTTGGGTTTGCTTGAGGTGGACCACCCCTCCAACACCCCCCCCCCCCCCCTCCAAAAGTTACCAAATTCATTCTTTGACATATACTTGTGTCAAATACTTACCAATATTTCTATTCTGAACAAAATGAGTCTGAATGACGTGTTCAAACGGTTGTGAAATTATATCTAATATTCATTCTTTGTGCTGGATAGGTTCCTGAATGTATTGACAAGCTTGCACAGGCAGGAATCAAAATATGGGTTTTGACTGGAGATAAAATGGAGACAGCAATCAATATTGGGTATGATTAGTGGTTGGCTCCAGGAATCATTAGATATTGACCCCAAAAAACAAAGAATTCTGACTTTTAATTAATTGTTATTTATCATTTATCTTTTATCTTTCAGCTTTGCCTGTTGTTTGCTTAGACAAGGAATGAAGCAAATAGTAATCAGCTCAGAGACGCCAAAAATCAAAGCAATGGAGAAAGTAGGGGACAATTCTGCTGTAGCAGTGGTAAAACCTAATTTTATATGGTGTTATGCCTTTTTATTTTTATTTTTATTTTTTACTTTTTTATTTTTTGTGTTAATTAGAGGTAAATGCTTTCCATTTTCAACCACAAGAATAGCACAACCTACAGATTAGTTTTGACAAGGATGTGTAGTAAACTCTGCTTTTCTAGGTGTGGTGCTTGTTTCCAAGAAAACCTGTTTCTTATAAGTAGTTCTTATTGTAACAAATCTCCAGAAACATAATGTTTTCTGATGCAAAGCATGTGCAGAAACTATAAAAAAAAGGTAGGTCCAATTAGTTAACATTTCAGTGCTATTTTTGGATTGATATCCTTTTGTATTCTAATAAAACATTGAAGAAACACAATGAAACTTGGAATGTTATGACAATTTGAAGTTTGAGTAGTTATTTTAAGATCTTAAGTTCCTTTTCTTACCAAGTCTGAATTATCAAATAACTTACTTACCGTACTAGCACTGAAAAAAAAAAGAAAAGAAAAAGAAAAAAGAAAAAAAGAAAACAAAACAAAAAAAAGGAAAGAAAGAGAGGGAGAGGATCTGATAATCTTTTTTGACACTATATCCAAGTTCATCAGCCAATTTAGTTGAACTTTATAGTATGTACTCGTATCATTTTGTTGGACTGCTCCTATTCCTAACAGCTGGGGGAGCCACTCCTTTTCTTTCTTTCCACTACTTTTCAAACTTGTCTTCTAGTTGATGAGAGAGATCCTTCCAATCTGAATTAATTGTGTTGTAGAGACGCCAACAACTTTTCCGTTCAACATATGTATTTGGGACACCCCTAAATTGGTACTTACTTGAAATTGATACAGAATGTTTAAAAACAGCCACTATGACGCATGATATGCAATGCCAATTATGTAATGCTGAAAATGGAGTGTTACACAACCAATGATAAAAAATAATTCTAACTAAATAGTTGAAATTTTTCTTTTTCCTGATAAGTCTTCATAGTTGACAGTCGTAGCAAATTCATGTTCATTTGTAAGTGAATTTAATATCATGGTCTTACTTGTAATTTGTGACCTTGATGGGATCTTTCTTATTTTAGGCATTTAAGGCAAATGTCCTCGAACAGATTCTGGAGGCAAAAGAATCACTTACCACATTAAGCAAAAGCTCAGATGCATTGGCTTTGATCATTGATGGGAAGTCACTCAGTTGTGCTTTGGAGGATGATGTCAAGGGCCTGTTTTTAGAGCTTGCCCTTGGCTGTGCATCTGTTATTTGCTGTCGTTCTTCTCCCAAACAAAAAGCCCTTGTAAGTTTTTCCTTCTTTTTCTATGTTCTTTATATTTTCAGTTCAGGTGTGTGTGTGAATCAATGTATTTTACTTCTTTTTAACTTTTTATGTTTAGCACAAAGCTTTATATCTAATTTTGAGTCATAATTGCATTCCCATAATATCCTTAGGGTAGTCATAGGCAGCCTAACGTGCTTAATTTTTTGGTGTTCCCTATTTTAATTAATTGAAGTTGATAATGAAAATATTTTTGTATCAATCCAGTCCAAAGGACTCTATTTCTTATTCTGTAAGTTAAAAATAGAAAATATATATGCAAAATCATCCAAACTTTTTAGGTTTCTAGCAATTCAAGGAAATTTTAGCTTGAAAATAGGTGTTACATGATAATGCAGGTTACAAGACTGGTCAAAATTAGAACAGGTAGAACAACTCTAGCAATTGGTGATGGAGCAAATGATGATGGAATGTTGCAAGAAGCAGATATAGGAATTGGCATTAGTGGTGTTGAGGGAATGCAGGTATTTTTTTGAAAGGATTGCTCAATGATTATATTCTGCATCTATTTTAAATTCCATTTGGAAATTTATTTTATTTTGCGACTTTGTGTTTTCAGCTGTCCATTTTGACAAGTATCTGTTTCCAAATTGCAGGCAGTTATGTCAAGTGACATTGCAATTGCTCAGTTCCGATATTTGGAGCGGTTGCTTCTTGTGCATGGACATTGGTGTTACAGAAGGATCTCAACAATGGTAACATATCATCTGGAAATGTCTGAGACCAATATGAAAATCACACCCTGTTTTAAATTAATAATATACATAAATGGTAAAAATCTTGAATATTTTGTTCCCAAGCAATTTTTGATGGAAAATTATTTAAAATTTACAGATGCTTTGACTCAAAAGTAAGTGTCTTTTCCTGTTTATCCATTATAAGTAATCAGGTGTGAATGTCTAGAATACTGAAAGTGGTCATTATTAATTGTTAATGGTGAACTCTAACTCCAACATCAATCCAAACAAGTTTATATAGATGTTTATAAACTTTGAATCTTAAGAGGCCCGCAAATTTGAATTTTTACAAATTATGAAAAAGAAAATTTATCCTATTTCTTACTATATACCACAGAGAGCCATAACAAAGATTGTTAATTTAATGTTACTCACACAAAAGTAGATTCCACAAACAAACACACACTAACACACTCAAATAGAAGAATGGGCAAACAAAAAAAGCAGTTTTCTATACCATAGATAGCCATGACAAAGTTGTTAATTTAATGTCACTCATACAGAAGGCATATTCCACACACATACACACACAAGAATGTGTAACCAGGGGGGGAAATGTTAAGCATGGATATATTGAAAAGCATGTGAATTCATACCTCCTTTGTCACTTGCTTCTCTTTTTCTTTTGTGTTCCTAATGTTCTTTGGCACAAAAGTATAATATTAAGCCAATGAGCCTTGAGGCAATCTTTGATAGAGACAAACTTGGGAGCTTGACTGTCAATGTTTTGAAGCCAAGGATTATATATAATGACATAATCCTTTGCTGTTTGACAGATATGCTACTTCTTTTACAAGAACATTGCCTTTGGCTTCACTCTCTTCTTCTTTGAGGCGTATGCATCTTTCTCAGGCCAAACTGCCTACAATGATTGGTATATGTCATTCTATAATGTCATCTTCACGTCAATTCCTGTGGTAGCCTTAGGAATTCTTGAGCAGGATGTCTCTACAGAGCTTTGTCTAAAGGTAAATCCTGTGTTGGGATGCTTGTTCTTTTGTCAATTCAAATTTATAAAAATATTACTCATTCCTTTTACCAGGCCACATTAATGGAAGTTTCAAAAAAATTTCAGCGTTCAGAGCCTAATAGTAAACAGCATTGGGCTAACTTCTGATTTGTAATCTTCACAGTTCCCTCTGTTGTACCAAGAAGGTGTACAAAACGTCCTATTTAGCTGGTTTCAATTCCTTGGCTGGGCGTTCAATGGGGTATTGAACGCGATTTTGATCTTCTTCTTTTGCTCCTGTGCAATGGAGCATCCTGCCTTCCGTAAAGGTGGTGAAGTTGCAGAATTGGAAATCCTTGGAATTGTCATGTACACTTGCATTGTATGGGTGGTGAATTGTCAAATTGCACTATCCACCAACTATTTCACTATAAAAAATCATTTCTACATCTGGGGTAGCATTATATCGTGGTACATATTTCTATTGGCATATGGAGCAATGAACCCCAACATATCAACAACAGCCTATAAGGTCTTCATTGAAGCCTGTGCACCAACCCCTTCTTATTGGCTTCTCACACTGTTTGTGGTAATCACTTCTCTAATCCCATATTTCACTTACAAATCCATCCAATTGTGGTTTTTCCCCATGTATCATCAGATGATACAGTGGATAAGTAAAGATGGGCAATCAAATGACCCTGAGTATTGTCAGATGGTAAGACAGAGATCGTTAAGACCCACGACAGTGGGATACTCAGCCCATTTGGAGGCAACATCCAAACGCCTTCAAGAGATGCATGAAGTCCATTTATAGTAGTAGTTTTTTGAAGGTTCATAGAAGAAATAGTTTAGTTTTGTTTCGAAGACAAGTTTGCATTAAAAAATACAGAAAAACTATTTGATTCAAATTGGATTTTCTTTTCCATGTGTAAGAATAATGGTATCTTTGCATCTTAATGTACTTTCACTATCAAACATTTGATGTTGAAATCTTACTTAGGCTTTTACCAAGCTGTTACATATTGACTTGTTTTTATCTCCCTGCTTCCCAATCCTTTGATATTGAAATAAATGCATGGACCTCCTTCCTTTGAGTTAGAAGTTGTAAGAATTAAGGTAATATGTTATTTAATAAATACAAATTGTATGTTAATTGAAGTAAATTCATACTCTTAGATGTTTGTTTGTATTATTCAAATATACAAATTAAAACCATATGGATCAATATTTGAAAAAGAACCAACTATAAAAGATAGAATTTACTAGTAATTGGCAAGTAGGATAGAAAACAAAAAAGGTTGTACAAGAATTTTTGTTAAAGAAAATCCAAAACCACCATATCAGCAAGCCTAAAGATTGGTTCATCTAATCCCACAGATTTTTCTCCCGCTCACCCTAGCATGTGTATAGTATTAATACTATGGTCATAAAATTAAATCCTTTCTAAAAGCCTATCACTTTCACTTTCAGACGTGGCCAATGTACAAGCCTGATCTTCTGCCTCATAAGTAAACATTTTCTTTGTTTCACACAGTACAAAAAAAAAAAAAAAAATTCTTCACAGCAGAACTTAAGGATTTTCCTGTGATTTCATTTGGAAATTGTATGCATAGATCAGAGAAAACCCTAGTTGTAGGCTTTGTTAGAGTATTATCATCCACATGTGCTGTCCCCAGCACTCACTCGTGTATTGCTGCCCAAAATATCTAAGCCAGTTACAATTAGTTACAGTCACTGAGTGATGAGTTGTCAGGGTAGTTAGTTAACCATTTGATAAAAAACAAAATGTTAATAATATATAGAAATGAAATATATATATATATATATATATTGTTTCTCTTAAATTGATATATGTTTAATATTATATGAAAAATAAATGTTTAACTATATATAAAATATATGTAATAATTAATTAATATATGTATCTCCGCCATATCTGTATTTTACTTTTTAAAAAATTGCCGTGTTGTCATACTGTATCCGTATCTGTACTAATGCCTGGATCCATGCAGGTGCTTCCTAGGAAAAGAGCATCATCCATCAATGTGCCATCTCAGGTTCACCTTTATTATTATATGATTATATGATCGCTCGATATATGATTATATGTTTTCATAATTATTTGATTTGCTCAATTATTAAAGGTTATCTAGCTTCCAGGCGGTGTAAGATGGAATTTTTTTTTTTTTTTGGTTGGGCTAGGTTCGTTTTGCTATTGAATTCTGATATTTACATGAGTTGAGTTTTTTTTTTTTTTTTTTTGGTTGCTAAATTGAGTTGAGGTATTTCTTAGAGTAAGGAATTTTACCCTTGGATCTGTGACGAGATCAAACATCTCTAAGATTGCCGTTTTTAAAAGAATTTGAAGTTCAATCGGTTATACACTGAAAATTGAAGCAATTAAACTATTGTGTCCATCTACTCTGCCGTTCCTCATGGGAAGAAGCTATATTTGTATTTTTAACAAATTTCGTAAAAGGCATTGTTATGTGACAACCATTTATAGTTGATATTGTAGTGAAACTCCAGCAATTATTCTTTTTATGCTATTCTAGCGGAAAGAAGCATAGAAAAATCTTAATTAAAGAGATTTGTGATGAGTGATTGGGGTTCAGCTCCCCTCCCATTTAGAAATCTCCAGTTCCCTCCCATTTTTATATGGATGAAAGACACGTGTTACAAAAGCAATCCAAAGGCTTAAAAAAGGCCACATAGTTAATACAATTTTTTTCTTAATTCTTTATTTCTCTCTCCTTCACTTTCCCAGTTTCCCCCTCTTCTCTCTCTTCAAAGCTAAGCACCAAGATGAAAGCTTCATCTACAGGAGAAGATCAAAGCTTTCTCCTCTCCTCTTCTCCATTTGTTACTTTGAATACTACTACTAGAAATAATTTTTTTCTTATACTCAGTTTTTTTGGACTTATAATGGTCCCCATTCATCTTTAGGAAAAATGTTTTGGTTGTGTGTGTTTCACCGGTTTGGATCAGCAACAAGTGGTGATAATAGGTTTTAAAATCATAATACTAAAAATTCATAATGCAGCTTATTTCTATAAGATTGTTTTGCCAAATATTCAGTTTTTACAAAAACTATTATTGAAAAATCTATGCCTAAACTTATTTTGTTATGTAGCCCTTTCTGAAACTCGAGTTTGCTAAACTTGAGTACTAAGCGAAAATCGAGTTTAGCAAACCTAGGTTCCAAAATGGGCTACATAACAAAAAATAGATTCGAACATAGGCTTTTTAGTAATATTTTTTTTTTTTTTTAAAACTAAATATTTGGCAAAAAAAGAAGATGCCTATTTCTATATGATACAACTAAAAATATTTTGTTTTTATAGAAAAGGTAAGTTTCATATAATTGTGAAGACTGTAAACTAATGGATATGATATGAGAGACAAGTTTATAAGATGATTTGCATATTTAAATGCACGAATTTCTCAAAATTTTGAAGTTCCCAATTTTATTTTCATGTATTTCATAATTTCAGCCAATTATTCACTAATTGACTTCTTAGTGATGTGCCTTTGTGTTAGAATCCCTTTCCCTCTCCATTGTGTGTATGTGTGTGTGTGTATTCCTCAAAGAAAAGAAAAGAAAAAAAGAATGGGTAAACACGTTTAAGTCAAATTGAAATTAGGAGATTGTTATAACTACGGTTCTATTAAGCTTTTAAGTTATTCATTTGAGCACATTAAAACTTTTTTCTATTGACATGTGAAGCTCACCTTGCAATGTATAAGTTATTCAGCATATCGTGGCAAAAATTCTTTTATAAATGAATTTGTTGTCCTCTCTATTCTCTAACAAGAATGATTATATATATTTTTATACAAGCACTCAAAATAGTTAATATGACAAAATAAGTCCGCACGAAACAACTTTTTTATGTTGATGACTCAGTTGTGTAGTTGGAAGAAGCACCAAAATTTTTATTGAACAAAAAATTATAATAAAAAATATTGATACAAAAAATTGAAACTTTCCTACTCATTGAATGGGCTTGCGACTAATTTATGTTAACTATGTAATCTTAATAGGAAACAATTTGGAGCAAATTAAGGAGCTCAAGAAATTCTTGAGAGAATATTTCAATAATAAATTAATACCTTGGGAATCTAAAATATATAAATGAAGTAGTTGGTTCTCTAAATCTATTTTTTTTTTTTTTTTTGCATTATTGATAATTCAATAATAGATGGTTTTTCATTGAAACCATTGTTATTAATACAATTCCATTTTGGCCGGAAATCTCGTATCGGTATGTATACTGGAATGGAGACCCCTTGTTCCACCTCTGGTAGAATTTCGGCCCGTTCCAAGCTATTCCGAGTGTTTCAGTCTCTTTCAATTAATATTGGCTGAAATTAAAGATTCGGCCTATATGAATTTTTGGCATTTCCCCCCCCCCCCTTAATTTGACGTCTAAACCACTGCCTTTCTAGGAAAAAAATAAATAATCTAAATCAGAAATGAGCATAATAAATGCGTAACATCTTCTCTGAGTTAATGATGATCTTCGCTTAATGACAATCGTAAATTTCTGACTCATCCAGAACTATTAAGAATTTGTCACATTAATGATTTGTAAAAATATTGTAAAATAGTTTGTGGTTATAATATTGCTCTTGTAACTTTTAGTGTTGCTTAATTAAATTCCTCTTTACCAAAAAAAAAAAAAAATTTAAATAATGTTTTTATATATTCTTCAAAAGATAAAGTCAATTTATGCATAATAAATATAAAAATAAAAAATAAAACACATGTTCCTAAAAAAAATATATGTTTTATATTTACTTGTGCGTTTGGTGGAGCTTGTCATGCGAAGATGATGGAGCTGTTATCGTTGGTGGACTTTCCATAAGTATTTGACTTTCCTTAACACTCCCCTTAGGTTGGAGTGTATGTTCTAAATACTCAATTTTTTAAGGTGAAGTGAAGGCAAACTTTAAGAGCAAACGTCAACGAATTACAGTACCTGCGAACACAATAGAAATTAAAGGAAAGCTTACCTTAAGTATTTTTTTAACTGGAGGTCTCCTTTTATTTTAAATACACAATGACAAGTGATATTGGGTTTTAATCTCAATCTTTTATTTAGTTAGTAGATGATGTGATAGTTTCTCAATAAAACAAAAAGAGATTCTAGTTAAAAAAAAGTAATTGAGGTAAGCCAAACTCAATTTTTATTATTATCTTTTTCAACTCATCAGTCAAGTCAAATAAATAAGTAAAAAAAAAATTCAAACATGTGATTGAATCTCAAATATGCGAAACACTTTTGGTCTCTACTTTTTAGGTCAATTCCCATTTTGGTCATTATTTTTTAAGAGCGCCTGTGTTGATCTTCGAAAATTGAAAAATTGTTACCATTTTAGTCTCTACCATCATCTCAGTAACGGAAATTGCCTGTGTCAGAAAGAGTGCACTGTTGGCTTGTTAAATACTAATGTGACTAATAAAATAATAATAATAAATTTATTTGGAATTTAAAAATGTCATGTCAGCATTTTTTTTTTTAAAGGCACATCAAAAAAACAATAAAAACAAAATTCAAAACTTCTTAATTAAAAAATTAATTAATTAAATAAAAAAATTTCTTTTTATTATTGTTTTGAAAGAACATGTTCCTCATTTTCTTCTCCAAATAATTGGTTGCTCAGAGAAATAAAAACTCAAGATTTCCTTTTCTTTTCTTGCATTTTTTATTTTATTTTTAGTGTTGAGGGCTATTTTTGCATGTAGCCGCATATCATCCACTAGAGGGTGACCTTGCTAAACCCGGGTTTGTTTGGGGAATTGAGTTTGGAACTCAACATTAGGCCAAAAATACCAATGGCTTCCAATGCATTTTTAAGCTTATAAAATAAATAAAGCCTAGAGTCTAAGAATTGCAATAATGGTTAACATAAATAGATAATATGTTTAGTATAATAGCTTTGATTAAGTGGTGAGTTGAAGATCATAATGATGTATGTTGAGTGATATCCAATACTAGATAATAATTAATAAATTATTATTTTTCCAGCAATGAGATGGTTTGAAACAGTTCATGTCCAGTTGTGGCATAGTTCATGTTCAATATATTAAGATATGTCTAGCAATGAGATGGGTTCAAAATAGTCAATGTCCAATTGTGTTATAATTCTTGTTCAATATAATAAGATATGTCTAGCAAAGGTTTATATATCCAAACAATATATGTCCAGCAGTGGTTTATGTCCAAAAAATATATATCAAATAGTTTATGTACAGATGTGGTTTATGTCTAACTAATATATGTCCAGCAGTGGTTTATGTCCAAATAATATATGTCAAATAGTTTATGTCCAACTATGGTATATGTTTAAATAATATATGTCCAGCAGCGAGGGATCAATTGATTAATGTATATGTTCATTACTGAAATCATGTTTATTAAACAGTAATATAATATTAAAGCAATTTGTATCTAGCAATACAATAATAATGAGTTAATATATACTCAATAATATAATTTCAGAGATAGAGAATATTGACTTATCTTGTATGTTTATGACTCCAGTCATATAACAATAGTGGGCTGATAACATTCCAACAATATGATAAAATGAGTCCAGCTTTAGAGTATGCTATGATGGGTCCTTTAATGATGACTTTAAGGTTGAAGGGGGAAAAATGAGTGCAATTAGAGGGAGAGAGAATATGTCCAGCCGTGTGCAAAGGCTAGTTAAGTTTATTCTCTTTATCATACACTTAAATGAATTTCTCCGTGATAATACTCTTTTAATTCTTCGTGAGACATGAGTAATAGGGCCTTCCATGAGAAGGGCTTTTGGTATGAGATATTTGTGCCTTCTAGGAGAAAGGCTTTTCGTATGATAAGTTTATGCATTCCATAAGAAGGATTTTTAGTATTAGAAATATATGTCTTCTATGGGAAGAGCTTTAAAATGAAATCTTTGTGCCTTCTAGGAGAAATGTTTTTACTATTCGATTTTTATATGTTTTCCATGAGAAGGGCTTTTGTAATGTGCTCTTGGAAGAGTGTTTGGTATCTTTTGAGACGAATGGAGATGGTAAGAAATATATATGTTTTATGAGATATGATATTTGTAATATGTATGGGAAGGATATATAGATACTGTTAGGGTCATATTTTATGTAATTGGCTAATCCTTTGACAAAATGCACTTTACTTGTAATTGGGTAGATCTAAGATGGGTTTAATACATCAAGAAATATGTTGTTCAAGCATATCAAGTGTTCATATTAAAAGACATGACGATTGGTCCAAGAAACAAGTGAAGAAAAGCTATTCATTAAGTCTCGACAAATAGCTTGATAGATGCCTGCTATCAAGACTTAATGTGAAGCTTGATACATAGCTCGACAGCAGCTCGATTTATCAAGAATTACGATTTTCAGTTTTCCAAATCTGAAATTTGGCCCAAGCTTATGTATTTGTTTGGGATTTCTTTTCTCACAACCCTAGACATATATAAGGCTTATTTTAAGAGCCGTCATAGACGGATACATAGACCAAGAGATTTATTTTCTCTATGAGAAGCTACTGTTTTTGTACGCCATAGGGTTTTGTAACCAAGTGCTTCCTGATCTTCATTGTTAATGAAGTGAAGAACTTTGTAGCTAATAACATCGTTCAAAGTTGCTGGAGTTAGTCACGTATTGGGATTTGTGCAAAGGGTTAGTCATAGATTGGGGATTTATGTATCAAAGGAAAGAAGGCTACTATAAAATCAAGTTCAATTGTGTATTGAAGCAAAGGTTTAATTGTAGGTTGGTATTTTGGGACAGGCCAAGGTAGACGTAAGATTCCTTATACTTGTAACCGCTTGATTGTTGATTAGTGGATTCTTGGGAGTGGTGACCTTAAAATCACCCAATGGAGTTTTTGCTTTGCGAGCGGTTTTCCCCATTTGTCAACAAAATCACCGTGTCAATTTAATTTCCGTTGCATTTAGTTTATTTGGTGATTTGTTGGTGCTTTCACGATTTGCATGCAATTGAACTTAATTAATCAACTTGGGTAATTGAATTAATTAACCGGGGTCAAGCTATCTTAACCCAACAGATACTTTGTAGGAAATGGGTTTGTAAGATATAAGATAAATATGTATAGGTACTATAAGAGATGTAATCTTTAAGATATATGAGAAAGTATATCCAGATAATTTATGGGATATGGATCTTGTATTATGTATGGAAAATATATATGGGAAATATGCGTGGGTACTTTGTGAGAAATGAGCTTTGTAAGATGTAAAGAAGCATGAGAGATACTTTGTGAGAAAAATGTAAGTTGTAAGAAGTATGAGAAGTATGTATAGGTGATTTGTAAGAAATGAGTTTGTGAGATATATGAGAAATATGTATATATACACTTTATGAGGAATGGTTTTGTGAAATACATGAGAAATATAAGAGATATGGAAATCAAAGATACTAAAAATCTAATACTAGTGCTGTTGGATTGGTTTTTTGTGTTATGTGATGGGTTATGTCTTTCTAAGAGGAGAGATTTTTGTAAGAGAAGTGGAGGAGTATGGAGATGTGTTTATGGGCAGCAAAATTGATGGATTTTCTAAATATAGAGAGTAAGAGTTGAGTTTAGAAGAATTATAAAGTGTAGTGTCAGTTAGGCCCAAATGAAAAATAATATCCCAATAGAGTGTCACGTTTTGAGGTTTTTGGCCTCTTTAAATGATACTTACAAATAGATGTAGTGATATATGGTAATTACATCAAATTGATGCAAATTTATGAATGAATGTATAATTTATGTGATTATTTAACATACCAATATGTTTTTTTTTTCTTAAATAATGTAGGATTTTACAATCTACAATCCGATCCTATGATCCACAATCTCACCTACCTCCCACGAGCTTACGTAGGATCTCAATTTTGACAACTTTCTTAACAGTATGATGAAAGATTTGGAATAGCTTATCCATGACATTCATTGAGTGAAAAATTCTACTCCATTGGAAACTAGAATGAATTCGCTAGAAAAGAAACTATATCCTTAAAGTCTGTGCCTTTAAGAATTGAGAATTTCAATGGCACACTTTAAAGTTAATTTTATAAATACCGTTTCGGAACCCATTTTAGTTTGTCTTGTTTTTTTTAAGAAACAAACACACACACACACAAGGGAGAGGGAAAATGAGTTCTAACACAAAGGCACTTTACAAACTCCACTCAAATAGAATATTTAGGTACTGACCTATTTTGGCATATCGTTTCGAGGATAACACACAC
Source organism: Quercus glauca (assembly GCA_023736055.1). Lineage (NCBI taxonomy): Eukaryota > Viridiplantae > Streptophyta > Magnoliopsida > Fagales > Fagaceae > Quercus > Quercus glauca. The sequence continues at coordinate 25,331,197 of CM043324.1, read as the reverse complement.
ACACACACACACACACACACACACACACACACACACATATATATATTATTACTATAATATATAAAATAATGAATTCAATATATTATGTTTTTGTAACTCTCAAATAAAGTGAGCATATGGTTTTTAAAAGAAATATCATTAATGGAAATTTTGTAAATAAAGCCAATATGGTGAGTAATTAGAAATTAGGATCCTTCTTGGAATGTCACTTTTCCCATTTTCCAAACCTACCCTCCCAATTTATTTCTTTTTAGTGTGTATTCAGGAATAGATTATAAGCCAACTTTATGCTTTTTAGTTTTTATGTACAACTTTCTAAAACCTCACTTTTTCTTACTTTTAATTTTTTTTTTCAAAGTAACAAGTATACTTTAACACACTTTCAGCAAAAAGCTAAATAAGTTGTTCTCAAATAGACACTTAGTCTCACACGCTTCTAAAGTTCTTATTCAAATGGCTGGAGCCTCACTAGTTCTTCTTTCTCTTGTCTTGTTCTTTGTTGTTGTTGTTGTTGTTTTTTTTTTTTTTTTTCCTGATGACCAAATGTAACGGACGGAGCAATGGTCACAAAATGAGCTGTGAACTTCAAACAAAGATTTCATAAAGCATTAGCCGTTGAGCATAAATGCAGCACATCATTGCCCATTGATGATGCACACAACTATAAAAGAGTAGGTAACAGAAGTTAAAGGTACACACAAAAATACTCTATGAAATCACTTTCAACTCATTTTCTCTCTATAATCTTTCTCCCTTACTGACTTAAGCATTGGAGGCGGTTTGGCTGACGCCACACCGGTGTGTTACTTTTCCCCTTAGTTCATTTTGCAAGATTCTCATCTACAGAGACGACCCCATTCACAGCATCGTCCATTCACTACGACGAGGAGCTCAACTGTTGATTTTTTGCATTATCAGTTTGGCGCCGTCTGTGTGAACGTTAATCATTCAAGCCATCTTTCCTAGTGACAAAAGGGTTCCTCAGAGTACGAGATGGAGGCAGAGGCCACACCTCAGCTAGATTCTGTGCAACAACAACAAATCCAAGCCCTCTTGGCCAATGTGGAAGAGCTGACTCACTAGAATGAAGAACTACAAAAGACAATGAAATCTCAAAATGCAGAACGTCGGCAAATAGGTGAAAACCAAAATGAAGAAGAATCAAACTCTCAAGCCAACAGGCGAGACAAAACTTCAGGAGAAGATTCCACCAGGGTGGAGAATGAGCTTTGCTACATGAGAAAAGAGATGGACGAACTAAATAGTGCCATAAAGGATAAAGGCGGAGAGAATTTGGATGAGATGATTTGAAGGACGGACTCACCATTTACTAATGAAGTACTCAATTGCCCTCTCCCACCAAAATTCCGTCTCCCACAGTTGGAGTCATATGGCGGTTTCAAGGATCCCTTGGATCACATCGAATCATTCAATACGCTGATGCTATTACAGATGACCCCAAACGACGTGATGTGTAGGGCATTCCCAACAACATTGAAAGGAGCAGCCAAGATATGGTTCAGCAAGATACCCCTAAGAACTATTGCAGATTTTGAACAACTCAGCAAGGGTTTTGTTCATCATTTTATTGGGGGGCAAAGATATAAAAAGCCAACTGGTAGGAGATTTACTAAGATAGTATGTCACCCAATTCAAGAAGGAGCTGCTACAGGTAGATGAAGTTGAAAATCAAGTCATCTTAACAACCTTCCAAGCAGGGTTGCTACCAGGAGATTTCTTCTTCTCAATCACTAAAAGTCCACCAAAAACAGTCACGGAGTTGCTCCATAAAGATGAGACGTACATGAATGTAGAAGATGCAGCGCTTGCAAAAGAAATGAAAGGAAAAAGGAAGAGAGACAAAGGAATAAGCAGCAATTGCGATAAGAAGAAGGAGACACGAAATGTTGTGCAGACTACAAGAAAAAAGAAGGAACTTTCAGATAGGAAACCAAAATTCACTAACTTCACTCCTCTAATAATGTCAATTGAGCAGGTCCTTATGCAGATAAGAGACGATCCCTCCCTACAATGGCCAAAGCCAATTAGCACTCCAGTAGAAAAGAGAGACAAGAACAAATACTGTATGTTCCATCAGGATCATAGGCATCGCACAGATGAGTGTAGGCATTTAAAAGACCATGTGGAAACTTTAATTCGACAAGGGAAGTTACAGAAGTACGTCAGAAAGATAGAGCCCCACAGATTCCAACAGAAGGATGACTAGGATAGAACTCCAGAGGTAAGGAGAGCAAACCCCCTGCAGGAGAAATAAAGACGATCTTTGGAGGACTAACGGCAACGCTCAAGTCCCTGAAAAAAGCACAGGAGAGAGAAATAAACAGCGTCCATTCGCGGCTCCTTCTAATGAAGATGCCAAGGAATGACGAGCCTGATATTGTCTTCTCAGAGAGAGATAATCACGGTATCAAGCAACCCCATGACGATTTGCTAGTAATCCTACTTAGAGTAGAAGAATTCAACATCCACCGGGTGCTTATGGACAACAGAAGCTCAGCAGATATCATCTACTTGCCTGCATTTTAGTAGATGAAGCTGGATAAGAAAAAGATCAGGCCTTTCACCTCGCCTTTGGTAAGCTTCACAGGGGATAGAATCGTCCCTAGAGGAATCGTCACTCTATCTATGATCACAGGAACTTACCTAGCACAGGTCACCAAGGAAATTGATTTCCTTATAGTTGATTGCCTTTTAACATACAACATCATCTTGAGAAGACTTGCACTCAACAAACTAAGAGCAGTGACGTCGACATATCACTTGAAGGTGAAATTTCCAACAGCTCATGGAGTAGGAGAAGTCAGAGGAGATCAAGTTCTAGCAAGAGAGTGTTATTAAGCTGCCTTAGCATCGGGAGAGAACCACACATAGGTGATCAATGAACTAGAACCCATTCCCGAATCGTCAGAAACACCACAAGAAGTTGAGATCATCCCAGGAGATTTGACGAAGGTATTGAAGATCGAAACAGCACTCCCAACTTCAGAGAAAAAGAAAATGATCTCTTTCTTGAGGGCAAACCAAGATGTTTTCGCCTGGAAACACAAGGATATGCCCAGGATTGATAGGAATATCATACAGCATCGTCTCAATGTTAACCCAGAATGCAAACCTGTACAACAGAAGTGGGGAATATTTGCACCAAAGGGCAATAAAGTTGTAACTGAAGAAGTAAAGAAGCTGACTTTATCACGGAGGTCTTCTATCCAGATTGGCTAGCAAACGTGGTCATGGTAAAGAAGAGTAATGGCAAGTGGAGAATGTGCATCTATTTCACAAATTTGAACAAAGCCTGCCCAAAAGATAGCTTCCCCTTACCAAGGATTGATCAGCTGGTAGACTCAACTGTCGGACACAAGCTCTTAAGTTTCATGGACGCATTTTCTGGATACAACCAGATTCTTATGGACGAAGACGATTAAGAGAAGACCTCGTTTGTTACCAGCCAAGGGTTGTACTACTACAAAGTTATGCCATTTGGACTGAAGAACGTAGGAGCCACCTACCAAAGACTGGTGAGCTGCATGTTCTCTCACCAGATTGGAAGGAATGTAGAGGTGTACGTAGACGACATGCTGGTGAAAAGCAAGGATGAAGCCAACCACTTGGACGATCTTAAAGAAACCTTCAGCACATTATGTAAGTACAATATGAAATTAAAACCTGCAAAGTGTGTTTTTGCTGTTACTTTAGGAAAATTCTTGAGATTCATGGTGTCCTAACAAGGAATAGAGGCAAATCTAGACAAAGTAAAAGCAATAATTGAGGTCAAATCACCAAAAACAGTGAAGGAGGTGCAGAGCTTGACAGGGAAAGTTGCAGCCCTAAACAGATTTGTCTTCAGGGCAACAGACAAGTGCACGCCATTCTTCAAGGTATTGAAAAAAGTTTTTCAATGGAATGACGAATGCGAGGAAGACCTTGCCAAGTTAAAGGAGTACTTGACGAAACCACCTCTATTAAGCCCTTTAGTGATGGGAGGGAAGCTGTTCCTCTACTTAGTAGTATCCAATACTGCAGTAAGTTCGGCACTGATCAGAGAAGAAGGGAACGTCCAGCAGCCAATTTATTATACCAGCCAAGCATTCCAAGGAGCAGAGGCAAGTTATCCAAGGATAGAAAAGATAGCTTTCGCATTATTGGTCGCTTCCAAAAAGCTATGTTCTTATTTCCAAGCACACCCCATCGTCGTCATGACAGACCAACCCATAAGAAAGACGATGAACAAGATCGACGCAGTAGGACGACTCATTCAATGGGCAATTGAATTGGGCCAATTTGACATTGAATATCGGCCCCGAGTAGCAATCAAAACCTAGGTGCTAGCAGACTTCATTGCAGAATTCACTTACCCTTATAAGGAAGAAGAACCTCCTATGAAAACATGGACGGTCCAAATGGATGAGTCTGCAACGAGGAAAATAGGAGGAGCAGGAGTAGTGCTCATATCCCCAGAAAAAGAAATATTGAAGTATGCAATCAGATTGCAATTCTCAGTAATAAATAACGAGGCAGAATACGAAGCATTGCTAACAGGGCTGAGTCTAGTAAAGGCTCTAAGAGTAAGGAACCTTATCGTCCAAGCTGATTCTCAGCTAATAATTGGACAAGTGAAGGGAGATTATGAAGCCAAAAAAGAAAGGATGCAGAAGTATTTGAAGATCGTCCAACGACACTTTAACGGTCTAGAATTTGTGCAAATCCCACGAGCCAAAAATGTAGAAGTTGACTTTCTAGCAAGATTGGCCTTGTCAGACGATTACAATGTGACCTCCGAACTACATGTAGAGGTAAAGGGGCAGCCAAGCCCAAAAGGTGAACAAGTTCTAAAGATAAAAGAACAAGACGAGTGGATGACTCCCATTGTCCGTTACTTGAAAGAAGGATGGCTCCCTGAAGATAAGACGGAGGCAAGGAAGATACAGATCAGGGTAGATTACTTCATCATTATTGACTACGTGCTGTATAGACGAGGGAATTCACTCCCATATCTAAGATGCACTAGTTCAGAAGAAGCAGATTATGTGCTCCATGAGATACATGAGGGAATTTGTGGAAACCACGCTGGGGCAAGGTCTTTAGCAGGAAAGGTGCTCAGAGCAGGATATTACTAGCCAACCCTACAGAAAGACGCATACAACATCATCAGAGCATGCGACAAGTGTCAACATTTCGCAAATGTCCAGACGAGACCAAGAGAGACGATGACACCCATATCCTCACCATGGCCCTTCGCCCAATGGGAATTGATATTATGGGTACATTCCCTCTAGGGAAGAAGCAACTCAAATTTTTTATCGTTGTAATCGATTACTTCACAAAATTGGTAGAAGTAGAGCTAGTGACGACAATAACAGAGGCTAAAATCACAAGCTTTGTGTGGAAAATCATCATCTGCAGGTTTGGAGTCCTACGTGTCATAATATCAGACAATGGAAAGCAGTTAGACAACCCCAAGTTTTGAAAATTTTGCCAAAACTTAGGAGTTAAGAATCATTACTCTTCTTCAAGACACCCTCAGGCCAATGGCTAGATAGAAATGACGAACAGAAGCTTGCTCAAAATCATCAAAATTAAGCTTGATGGGGCAAAGGGGGCATGGCCTGAAGAACTGCAAAATGTCCTTTGGGCATATAGGACGACCACAAGAGTTCCAACAGGAGAAACACCATTCAAACTGACATTTGGCCCGTCATACTAGTGGAAGTGGGACTGACGAGTTTCCGAGTTAAAACTTATGAAGACCAGAAGAACTAGCAGGAGCTTAATGGCAATTTGGACCTAATTGATGAATTCAGAGAAGAAGCTATGAAGCGAATGGCCAAACACGAGGAAGCAATGGCCAGATATATAACAGAAAGGTTAAGGTAAGAAGGTTCAATACAGGAGACCTCGTCCTTAGAAAGGTATCACAAGCAACGAAGGACCCATCCCAAGGAAAATTGGGACCAGCCTGGAAAGGTCCCTGTGAAGTAATCCATCATTCCAGCAAAGGCTTCTACTACCTAAAGTCTTTGGACGGCCAAGAACTGCCTCGACCATGGAACATAGAACACTTGAAGAAATACTACCAATAAGGAACGCTTTACATTTCAAGTTACCTATACTTCATATCAGTATGTATGACAACCATTACTTTCGTCATTCATAAGATCAATAATACACGAAAGCATTATCCATGCGTATGTATCAATGATTATCGATGATCTGTCATGTACAATACGTATTTGTCAATGATTACCCATGATCTATCACTATCAAAATGTGTGCAACGCTTAGGAGTCGTCCTTGGGAGATGTCTCAAGGACCTCCATCATTAAAATTTCAAATCAAAAGCTATTCACACACAGCCAACGACATCATAGCCATTGAAGTTGTTGATACACAACTACCAAAGTTGACTAAATCAGAGTTGTTCAAACACAACCAATATAATCGATATTCAAGATAAAACAAAAAATGGTTAACTTAGAAGACGCTTCAATACCACGACTCTAAGTCACGAGTAGAGCGCAACTTTTTCATTCAAACATGACTCAATAAAAAGACGTTCAAACACAGCAAAAAAATATTAAGTTGTTCAAACACAACTAAAATCGTCATTCAAACATGATTCCATAAAAAGCTGTTCAAACACAACTAGAAAAAATGCTAAGTTGTTCAAACACAACCAACATCGTCATTCAAACATGACTCAATAAAAATCTGTTCAAGCACAGCTAAAAATATGCTAAGTTGTTCAAACACAAATAAAATCGTCATTCCAACATGACTCAATAAAAAGCTGTTTAAACACAGCTAAAAAAAAATTCTAAGTTGTTCAAACACAACTAAGATCGTCATTCAAACATGACTCAATAAAAAGCTGTCCAAACACAGCTAAAAAATACTAATTTGTTCAAACAAAACTAAAATCGTCATTCAAACATGACTCAATAAAAAGCTTTTCAAACACAGCTAAAAAGGGTTGTCCAAGCATAAAAGAGTTGTGTACTACAAATAATAGCAGGAAATCCATAAACCTATCTACCATTGTCAAAGGATTTGTTTAGTTGCCCAAAACAACGGGCCCAAAGAGAGATATTGTTCTTTCCTTGCAGAGAAATTAAAAAAAAATAAATAATAAAAGATTATTGCTTTTCAGGGACAGGGTTTGCAGGGGTTATAACAGTGGCGTTCTTTATTCCTTCAGCAACGTCTATGGCTTCCTTCGTCATTCTCCGCTGTAGCCTTAAAGGACATGAGCTCTTTCTTAACGTCGTCCACGGCCAAGCCAGAAAGGTCCAAGCTAGGGTGGTGCTTTGCCATCCACTTCACAAGAAGATCAAAGCCTTCCATGTAGTACTTGCACAATTCATTAGAGTACTCGTGAGAGTCTTTGAAATCCTATACTGCCGTGGCCCCAACGTTCTGCAGCTTTAGTTCCAGGTCACCAATCTGCTTGTCCTTCAGCTTGCAGAATTCCTTCTCCACCTGTAGGCTCTTCTCCAAGGTTACCACACTCCTTGTCATTTTCAACTTCGGCAGTAAGAATAGCAACCTTGTTCTTAAGCGTCTCATTCTCAGCGTATAAAGACTTGACCAAAGGCTTAGATGTGGCCATCTTCTTTTCTAAATCCAAGAGCTTCCCAGAGACGAATAGGGACTCCCCCAAAGCCTATAAAGAAATTTTATCTCAGCAGAAGTACAGCAAAGGAAAAAGAAGAAGCAGAGATAACCAACGGCACATACCTACACAAGCTTTTGGATGTGAGACGACATCACCTCACTGGATGACTTTGCCATTAGAGGGCTTAGATCATCCACAGAAAGTGCCCCATGGGCCTTCAAAGCTGCTGCGTCAGCGTCATCCCAGAAGATAGGAAGAAAAGAAGAAGGTAGAAACACGTACTCTTTCTCACAACTTCCAAATTCTTCCAAACCTTAGTAGACGGTTCTAGACCCAAAAAGTGTAAAAACAAAGACTGAGGAGAAACGAGTTCGTTAAAATCCTTGACAGACTTAAGATACTCCTTTACTTTCTCAACATGACACTGGTACCTTTTCTTTAGACGAGGACGCTAGGCAACTGCAAAACAAGAATACAAGTAAGTGACCTGTCATCGTCACTCATAAAAGAAAGGAAAAGCAACTGAAAAGACGAGAAAGATGCACTAGACACAGGAACTCCCTGACTATGAAAAAACTTGGGGGCTTCGTCCAAGTCCTCACTAGGGACGAACTCCCAACCACTTCCGTAGATAAAAAAGAAATTTGGCTTCTAGTTTCAAAGAGACAAGGGGTAATCAAGGATTAACCTAGAAGCCTTATCCCACGGCTTAACTCATAATAGCCAGGGTCCTTAGATTTTCTCAAACGATAAAAATGGAGGAATTCGTCCCTCTTAATGACATCCCCATCATTGGCAGACATCCATACCACCATGCAAGAGACAAGGATCCACCAGGAGTTAGGCACTAATTGTGCTGGAGCAAGATGCAAATAGGAAAAAATTTCCCTAACAAAGGGATGAACAGGGAAACGAAGGAAATTGTTAAAATTGGCCTCGTAAAAAAAAACCTTATTGGCATAAGAGTGACAAGCCCTTTCTTTTTCACTCGGGATCCTAATTTTTACAGAATCAGGGAACTGAAATCTATCCCTAATCCGCTGCTCGTCCTTCCTAGTGAGGGAACATAAGATAGTCCAAACTTTATAAGGGGAGGAAACAAAAGTGGCTTCCGAGATCACGCGATCATCAGATGAAGATAACCCCGTCTCCAAATCACTAGACCTCACTTTAGACATTTTTAATAACCTGGCTACCCCAGAGAACGGGAAACCAGAGGAAATAACGAAGAAAGAATGGAAGTGTATGGATAGTTCTCCCCTATGAAGAAACTAACTCTCTCAAGACACTCCCCCTCTACAGACTCGAGTAAGCAACCTAAATAAGCAAAAAATAAAGCCGAAGGACAATCTACCTTAACAGCAACCTATCATGGAAGAACCAAAAAACAAATAGGAGCACAGAGGACTTATCAAGAAACGCAGGACAGACAAAGGGAGCTCGGAGAAGAAACAAACCCTAGAACAGAAACTAAATAAGGAAAAAAATACAAAGGAAAGGAAAGATATGGGAAAAATGCATAACAAGTGGCTAAAACACGCGTGGGAAAACTGAGACATGTCCGCATGACGAAAGCATCTTGGCCGTACATGTGGCATTCAGCTGCTTAAACATCAAAACCATCATAAATGCGCAGTACACGGAAGCATCAGACGAATTTGTTCTTCTCTCGTCTAACAGATGACAATTTGAACAAGGGGGCAGCTGATGAGTCAGAAATTTATGGTCGTCATTAAGTGGAGGTCGTCATTAACTCAGAGAAGATGTTGCGCATTTATTACACTCATTGATGACCAAACGTAACGGATGGAGCAACGGTCACATAATGAGCTGTGAACTTCAGACAAAGATTTCGTAATGAACTAGCCGTTGAGCATAAATGCAGCACATCATTGCCCATTGATGATGCACACAACTATAAAAGAGAATGTAATAGAAGTTAAAGGTACACATAAAAATACTTTATGAAATCACTCTCAACTCATTTTCTCTCTAGAATCTTTCTCCCTTACTGACTTAAGCATTAGAGGCGGTTTGGCTGACGCCACACCAGTGTGTTACTCTTCCCCTCAGTTCATTTTGCAAGATTCTCATCGACAAAGACGACCCCATTCACAGTATCGTCCATTCACTACGACGAGGAGCTCAACTATTGATTTTTTGCATCATCAGTTCTCATTTGTTCCACCACTAATATCACTTTTTTACTTATCAATAACCACTCACCATATCAGCACTTTGTAAACTAGTTTGTGGTTTTAGCTTTTTCCAAGTTACAAAGCTCGTGGGTATGAAGTACCCCAAGCATCCAAAAATAAATGGTACAAAATGAAGAAAGGGGTGCGCGAATACAAAGTAAAGCTATCACTACTAGAAGATCCTTCTTTAGCCAAAAGGTCCGCACATTGATTCTCTTCGCGGAAGATGTGGTGTGTGTGAGTTTTCTCAAAAAGTTAGAGTATGGACTTGCAATCAAAGATCAAAGCACTTTATGGGTGAGATAAATCAAATAGAGCATCATCTGATGTGAAAATTGTGACCACAACTTTTGATGTGTTTAGCCTAGCTATAACCTACACTATGTGCAAGTACCTTCTTTTTATTTTACTTTATTGGTAAACATTTAGTTATATATTTGACTTTCATTGTAATTAATTTTTATTTAAAAAATTAAAAAATTAATTATGGTTATATATTGAAAAGTATAAGTAAAAGATTAGCTAATTTCATCAATTAAGTTTGCATATGGAATTATAAAAATTTTCCAATTTTTATGTAGTAACAATATAAATTGTGCCTATAAAAAATAATAATATAAATTAGTGATAACTATTGAGTTTTCAAGAGAGGATCAATTTAAAATTTATTTTTTTAGTTAATTCATAAACTTACAAATCAAACAAAATGTACATATTATTATCTGTTATTCGTAAATCTGAATAATAGTATTGTTGAATTATCATATTCACCGCATAACATGATTAAATGTAATCAATTCTATATTTCTTATTGTTGAAGCCCATTTAAGCAAAGAAAGAAGAAAGGGCCATTGGCAATAAAAAAACCCAACAATATAACAAAGAGTGAAGAAAGAAGAATTAGCAAAGTGAGAAAAAGAAAACCATAAAACCTGAGTGGCAAGAATAATGGTCCACAGGCCTATAAAATAATAAAAAATGCCCCAAAAGAAAGCAAATGGGCCTAAGGGAGCTTAAAGAAGGAAGTAGTAAGCCCATGAGAATTATAAGAAATGGAAAGTAAGCAAAATGGGTCGGAGGAGCCCAAAGAAAGGAATTAGTAAATGGGGTTGGTGCAAAAGCCAACAAACCCTCGAAAGTAAGGGATATGGTAATTGGGCCGGGGAAGCCCAAAAGATGTAGCAAAAGCCCATGGGAATGTAAGAATGGAATGAGCCAAGGATGCCCAAAGGAATGAAGCAGGCCAAGGATGCCAAAAAGAATGAAATGGGCCAAGGGAGCCCAAAATGGCATGAGAATCAACCTAGTAGAAATACTAGGTAACGTGAATTGAATAAAGGAAAAGTACATGGCAGGCCCAAAGGAGGCCCAGCAAGTACAGGTCAAGTGGTAACATGTTAGAAGCAATAAAGTGGGGTGGTAGGAATACTAGTTAGCCCACAAACCAGCAATAAAGAGAAACAAGGGCCAAACTGAAGAAGAAAAGGCCCTTGCCCAAGAAAGACCCAGCCCAGAAAGGAAACGAAATGCAAAAAACAAAGACCTAGACTCACCCACGCCATAAAAGGTTAAAAAATAAGTAGCAGAAATGCGTAGTGAGACTAAATAGACTCACAGGAAATGGTAAACGCATGAATATTAAACAAACTATGGACACATGGGAGTGGAGCACGCACAACGCTTAGGCACCACCCACTTGTACCTAGCCAATACAGGCGCGGTGGACCATTGGCCAGAGGTAAGAGAGAGTATAGTTTGGTAGTAGAGGAGAAATGGGAAGTCTATTCTGGGATTCCCGCTCAAGCTCTTTTGGGAAAAATACCCTATTGGGATGACATACCACCTAAAAGAGGGAAAAAGAGAACACCCAACCCTTATCCGGATGGGGGATGCTACGGAAAGCAAGAAAACAAAACAAAACTCTTTATCTGGGAATGGAATATGGCGCGGCCAGCACAAGGTAGTAGTGATGGCTGAGCAGTCGACAGACTAGTGGGTGGTCTGGGAAGGACACCCACACCAGGCCAAAAGTAGTTAAGGGGTAAAACAATAAAACTCCTTACGGCAGGTAGTATAAAAAGGCCTTACTGTGTACAGTGAAAAACAAGAAGAACAACAGGAGGCAAGCATAGAGTAAGGAAAAACAAGTGAGGAAAATAGCAAGAAAGAAAAATAAAGAAGGAGAGAGGGAATATAGGAAAGAGAAAGGCAATGGAGAATAGAGGAAAACATAGGGGATAAAAAGGGAAGTGAGGAAGCAAGAGTGTGATAGGGCATGCACCAATAGGCTACTCCTTTCTCTCCCTCTCAACAGCCTACTCTACCAAGATTAAAGGATTTCAGGATAAACCAGTTAGGCCTATTTTTTCAAAGTAGGCAATTTCCATGGCAGAATTTTCCTGTGAGATTGCCCACATTGGAGAGTGGTTCGCTTCCTTGACTTAAACCTGCTAAGAAACCAAGTACATCAGACTAATCCCCCTTTCCCTTTTTCTTATTGATTGATCAAGCACTAACATTATTCATTTTTCTTTTATTATTGTCACTAACCGATTTCTGTCGTATTCATATCATTGTGTTTTTCCTTACTAAGAAAGTGGTTAATTATTGTTTTTGGTTGGCAGCAAATATATTCTTCTTATCTTATTATATTATGCCCTCCTGCTATAACATTTATGTGACAACATCTTTTGCCGTGGGCATATGACCAAGATCTTAGCAAAGGGGCCCTAGCTTTCACATAAGTTGGCTTAAGGTGAGTTTCAATCAAGCCAGTCCTGACTCTCCTATCCCAGAACTATTGGGCCACAACGCGGCAAGAATCAGTCTAGCCTAGAAGTACAAAAAGGCCCACCACACTTATTAACCAATTAAAATATATATGACTAATTAAAATGCTCATGATATTTAAAATTAATTGTAATATATATTGTGGGGCTTAAGAATTTGGCAACCCCAGCCCATTTTACACCAAGACCAAGGCCCGCACTGAGGAGGAATAAACGTCAAAGAACAAACGAAAGGAGTCCGAAGTGCCAAGAATCATCGCCGAGGACGATCCTATCCTCGGCCAGCCGAGATCATAAAAGGGGAAAACAGTACGCCACCAAAGGCAGCCTCTCAAAGCATCCCAAAGAAAAGATAAGTACAATGGATCAGCCATGGAAGTATGGTGGAGGAGCAGTTCAAGGAGAAACTATCACCTCCACATTAAATGCCCACAACTAACATTCTGGCCGCATTAATGAGGAAGTGACCCCTGAACAGTGTTGTCTAGGTTGCTGTAGCTCACAGAAAGCTGAGGAAGGTGGCTAATGGGACAAGCACCCAAGTAGTAACCTGCATGATCAACAGATGGAGGGCCAAGATTAACTAAGATGGAGTATATAATGTAATAAGTCCTCTAGAATAGGGGAGGCAATTTAGAAGCAGAAAACATTGTAGTAGTGGCTGGAACCATCTGATAAACTTTCTTAATCAGACATTGAGAAAATAATAAGAACTTTAAGTTCCTTAGGGGAGGGCCGAGGATAGAATTTCACTCTTTAAAACTGTCTCCTTGTTATTCAATCCACTCGTAGCCATGTTTAGTTGTTGTAATCCCAAGGCCTAGTTCTTAAACCCATTCTCTACAAATTTATTATATTGGGCTAGTTGGGCCTGAGTCCATTCATCCAAGAGGAGAAGTGCTCAAACCCAATCCCTACAATTGGCACCGTCTGTGGGAAGAACTTGTGTGTTAGTAAAGGCAATAATCAAGCATGGTAGGATCGGGCCCTCATCAAGTAGGCTTCCATCAGCCTGAATCGGCTAGACCCCAACAACAGGGTAACTTCGCCAACCCCGAACACGATCGAAATGAAGAGAATGGATGGTTTCGAGAGCGAAGTGTGCACACCACTCAAACTAGTAGAAGTCACTCTCGTGTGGGCAATCACATGCTCTAGAGACAAAATAACAACCAGGCCATGCAGTAAGAAGAAGTTAAGAGTCACGTGACCTAGAGGCAGGATGATAAGCAGGCCATGCAGCGAGAGATAGACGACTTGAAGAGAAAGATGTGCCATGCACAGTGAAGGCGGTCTCATTCTAGCCCTAACATGCCCTCCGATGGTGAAAGTGATGATGACTACAGGCGAAGATCGAGGACCCCCCCAAGCAAGACCTTCTCCCACGAAGAAGAGCACTACAGAAGGCGTAAACGCAAAAGCCCATCCCCTAGGGGCTTGGGAAACGATGCAATGCGCAGGGCACTGATTAACTCTCCAAATCACGTTTCACACGCCACATAGAAGGGGCTACACTTTCTCGGCGATTCCAACAGCCAACCTTCGCTATTTACAATGGTAAAACAGATCCCGTGGAGCATGTGAGCCAGTTTAACTAAAGAATGGCTGTCCATTCTAAAAACGAGGCGTTGATGTGCAAGGTTTTCCCATCTAGCTTGGGACCAGTGGCAATGAGGTGGTTTAATGGCCTGAAGACGAATTCCATATATTCGTATAGGCAACTAACGCAAGCTTTTGGCTCCCGTTTCATTACAAACAGTAGAGCTCTTTGGCCTTTGAGTGTGTTACTGTCTTTATCCATGCACAACGGAGAAACTCTAAAGGCCTACTCGGACAAATATTGGGAGATGTATAATGAAATGGACGGCAATTTTGATGATGTTGCCATCAGCACCTTCAAAAATAGCCTTCCAACCGAGCACGACTTGAGGAAGTATTTGACTGAAAGGCCTGCCACCAGTGTGCGCCAGCTGATGGATCGAATCGATAAGTACAAATGAGTAGAGGAGGATCAGCTGCAAGGCAAGGGAAAAGAGAAGGTTATCCCTCAGGAGAGGAGGGATTTCAGGTCGGACCGATACATCAGCAACCGCCCGAGGAGAGATTTCGTAGGGCAATTAGGAGCAACCAACACACAGACTGTCAATGCTGTATTTCGAAAACCAATACATTGAGTATTGGAGGAAATCAAGAATGAGCCATACTTTGAATGGCCGAATAAGATGGAGAGAGAGCCCACGAGGCGCAATCAAAACCTTTATTGCCAATACCACCAAGACCATGGACATACCATAGAGAATTGCAGGAATCTCTGGAAATATCTGGACCAGTTGGTCCGAGGAGGAAAGCTGAAGCACCTTCTGCACCAGTCCAGTGGTCATCAAGGCCAAACCCATTAAGAGCCTCAGAGAGGTACTGCCCTGAGGTCGCCCACAGGGACGATCAATGTAATCTTGGCCGTACCAGGAAGAACAAGTACGCACCCTTCACGAGTGTTGTCTGTGGCTTAGATGCCTGCCGAGGAGTCCCAGCCTTAGCCGAAGAAGGCCAGAAGAAGTTTCCACCCCATCTTGAGTTTTTCAGAAGAAGACAAGGGTGGGACCACCCAGCCCCATTATGATGCGCTGGTGATCACCCTCAGAATTGGGGACTACGATGTGAAAAGAGTGATGGTGGATGATGGCAGTGGGGTTGAGATTATGTACCCTGACCTCTATAGGGGGTTGAAGTTAAAACCGGAGGACTTAACACCCTATAGCTCTCCTTTGATGAGTTTCGACGGGAAGCTTGTTATCCCAAAGGGCATGATTAGGCTACCTATCCAGACCGGCCCAGAGATAGTGGAGGTGAACTTCATCGTGGTGGACACCTACTCTCCATACACAGCCATCGTCGGTAGGCCCTGGCTCCACACCTTAGGGGCTGTCGCCTCCTCCTTGCACCAGAAGGTGAAATTCCCGTCAAGGGACCAGGTTCTCGAAATCAGTGGTTGCCAATCCACAGCAGGGCAATGCATGGTAGCTGCCATTTCACATCTGCTTGATGTGGAGTCCTCGACCTCTGCTGAGAAGACCTTATAGCAATCAAAGGCCCCGACGGCGCCTCTCGATGCAGCTGCCAAGGAAGCAAAGTGTGAAGATCTAGTAAAGGTGGTCATTAGCGATGACCTAGAGAAGTTCTTTCAAGTCGGGTCTTAGCTGCCTCTTCAGGAGAAAGAGGAGTTGATTGAGTTCCTCAAAAGAAACATTGACGTATTTGCATGGGATGCCTGTGATGCTCCTAGGATTGACCCATAATTCATCTATCACCATCTCAATATCAATCCGTCCATCATTCCCAAGAAGCAGCCACCCCGGCGCCCATCAAGAGAGCATGCTGATGCGATCAGGGAAGAAGTGAAGAACCTTAAGCGTGTAGGGGCTATCAAAGAGGTTTTTACCCCGAGTGGTTGGCCAACACCGTGGTGGTCAAGAAGAAAAGTGGAAAGTGGCGGGTTTGTGTAGACCTCACGGACCTAAACAAGGCATGCCCAAAGGACTCGTTCCCCATGCCTCGGATAGACCAGCTGGTAGATGCAACTGCGGGCCATCCTCGGATGAGTTTCTTAAATGCTTTTCAAGGCTATCATCAAATACCACTTGCCTTGGAAGATCAAGAGAAGACAGCTTTTGTGACACCTATAGGAAACTATCACTACAAAGTAATGCCATTTGGTCTGAAGAATGTAGGGTCCACTTATCAAAGGATGATGACGAGAATGTTCCAGCCGCAATTGGGTAGGAGCGTCGAAATCTACGTCGATGACATGGTCGTGAAGAGTAAAGTGGTGCTTGAGTATTTGGGAGACCTCGGCTGTACCTTTGATATCTTGAGGAGGCATAAGCTGCGCCTGAATGCTTCCAAATGCTTATTTGGCGCGGGGTTAGGCAAGTTTTTAGGCTACATTATTACTCACAGGGGAATTGAGGTTGATCCTGACCAGATCAAGGCTATTCATAATCTAAAGACTCTGCAAAACCCCAAGGAGGTCTAAAAGCTCACTGGAATGATCACGGCCTTGAATCAATTCATTTCTAGGTCGGCGGATAGATGCAGACCATTCTATCTCTTGATCAACAAGTGAAAGGAATTTGAGTGGTCCGAGGATTGTATCGCAGCCTTCTAGCAGCTCAAGGAATACCTATCTCGGCCACCTATCATGTCTAGTCTTGAGGTCGACTAAGTCCTATACACATATATTGTTGTGGCCCTTCATGCTGTAAGCTTGGTGCTAATACGGGATGACAATGGAATTCAAAAGCTAGTTTATTACGTGAGCAAGTCACTACATGAAGCTGAGGTCAAGTACCTACCCTTGGAGAAAGCTATACTAGCTGTGGTCCACGCTACCCGAAAGCTTCCCCACTATTTTCAGGCCCACACAGTAGTTGTTCTAACTCAACTACCCTTGAAGTCTGAACTTCGAACTGCTGATTACACTGGAAGGATCGCCAAATGGAACACAATTCTGGGGGCTTTTGACGTTAAGTACATGCCTCGGACCTCTATAAAAGTCCAGGTCCTGGCTGATCTGGTGGCTGAGTTTGTTGAACCGCTAGTGGAAGCAATAGTAAAGGAGCAAAATAGGGATGGAAAATTTGTTGGGGCAATCTCTATTCCAGGGCCCCCATGTTGGAAGGTGTACGTTGATGGCACAACAAATCAAAAGGGTTTTGGAGTGGGGCTAGTCCTAGTGTTCCCTGAGAAGACTATCATAGAGAAATCCCTAAGGTTTGGGTTCTCAGCCACAAATAATGAAGCTGAGTATGAGGCATTGTTACAAGGGATGGTCATGGTGTAGAAAATGGGAGGAAAAGCAGTAGAGATGTTCTCAGACTCGCAATTGGGGGTGGGCTAGGTAAAGGGAGAGTTGGAAGCTAGAGATGCGAGGATGCAAGAGTACTTAAGCTAGGTCAAGCGCTTGCAGTCAGACTTCGACCTTTTCAGCTTGTTGCATGTCTCCAGAAGTGGAAACACCCATGCGGATTCATTGGCCACACTTGCTACGTCCTCGGCAAGAGATTTTCCTTGGGTTATTCTTGTTAAGCATCTGGAAAGAGCAAATGGGGTGGCAACAGGCATAGTTCGTATCCATCAAGTTGGAGTGGGTCCTAGCTGGATGGACTCTATAATGAGATTCCTCAAGGATGATGTTCTGCCCGAGGAGAAGTCAGAGACTGAGAAGGTACGAAGAAACGCTCATTGGTTCTGGTTGTCCGAGGACCGCAAACTATATAGGCGCTCCTATTCTAGGCCATATTTACTATGTATTCACCTTGAGACATCAGAATTATTGCTTGAGGAGCTGTATGAGGGGATCTGTGGGAGCCATACATGGGTAAGGTCTTTGTCGCACTAAGCCATTACCCAAGGATATTGGTGGCCGAGGATGCAAAAGGAAGCCAATGAGTATGTTAAGAAGTGTGACCAGTGCCAAAGGTTTGCCCCAAACATTCATCAGCCAGATGGGGTCCTCAACCCTTTATCCAGCCCATGGCTGTTCGCCCAGTGGGGCTTGGATATTGTAGGCCCTTTCCCCAAGGCGCCAGGAAATAAGAGATATCTGCTGGTCGGCACAGATTATTTCACCAAATGGGTCAAAGCTGAAACCTTGGCCAACATTAGAGATGTTGATGCTAAAAAATACGTTTGGAGGAACATCGTTACGCGGTTCGGGGTCCCTTATACCCTCATTTTAGATAATGGGCTTCAATTTTACAGCAAAGCCTTTAGAAGATACTGTTGTGAACTGGGGATCACAAATAGGTACTCAACTCCAGCTTACCCTTAGGGAAATGTGCAGGCCGAGACTGTCAACAAAGTCATAGTGAATGGGGTTAAGAAGAGACTGGATGACGCTAAGGGAAGATGGGTAGAAGATTCTTATGGACTTATCGGACCACACCACAACGGTCCATAGGGGAGACACCTTTTGCCATGACCTATGGGGCTGAGGCTGTTATCCCTCTAGAGGCAAACTTCCCAACGCTGAGGACGAGCTCCTTCACTCCAAGCAGTAATGATGAACTACTAGGGAAGAGCCTAGATGTGATTGATGAACGAAGGGAAAGGGCAATGATCCAGTTGGCCTATTACCACCAGAAGCTTAAGCAGGGATATGATACCAATGTGAAGCTAAGACCACTAGCACCGGGGGACCTAGTGTTGAGGAAATTTATGGGGGCTGCTAAGAATGCTTCCTGGGGAAAGCTGGGACCCAATTGGGATGGGCCATACCGAATTACTTCAGTAGCAGGGGTAGGTGCGTACTACTTAGAAGACTTAGATGAAAAAGCTGTACCCCGTCCATGTAATGTAAATAACCTGCGAAGGTATTATTATTAATGAAAGCATTTCTCTATTTCAAATTCCCAATCTATTATGATTGCATGCCTTGTGTTTTGACGAGAAGAATCTAAGTACTAGACAGAACCAAGGTCTTGCATGGTCCTCGGACTCAAACCTATGGGGAAACTAGCTACTTCAAGAAAAATCTAAGTACTAGACAGAACCAAGGTCTTGCATGGTCCTCAGACTTAAACCTATGAGGAAACTAGCTACTTCAAGAAGAATCTAAGTACTAGACAGAACCAAGGTCTTGCATGGTCCTCGGACTCAAACTAATGGGGAAACTAGCTACTTCAAAAAGAATCTAAGTACTAGACAGAACCAAGGTCTTGCATGGTCCTCGGACTCAAACCTATGGGGAAACTAGCTACTTCAAGAAGAATCTAAGTACTAGACAGAATCAAAGTCTTGCATGGTCCTCGGACTCAAACCTATTGGGAAACTAGCTACTTCAAGAACAGTCCAAGTGTTAGACAGAACCATGGTCTTGCATGGTCCTCAGACTCAAACCTGTGGGAAAACTAGCTACTTCAAGAAGAATCTAAGTACTAGACAGAACCAAGGTCTTGCATGGTCCTCGGACTTAAACCTGTGGGGAAACTAGCTACTTCTAGAAGAATCTAAGTACTAGACAGAACCAAGGTCTTGCATGGTCCTCGGACTCAAACTAATGGGGAAACTAGCTACTTCAAAAAGAATCTAAGTACTAGACAGAACCAAGGTCTTGCATGGTCCTCAGACTTAAACCTATGAGGAAACTAGCTACTTCAAGAAGAATCTAAGTACTAGACAGAACCAAGGTCTTGCATAGTCCTCGGACTCAAACCTATGGGGAAATTAGCTACTTCAAGAACAGTCTAAGTACTAGACAGAACCAAGGTCTTGCATGGTCTTCAGACTCAAACTTGTAGGGAAACTAGCTACTTCAAGAAGAATCTAAGTACTAGACAGAACTAAGGTCTTGCATGGTCCTCGGACTCAAACCTATAGGGAAACTAGCTATTTCAAGAACAGTCCAAGTGTTAGACAGAACCATGGTCTTGCAATGTCCTCAGACTCAAACCTATGGGAAAACTAGCTACTTCAAGAAGAATCTAAGTACTAGACAGAACCAAGGTCTTACATGGCCCTCGGACTTAAACCTGTGAGGAAACTAGCTACTTCAAGAAGAATCTAAGTACTAGACAGAACCAAGGTCTTGCATGGTCCTCGGACTCAAACTAATGGGGAAACTAGCTACTTCAAAAAGAATCTAAGTACTAGACAGAACCAAGGTCTTGCATGGTCCTCGGACTCAAACCTATGGGGAAACTAGCTACTTCAAGAAGAATCTAAGTACTAGACAGAATCAAAGTCTTGCATGGTCCTCGGACTCAAACCTATTGGGAAACTAGCTACTTCAAGAACAGTCCAAGTGTTAGACAGAACCATGGTCTTGCATGGTCCTCAGACTCAAACCTGTGGGAAAACTAGCTACTTCAAGAAGAATCTAAGTACTAGACAGAACCAAGGTCTTGCATGGTCCTCGGACTTAAACCTGTGGGGAAACTAGCTACTTCTAGAAGAATCTAAGTGTTAGACAGAACCAAGGTCTTGCATGGTCCTCGGACTCAAACTTATGGGGAAACTAGCTACTTCAAGAAGAATCTAAGTACTAGATAGAACCAAGGTCTTGCATGGTCCTCAGACTTAAACCTATGAGGAAACTAGCTACTTCAAGAAGAATCTAAGTACTAGACAGAACCAAGGTCTTGCATAGTCCTCGGACTCAAACCTATGGGGAAATTAGCTACTTCAAGAACAGTCTAAGTACTAGACAGAACCAAGGTCTTGCATGGTCTTCAGACTCAAACTTGTAGGGAAACTAGCTACTTCAAGAAGAATCTAAGTACTAGACAGAACTAAGGTCTTGCATGGTCCTCGGACTCAAACCTATAGGGAAACTAGCTATTTCAAGAACAGTCCAAGTGTTAGACAGAACCATGGTCTTGCAATGTCCTCAGACTCAAACCTATGGGAAAACTAGCTACTTCAAGAAGAATCTAAGTACTAGACAGAACCAAGGTCTTACATGGCCCTCGGACTTAAACCTGTGAGGAAACTAGCTACTTCAAGAAGAATCTAAGTGTTAGACAGAACCAAGGTCTTGCATGGTCCTCGGACTCAAACCTATGGGGAAACTAGCTACTTCAAGAAGAATCTAAGTACTAGACAGAACCAAGGTCTTGTATGGTCCTCGGACTCAAACCTATGGGGAAACTAGCTACTTCAAGAAGAATCTAAGTACTAGACAGAACCAAGGTCTTGTATGGTCCTCAGACTCAAACCTATGGGGAAACTAGCTACTTCAAGAAGAATCTAAGTACTAGACAGAACTAAGATCTTGCTTGGTCCTCGGACTCAAACCTGTGAGGAAACTAGTTACTTCAAGAAGGATCTAAGTACTAGACAAAACCAAGGTCTTGCATGGTCCTCAGACTCAAACCTATGGGGAAACTAGTTACTTCAAGAACAATCCAAGTGTTAGACAGAACCAAGGTCTTGCATGGTCATCGAACTCAAACCTGTGGGGAAACTAGCTACTTCAAGAAGAATCTAAGTACTAGACAGAACCAAGGTCTTGCATGGTCCTCAGACTCAAACCTGTGGGAAAACTAGCTACTTCAAGAAGAATCTAAGTGTTAGACAGAACCAAGGTCTTGCATGGTCCTCGGACTCAAACCTATGGGAAACTAACTACTACAAGAAGAATCTAAGTGTTAGACAGAATCAAGGTCTTGCATGGTTCTCGGACTTAAACTTGTGGGGAAACTAACTACCTCAAGAAGAATCTAAGTATTAGACGGAACCAAGGTTTTGCATGGTTCTCGGATTCAAACCTATGAGAAAACTAGTTACTTCCAACAAAGGCATGAGCATCACCTAGGGCAATCCAAGGTACATTGACCTTAACTCTCCAGCATAATCAATAGCTAATTGTTTCCTTGGGGTGAACAAATTTTTAGGATATGCCTATGAGTACCTTTGTACGTTGTGCTGTGGCACTTGATCTTAGGACTTAAAGGTTTATTTCTATGAATACTGTGCGCTTATCATTTTTTACCATTTAGGATAACTAATTCATTGGGTATAGGATTAATATGGCAAAGTTATTCCTTTTGTATTCAATTCAGCAAAAGCAAGTCATAGTACTAAGATAGCCCAATTACTAACCAGAGTCTAAGTGGAAGTTGTGGACTTTATATTTTGTGGCTGCTGATTCAAAGTGGATGGCAAGTCACACTGTTGAGATTTTTTAGCTAATAATTAAAGCCCGTGTTATATAAGTAGCAGAACTCATCACAATAACAATAAACACATAATATACAAAAAGGATCTCATACATTCAATTTAAAAGTAACATTACAATGTATAAAAAAAAAGGGAAGAACAAAAACAAAAAACAAAACATAAGACAAAAGTACAACAGAGACGACCTATTTCTTCAATTTGATCTTTATTCCCTCTTTAGGAGGCCGGTCTGAAGTGGTCCCAAGGTCCTCGAAACTTCCACCTGGGGGAACAGCCTGCAAAGGCACCACGAGGAGAGCTGTCTCTTTAGCTTGAGGGGCTTGGGCATCAGCAGAAGGCTCTGCAGCATCCTGGGGCGCCTCCTGGTTAGGGCCTTTGTCTATTTCAGTTACCCTAGAAGGCTCAGCTTCATTGGCAGGCTCATCAGGAGTAGTTGAAGTAGAAGTAATGTCAGGATGTCCAGCTTCAACTGCCTCGAGGGAAGTACCAGCCTCGGAGCTAGGAGGGCCTGACTCTCGGATGGCAAGAGGGTAGTAGATATTCTCTACCTTCCAAAGTTCAGAAGAAGCCTTAACTCCAGCTTGTTGAAGGGCTTCGATCCAGACCTGGAAGCAGTAGAGCTTGCACACCCTTGGTATCTGAGCTTTGAGAGTGGCCTGGGTCTTAGCCACTCCCATTTCAAAGGCCTCCTCCTCGGCTTTCTCCTTGGAGCTCTCAGCCTCAGTCCGAGCAAACTCTGCCTCTACCTTAGCCCTCAAGGTTTCGTCCCTGGCAAACTCCGCGACTTTCTTGGCCCCCTCCACCTCGACCAGCTTCTCCTTCAGATCAGCGATTTGCTCTCTGGCAATCTTCAACTGGTCCTCGGCCTCCCGTAGGTACTTCGTTTGGTCCTCGGCCTGTTTCTAAGCGCCAGTTAGTCCTGCTTCGGCGCTATCCTTGGCCCTAGTCATCTCTTTTAGATCTTCCCTCGCTTTCTAGAGATCGGCCTCAGATTGTTTGAGGGTCTTAGTGGCGTCCAGGCGCTTATCACACTCGAGGTCCAGGGTCTTGCTCTACTCATGGGCTGCCTCTTCCAGCCTGTAAGTGGCCTGGACAGCCTGCCAATTGAAGTAAGCACACGAT
Source organism: Quercus glauca (assembly GCA_023736055.1). Taxonomy (NCBI): domain Eukaryota; kingdom Viridiplantae; phylum Streptophyta; class Magnoliopsida; order Fagales; family Fagaceae; genus Quercus; species Quercus glauca. Next base: position 25,307,780 of record CM043324.1, on the reverse strand, counting down.
TAGTTGAAAACCAAAGAACAAAAGTCAACAGAGTCACAAATGTTAGATATCTTACCATGCCCAAATACCTTTTTAGGCTGAGGAAGACCTCCTGCCTCCTCAAGTTCCCTAACTTGGCCATATCGCCGGGGAGTAGCAAGGCCCTTTCCAGTGCGTCAGCCACGTAAGCACCTTCACCTCCTCGGAATTCCCTGAGGGAGGCGTTGTCCATCAGAGGCTCCCCATGAAGCATTGGGGCAGGAAGCCACGCCTAGGGCTCGGACAGTGTGGCGACCTCTTGGCCCTGGTGCCCAGCCTTTTGTTGCTTGGAAGCCCGTCTGGCTTCGTCTTCCTCCTGGGAGGGGCGAGACTTATCAGCCTCCATGGGTCTCTTGCCTCTATCCCTCTTATGTTTGAGATCAGTAGGCTTGGGCCTTAGTGGCAGAGTTGGTTGAGAAGGAGGAGGTGGAAGCTTTGACTAGGTGGAAGACGACCTGGTCTGAACCGGCGGAAGCCTGGCAGGAGGAGGAGGAAGTTTGGATTGTTGCTTCCCCGGCGCATCCTTCCCTGGTTGGCCCTCTAGTAGGTCGAACGGGGTAGTTTGGGGTTTTCTCTTAAAACCCATCTCAACCCGAGAAGAAGTCCCTACTGATAAGAGGTCTGCTTCAGCCAAATGGGGGTCACCCAAGTCACCAGAAGGGTCCTCGGATAGATGGACTTGGTCGAACGCACTAAATTCGTCCTTTGATGGACCCAGATCAGCAACTTCTTCTTTTCTTTCTGGACTTCCTCCTTCAGCCTCTGTAGCTTGGTGGGATGAAGAAGGGCCCGCCAATGGAATACCTACCGGAACAGGAGACCCTTCAGGAAACAAGAACCTGTGCTCGGCTACAGTGATCTTGTGAAGCCGAGGATCTTTAGCTCTGATCACGTACTTAAGCGCCGAGAATGACCTCTGGATCAGATCGTACCTGAGGATCTTGTGAGCAGCTCTAACTTGGTTGTCAGCTTCGTTCACAAAGATCTCTATCCTGAGGACAGTTTCTAAATCCTTCTTGTTGACCAAATGAAAGTGTCGATCAAAAGCGTGAGGATCTGCAAAAAAGAAAACATATTCTTGTTAGCAACCAAGCGATGCAAACTATGATAACAAAGAAGATCAAACTCTCTCCTAAATACCCCACCTGATGTCCCCTCCACTGTCGGACAATGAAGGCCGTTGTGCCACTCACCGGACACAATGAGAAAGTCCTGGACTCAGGGAGGCATTGGATAAGCCGAACCTTATCTTCCCTCTTCTTCATGTAATAAGACTTACCCTTTAGGTATTGGAGGTTGTAGCACCAGTTTACGTCATAATGGATTAACCTCAACCCCATCTTCTTACTTAAGGCATCCACACAAGCCAGAATTCTAAACACATTGGTGGCGCATTGGGTGGGAGCTAACTGGAGATGCCTAAGGTAGTCCCTCATCACCGGTCCCATAGGGATTCTCATGCCGCCTTTTAAGAAGGCGATCATGGGAATCACTACCTCACCCTCCTGCCTCTTAAAATACCCCTCCCTTTCTTCACAGTATCTCAGACCTACATTACTGGGTATCCTGTAATCAGTAATGAACTTCTCCATTGCCTCTTCTGACTCAACCAATTTCTTAAACCTACCCATCCCTAGAAATGGCCAAGAGACTCAGGGAAAAATGAAAGAAAATGAGGAATAAGGAAGGAAGAAGCTTAGAGAGAGAGAGAGAGAGGAACTCTTGACTGAACTCATGATACGTGCGCAAGAACTCTTGAATGTAAAAGAAAAGAGGCGAATCGATTCAAATGGGTATTTATACCTCTAGTTAAAAATAACTGCGTGGGTTTTCCGCCCATAAAGTCAAAAAGATCCCCGCCATTGGATTATCATCACATCGTTATACGTGGAGAAACATAAAGCCGCCAGAATTTAATGAGGGTGCGCTCCATATACCAAGGCGCCAGAAACGTGCCTTAGACAAGTGAAAAGACTCTGGCATTGATAGAGGACAAAACTTGACAAGCCATGACAAGGGCCCAAGAGCATCAAAATCCTCCTCTCCGTCCGAGGAGCCGAACAGCAGGATTTGGAGGGCCTATTGTGGGGCCTAAGAATTTGGCAACCCTGGCCCATTTTGCACCAAGCCCAAGGCCCGCGCCGAGGAGGAATAAACGTCCGAGGACGAACGAAGGGAGTCCGAAGTGCCAAGAATCATCGCCGAGGACGATCCTGTCCTCAGCCAACCGAGATCATAGAAAGGGAAAACAGTACGCCACCAAAGGCAGCCTCCCAAAGCATCCCAAAGAAAAGACAAGTACAATGGATCAACCATGGAAGCATGGTGGAGGAGCAGTTCAAGGAGAAACTGTCACCTTCACATTAAATGCCCACAACTTACATTCTGGTTGCATTAATGAGGAAGTGACCCCTGAATAGTGTTGTCTAGGTTGCTGCATCTCACAGAAAGCTGAGGAAGGTAGTTGATGGGACAAGCACCCAAGTAGTAACTTGCATGATCAACAGATGGAGGGCCAAGATCAACTAAAAGGGAGTATATAATGTAATAAGTCCTCCAGAATGGGGGAGGGAATTTAGAAGCAGAAAACATTGTAGTAGTGGCTGGAACCATCTGATAAACTTTCTTAACCAGACTTTGAGAAAATAATAAGAACTTCAAGTTCCTCAAGGTAGGGCCGAGGACAGAATTTCACTCTTCAAAACTGTCTTCTTGTTATTCAATCCACTCGTAGCCATGTTTAATTGTTGTAATCCCAACTAAGGTAGGGGAGGGCCGAGGACAGAATTTCACTCTTTAAAACTGTCTCCTTGTTATTCAATCCACTCATAGCCATGTTTAATTGTTGTAATCCCAACTAAGGTCTAGTTCTTAAACCCATTCTCTACAAATTTATTGTATTGGGCTAGTTGGGCTTGAGTCCATTCATCCAAGAGAAGAAGTGCTCAAACCCAGTCCCTATATATATATATATATATATATATTAATAGGAAAATCTTAAAGAAAATCCAATTAGATTCTACAATCGAAGTCCAATTTTGCGCCATGTGTCCTAAATTACTTATTTTTAGAGAAAGTTTTATTTCTTAATATTGGAGTCAAATGTAGAACCACATCATAAATATCCATTCAAGTGAGTTATTGCGTACAAAAACTAAAGAGTTTAGAACTAATGAACATAAAAAAATTTTAAAATGGACAATTTACATTTTCTACCTAATAATATTCTTATAAGAGTTTTTAAAGAGTTAAAATAAATAAATAAGAATGACTATCAATAATATTTAAATTATATATGTAAGAATTATATTATGCATCTTAATGTATATCTTTTAAGTATATCTAAGCATATGCATGGGGTTACAAGCTAGTTAAAGTAATGGTTAAGAGTTCAAACATTTAATTGTAATTGGGCAGATCTGCTATCACAAAACTTAAGAGAAAAAACAAAAGAAAAAGAAAAACACACTATAACATTTCTGTTGCAATAAGATTTACGTATAGTCACTATATCAAGAAAATTGTCACTAATTTTGAAGTCTAATGGTATTCTTTATCATTTCAAAGAAAGACATTTGAATTTAACCTGTGATGGAGGATGTTGATTATAAAAAAGGATGATAACAATTTGGTATGTATAAGTAGAGAATGTGGTATACAATTCTGAATTTCTATTGTAAAGCGAGATTGGCTTTTAAGAATGAATTGGATCCGAACAGGTTAGCCTGCTTAAACCCAAAGGAAAACTTTTTTCTTATTTTTCTTATTGCTTTATTTATTTATTTTTAGAGCACTCGCATCAGCTATGGTAAAATGACATACGGGCCAAATTTTACTCTATCCATTCCAAAATTTACCCACATTAGCTTATGCATTCATTGTACAAAACATGGTTTTCAGACCCGGACCGGACCGTACGGTCCGACCGGGATAACCGGAAACCTCTCACTAACACGGTTCTTTTAACCACCAGAACCGTTCTATGCACAAAAAGCACGAAACCGTTCGAGCCGCGGTTGAACCGCCCGGATTTGAGAACCGTGAACGGTTCTCACGGTTCAGATCAACGCTTAAAAAAAAAAAAAAAAAAAATATTACAAGCTCACAGCGCCTTATCACCATGGTTGAAACTTCAACCACTATGAGATGCTGTCAAACATTGAAAATATTGAGATTCCATCATCTTTATCTCGCTAGCTTCTCTCGTTTGTTCTCTGTCCAGAACTTTTTTTCTTAATCTTCTTCTCTTTCTCTCCCCGTCTTGTTTTCCTGCCTCTACTCCATCTAGATGGTGCGTAAATTGGTTTAAGAAAACTAAAGAAAGGTAAAAAAAAAAAAAAAAAAGGCATGAACTGGGAAGTTGGAGACTGGAGTGATGGAAGATGTTGGGAAATATAGACCCCAGTTGATAGAATTAACAAGTTTTAAACCCAAGTTGTTAATTAGATTTATTATCAATAAAACTTGTTAAAACAAACAAACATCAATATCATGTCAAAATAATATGCAGCGGAAAAATAAATAAGACAAGATATGATGACCCAGGAAAACCAATGAAACCAACCAGTTTCACAGTAAAAAACCTGGGGGGAAACCTTCCCGAAAAGCAATCCACTATAGAAAAGAGAAGTTTCAGATCTAGTACAAAACCTTTGTCCCTAGACTCTACAATTCCCGTAGATGAACTCACAGCAGAAACCTTCTACCGCTTCAGAACCTCTGAACTCTTCAATATATGAACGCCACCCTTTTTGTTGCACGAATCCCAATACGTGACTAACTCCTTTGCACGAATCCCAGTACGTGACTCACTCACCAACTTGAGGAAGAAGAATGTTGGCTGCAAAGTTCTTCACTTCATCAAGAATGAAGATCAAGAAGCACTTGGTTACAAAACCCTAAGGCGCAAAAGACGCAGTAGCTTCTTTCAGAGAGAATAACCTTTTGCATATGTTTAAAACCTTGTATTCTCTTATTCTCTTGTGATACGGCCTCCAAAATAAGCCTTATATAGGTCTAGGGTTGTGAGAAAAGAAACCCTACTCAAATACATAAATCTGGCCCAAAGAAACAAAAAGCTGAATTTCCGTAACCTCGACAGATAGCAGCTATCGAGGAGGTGTCGAGCAGGTGTCGAGGTTTAATGAATCTCAACAGATACAGCTATCGAGGAGGTGTCGAGGAGGTATCGAGGAGGCAGAAACTTTCTCGATCGATCGACCAGCTATCGAGAAGCTATTGAGATTGCGATAAGAATTACCTGAAGATCTCGACAGATAGCCAGGTGTTGAGGTAGGTGTCGAGAAGGTGTCGAGCTTTAAAAATTCTGCACTTCAACTTGCTTTTTCTTGGACAGACTTGATGACTTCAACACTTGATCTTGAAACATTGTTTCTTGAAGTATTAAAAACACCTAGAACTACCCAATTACAAGTAGAGTGCGTTTTGTTAAAGGATTAGCCAATTTACATAAAATATGACATATGTTCTTAAGTGTGAACACATATGTCCTAACAATCTCCCCCTTTGGCAATCCGTGACAAAACCACAACAAACAAATGAACATATGAGAGAAGTCATAAATCACTCAACTCATATTCACTTGTTAAATACAATAAAATCTATCCTAACACAAACTCTAGAAGAACTTTGCAAAAAGAGAGTTTATGGCAAGTAGACTTTGACAACCTGTATTTCTGAAACACTTATAAACAAAACTCATCAAGGCATCTTGTGTGAGACAGAAATTATAGATTGCATACAAGTAAAAGAAACATGTGTATGGAGATAGAAAAGAAACAACACATGTAGAGATAGGTGAAAGAAACATACATCAACATATAAAGAAGATAAGTTCACTGTATGTAAACATGGTCACAAGACCCAAGGTACAAGAAGAAGGAAGTAAGCACTCCCCCTAACAAGATGAAACACATCTCCCCCTTACAAAGGAATGTATTTCTCCCCCTAACTTGTAGAATCTTAAAGAAAGAAACCACAAAGTCTCCACAATTTCTCCCCCTTTTTGTCATGATTGACAAAGGGTATAGGAAGCTAGAAAGCTTCACCCGAGAAACATAAAGATGATCAAGGATGATCAACGGGGGGCACAAGAAATCCATATTAATGCATGAATGTAATGAAACAAAATGCTATGGATGACAAAAGAAAGATGCAAAACACACTCACACACTAAACAAATCTAACCAATTTTATATTTCAAAAATAAGTCAAGATAGTTTAGTGAGTATACATAAGCACATGTAAAACCTTTGTGATGGCCAAATCACATTGTACCTGCACATGTATCAAGAGTAGCAAAGAATATTGCGTGTTGTGTGTGAAAAACATCGCAAGATTGCATATGTGTATACATGTTATGATGATCTGAGATATGAGAAAATAACTTTTAACTCACACACAATCATAACTGTTTGATGGGGACTATCACCTTCGAGGTACATCCTATAACTCCCACATCTCCTAGAATACACGCTTGCAACCATTTTAAAGCATTTTTAATCTTTTTGCTTTTTATTTCTTTGCATATATATATATATATATTTTTTTTAAACATATCATACATGGGCTTATGAGAAAGAAAAGAAATACCCATTGATATTTGACATTTCAATTTTGCTATGCCTAAGCACACAAATGTCATTGACATCACACTTTTGCTATGCCGAAGCATACAGATGTCATTAATGATTGGCGGGCAACAGTGGTGAGATGGTTATTTATGCCTTTCTCTTAGGATTTTCTAGTCCTACCCGTCAAAAAGAGTGATGTAAGTGTTAAGTTTAAAGAGATAACCTAATCTTACTCATCACAAACAAGAGCCACAAAGCTCACTTGCTTAGTTGTGCATAAAGATGCTCATCTAAGCTACAAGAGATACAAAGTTTAGAAAACTCTGTTTCATTGGCCATCCAAGGTATACAAGTACCAAAGTACCAAAGTATACAAGGTTTCTCAAAACACACACTGTTTTTGTATTTTTCTGATTTTTCCTTTTTAATTTTTATTTTGAAAACAAAACAAAATAAAAACTAAACAACCAAACAAGAACAGACAAACAACATAAAAACATAAAAGAAATATGCATATGCATGAAGGCATGATAGAAAAATGCAGATGCATGAACACATGATTCCAAAAACAAATAAGAAATCAAGCACAAAGAGTCCTACTTTAGATAGAAAGAATTAAAGTAGAGGACAAACAGAAAAGACAATTATGTCTTAGGCTCCTTTCTCACCCACACAGCACGAGTCTTTGGCCGTGAAGATGAAAAGACACGTGTCCTAGTATGTTTACTAAAGGACATAGAAGAATTAGAATTCTCCTGAAATTGAGTTAAAAAGCTCAAAACTTTTAATAACTCTCCAAACAAAGGTGTAGGTTCTTGAGAGGAAACCTGTGACCTTTTAGACAACTGCTTATGAGGATACAACCTAAAGCAATTAGGACGAATATGTCCAGCAACACCACAGTGGTGACAAACATGAGGTTTATTAAAGGATTTAGAATTAACCAGATCAGTTTTGGATTTCATACCTTTATTACCTTTCTCAGATTGTGGCACAAAGACAGTCCTTGATCTAGAAGTCATGGATGAGGAGGGGCCGGAGGAAACAGCATATCCTAAGCCAGTCTTATCAGAACTAGGCTTTTGAGCACTCAATACCTCATCAAGTTTTGCACTAGACATCCTCTCTATTTGAGTTCTAACTTGACTAAGCTCAACCTCAAGATTCTTGACCTTCTCTTCTAATGAGGTGTTCTCCAAAATAAGAGTCTCAACTAATCTTGTAGTCTCATCTAGCTTGACTAACAAATCAGCTTTTTCAATATTTACCTCATTAAGCTCTTTTCTACAAAGATGAGAAGTCTTTTCAGATTTTATGAATTCAGTGCATAGCTTTTCATAGGCTTCCTGAAGGGTCAACTTCTTAGGTACTTCATCATCAGAAGAATCCCCACTGTCACTAGCACTCTCCACAATCACCTTATCGGTTGTGGCAGCAAAGGCCATAACTTGACGACATTCATCCACAAACTCATCAGAAAAGTCATCATCAGTATCACTCCAGGTAACAACCAATCCTTTCTCTTTTGGCTTCTCGGTCTTTTCCTTCATGAGGTAGTTTGGACACTCTATCCTCATATGACCAAAACCTTTGCACTCATGGCATTGAATAAGGGGTTTTTCATTCTTGCCCTTCCTAGAGGATTTAGGTTTCCTAGGAGGTTTGCCCTTATCCTTTTTCCTAAACTGAAGAAGCTTGATAATCTCATCAGTTATGAAGGTTAGATCCTCATCCTCATCTTCACTTTGATCTTCATCTTCAGAGTCTTCAGTCTCTTCCTCTATACCCTTAAGAGCCAAGTTTTTGCTCTTTCCACCTTTTCCCATTGAGCCTAATCCCATCTCATAGGTTTGAAGGTTCCCTACAAGCTCAGTCAAAGGAATTTGATCAATGTCTTTGACTTCTTCAATGGCAGTGATCTTGGCATGGAATTTTTCAGGTAAGGACCTAAGGATTTTTCTAACAATTTTGGATTCTGCAATACATTCTCCAAGGTTGAAAGCAGAATTCACAATATCCTTGAGTTTGGCATAGAACTCATCAAAGGTCTCGTCCTCCTCCATTCTTATTTCTTCAAAACTACTTGTGAGTTGTTGAAGCTTCACAGTCTTTACTGCCTTGGTACCTTTATAGGTGGTCTCAAGAATAGTCCATGCTCCCTTGGCAACTTCAGTGGATGAAATTTTCTTGAATTCTTCATTGGTCACCCCACAAAACAAAGCATTCAAGGCCCTACTATTGAAATTTGCAGCTACAATTGTTGCATCATCCCAATCCACAGGTGCTTCCTTTGGCTTAATCCAGCCAACTTCAACAGCTTGCCATACCTGTTCACCTAGAGCCTGCAAAAACACTTTCATACGAACCTTCCAGTACGCATAATTAGTGCCATCAAATAAAGGAGGTATATATAAAGATTGTCCTCTATCCATGACAACAGGGGTCAATGGATCACACTCAGGAAATTAATCCAATCAGAGTGAACCCGCTCTGATACCACTTGTTGGGAAATATAGACCCCAGTTGATAGAATTAACAAGTTTTAAACCCAAGTTGTTAATTAGATTTATTATCAATAAAACTTGTTAAAACAAACAAACATCAATATCATGTCAAAATAATATGCAGCGGAAAAATAAATAAGACAAGATATGATGACCCAGGAAAACCAATGAAACCAACCAGTTTCACAGTAAAAAACCTGGGGGGAAACCTTCCCGAAAAGCAATCCACTATAGAAAAGAGAAGTTTCAGATCTAGTACAAAACCTTTGTCCCTAGACTCTACAATTCCCGTAGATGAACTCACAGCAGAAACCTTCTACCGCTTCAGAACCTCTGAACTCTTCAATATATGAACGCCACCCTTTTTGTTGCACGAATCCCAATACGTGACTAACTCCTTTGCACGAATCCCAGTACGTGACTCACTCACCAACTTGAGGAAGAAGAATGTTGGCTGCAAAGTTCTTCACTTCATCAAGAATGAAGATCAAGAAGCACTTGGTTACAAAACCCTAAGGCGCAAAAGACGCAGTAGCTTCTTTCAGAGAGAATAACCTTTTGCATATGTTTAAAACCTTGTATTCTCTTATTCTCTAGTGATACGGCCTCCAAAATAAGCCTTATATAGGTCTAGGGTTGTGAGAAAAGAAACCCTACTCAAATACATAAACCTGGCCCAAAGAAACAAAAAGCTGAATTTCCGTAACCTCGACAGATAGCAGCTATCGAGGAGGTGTCGAGCAGGTGTCGAGGTTTAATGAATCTCAACAGATACAGCTATCGAGGAGGTGTCGAGGAGGTATCGAGGAGGCAGAAACTTTCTCGATCGATCGACCAGCTATCGAGAAGCTATTGAGATTGCGATAAGAATTACCTGAAGATCTCGACAGATAGCCAGGTGTCGAGGTAGGTGTCGAGAAGGTGTCGAGCTTTAAAAATTCTGCACTTCAACTTGCTTTTTCTTGGACAGACTTGATGACTTCAACACTTGATCTTGAAACATTGTTTCTTGAAGTATTAAAAACACCTAGAACTACCCAATTACAAGTAGAGTGCGTTTTGTCAAAGGATTAGCCAATTTACATAAAATATGACATATGTTCTTAAGTGTGAACACATATGTCCTAACAGAAGAAATGAAGGTGTGGCTGTGGCGTAGAAATGAAGGAGTAACGGAAGAAATGAATAGAAGATAAAAGAAGGTAAAAGAAATAAATATGTAGAAAGTTAGACTCTGACTTGGTGCAGAGATTTTTTTTAAAGGTGTGGCGGAGATTAACTTGGGAAATGGGAAGCCTTGGGAAATAAAATAAATAAATTAAAAAAAAAAAGGTAAAGTTGATCCAAATGTGCTGTGGAGTGGCAGGTGGAGGGAGGGAATAAAATGAAAAAAATTTTAAATTTGTATTGGGTTAGAAAGAGAAATGTTATGCTTATTATATTTCCACAATAAATTTTAAGTAGTGAGTTGTTATTAGTAGTTATTATTTGAACAAAAAAGTAATTTCAATGATACATTTAAATTTAAATCAACCTATAATTTGTTGTAAAAATATTGTAGACGTAGATATTCTAGATTAGAAATTAACGTAATGATATTTTTACTTAATATTTTTATAATATTTATACAATGAATTCTTGTATTAGATTAATATTTAAAGTAACGATAATTCTCTAAATGAATTAGACTATTTTAGTTAATTTTTTTTTATTTTTTTATTAATTTAATGTTTTTTATATATTTAAAATAATTATTAAATTAATTATGACGTCATTACGGTTCGACCCCGGTTCGACCTCGGTTCAACCTTAAAAACTTTAAACCTCTCTCTTTTACGGTTCAATGAACGGTTCGGATTTGAAAACCTTGGTACAAAATGCAATTTTGCTATAGCACTTGTGCAAATATACACAAGCAGTATTGTTGTGCATTTCAATTTTTATTATTATTTCTTTGCATTTCCGATAATGAAAGAAGAAAGTGGATGGCAGTTGTGGTGTGTCATGAGAGAGAAGCAATTATAAAAATCAAGAAAAATTAATATTTTAATAAAATAGAGTTTAGAATAGATAATCTGATGTAAGTATTTTGAAAAGTACATAATTAGGTAAAATAGAAAAAGTAGATTCATATGTTAAAATAGGCGAGAATTTTTACACATGTGAATCAGTATTGTCATTGTGTTAAAGTGTTTGGTTTCTTTATTTCCTTCTTAAGGGCTTAAAAAAATAAAAACTTTCTCAATTCTCACAGCTTAGTTTCATTTACATATTAAAATATTTAATAAGTTATGTTTTATTTAAGGATAAAGTTTGGTTACAAAATTTGGTTATAGCCTGTTGATGCCCAGTCTCGATTGGAGCGGAAAACTGCCACTGCGAGCCTTCATTTCACCACCTGCCATGGCGACGCTCCCGCGAGCGCGGGGCCCGTTGGAGGCCCCCTTCTTGATTGATTGTGTGCTAGTGGTTTGCGCGGAGCTTCGGGTGCTCTCTCTCTTGGAGGAATGTAGGTCTACCTTTGGAGGTGTGGCAGGAATCTTGGCCAAATTTTAAAGGAGTTACCAAAGGTAAGTGAAATCACCACCAATCATTGGGTTTTTCTAAGGTGTGATTGGTCACCTGTTTCTAGTTGATTTTATTATTGATCCTAGGCTAAGAAAAAGGACGTTTTTCCTAATTTAATGCGGATGGTAAAAAATCTTGATTCTTGAGTCCAAAAGTTTGGTTATGTGTGGGGAAGGTGTTAGGCACCCTATAATGCCTGTCCAAGGACAGTCCTTTGTTTTGATAAAACCTTAATTTTTGGAGATTGGTAGTAAAACATGATTTTAGCATTGGCTTTCGAGGCTTTGCATGCATGGGGGTTTTGAGGTTTGGCTTTTGAATGGGTGTGGTTCCAATCTATGTTTTCTTAAGGCATTTGGGAAAAGTACCAGATTTCCACGGTGAAAATCCGGTGACATGTCACCTTACTTTCGCAGTGGAAATTAGGCATCGCTTCGCCTTAACTGACATATACTGTGACAATCACACCGAAAGGGGGAAGCAGGTATATATATACATACATCATGCATAGTGCAAGCACATAAAGCAGGAAAGTAAACGCCTACATCCCTAGAGCATAGCCCAAAATATAGGTGCAAGAAAATAAATAAGGATTGCCATACTCTAGAGATAAGGACGAATGGTACACGACATGATATACCTAATACAACCCATCTAAGAGAGAAAGGGGGGAGGAAGGAAGGGGGGGTTTAAAGAGTACATAGCCAAAAGGGAGAGGCTAGACCCCTAAAACTACTGACCATTGTTGCTTGGCTCATATCTACATGCTTGCATCCGTGCCCATTTTGCTTGCGCTGAGAGACCGTGCCCTAGCTCCATGCATCCTCGCTTCGTGTGTGTACATGCAAAGGCAAAGACAGGAAACTGGCAGACAAGCAATGGAAGGAAAAGACGCAAGGAGCATATAAAAGTGGCATAAAGCAGATAAGCATGATAGACATGGCAAGCAAAGGAATAAGAAAGCAAGCAAACAAGTGAGAAGGCAAGCAAACAAGTGAGAAGGCAAATAAACAAGAAAGCAAACAAAAGGTGGTGTCCGCAAGGGACAAATGTAGGTTTGGATCGAATGTCCATAACTTCATTGTGTTAAAGTATGGACGACACACTAGTAAACAAGACTCATGCATGGACATTTGAGCAAGCGCGTAAAGATGTATAAAAAGCCAACGGGTGGCACAAACAAGCATGTCAAGCATATCATCGCACGGAGCGGAAATGGGGAAAGGTATGCATGAAGCAACCGGCATCATGTCGATGCATCCCAAATGGTTACATCCAAACAAGGCCTCACGGGCGTCGGATGTAACTACAAAACCATAAACCCGCTAAGGGCGTCAAGCATGGAAAAGCCTAGAACAAGAGAGGCTAGGATAAGCATAAAGTATAGAAGCAAGCAAGCATAGACATATAAATAAGGTGATCCAAACCCTTTGATGTGGGCCTTGGTGTATGGACAGTGACAAAGACCATAAGGTTTAGATTGGGTCCTAACCATTAGGCCAAAACACAAGAAAATGCGATAAATGGAACAAAATGGCTACAATGGCACATAGCATGACAAACAAGGTCTAGGCCTAAGCACATAAACATGGCGTGAAGCACTTAAGCACATAAATGATGGCATAAAGCATGTAGAGAACAACGATCTAAGCATATAAACACACCGATCTACACATATAAGCATGGAAATATGCATGTAGGCATGTAAATGTACATCTAAGCATGTGGATGTAAGTATAATAGCATGGAAGAACACAAATCCAAGCATACAAGCATGTGAAGACAAGGATCTAACCATATAGCATGGAAATAAACACATAGACACATAGATCCAAGCAAGGCATAACCAACAACATCATACAAGCACGTGAGCATGTAACCCTAACATTAACCCAGAACAAAAAGAGGACCAAAGTATAGGAAAACATGGCATATAGCATAAAGCATGTAGATCTAAACATATAAGCATGTAAGGATGTAGATCTAAGCATGAAACCTGGCATAAGGCATAAAAAGCAAGGAGATTTAGGCTAGAAGCACAAATAAAGCAAAAAACATGCTAAAGAAAGCAATAAATCATGTTATTCAAGCAAAAAGAGCAAGATAAATGCTAGAAAATGATTTAGAGAGTTAGCGGGTGTGGATAGTAGCTAAAAAGCTACATCCACACCCCTAAACCCCAAATCCAAGGTGTAGAATCAAGGAAAAGAAGATTGGGTATAAGAACAATACCTTGTATTTTTGGTGAAGAAGGAAGAATCAAAAGGCTTTAATGTGTTTTTTTTTTTTTTTTTTTTTTTTTGTTGTGTTTTTTGTGTTTCTAAAAGAGGAGAAAAGCCCAGAATTCGTCTAGGCAGAGAGCAGGTAGCCAGGAAGTCTTTTTTTTTTTTTTTTTGGTCTAGAGGGTGCCTGGGGCTTTTTATAGCCCTGGCATGCTTTTCGAGGCGGCGACCCTTGTAGGGCCGCTGGTGGCCCTTCAAGGGCCGCCACCCTCAAAAGGCCTAGGATTGGGTTGATCTTGACACCCCCTAGAAATATCTTGACTTCTTGTTTCTGAAAAGGTATGGATCTTGAAAATCCAATGGTTGGATCAAAAGTTATGGCTCTCGAAAGTTAGTGGTGCATCGATCGGTGCATTATCCCGGTTTTCGTGATATCTCGACCGTTCTAACTCCGATTTCGACCCATGAATAGTCATTGAACTGATAATTTTATAATCTTTTCAATGACATTGGTTTCAACCCGTTCTGATGGCCGGATCAAAATTAGGGTTTTTGGGACCTGCCAAGAGTCTTATTCGGGTTGAACTAGGTCAAACTTGGTCAAAGTTTCCAAAGGCCTCCAAAAAGCTCGGGTTTGATGAAAAACTATGAAAAGTGTTGTTTTGTGAGGATTTTGACATTGTTTGACTTTCGGTCAACCCTAGGTTGACTAGGGGCATTTTGGTCATTTTAGCTGAAAAAGGCACTTTGGGTGCTCCAGTGTCTGAACAGGTTGCGCCATGTCATTTTGGATGTTCTCGCGGCCCCATAAAGAGAAAATAATATTTTTTGATTTTTCAGGGCTCAGCACGCAAATCGAGGGCAAACAAAATACGGTATCAACATAGCCTAAGGTTATAACTTCATTTAAAAATAATTAGCATTGCTATATATCTTGAAAATTTAACTGTTGGATTACATATTCTTTACATTCTTAACATACATGTAAAATTTTATACCAATCAAATGTTATTTGCTATATGATCCATGAACTTATTTTTTATGCATAATTTTAAAATACAAAAACCTGCAATTTAAACAATTGATTGATGACATAATTGTTAATCTTTTTTTGATCTTCTAGAAATTTTGCAAGCATGAAGGATATAAGAATAAATGTAATTTAATGGTGAACGTGTCAAAATTCACATCCAATAAGAAGTTATTGAGTGAAGTTGTAGGTTTAAATTACAACTAATTTTGTAGCCAAATTTTGTCATTTATTTATTTATTTTTGAGATAAAAGATAGAAATTGGTATAAATAATTAAGAAAGTATACAAAAGTAAAGCCTAGGTATAGACCAACCCAAACAAGAGAGACATAGAAGTCCCCAAACGTTGTCCTTTATTTAATATTAAAAAGTTCTCACATATTTTTTTTATTACTCAATTTTCAATTCATATTAAATATTTAATTATTTTTCCTTAACTAATATGTTATGTCAACTAGTTAGCCTCTCATTGTGTTTCCAATGGAAACATTCTGGCTTCAAATCCTCCTAGTCATTGAAATTATCAAATTATTGAAAAAATGTTATTTCTTATTTAAAATTTAATTATTTATTTTCTTTGTAGGTAATATAAATTTATTATTATTTCACATGCAACAGATGTACCAAAGGAGGCTGATAACTTTTTTTTTTTTTTTTTTGGTTCTTTTGTAATTTAGATTAGTGAACTATAAATTGTGTAAATTTAAAATTTTTTATGTATTATTTAACATTTATTTTTGAGTATTTTGTTATTTGATCTCTTATTTGTATTGAAGGGAAGATAAATGTGATATGATCAAATTTTAATAATTTTTTTTTCATGTGTAAAACTATGGGTCAACTTGATATTGACTCTATGCTAAAAAGTCCAGGTAAGGGTCATAGGTTTTGCAACCCATTTTTTACATGAACCTAATTTGACATGAACTTGACCAGGTCAAACTCGAATCTGATTGAATAGACTTGTTTGCCAGGTCTAAAAAATATATACCAATTACTAAAAAGTGATGTTAAGAATATTACAAATTTTATTACATAACTTTTACAAATTGATGTGCCACTAATAACAAAAAAAAAGTAATTCAAACATTTATTTATGAAAATTGTTAAAACTGTTACAAATTTTACTACAATAGGTTTACAATTTGAAAATGCTAGAGCAACTACAAATTTACAACAAAAATATTACAAACTAATTTTGCAAGTGTATGATTGGTCTCACTTAAACAATATAATAAATTGATATTTAAATTACTATTTTGTGAGTGGTGGCATGTCAGTTTGTATTATCTATGTTATAAAATTTGTAGTATCCCTAGTATCACTCTTTACAAACTAATTTGGCAATGAATATGATTGGTGGATCTTAACAACAGAATAAATGAATTTCAAAATTGTTTTGTTTTGTTTTTTGTTTTGTTTTGTTTTTGTTTTTGTTTTGTTTTGTTTTGTTTTGTTTTTTTTGTTTTTGTTTTGTTTTTTTTTTTATTTTTTATTTTTTTGTGATTGGTGAACATCAATTTGTAAGGTTTATGTAGTAAACTTTGTAGTATTCCTAATATCGTGAAAAGAGAATTTGGTTGACCTAAAAACACAACCAAGCTAGTTTTTGAAAACAATTTTGACTTCGAAATCCCAGATTCCATAAAAAAAAGGAAGTATTATTACTTGCTATTTGGAAGCAACAATATAAAACTTGGGAGAAATTAATAGATGCCCTAAGGATATTAGTTTAGGAAATATTTTTTGAAACTTTTTTATGGAAAAAGAAAAAAGCAACTGACTTTTTTAACAAAATTTTTTAAATTTATTTATTGAGATTAAATTCTATAAGAACTTTCTAATAAGGACATGTCACGATAATATCTCAACAATTACCATATTTTAGGTTTTAAGGAAAAGTTCTTCTCAAAAAAAAAAAAAAAAAGGTTTAAGGAAAAGACTAATATGGTGTTATTATGTGTGATATAACAATCTTTTATTAGATAGGGTAAAACATAGGTTTTACACCACACTCTTACCAAAGGCGAACTCTTTTATATTTCCCATGAAAGTGAGTATTAAAACTTTTCTAAAATTGTCCAATTAACAAATGTTTTAAGTGCACCCATTAATAGTACCCATAAAACACTTAAAAAGGAGAAGCAGGATATGGATATTTTTAATTTTGGGACTTTTCAGCTTGGTTGTGAGATGTGAATCATGATAATATCTAGCATTTTTTTTCTTCTTTTCAGGAAAACAAAGCAACACTGTACCAGAAGATAGTTAGACATTATTTATTAGAAAATAATTAAGATCATATGAATGTTCTTGTTCAACATTTCCTTCTATGCACTCTATTCATTTCTTAGTTCCTAGTTTCAAAATTATGATTTGTAACTCCATTTCCCCTCTATCTCTCTCTTAATTGTCTTTCATGTGTATTCTAAGTTGTGTACATCCTCTTATTCCATATAGCTTCAGTTCAAATTCTTCAAGACTTGGCCAAGTTTTTTGCTATAGATAAAAGGGCTGTAAACGAACCAAACTGTTTATGAACAACTCGGGCTCGGCTCGATAAAAAGCCCATTCATATTCGTTTGTTTATAAATAAGCCAAGCTTGAGCCTTAGTTTTAGGCTTGTTTGATAAACAAGCCAAGCTCAAGTAAAAAAAAAAATGTTCATGAACAAGCTCGTGAACAATAGGGCTCAATACAAAACATGCTGAGTTTAGACTCGTCTATAGCTTGATATATGTTTACTGAATAAACTCATTATTATGACATTGCACATATGTTTTGGAATGTTAATTTATAGCTTGTTTATTCATATATGTTTTGGAATTTTAATTTATTTAGATTTGTGAAGATTATAGTTGCACGGATGACAAATGTGGATGTGAAAATTATATTTTGAACAATTACTCAAGCTATAGACAATGAATGGTGAATGGATAGATTTAATTAGGTATATTATTATTATTATTTTGTTTACTTGATTAGAAGTATGATAAAATGAGTATATTGTTATTATTATTTTTGTTTACTTGACTTTTAGTGATATAAGCATTTGATGATGCAATTTTTTTGGATCCCAAGTTAAAAAACTTGACTTGAGCTCAAGTTTGAACTTGATATTAAGCCCGAGCTTGGCTTGACTAATTAATCAAGCCAAGTTCAAGCTTTTTGGCATTTTCACGAGCTCAAGTTTAAACATTCTCAAGTTTGAGCCAAGCTTGAGCATTTGATTTTTATTGACAAGCCAAGCTCAAACACGCACTACTCGGCAAAGCTTGGCTCGTTTACAGCCCTAACTGAAATGTTCCAATTTTGAACTGGGTTTAGCTGGTAAAACCCGTGTCTGTTGCTCCTAGCAATAAAAGTCTAGTCTAAGCTTCGATATGGTGTCGGGTCTATAGGTTCTATATCAGAAGGAAAAGAAACTTGAGAGCAAAATTGTTTGCCCTGCCTTTTCTCTTTCCTATTTCATAGGATTGCTACCTTGTTGTTTCCATATTCCTTTGTTTTTTTAGTTGGTGATGGAACATAATTTTGAAAGTTGTAAAGCTTTTAAGGATGGTGAATTCTAAGAACTTAGTTGCTCTATACGATCACAATTGTTCCATATAATGGGGGGATTAGAAGTAGGGGCGGAGGCAGCATGGGGCGACGGGGGCACTTGCCCCCCCCCCCCCCCCCCCCCGACTCTGTAAAAATGCCTTATATTGGTGATACGTTATTAAAGAGTTTGACACTTTGACCCCTCTGATAAAAAATTTAAAAAAAAAAAAAAAGGCAGCCCCACTCCCACCTTAAAGAAACATACCAAAAATAAGGGATAAAGCTCCCCTGACATGCCTAAGTCCTAACCTCATATTATTCTTTTCTTACTTTTTATATTGTATCATGTTTTTTACATGTTTAATTTTTTACCTATTTCACTATTCACAACAATTCCTTTCTTGCTTGTCCCATAAATAACTTATCCCATAAATGAATGATGAAATGCCGTTATTTCTTAACTTTTTTACAATTTCAAAATCAGAATTTTTGTTATAAACTTAAATTTTAAATACTTGGAAGGATAGAGAAATTGGATTAATATATTTAAATTATTTTTCTTTTAATAGTGTCTTTTAATCTTGTCCCCCTAGACTGAAATCTTGACTCGGCCACTAATTAGAAGTATTCAAACAGCGGTGGATGTGATAGCTTAAAAAAAGGCTGGTGGTAGAAGAAAGAAGCTTCATTTCCACACTATCCATGCCTTCGCTTATGGTGACAATGATGTTAGAAGTACAAAATATAAGCTTTCAACGTTGTTTCCCAAATCATTGTTCGACCAATTCAGTCGTGTTCCTAACACATTTTTCCTTTACCTCTGTCTCATTCAAAATTGTATCGATACTATGTATATATATTGTAAATTCATTAATATGTGATGTAACACGTTTTTCCACTCATATTTATTTATTCTCATGGATAAACCTTCCCGTATCATTTTTTAGTTTCACTCGGTTTCTGCCTTGTAGATTCTTTGAATGAAATATAGAGCCAGACCCAGCATGTGAAAGCCAATTATAATGCGTTTATTTATTCCTCACAGCTTATGTTGACCAAACTCTTCTTGGAGTAGTAACCAAATTTGGAATAGTTTATAGAGCTCAAATTTCACTTTTCTTTGATTTTTAAAGATAGTTAGTTAAGTTGGTTTTAGCTGGGGAAACCTGTATCTGTTTCCTTGTAGCTATAAAAGTCATAAGCTTGGATGGTAGTCAGTTCTATAATAAAAACTGAGATACACTTTGGCTCAAGAAAAAAGAAGGAAAAAAAAAACCCCTTCATATAACATTCTTTTTGGATTGGTTCATTACCTTATTTCTATATTATTTTTTTTAAAGTTTGTCATTGTTTTGGCCAAAATTTCGAGGGGGCAGGACTTGTTATTAGTACTTGGGAATCAAGTTTAGAAAGTTTGTTGGTGGATAAGCTTCCTTAGAAAGGTGAATTCCCAGAAATATTTGCTCTATAGGTTCACAATTGCTCTATGGTGCGAGATTAGAAGTCTTTAAACACTTAGGGGTGGAGGTGATAGCATAGAAAATGGCTGGTGGTATAAGAAAGAAGCTGCATTTACACAGATTCCATCCCTTCAGATCTGGAAAAGAATCAATTCAACCTGAACACTCACTGATTGGAGGACCCGGCTTCTCAAGGGTAGTATATTGCAACAATACTGAAAGTCAAAAGGTCCTAACTTATGGCAACAATTATGTCAGAAGTACAAAATATACGCTTGCATCGTTCTTTCCCAAATCATTGTTTGAGCAGTTCAGGCGGGCTGCCAACATATATTTCCTTATTACTGCAATTTTGACTTTCACGCCGCTGTCTCCTTCTTCACCAGTAAGTACTGTTCTTCCTATTGCTCTGGTGATCCTAGCTGCAATGGTCAAGGAGGCTATAGAAGATTGGAGGCGGAAAATGCAGGTTAGTTTGTAATTATATACATTGCTTTAATTTTACTTTCTTGCTTTTAAGTTTAATATTTTCCTTAACTTACAGAATAAGTTATATATGGTAATGAACAAATGTCAAGGGAGCTTTGTAATCCCATCTCAAATTTGTCACTGAAACAATTAAATAACTTTAGAATATATTGAGTAAACAGGAAATATGATACCATCTGCATAGTTAACTATAGCAAATAAAGGCATTGTTGGAATATGTTTTCTTTGCCCTTCCCCTATAGCATATTCTTCATAGAAAAAGCTTCAACTTAGTTTTCACTTTAGAAATGGTTCAGTTGTCTTGATGGTTTAGTGGAAAACAGGAGCTCGAGAAGGTTCAATTAGCTTGCTGTGTTCAAATGCAGTGACTTGATCTGTCATAGAGAAATGTATTTAATTCCATTTTTTAAAATAAATTTACTACCTGTATCTTCAATAGAAAAACTTTGATCTTTTAGAGTTGGCCAATTTAAATATGTAAGTACTTGGTTTCATTTTTGGATCCTCCAATTTTAAACAAGGTGGACGTCTAAAGTGAGAATAGCTCACTTCTTACTAGATGTTATTCTCCCACCTTTGGCTTGATTCCTGTTTTTACAGTAAGCTATCAGAAACATGGGCGGAGCCATCATTGGACTATGGGGCAATTGGCCATCCCATTTTTTAAAAAAAAATATTATTATATATATATATGTGTATTAATTTTAGCAATTTTGTTCTATAATTACATTTTGTTTTCCTTAAACAATATTACTAATTCTTTTAAGAGTAATATTATATTCACAAATTTTTTTACAACATTTTTACAAACTGTTTTCGTATCAAATTCTTATTAATTCGTATATGGGCTTACTACTTACATTATTTTTTTATTTATTAGTAACCACTTATTATATTAGTAATTTATAAAAAAGTTTATAACTTTAGCATTTTTCTCATTTTAGTGACCATAAAAAAATGTATAAATCTAATATCTAAAACAAAATATACAAGCCAAAAAAAAAAAAAAAAAAAAGCTTAACAACAAAAATTACCAATCATAAAAATAAAAAAATTAAGCTCAATTAACCAATTTTATCCAAAATAAATAACCCTGCCCTTTAAAAAATTCTAAACAAAAATAATTTTGTTCTTACCCATACCAAAAAAAAAAAAATCTTGGCAGCTAAGTAGTAGCTGAAGCGAGGTTGAAACTGCTGCACACAATCAATAGTAAAGCCGCTCCTAACTCAAAGTTCTGGCTCCATCCTACTAGAAACAAATGGAGAGAGTGCAGTATAAATATTCACGCACCCACACATGTCTTACTAGGTATTAAGAACTTAAAAACTTCATCTATACTAAAGGATATAAAGTTGGTATTATACATACATATTTATGCATCCACCTTTTTTAATCCTATTACCGACAATATTATTTTTAGTGATCTCTGTATCCTAGGTCCATGATCTTGTCCTTGTTATTGTTATCAGGATATTGAGGTGAACAATAGAAAGGTAAAAGTGCATCGTGGTGAAGGTGTATTCGATAATGTTAAATGGATGAGTTTGCAAGTTGGAGATATAGTGAGGGTGGAAAAGGATGAATTTTTTCCAGCTGATCTCATCCTGCTTTCTTCAAGTTATGAGGAAGCAATTTGCTATGTCGAGACCATGAACCTAGATGGAGAAACCAATTTAAAACTAAAACAAGCAGTGGATGCAACTTCAAAGTTGCACGAAGACTCAGACTTTCAAAATTTCAAGGCTGTAATAAAAAGTGAGGACCCAAATGCCAATTTGTACTCTTATATAGGCAGTTTGCAGCTTGAAGAACAACAGTACCCACTTACACCTCAGCAGCTTCTGCTTAGGGAATCAAAACTAAGAAACACGGATTTTATTTTTGGGGTGGTAATATTTACAGGTCATGACACAAAAGTTATGCAAAATTCAACAGCTCCTCCTTCCAAGAGAAGCAAAATTGAGAGAAGAGTGGATAAGATTGTTTACTTGTTGTTTTCTATCCTTGTGTTGATATCTTTTATTGGGTCAATTTTCTTTGGAATTTCAACTAGGGAGGACTTAGAAAATGGAACAATGAAAAGATGGTACCTTCGACCTGATGACACTACAATATACTATGATCCAAACAGAGCACCAGTTGCAGCAATTTTGAACTTTCTGACTTTCCTTATGTTGTATAGTTATTTTATTCCCATTTCCTTGTATATTACACTGGAAATAGTTAAGCTTATTCAATGTACTTTCATAAATCAAGATCTGCACATGTATTATGAAGTTATACTTAGTCTAGTGTACACCATTGCCTAGAATCAATGTGAGTCACCAAGTAACTCCACGGAAGCGTGGTCGTTCTCAATGTAAACACACACTTCATCTATCATTAAGAAGTTTAACCTATAGTACCATGAAATAAACACCCTCTAAAGGGAGCAAGGCATATACGCCAAGGCGAGGTGCTTAACCACACTACTATAAACCGATAATGGAGGCCGTGAGATGCAACTCTTGTATCTCTCTCCCACTAGATGTTTTAAAATAAAGGTTTTTAATTGTTTAATACATATATAAACTAATTACACAAAGCCTTGCTATTTATACATGTAAAAAATAGGTGTTAGAATTTTTGGTGACTGGTTTTGGTGACTTGCCTAGTCGCCAAAATTAAGTCGCGAGTTTGCGACTTGTTTTGGTGACTCGCCTAGTCGCGAGTTCATCCAGAGATTCTGGCGACTCACTCATGACTCAGCTCGCAACTTGCCAGTCGCAAAAAAATCCCAGAAACAACTGTTTTTTCTGTTAACCGTTTTTGACATTTCCAATGAACAAAACTCATTCTAAATGATCAAAAACGATGAGATTAAGATTAAAACTTAAATTACATTGATGTTAAAGTGTTAAAATTCAACTTTACATGGTTAAAAATCAAAATTAAACAACATCATAACATCAAAATCAGTTTTAATCATACAAAAGTTTCAAAAACTATAATATGCAAAAAAAAGACTGCAGAATTTTCACAACTATGAAAATAGTTCTCTTTAATTCTAAAACTCACAAAAAATATTATACAGATTCGAAAATGAAGACCGCTCTGATACCAATTGTTGGAAATATGCATATACGCAGCGGAAAATTAACGGATCTACTTCATTCAGAATTGATAACATGCATTATGTAAGTTTCAGAACATAAAACAAGAGAGTGTACCTTGGTGCAGTGAATTTCAAAACCAAAGATGAGAAGTTCTCAAGAACCCTTTCAATCTTCACTCCAATTCCACTAACGCCCAAGATGTGTGGTCTCTCAATCAGTTATTTCTTAAAGAGAATGATAGAGTGTCCAACACTCACATATATCTCATTTCATAAACTTGTTGTGTATTTCATATTCTGTATGTTTCTCTTCTAATTATTGGTTATCTAATTGGGCTAGCCTTTTGGGCCTTTCTAGTTGGGCTCTAATATGTGGCTTGGAGTGGGACCAAAAGGGACCAATAAGACACTAGCTCCAATGGGCCTTGGGCTTTTCTGTCAACTCTTGACAAGTCCAAAGTTACCATTAACTATATTTAATACCACTATATAAATATAGTTGCACTCTAGGACTTATCTATAAATTATATCCCAAGACTTTATTATACATGCAGCCCTTTCATAAAATATTCGTAGTAATACAAAGTCATAAATGTAGACTGCCACTTTGTAAATTACTACATCTTAATCCTTAAGTACCCAGTTTAATCATTTTAAGTTATTCATCATATATTTATGAAATCCAATTTCATAAATATATACTTTAGTAACTACTTACTAAAGTGGTTAAGCCTAACACTCTAAATAACCGTACCCATTAAACTTATCTCAAGGAAACATTTTATATCTCTGTTAAGAGACTATGAATTTCATCTTGAGAATATATGTTCCATCAACACTAAATGTGGCTGCCCAACATACTGAGGTTTTGACCGTTACTTTAGATCTCACTCCTGATATATCAAAGCAACCTACACTTCATGATCAGGTCCATTATTCTCTCAGGATTAAGAGTTCATGCAAATATAAGTTATGAGATTTATTATTCATTTCACAGTCCTTAGAAGAATAATAAATCTCACAGCGGTCCAGTTCAATATGTTTTAACTCTTTAAACATATCAACATATCAACTAGAAGTCTTCACTTCCATGATCAAGATAAATCATCGTAGTTGATATATTATAGTTTTCGCAGATGAAATGCCCAATTTCATCACTGACTATGAACTATAATTTTGAGTTTATAAAGAACTTGTGATTTATATCTTCTGTAACTTTTCACATAAATCACATACTATGCATCTCATGGACTATATGATACTGTCCGAATATTCATGTTACCATTATTTTAGATAATAATAAAACAACTTTATTAATTACAATATTAAGTCATACATCATGTCATACATAATATCATACATAGCATCATACAATAGGATTTAAGGGCACTAACTCCCTAAGAAAATTCTTCCTCTTGAGCAAAAGGAAGTTCAAGACATTGTTGAACAAGAACCTGCATCTCCAAGTACTCCCGGTACTCTAGTGTTGTGGAAGAATCCGCAGATATACCCACTTTACCGGATTCTGAATCCCATGAGGAGAAAGGACCTTCCTCTAGACTTCAATTAAATCATCCTCTAGAAGTTATTGTGGGAAACATGAATGAACTCACATTAAGAAAACGTACAGTAGATAAATCTGTTATTAACTTTGTGTCTTATTCTTGCTACTTGTCACAGGTGGAACCCAAGAAAGTTGAGGAAGCACTACAAGATGAAAGTTGGCTTGAAGCAATGCATGATGAACTGCTACAATTTCAGAGGAATGATGTTTGGACCCTAGTACCTAGACTGAAGGGTGAGCACATCATCGGTACAAAGTGGATATTCCGCAATAAGACTGATGAAGAAGGCAATGTGATTCGCAACAAGGCTCGACTTGTAGCTCAAGGATACTCACAAATGGAAGGAGTAGACTATGATGAAACATTTGCCCCAGTTGCCCGAATGGAGTCCATCAGGATTCTCCTTGCCCTAGCATGTCATCTGAAATTCAAACTTTATCAGATGGATGTGAAGACCGCTTTCTTGAATGGGCTGCTTAAAGAGGATGTCTATGTGGCTCAACCAAAAGGATTCATTGATCCACACTTTCCGGATCATGTTTTGTACCTTAAAAATGCACTTTATGGGTTGAAGCAAGCCTCTAAAGCTTGGTATGATAGAGTCACACAATATTTGGTGTCATATGGGTTCACAAGAGGAAAAGCTGATCAAACTCTCTTCGTCAAAAAGGAAGATGGCGAGTTGATAGTTGCTCAAGTGTATGTTGATGATATCATCTTCAAGTCGACTAAAGATGATCTTGCTCATGGCTTCTCAAAACTCATGCAAGCTAAGTTCGAGATAAGCATGATTGGAGAGCTGACTCACTTCCTTGGATTGCAGATTCGTCAACAAGACTCAGGTATATTCCTATCTCAATCTAAATAGGCTAAGAATCTTGTAAAAAAATTTGGCTTGGAATCTGCTAGTTCTGTTCACACCCCTATGAGCCCAAATGTTAAACTCACTGTAGATGTGTTAGGCAAGAGTGTTGATCCTTCTCTATATAGAGGCATGATAGGTAGTCTTCTTTACCTTACTGCTAGTAGACCTAACATAAGCTACAGTGTTGGTATGTGTGCTAGATATTAGGCTAACTCCAAGGAATCACATATGACTGCTTTAAAAAGAATTATAAAGTATGTCAAAACCACTGTTGAGTTCGGTGTGTGGTATAGCAAGGACACAAATGATGTCTTAGCTGGATATTATGATGCGGATTGGGTTGGGAATGCTGATGATAGAAAGAGTACATCGGGGGGTTGTTTTTATGTAGGTAACAATCTCGTCTCTTGGATGAGCAAAAAGCAGAACTCCATCTCCTTATCCATTGTAGAAGCTGAGTATATTGCTG
This sequence comes from Quercus glauca, assembly GCA_023736055.1. NCBI lineage: Eukaryota > Viridiplantae > Streptophyta > Magnoliopsida > Fagales > Fagaceae > Quercus > Quercus glauca. Next base: position 25,281,355 of record CM043324.1, on the reverse strand, counting down.
CTCGTAGCTGTTGCACCCAACTCCTCTGGATGCAAAAACTCCTTCATGATTATGGTATTTGTCAAGATCATCTCACTATCTACTGTGACAATACCAGTGCCATCAATATCTCTAAGAATTCGGTTCAACATTCTCGAAACAAACACATAGAGATTCGACATCATTTCATTAGGGAGCTTGTCGAAGATGGTATTCTCACTCTTGAGTTTATTCACACTGATGATCAGAAGGCTAACTTGTTCACCAAACCTCTTGACAACAAACGTTTTGAATTCCTTCGTCAAAACATTGATATTATCTCCATGGACTGATTTCCTTCTCTCCTTCCTCTTCCTCATGCATTTGCATCTAGTTTATGCTTTGCATTGATAACATGTTTTTGTTTGTTTATTTTTCAGTTTTTGTTTATTTTGTTTTTGATAAAAAAAAATTGAAAAATCAGAAAAAAAAAAAAAAATGTGTGTTTTGTGTACATTGGTATTTGTATACCTTGGATGGCCATTGAAACAAAGTTTTCTAAACTTTGTATCATTTGTAGCTTAGATGAGCATCTCTATGCACAACTAAGCAAGTGAGCTTTGTGGCTCTTGTTTGTGATGAGTAAGACTAAGTTATCTCTTAAACTTAACACTCATATCACTCTTTTTGACGGGCAGGATTAGAAAATCCTAAGAGAAAGGCATAAATAACCATCTCACCACTGTTGCCCGCCAATCATGAATGACACCCGTATGCTTCGGCATAGCAAAAGTGCAGTGTCAATGACATTTGTGTGCTTCGGCATAGCAAAATTGGAATGTAAATTATCAATGGGTATTTCTTCTTTCTCTTATATGCCCATGCATGATATGCTTAAAAAGAAAAATATGCAAAGAAAACAAAAAGCAAAGAGATTAAAAATGCTTTAAAAATGATTGCAAGCGTGTATTCTAGGAGATGTGGGAGTTATAGGATGTACTTCGAAGGTGATAGTCCCCATCAAATAGTTATGATTGTGTGTGAGTTAAAGTGATCATCTCATATCTCAAATCATCATAACATGTGTACACTTATGCAATCTTGTGATGTTTTTCACACACAACACGCAATATTCTTTGCTACTCTTGATACATGTGCAGGTACAATGTGATTTGGTCATCACTAGGTTTACATATGCTTTTGTATGCTCACTAAACTGTCATGACTTGTTTTTGAAATATAAAATCAGTTAGACTTGTTTAGTGTGTGTGTGTGTGTGTGTTTTTTTTTTTTTTGAGATCCATGTCCTTAAAATTTTTCATTGAGAGATGATTTTAAGAGCCTATTATGTTGATTAGATCTTTGTTGAGTTGCACGTTGGATTGCATTCATGTTTGTGTTTTTCTCTTCTTGAAAAACTGTTTTTAAAAGCTGGCTCGACACCTCTTCGATACCTAGCTATCTGTCGAGCTTTTCAAGCTTTTTCTTATCGCAATCTCGACACATCCTTGACACCTGGTGGATTGATCGAGAAATATCTGTCTCCTCGATAGCTTCTCGATACCTTGTCGATCGATCGAGCTTTTATTCTGGGTTCTAGATTTTATTCCTCGATACCTCCTCAACACCTTTATCTGTCGACGGCCATTCTTCTCGACACCTCCTCAACAGATGTCTCCACCTCTCGATACCTGTATCTGTCAAGATTTACTGAGGATCTATATATACCCCTCGTGTGATCCGGTTCTCATTTTCTCGATCTCTCTCGATCTGTCCACGCCTATTCATCTTCCAAACTCATTTTTCTCACTCCAAATCTTCAACCCACATGATTTTTGGCCCTTCCATGCTTCAAATCACTTGGTATGATCTCTTTTTTTCTCATATTTCATGCATTTCATGTTTTTTGAATCTTAGGTTTTAGGGTTTTTGAAAATTTTTGGGATTTTTCAAAATTAATGAGTTTTTCTAGTAATTTTGGGATGGTTTTTCATTTAAATTTGTTCAAAATCTCATGCATTGCATCTCATTTGCATTATAACAATATTTTCATGCATTTAGATGTGTTTAATATGTTTGTGTGATGGTAGGATTGGATTGGGCTGAGCCCATGATGAAATTTCTTTTGCATGTCACATGTTCATGCTTTCCTATGTATACGTACTTCCTTTTCAATATATCTTGATATATTTAAAATGCTTTGGGATTTTTCTGATTGTCTCTTTCTCCCTCTCTCTCATTCTGTTTACGTTAGTAGTGTCTATGGCACCTAAACGTAAGTCTGCTCCGTCTCGGAACCCTCTTCGTTTCGGGGCATCATCTTCTTCTGATCCTACTCTTTCTAACATTCGGTTCCGTGATGAGGATGCCCATAAAGCATTCTTGGAGAACTTCTCTCGACGAGGTGTTCATTCGGAACGCCGAGCCATTTTGGCGGACTTTGCCGACACTAACCTTCCCGATGTCATTCACAGTCGGGGATGGGAGTCACTGTGTGGCATCCTGGTCACTTGTCCTCTCATGCTTATTCAGGAGTTTTACTCCAACATGCACAGGATTGATTCTTCAGTACCTCTCTTTCACACTTGTGCTCAAGGTACGCACTTTGCTGTCACATCGCAGCTTATTGCGGATGTGCTTAGAGTTCCGAGGGTAGAGCATCCTGATTACCCCAGTTGTGAGCGTCTGAGGACTGTGTCCAAAGACGAGATGATGTCTGCTTTCTGTGAGCACCCATCTAGTTGAGGTAAGCGTCAGTTTACACCATGTCGGCCTTTTGCTAAAGGTCCTAGATTCATGAACATGGTGATGACTTTTGTGTTGCACCCACTTTCTCACTATAACTCTATTATAGAGCCTCGTGCTCAATTTTTGCTTTCGTTGTTAGAGCACCTCACTATAGATTTTCCTTTACATTTTATTCTTTCCATCATAGATGTGTTTAGGGATACGGCTACCCGTGATAAGCTCATCTTTCCTTCTGCTATCACGAGGATCCTATGCCATTTTTCTATTCCTTTTCCTCCTCTGATCACTTCTCTGTCATGTGTGCCATAGATGCCGCTATCGTAAAACGTAGTGAGGCTTAGTTTAGGTCATGACAGAAGTCAGCAGCTCCTCCCTCCGGTTCGACTCCATCTCGTTTGGCACCCTCTCGATCCACTCCGTCTACATCTACTCCCTCCTCTTCTTTGGGCGATGTATCTCTTGGAGACATCATGGCGTAGCTGCAGTGCATGGATTCTCACCTTGATACGCTCTCTACTAAGTTATATCAGGTGAACATTCGTGTTGGTCGTATTGCACGACGCCAGGCAACCATGGGTGGTTTTGCTCCTGAGGCTACTCCTTCACCACCTCCTCCAATGGCTTCTGAATCTGATGCTGAGGATGATGATGATGCTGGTGATGATGATGACGCTTTGGATGATGATGATGTTGGAAATGCTAGCTCTTCTGATGAGATGTCTGCTTGACACTCTATCCTTTGTCACTCGTGCCAAAAAGGGGGAGTAATTTTGGGATATGAGAGTAGTCATCTTAGGGGGAGAGTTAGTATAGGATATTTTTGATAGGGGGAGTGTTGATACTTAAGAGATGTAGTGAGAATTTGATGTATCTTGTCTTTTCTTCCTTATATAGATACATTGTTCTTGTACATTTGGTCTTGGGATCATTCTGACATATATTGTACTTATTTCTTTCTATATGTGGATGTATGTTGTTTCTTTCACCTACCTCTTACATGTGTTGTTTCTTTTCTCTCTTTATACACATGGTTCTTTAATTGTATGTAATCTATTATTTCTGTTTCACACAAAGATGCCTTGATGAGTTTTGTTTAAAGTGTTTCAGAAATACAGATTGTCAAAGTCTACTTGCCATAAACTTTCTGATAGGCCACAAATTGAATGACCCCTTGTGATTTAAACTAATTAATTAATTTAGCCAAGTTATTAATTAATCAATTTAACATGCAAACACGTGGCAGCACAAACAAATCACCGAATAACTAAATATGCAGCGAAAAATAAATAACACGGTGATTTGTTCACGAATGGGGAAAACCCTAACGGCAAAAACCCCACCGGGTGATTTTCAGGTCACCACTCCCGAAACTCCACTATTATCAAATCAAGTGGTTACAAATAAGGAATCCCAAGTACCTTACCAACCTACAGTTGAACCCTTACCCCAATACCCAATTGGACTTGATCTGTAGCGACAGTTCTCCCTTATGATGCACAGCTCCCAAGTACGTGACTAACCAGATGCGCGAATCCTAGTACGCGACTTCAAACACCAACTTTAGGAAGAGAGGTTGGCTGCAAAGTTCTTCAGATCATCCTATGCAATGAAGATCAGGAAGATGCTTGGTCACAAAACCCTACAGTGCAAAATACACAGCAACTTCTTGAAGAAGATGAACTAGGTTAAGAACTTCGTCTTAGATCACAATTAGCATGAACAAGGATTGCTCAATGCTTATGCAACTTGTGTCTATGTTGACGGCTCTTAAAACACTCCTTAAATATGTTTAGGGTTAGAAGAAAAGAAGGCCCAAAAACACATTCACGAATCCCAAGAAAATCAGAACAGAAATCTGACTTTTTAATTCTCGACAGATAGCAGGTGTCGAGGTAGGTGTCGAGCAGGTATCGAGCTTTAAAAATTCTGCACTTCAGCTTACTTTTTCTTGGACAGACTTGATGACTTCAACACTTGATCTTGAAACATTGTTTCTTGAAGTATTAAAAACACCTAGAACTACCCAATTACAAGTAGAGTGCGTTTTGTCAAAGGATTAGCCAATTTACATATAATATGACATATGTTCTTAACATGTGAACACATATGTCCTAATAATCTCCCCCTTTGGCAATCCGTGACAAAACCACAACAAACAAATGAACATATGAGAGAAGTCATAAATCACTCAACTCATATTCACTTGTTAAATACAATAAAATCTATCCTAACACAAACTTTTGAAAAACTTTGCAAAAAGAGAGTTTATGGCAAGTAGACTTTGACAATCTGTATTTCTGAAACACTTTTAAACAAAACTCATCAAGGCATCTTGTGTGAAACAGAAATAATTAGATTGCATATAAGTATAAAGAACATGTGTATAAAGAAAGAAAAGAAACAACACATGAAGAGATAGGTGAAAAAGAAACATACATCCACATATATAGAATAGATAAGTACAATGTATGTAAAACTGGTCACAAGACCTCATATACAAGATCAATGTATCTAAAGACTAGAAAAGAAAAAGATACATCAAAACCTCACTACATCCCTCAAAAATATGAACACTCCCCCTATTAAAAATGTCCTATACTAACTCTCCCCCTAAGATGACTACTCTCATAGTCCAAAACTACTCCCCCTTTTTGTCACGAATGACAAAGGGTAGAGTGTCATGTAGACATCTCATCAGTAGAGCTAGCATCTCCATCATCATCATCCGAAGCATCATCGTCATCACCATCATCATCATCATCATCATCCTCAGCATCAGAATCTGAAGCAACTGGAGGAGGTGGTGGAGGAGAAGCCTCAGAAGCAAAACCACCCATGGTCGCCTGCCGTCGTGCAATACGACCAACACGAACGTTCACCTGATACAACTCAGTGGTGAGTGTATCAAGGCGAGCATCCATGCGCTGCAGCTGCGCCATGATATCTCCAAGAGATACATCGCCTGAAGAAGGAAGAGGAGTTGATGTAGATGGAGCAGATCTGGATGGAGCCGAACGGGAGGGCGGAGTGGAATCCGGCTGTCTCGACCTAAACTGTGCCTCACTACGTTTTATGGTAGCGGCATCTATGGCAGATATGTGTGTGAAGTGGTCGGACACAGGGAAAGGGATGGAAAAATGGCGTAGTATCCTCGTGATAGCAGAAGGAAAGATGAGCTTATCACGGGACGCCGCATCTAAATGAACATCTATGATAGAGAAAATGAAGTGAGAAGGAAAATCTATCGTAAGATGCTCAAGTAGAGATAACAAAAAACGAGTACGAGGCTCTGTGATAGAGTTATAATTAGAGAGAGGATGAAGTACAAAGGTTATCACCATGTTAAGGAATCTAGGACCTTTAGCAAAAGGTCTACATGATGTGTACTGATGCTCACCCCACTCAGAAGGGCGCTCACAAAAAGCAGAAATGAGCTCATCCTTGGACACAGTCCTCAGTTGCTCACAGGTAGGATAGTCAGGAAACTCTATCCTAGGGACTCTAAGCACATCCGCAACCAGCTGCGGTGTGACAGCAATGCGCGTACCTCGAACGCGAGTATGAAAGAGAGGTACTGAACGATCAATCCCGTACATGTTGGAGTAAAACTCCTGAATCAGTACGAGAGGACAAGTGACCGGGACGTCACACAGTGACTCCCATCCCCTACTGTGGATGACAGAGGGAAGGTCAGTGTCGGCGAAGTCTGCCAAAACAACGTGGCGTTCCGAATGAACACCTCGTTTAGAAAAGTTCTCAGTAAATGCCTTTTGGGCATCTCCATCACAGAACCAAAGGTTAAAAGGAGCAGTATCAGAAGAAGAGGAAGCTCCAGAACGCAGAGGGTTCCGAGCAGGAGTGGATTTACGTTTGGGTGCCATAGACACTACTAACGTAAAAGAATGAGAAAAGAGATAGAGAGGGAGACAATCAGAAGAGTTCCAAACAGTTCAAATATGATAATATGTTGAACAAAATGTACGTATGCATGGGAATGCATGGTCATGTGACATGCAAACATAAAAAGCATCATGGGCTCAGTCCAATCCAAACCTAGCAGCACACATACAAGAAACACACAACTAAATGCATGAAAATATCATTCTAATGCACATGGAATGCAATGTATGACATTTTAAACACTTTTCATTGAAAAACCAACCCAAGATTTTAATAAAAACTCATTGATTTTGAAAAACCCCAAAGTTTTCAAAAAAAATCCCAAAACCTAAGATTCAAATCATGAAATGCATGAAAAGGAATGGAAAAGAAGATCATACCACTTGATTTGAAGCAAGAAAGGCCGAAAATCACTTGGGATGGAGATTGGAGTGAAGAAAAGCAGTTTGGGAAGATGAACAGCCTCGGACAGATCGAAGAGAGATCGAGAAATGAGAGAGAAATCGCGATCGCAGCTTAAATAGGCACCTCAGTAAATTTCGACAGTTGAGGTGTCGAGAGGTATCGAGGGTGCTGTCGAGGAAGGTATCGAGAATTTTGCCTTAGACAGCTGAAGGTGTCGAGGAGGTATCGAGGTACCAAACAGCTGAACTGATACTGAAGCTCGATCGATTGACTAGGTGTCGAGAAGGTATCGAGGAGACAGAGAAGATCTCGATCGATCCACCAGGTGTTGAGGAAGTGTCGAGATTGCGATAAGAAAAAAAAAGGCTTGAGAAGCTTGACAGATGATCATATATCGAGGAGGTATCGAGGAGGTGTCGAGCTAGCAGAGAAAATCAGTTTTTCGAGAAGAGAAAAACACAGACATGAATGCAATCAAGACAAACACCTCAACCATGATCCAACCAACATAAAAAACTCTCAAAAATCATCTCTCAATGAAAATTTAAGCACATGGATCTTCCAAAAACACACACACACACTAAACAAGTCTAACCAATTTTATATTTCAAAAATAAGTCATGACAGTTTAGTGAGCATACAAAAGCACATGTAAAACCTTTGTGATGGCCAAATCAGATTGTACCTGCACATGTATCAAAAGTAGTAAAGAATATTGTGTGTTATGTGTGAAAAACATCGCAAGATTGCATATGTGTATACATGTTATGACGATCTGAGATATGAGAAAATAACTTTAACTCACACACAATCATAACTGTTTGATGGGGACTATCACCTTCGAGGTACATCCTATAACTCCCACATCTCCTAAAATACACGCTTGCAACCATTTTTAAAGCATTTTTAATCTTTTTGCTTTTTATTTCTTTGCATATTTTCTTTTTTAAACATATCATGCATGGGCTTATGAGAAAGAAAAGAAATACCCATTGATATTTGACATTTCAATTTTGCTATGCCTAAGCACACATATGTCATTGACATCACACTTTTGCTATGCCGAAGCATACAGATGTCATTAATGATTGGCGGGCAACAGTGGTGAGATGGTTATTTATGCCTTTCTCTTAGGATTTTCTAGTCCTACCCGTCAAAAAGAGTGATATGAGTGTTAAGTTTAAAGAGATAACCTAATCTTACTCATCACAAACAAGAGCCACAAAGCTCACTTGCTTAGTTGTGCATAGGGATGCTCATCTAAGCTACAAGAGATACAAAGTTTAGAAAACTTTGTTTCATTGGCCATCCAAGGTACACAAGTACCAAAGTACACAAAACACACACTGTTTTTGTATTTTTCAATTTTTTTTTATTTTTTTTTATATCAAAACAAAAATAAACAAACTGAAAGTAAACACACAAAAACATGTTAACAAAGCAAAACAATGCATAAAATTAGACTGACTCAAAAAAATGCAAAACAAACAAGCAATGCAACACACAAAAAAAATAAGAAGGGAGAAGAAAGTGATGAAATCACTTTGAGTCCTTTTTCTTCCACACCTTGGAAGAGCCTTTCCTTTGATTGAATCCTTGAACCGGCAGTGAGGGGGAGGAATTAAAACCGTTCAAGTTCGAAAGGAACATGATGGCTTTCAGAAGATCTCTAAGAGGAGCAAGAGAGGATTGAAGCTGATTTTGGCTTCCAGATGCTGTCATACTGTTGCTCTATTGGGTGGCTAGCCACTTGTAGCAATTAGGTCGAGTATGACCGGTAGCTCCACAATGATAACAGAGATGCTGCTTCTTTTGTTTAGGCTTTTAAGAGTTAGCCTTCTTATCCCTAGGGATTTTAGCATCTTTCTTATCTAACTTAGGGGGTGCTCCTAAGATGAATTTTTCTTTGTCTATGTTTTCACTAGCTAATTCAGTTTTAACATCAATGTTCTCAATTTTAACAGTATTAGCAGGAGGAACAAAAACAGTAGAACTAGTAGAAGCAGAGTTAGAGATAGAAAGACCATACCCTAAACCTGTTTGATCTGAAGCAGATTTCTGGTTGCTGAGCATCTCATCAAGTTTTGCACTTGAAGTCCTCTCCAGTTGAGCTCTGACTTGAAACAGCTCTGCTTCAAGCTTCTTGGTCTTCTCAGCCAGGAAGTTGTTTTCAAACCTCAGTGCACCAATAGTTTGATTCGCCTCATCAAACTTTGTGGACAATTCTTCTCTATCAAGTTCCACATCACTGAGCTTCTTGGTGGCCAGCCTGTATAACTTCTCATGCTTTTTAGAGAGCTTGTAAAGCTTCTCATAGGCTGAATGGATATCATCTTTGTCATCCATCTTCTCACATTCAGTGTCCACCAACTCTTCTTCTACTTCTTCCTCAACAATCCCTTCAGTAGAATTGACTAAGGCAGTGAAGGCATTTAGGATTCCGTCATCCTCATCATCGGAATCATCTTCAGGCTCAGTGTCACTGAGGGTTGCAGCAAGAGCCTTGCTCTTTTCAATGCTCTTCAGATATGTAGGACACTCATTCTTCATGTGTCCAAACCTATGACACCCAAAACACTTTGGTCCTGCCGGAACAGTGTACTGACCGCCATCCTTGGCATCCTTCCTTCCTTTGTCTTGGCTCTTGAATTGTGAAGAACTGGATTGCCTTCGGTCGTTGTCGAAGCTCCTCCCATTGGCATTCTTCATAAACTTCTTAAACTGCCTTGTAATGTAGGACTTCATCTTGGAATCTTCATCATCGGAAGACTCATTTGTATCACTGCTCTTTGCCTTCAGGGCCATGCTCTTGCCCTTGCTTGACTTGCCTATTCTTGATAACCCTAGCTCGTACGTCTGCAAGTTCCCAACCAGCTCAGTCAAAGGAATTTTATCAATGTCCTTTGATTCTTCTATTGCCGTAATCTTGGCATGAAATCTCTCAGGTAGAGATCTGAGTACCTTCCTTATAACCTTGGGTTCAGGGATAGTTTCCCCAAGATTGAAGGCTAAGTTCACTATGTCTTTTAGCTTGGCATAGAACTCATCGAACGACTCATCCTCCTCCATCTTAATTTCTTCAAAGCTAGTGGTGAGCCTCTGTAGCTTTGAATCTTTGACAGCCTTTGTTCCTTCATAGGTTGTCTGGAGGATGGTCCACGCCTCCTTGGCAGTTTCTGTTGAGGATATCTTCTTGAACTCCTCATTGGTGACAGCGCTAAATAGAGCATTCAACGCTCTGCTGTTGAAGTTTGCCGCCTTGATCTTGGCTTCATCCCAATCGGCCGGCGCTTCTATTGGCTTGGTCCAGCCAATCTCAACAGCTTGCCACACCTTCTCATCTAAGGACTGCAAAAAAGCTCTCATGCGTACTTTCCAGTAGGCATAGTTAGTCCCATCAAATAAAGGAGGTATAATAAGAGATTGTCCTCTATCCATGACAAACAGGGGTCAATGGATCAATCACAGTAAAGATTAAACATAATCAGAGTGTGCCTGCTCTGATACCACTTGATAGGCCACAAATTGAATGACCCCTTGTGATTTAAACTAATTAATTAATTTAGCCAAGTTATTAATTAATCAATTTAACATGCAAACACGTGGAAGCACAAACAAATCACCGAATAACTAAATATGCAGCGGAAAATAAATAACACGGTGATTTGTTCACGAATGGGGAAAACCCTAACGGCAAAAACCCCACCGGGTGATTTTCAGGTCACCACTCCCGAAACTCCACTATTATCAAATCAAGCGGTTACAAATAAGGAATCCCAAGTACCTTACCAACCTACAGTTGAACCCTTACCCCAATACCCAATTCGACTTGATCTGTAGCGACAGTTCCCCCTTATGATGCATGGCTCCCAAGTACGTGACTAACCAGATGCGCGGATCCCAGTACGCGACTTCAAACACCAACTTTAGGAAGAGAGGTTAGCTGCAAAGTTCTTCAGATCATCCTATGCAATGAAGATCAGGAAGATGCTTGGTCACAAAACCCTACGGTGCAAAATACACAGCAACTTCTTGAAGAAGATGAACTAGGTTAAGAACTTCGTCTTAGATCACAATTTGCTTGAACAAGGATTGCTCAATGCTTATGCAACTTGTGTCTATGTTGACGGCTCTTAAAACACTCCTTAAATATGTTTAGGGTTAGAAGAAAAGAAGGCCCAAAAACACATTCACGGATCCCAAGAAAATCAGAACAAAAATCTGACTTTTTAATTCTCAACAGATAGCAGGTGTCGAGGTAAGTGTCGAGCAGGTGTCGAGCTTTAAAAATTCTGCACTTCAGCTTACTTTTTCTTGGACAAACTTGATGACTTCAACACTTGATCTTGAAACATTGTTTCTTGAAGTATTAAAAACACCTAAAACTACCCAATTACAAGTAGAGTGCGTTTTGTCAAAGGATTAGCCAATTTACATATAATATGACATATGTTCTTAACATGTGAACACATATGTCCTAACACTTTCTTCTTACAAAGTTTTTCAAGAGTTTGTGTTAGGATAGATTTTATTGTATTAAACAAGTGAATATGAGTTGAGTGATTTATGACTTCTCTCATATGCTTATTTGTTTGTTGTAGTTTTGTCACGGATTGCCAAAGAGGGAGATTGTTAGGACATATATGGTTCACATGTTAAGAACATATGTCATACTTTTATGTAATTGGCTAATCCTTTGACAAAACGCACTTTACTTGTAATTGGGTAGATTTAGGTTGTGTTGAAATACTTCAAGAAACCATGTTTCAAGATCAAGTATTGAAGCCTTCAAGAGTGTTCAAGAAAACAAGCTGAAAGTGCAGATTCATTAAAGCTCGACAGTTGGCTCGACAGCTGCATCTATCGAGCTTCAGTAAAGCTGTTCAAGCCCGTAGCTCGACACCTACTCGACAGCTTCTCGATTGCTTCTATCTGTCGAGGTTTATAAAATCAGAATTTCTGATCTGATTTCTTGGGATCCATGAATGTGTCTTTGGGCCTTCTTTTCTCTTAACCCTAAACATATAAAAGGATTGTTTTAAGAGCCGTCAAAGAGTTCACAAGTTGCACAAGCATTGAGCAAACTCTGTTCAATCAAATTGTGACCAAAGACGAAGTTCTTAACCTAGTTCATCTATTCTAAAGAAGTTGCTGTGTATGTGCACTTTTGGGTTTTGTGACCAAGCATCTTCTTGATCTTCATCATGTGTATGAACTGAAGAACTTTGCAGCCAACCTTTCTTTCTAGTTGGTGATTGAAGTCGCGTACTGGGATCCGCGCAAACTGGTTAGTCACGTACTTGGGAGCCGTGCATCAAAAGGGGGAACTGTCACTACAGAATAAGTCCAATTGGGTATTGGGGTAAGGGTTCAACTGTAGGTTGGTAAGGTACTTGGGATTCCTTTACTTGTAACTGCTTGTTGTGATAATAGTGGAGTTTCGGGAGTGGTGACCTAAAAATCACCTGGTGGGGTTTTTGCCGTTAGGGTTTTCCCCATTCGTGAACAAATCACCGTGTTATTTATTTTTCGCTGCATATTTAGTTTGTTGGTGATTTGTTTATGCTGTCATGCAATTGCATGTTAATTAACCTAATTAATAAACTTTGTTAAATTAATTGGTTAATTAATCACAATGGGTCAATTCGTTTGTAGCTTATCATAAAAGAATAATGGACTTGATCATGAGGCGTAGGTTGCTTTGATATATTAGGAGTGAGATCTAAAGTCACGATCAAAACCTCAGTATGTTGAGCAACCACATTTAGTGTTGATGAAACATATATTCTCAAGATGGAATTCATAATCTCTTAACGGAGATATAAAATATTCCCTCGAGATAAGTTTAATCGGTTTGTTTATTCAGAGTGTTAGGCCTAACCACTTTAGTAAGGAGTTACTAAAGTATATATTTATGAAATTGGATTTCATAAATATATGATGAATAACTTAAAGGATTAAACCGGGTACTCAAGAATTAAGAAGTAGTAATCTTCAAAGTGGCAGTCTACATTCATGACTTTGTATTACTATGAATATTTTATGGAGTTGCATGTATAATAAAGTCTTGGGATATAATATATTAATAAGGCCTAGAGTGCAATTATATTTATATAGTAGTATTAAATATAACTAATGGTAACTTTGGACTTGTCAAGAGTTGACAGAAAAGCCCAAGGCCCATTGGAGCTAGTGTCTTATTGGTCCCTTTTGGTCCCACTTCAAGCCACACACTAAAGCCCAATTGGAAAGGCCCAATAGGCCAGCCCAATTAAATAATCAGTTAAATATAAAGGGAGAAACATATAGAATTTTATATAAGAGAAAATAGAGACATCATTGTGTAATGGTGTGTATGTGTGAGTGAAGCCACTCGATTATTCTCCCTTGGAAACTGATTGAGAGACCATACTTCTTGGGCGTAAAGTGGAATTGGAGTGATGATTAAAAGTGTTCCCAAGTACTTATAATCTTTTGTTTTGAATTTCACTACACCAAGGTACACTAGCTTGTTCTTAAATTCTGAAATTTACATAGTGCATGTTATCAATCATGAATGAAATAGATTCATGTTTGTTGCTTCCACTGTGTGTTTTGTATGAGATATAAAACCAGATTTTCCAACACCTACATATGGGGGGAGACACTTCGAACCCCAATCAAACAACCTAACACCCACATACGGGGGGAGACACTTCGAACCCTAATCAAACTACCTAACATCCGCATATGGGGGGGAGACACTTCAAACCCCAAGATACTAAATTAAATGACCCGTAAAAAATCGTGGGGGGAGACACTTCAAACCCCCACATTTGGAGATAGACAGCCCGATAGAAGCCTTGAAAATCTACCTAACAAACACCCACAAAAGAGGATGGGGTCCTTAAGCAGCTACAGAAGACAAGCCAATATATCTTTATGATGTTTACTCATGGCCTCATACATGCACCGCCAGAATTTGGTAGACCTTCTCAATCAAATCCAAGTCACTACAACCACTACTTCTCAAGATCTAAAGGCTATGATTAGGTCTATAAATAGAGAACTCATTATTTCCTACTCTGACAAAGATTTGACAAAGAAGGGGAAGCACTATAATGACCCATTGCACGTTACTGTAGATGCCAAAGGCAAAAGGATTCCAATGGTTCTAATTGATGATGGAAGTGCCTTAAATGTGTGTCCTTTAAAGACTGCAAGTTGCTTAGGCCTGAGTATTGAGGATTTTGTGCCAACTGATCAACATGTGAGAGCATATGACAATAGTAGAAGGGAGGTCTAAGGAACCGTGACACTAGAGCTCACTATAGGGCCAATGATTAAGAAGGTGGAATTTCAAGTCCTGAACATAGCATTGTGCCTCAATATGCTCCTTGGGCGACCATGGATCCATGATACAGAGGCCGTACCTTCATCCTTATACCGAAAGGTTCAGATTTCGCATGAAGGAGCCATATGGTGATACTTTGACTGTACCAAAGCCCATTTTTGGTATTGATTCTGAGAATGAGCCATTGACCTTGGATGGCTTTGAAATTGAGAAGCCTGGGTTTGGAAAAAGAGAAAAAGAGGTAGAGAAGATCCCTATGGACTTTGCTCATTACGACAACAATAATGTGGTGGCAATGATGAGGAGAATGAATTATCTTCTAGAGATGAACTTATGGAAGACTATGAAGAATGCAACTGCTCAAGTCCCGAAAATTCCTACAGCCACCCCACCTTTTGGGCTAGGTTTTAAACCTACTGATGATGACTTGCTAGAAATGGAGGTGAGAAGAATGGCTCGTGCAAAGGCCAAAGTAAAGGGACTTCCTTGTCCCCCGAAACCCCTAAAGCCCTATACTCCTACGTTGAACGAAAAGTTTGTCAAAGCTAGAGATAATCAACACCATTGGGGATTCCCTGAACCGAGGTATGATCCTGAGTCGAGAACAATGATGCCTGGGTTTGAGCTACTCTTTGATTGCAACAACAAGGTTCTAGAACCGAAGGAAGAAGACACAAATCGGATCCTCACTAATTAGGCTGATCACATGACCCTGCTGCAATGACTACACTTTTGGGAGATGCCATCTGCAATATAGAAGAAGAAGAGTACTGGGAGGCTTGCCAACATGCATTGAAAAACCCGTATGAAGCAAGAACAAATGATGAAGATAAGGAAGGGGGAGAAACCCCTAGTGATGACGATGAAGGTAGTGACAGAAAAAGTGATAGTAGTAGTGATAGCAGTAGTAGTAACAGTGGAGATAGAGAGGATAATAGCAACAGTGATAGTGAAAGCAACAATAGTGAAGATTATAATAGCCAATATATCGGCAATGATTGGGGTGAACCCCCTAGTGTAGAGAAGATGAATATGTAGGACCTTTGTATGAAGACCACAGTGTGTGTTTTGTGTACTTTGGTACTTGTGTACCTTGGATGGCTAATGAAACAGAGTTTTCTAAACTTTGTATCTTTTGTAGTTTAGATGAGCATCTCTATGCACAACTAAGCAAGTGAGTTTTGTGGCTCTTGTTTGTGATGAGTAAGATTAAGTTATTTCTTAAAACTTAACACTCATATCACTCTTTTTGACGGGTAGGACTAAAAAATCCTAAGAGAAAGGCATAAATAACCATCTCACCACTATTGCCCGCCAATCATTAATGACATCTGTATGCTTCGGCATAGCAAAAGTGTGATGTCAATGACATTTGTGTGCTTCGGCATAGCAAAATTGGAATGTCAAATATCAATGGGTATTTCTTTTCTCTCTTATAAGCCCATGTATGATATGCTTAAAAAGAAAATATGCAAAGAAAATAAAAAGCAAAAAGATCAAAATGCTTTAAAAATGGTTGCAAGCGTGTATTCTAAGAGATGTAGGAGTTATAGGATGTACCTCGAAGGTGATAGTCTCCATCAAACAGTTATGATTGTGTGTGAGTTAAAGTTATTTTCTCATATCTCAGATCGTCATAACATGTATACACATATGCAATCTTGCGATGTTTTTCACACATAACACGCAATATTCTTTGCTACTCTTGATACATGTATAGGTACAATGTGATTTGGCCATCACAAAAGTTTTACATGTGCTAATGTATGCTCACTAAACTGTCCTGACTTGTTTTTGAAAAATAAAATTGGTTAGACTTGTTTAGTGTGTGTGTGTTTTTGGGAGATCCATGTGCTTAATTTTTTCATTGAGAGATGATTTTGAGAGCCTTTTTATGTTGATTGGATCATTGTTAAGGTGCATGTTTGATTGCATTCATGTCTATGTTTTTCACTTCTCGAAAAACTGTTTTAAAAGTTGGCTCGACACCTCCTCGATACCTGTCTATCTATCGAGCTTCTCAAGCCTTTTTCTTATCGCAATCTCGACACCTCTTCGACACTTGGTGGATCGATCGAGAAAGTTCCTGTCTCCTCAATACCTTGTCGATCGATCGAGCTTCTGTTCTTGGTTCTGGTGTTCATTCCTCGACACCTTCTCGACACCTTTAGCTGTCAATGTGCTTTTTCTCGATACCTTCCTCGACACCTCTCGACACCTTAGCTGTCAAGAATTACTGAAGCTCTTATAAAACGCTCTGTCGCAATCCGGTTCTCATTCTCTCGATCTCTCTCGATATGTCCGCGACTGTTCATCTCCCAAACCACCTTTTCTCACTCAAAATCTCCAATCCTCGTGATTTTCGGCCATTCTTTGCTTTAAATCACTTGGTAAGATCTCATTTTTCCTTCCTTATTCATGCATTTCATGTTTTGAATCTTAGGTTTTGGGGTTTTTGAAAAATTTTGGGGTTTTTCAAAATCAATGAGTTTTTCTTGAAATTTTGGGTTGGGTTTTCACTAAAAGATGTTCAAAATGTCATACATTGCATTTCATGTGCATTAGAATGATATTTACATGCATTTAGATGTGTGTTTCTTGTATGTGTGCTAGTAGGTTTGGATTGGGCTGAGCCAATGATGCTTTTTAAGTTTGCATGTCACATGTTCATGCATTCCCCATGCATACGTACTCTTTGTTCAATATATTTGATATTTGAACTGTTTTGGGACTTCTCTGATTGTCTCCCTCTCTATCTCTTTGTCATTGTGTTTACGTTAGTAGTGTCTATGGCACCCAAATGTAAATCCACTCCTTCTTGGAACCCTTTGCGTTCTGGAGCTTCTTCCTCTTCTGATTCTGCTCCTTTCAATCTTCGGTTCCGTGATGGAGATGCCCACAAGGCATTTACAGAGAACTTTTCTAGACGAGGTGTTCATTCGGAACGCCAAGTCATTTTGGCGAACTTTGCTGACACTGACCTTCCCTCTGTCATTCACAATAAGGGATGGGAGTCACTGTGTGACGTCCGGATCACATGTCCTCTCGTGTTGATTCAGGAGTTTTACTCCAACATGCACGGGATTGATCATTCAGTACCTCTCTTTCACATTCGCGTTCGAGGTACGCGCTTTGCTGTCACACCGCAGCTAGTTGCGGATGTGCTTAGGGTTCCTAGGATAGATTTTCCTAACTATCCTTCTTGTAAGCGTCTGAGGACTGTGTCCAAAGATGAGCTCATTTCTGCTTTTTGTGAGCGCCCTTCTGATTGAGGTGAGCATCAGTATACATCATGTAGACCTTTTGCTAAAGGTCCTAGATTTCTAAACATGGTGATGACTTTTGTAATCCATCCACTTTCTCACTACAACTCTATCACAGAGACTCGTGCTCGATTTTTGTTATCTCTTCTTGAGCATCTTACGATAAATTTTTCTTCTCATTTCATTCTTTCTATCATAGATGTTCATCTAGATTCAGCGTCCTGTAATAAGCACATCTAGGTGTTTTTAATACTTCAAGAAACAAGGTTTCAAGATCAAGTGTTGAAGTCATCAAGTTTGTCCAAGAAAAACAAGCTGAAGTGCAAAATCATTAAAGCTCGACACCTACTCGATAGCTCATCGACACCTGCTATCTGTCGAGAATTAAAAATTCAGATTTTCTGATCTGATTTCTTGGGATCCGTGAATATGTTTTTGTGCCTTCTTTTCTTCTAACCCTAAACATATAAAAGGATTGTTTTAAGAGCCGTCATATGAGACACAAGTTGAAAAAGCATTGAGCAATCCTTGTTCCAACAAATTGTGATCAAAGATGAAGTTCTTGACCTAGTTCATCTTCTCTGAAGAAGTTGCTGTGTATTTGCACCAAAGGGTTTTGTGACCAAGCATCTTCTTGATCTTCATCATGTAGGATGAACTGAAGAACTTTGCAACCAACCTCTCCTTCTAAGTTGGTGTTTGAAGTCGCGTACTGGGATCCGCGCATCTGGTTAGTCACGTACTTGGGAGCCGTGCATCAAAGGTGGAAATTGTCATTACAGATCAAGTCCAATTTGGTATTGGGATAAGGGTTCAACTGTAGGTTGGTAAGGTACTTGGGATTCCTTTACTTGTAACCGCTTGATTTGATAATAGTGGAGTTTCGGGAGTGGTGACCTAAAAATCACTCGGTGGGGTTTTTGCCGTTAGGGTTTTCCCCATTCGTGAACTAATCACCGTGTTATTTAATTTCCGCTGCATATTTAGTTATTTGGTGATTTGTTTGTGCTGCCACGCAATTGCATGATAAATTGATTAATTAATAACTTGGCTAATTAATTAATTGGTTTAATCACAATGGGTCATTCAGTTTGTGGCCTATCACTATCCATTTTGGGGGTATAGGACATCAATTCGGTCCTCCACAAGAGCCACTCCTTATTCATTGGTGTATGGGATGGAAGCAATCCTTCCCATTGAAATGGGTGTTCGTTCATTGAGAACAGTATTGGAGAGTGAAATCTCTAAAGTAGATTGGTTGCAGAGTAGATATGACAAATTATGCATGATGGATGAGAAGAGACTCAGGGCCTTGTATCACATTCAAGGTTATCAAATGAGACTTAGGAAAGCTTTTGATAAGAAAGTAAGAACTAGAGATTTGAATTCATGAAATTTAGTGTTGAAAGAGATCCAAGCCTCGGTTTAAGAGACAAATGGGAAGTGCCAAGGAGGTACATAGGCAACCATATATTGGTCCGGGCATAACTTCCCCAAACCCACCATTTACCCATTAAGAAAGAGAACTGTTTTTAAAATTCAACCATTCCATTACCTAGAATTCATAATCCAAATCCTAAAAAAAAAAAAAAAAAAAAAAAAAAAAAAAAAAAAATTCAAACCCTAAAAACCTAAACCCTAAACAAAACCCTAAACCTGAAAGTTTTGAATAATTCCTAAACCTAAGAGTTTAAATAAACATGCTTAAAGCCAAAAATAAGAAGATCATTTTTTCTTTAATCTTTTCTCCTTTGGTTGCTCGTTGGTCCCGCTTGTGCTAGTACTTTGTCATCTTTGTCCCTCTTTCTAAACTCATAGTTGTCAACCTCATGTTTTTCTTGGTTGTCTCTGAGAAATTTTTTTCTCATGGCAACCATGTCAGCCTCTTTATCTGCAATTTTATTCACCAACTAGTTAGAATATTTTGTGGTCATCCTATGAAAGTGGACCTTAACAAAAGATTGATCCACTTGGTCAGCCATCTCCAAGCCTAACAATATGTTCCTTAAAGAGGTAGGATTTGTGTCAGCAGGAGTGAACGGTTTTCCCCCTTTTCCACTAGGCGTTCCCTACTCATATTGGAATTGTCTAAAAAGTATATTAGCTTTATAGAAAGTTGCCCTCCTTAACCCGACTATGAAGATGTGATCTAATCCAAAGGACCGCAACAAAGGAGGTGGACACTTCCACCAATAACAATTCCATCGAATTGAGACACTGGATTTCTTGCTCAGAAATTTCACCCAGACAATTTCAGCTTGACACTCGGTTTTAAGGACAGTCTTACTGAGGAAATTGCTAGGACCATAATTAGCAACAGTAGGCATGGCAATCATTTACAATCTTTCCATCAGACATATCTGCAAAGTCAAGGGACTCCCAAGAAAGTGTTGTGACTCTCCACCAAGAAATACGGAGTCCAATCCTAAAGGAGTTTCTGCGAAGATCAGAGAAGCAGGATTATCACCATCCTTAACTTGACTTATAACACCTATGGCTCGAGCATCCATAAAACCTGGCCTTCTAGAGCAAAGCAAAAATTCTCCCACGAAACAAAGATCTAAGCCAAAATTTTTCTGCATGTTGTCAGTCACTCCATGAGTACATTTGTTAATCAATCTTGAAACTACATGAAGATTCACCATGTAGCCTTCAATTATGCTACTGGTAATTGAAGTAGAAAGTCCTAGAGCACTAGATAAAATCTCCCTATGTTTGGGATCACAAGAAATTGCTACAGAATTTTTGCCAGGATCATAACCCAGAATAGCTGAAAATTCTTCAATTGTGGGACAATGTTCAGTAGTTTTAAATCAAAATATATGGTCTTCAGTATCCCAAAACTTCACGGCGGCACGGAGAAAATCCCAAAGATGTGTGACCCATCAGGGTTCATCACTTCATATTACCATGTAGGAAAATGAGAATATGTCTCCATGAAAGAACTAGAAAAGCCGTCAGCATGGCTAGGAGGAGGACTCTCCTCCTCTTCAGATGATGAAGCCTAAAAAGTGCAACATGCATATATTTTTGCAAGAGTTGAAACAAAGAATATAATAGATGCAAGATGATATGCAAATTGACTTTGGGAGGAAAGAAAGTTATCGAGGTTACAGGAATGCTAGCCATGCAATCTTGCAATTGAGTCTGGACAAATTCAAGATAATCTCCTAGTGTCCCCGAAACAGCATGGTCGACTTGAGCACGAGCAATTTCTTCATTAGCTAAGAGGTCTGCCAACCTGATGGGGGGACAAGGATGAATTGGTATCATCTCAGGAGGGTACACATGTCGAACTTGAGCCAATACCCAGTCACCAAGATACCAGTATCTTCCATGGCCATACTTAAACAATACTCGATGGCCATTCAACTCTTGAGCCCATTCACATTCAACACGCTCCTCACAACCAAGCCAAGGATCCAAAGACATCTAAAAATCACAAAGATCCCAGAATGAAAGAAAGCCAAACCACAAAAAAAAAAAAAAAAAAAAAAAAAAAAAAAAAAAAAAACACAACATAACACAAGAACTCTAAACCAAATGCAAAACCCATAGGAAAAAAAAATCACATCATCGGCAGTCAAGTTATCAATCACCATATGCCAAACTTGCAAAGAATGCTTGGGAGGCGTTGACAAACAATACTTAGGTAACCAACGAAGAAAGCTTGGATACATGTCATCAACATCTTCTAAAACTTGGGGACCAACTCCAAAATATTCATACATCCAGACCTGAAAAAATCAACACACATCATTAACGGCACAACAACTAAAATGAACTTCCAAAACACACATAACCAAGGATTCAAAACCTCACATGCCAAACAAATGGTGCACCTCCTAAGCTTGAGAGGCTATGCCAAGAAAGTTGAGTCATGAAGTGCAAAAGGGTTACATAAGCCATGCTACCCCAATCATATTTTTTGATCTGGCTAATATCCCTCAGACTCCACAAATAGCACAAGCTCACAGTACTACCTATGTCTGGGAATAAGGGAGTTCTAATGAAGAGAAGCATGAACATGCGAGTGCTCGTTGCTACAGTCTTACAGCTCTCAATATTGGTGTACAGCCACATCAAGGGTACATTTTTGCTTTTAATTTTTGAAGGCATCACACCTAAAGGACTTTTAATCTCTACTGAGGTGATGAAATCATTAAATTTAATTCTTTCATCACCCAATTTTAAGCCAGTTTTGGTTGAGAAGTCATAAGGTGTCAACATCACCTCACCAATGCTTGGAAAATGGAAAGTGCAAGTTGTGTCCCAAAATCGCTCTGACAAAGCAAGGAGTAATTGAAGGTCCTTATACTTATTGGTATCATGATCCAAGAGAGCCTAGAAAAGGTCTAGAAGCCGACTTCATTAATGATGTTCTTAATGTCCGGGGACAATATCTCCCACATGCCTTTCAATATCTGGAGACTACCTGACTCTTGAGGCTCTGTAAAACAAAGTTTAGCCAATCATTGAGATGTCCACAAAACACCATGTCCAAAATACTCATTCCAAAATCCCAACAAAAAAATTTACATGTCCAAAAAAAAAAAATCCCATGTCCAAAAAAATCCCATGTCAAAAAAAAAAAAAAAAAAATTCCATGTCTAAAAAATTCCATGTCCAAAAAAATCCCATGTCAAAAAAAAAAATCCCATGTCCAACATAAAAAAAAAATCCATACCACCACAAAAATGTTTCATACCCGTACTCATAAAAATTTCCATGATCATGAAATAAGACCTACACATTCCAACAAAATTTCCACACTCATTAAAAATGAGTTTGTTCAACTATGCCTACACATCAAATTTTCATGATTCCAATATCCACAACATTCAAGTCAAGATTCATCCAACAATACCACAAGCTACATACAATGCCAAGCTTCATGAATCTTCAACATTGTCCAAATTTCACAATACCAAATAACTCAACAATTAAAAAATGCCCCAAAACAAAGAGCATAACGTGATCACACAAGGATTTCCAACCAAATCATACAATGTTCAAAATTCCAACAAGAAAAAACAAAAACAAAATGACAATGTCCCACCATCAAGCTCTCAACAAAACATAAAATCAACAAATTTGCCAAAAACAAAGAAACAAAAATGAGCTCACCTTGAAGTGCTTTTTGGACTGTGGAGCATGGGTTTTAGGGTCTTGAAGGAGCCCCTTTTTCTCATTCCATTCAAGGGATGGATGATATTTATTCCCATTGAAAGTAAGGAAAGATGGCCCCATAGAAGATGCCATGAAAGTGCAAAAAATGGAGGTTTGGAGATGGGTTTCAAGAAAATGGGTTTGTTGCAAAGGTGGTCAAGAATACAAAGATCTGAAAAGATATTGAGGGAAATGGATGAAATCAAGTTTAGAAGCCTAAAGAAGTGATTTTCTAAGGAAGAAATGATGTGAGGATGAAGAAAATGCAAGAGGAAGAAGCTTGTGAATAGTAACAATGGAGGAAGAAGAGAGAGTGAAGAAGGAGAAGTAAAAAAAAAAAAAAAATGATGGAGACAAGCATAAAAAGGGCCAAAAATCCCCCCCCCCCCCTTTTGTCACACTTGAGTTGCTGAGTCAACTCAAGTTTGACTAAGTTGACCCAGTCAACTCACCCAAAAAAAATCTTTTTTTTTTTTTTTGTTTTTTTTTCCTTCTTTTTTCCTAAAATATGAAAAAAAAAAAAAAAAAAAAAAACTTTTCAAAGATTTTAAAGACAGATGGTATCAATTTCAAGAAAATTTCAATTTTGAAGGAAGAAAAATAAATTTTCAAGATGATCAAGAACAAAGGGTGTCACATTTCAAAG
Organism: Quercus glauca; assembly: GCA_023736055.1. Lineage (NCBI taxonomy): Eukaryota > Viridiplantae > Streptophyta > Magnoliopsida > Fagales > Fagaceae > Quercus > Quercus glauca. The sequence continues at coordinate 25,257,933 of CM043324.1, read as the reverse complement.
AAAATTTCAAATTTCAAATCTCCAAAAAAAAAAAAAGAAAAAAAAAAGAAGAAGAATAAGTGATAACGAAAACAATTTTCAAAGGACTACAAAAAATCAATGGTTTTCCTTTCTAAAGAGCAAATTGAAGTCTAAAAAAAAGAGAGAAAAATCACACATCCGAAAATAGGGGAACAACAAAGCACCAATCATTCAAAATCTAATCTCAAACTTTGATCTTTTGCAAGAAATCACCTTAGGTTCCGAAGATAAAGAAGCCTCTTGGTTACCTTCCATTCAAATTAAAATAGACAAGCCTCTTGGTCGTTCACAGTTTCATATTGAGATAGATAAGCCTCTTAATCGCCTCAGGTTCCCAAGATAGAGAAGCCTCTTGGATATCTCCCATTCAGATCAAGATAGAGAAACCTCTTGGTTACCTCCCATTCAAATCAAGATAGAGAAGCCTCTTGGTCGCCCACAGTTTTAGATTGAGATAGAGAAGCCTCTCAATCGCCTCAAGTTCCATGATAGAGAAGTCTCTTGGTTACCTCCCATTCAGATTAAGATAGAGAAGCCTCTTGGTTGCCCTCCACATGCAAATTGAAATAGAGAATCCTCTCAATCACCCCAAATCTAGACTAAGATATAGAAGCCTCTCAGTCACCTCAGATTTCAAGATTCACCTCAGGTTTATCAATTATCAAGTAGATTATGTATTCATAATTCTCAATTTTCAAAATAGTAAAACACTAGTTCTATATCCCAAGGTTTTAGGTTCTAGGGCTAGGTAATCTTTGAAAGATCAACCTCGATTAAATCATGGCTGCTAAAATCGGTGTCTTTTTTTTACGTTGACATATGCTTTGTAAGCTTTATCAATGAGGGGCATTATGTAAACACTCGATTTTGCAACCATAAGTTAATCTTGGAAGATGTCTTGAGTGACCATTCATATACCCAAATTTAGAGTTGCATTACATGCATTAATTCATTCATTACATATCATAAAAATGATCTTGAGATTCTAACGTTCGCGACGGTATGTCCAATTCCCAAATCGGACCGTCGAATTGAAAGATATCACATGATCAATTTTTTACAGTCCGCATGCATTTTGTTTGGGTGGAACCAACCACGCATGATTAATTTGAATTAATTCTGATTGGTTAAACAATTAAAATTAATTGAATAATTTTGTGATTGGTTTTTGGTTAGTGTCAAAAGTAGGCCTGCTTGCATGGGAATAAAGTGGATAATCAAATAACAAAGAAGTTATGGATAATTAAGTCTTTTTTAGAATATTTATCTATAAGATAATTATCACTTTAAAGACCTGAATATCAAGAAAAATGGATTAATTTTTAGAACATTTATTAAAAACGCAAAATCCTTCAAAAAGGAATCCAAATCGATCCAAAACTCAAACGCAGGCCTAGCATCCAAGAGGGCCTGTCGGTACATGGCAAGTGCTGATCGGCACTTCGTAAGTGCCGATTGACCCAAATGTGTGGCTCGGCCTGGGAACCTCCTAATTGAGATAAAACTTATCTTTTTCGGATTTTTAGAGATAAGGACATGTTCCAATTCGAATTTGATCTCATTCAGCTTATTTTTTAAGCATCCTATCCTCTATAAATAGAGGAAAAAGATCAAAACTAGGGGCTTTTCTTTTTTGACTTCTCTGCTCCCCTTACGTTAAAGACATTCTAGAGGCTTCTGCTTTAAGAACTTCTTTTTTGTAAGTAAAGTATTTTAGACCTTAAAGAAGTGAAAATTTCTTTGATTTCTAAAATATTCTTATGTTGAAGTGCACGCTCATGAAAGAGGTATCTAGTTTCATTCTTCTATCTGTTTTTCTTTTCCATTAATTAATATGTTTTGATTGTTCATTGCATGAATTTGGTTAATATGTTTGATTTTATTATGCCTTGTTTTTAATTCATGTTTACCATGCTTAGATATTGAGTTGGAATTTTCTTTGACATGTTCTTTAGTTGGTTGTCTATTTTAATTTTTTTCTTTGATTTCAAAATCTGCTAATGATTATCAAAACCCTTTTTAAAAAAAATCCAAAACTGGTCTATATTTTCATTAAATACAAATCTGTATTTTTTTATCCCAAAACTGGTCTACATTTTCATTAAATACAGATCTGTATGTTTCTAGTCACAAAACTGGTTTGTATTTTCCTTAAATACAAATCTGAAAATTTTTCTGAAAAAGTTTTCTTTTTTATAAAATTGTAGATTTTGAAATTTCAAAGAAGGAATTAAGAGTTAGGTTAAAGTCTTTCTTTTTAATATGTGATAAATGCATAATAAGTTTATCTCTTGAATATGAATCCTCTTTTAACACAATCTTTTTTACCCTTTCAAAAACAGATTTGATTTTTATTAACCCAATCTCTTTTTTTTTTTTTTTTTTTTTTTATCCTACAAAAATAGATCTGATTTTTATTAACCTAATCCCATTTTTTTTACCCTTTACAAAAATAGATTTGATTTTTACAAATCAAATCTCATTTTTTTTTCCTAAACAAATCTGAATTTTCTTTTAAAAGAGGACATATCCATAAGACAAATTCGTTTAAATTAATGTTGCCAAGTGTTTTTCATGTGTGTTACAACATATCATTCAACATCATACAAAAGGGTATATAATGGTCTTTAGAGTCTAGAGGACCAGACTCTGTCTGGGCGAAATGGGTGCCTAACACCTTCCCATTCCATAAACTAACCCTTGAACTTAGGATTTTTGCTAGTAGATTAGTGTTTTGTCTTTAATTTTGATAGATTGTAATTAGGACCAAAGCCTTGTAAGTTATGCTACCAAAATTGTAAATTTTTTTTTTTTAATCAATGACATCTAATGTATTTTGGCATGCAATTGTACATTATTTTTTGTTATTTTTTTGTATAAAAAAATAAGTGACGACTCCGTACACTTACCCAAAAAGAGAGGTGCCCGAAGCACCCAAATCTCTTTTTTGAGAGCACCCCCCTTTTCACGGTCTCTCACAGGAACTACCAGCTAGCGTTGATGCTCAATCCAATTAACATCCCAAAAGAGAAAACACATTATGCCTAATGACAATGCAAGCTGTAAAGACAATGACGACATCGTGTGTGCAACCGAAATATGGGGGTGAAATTAAATAGGGCGACAGTAAGCGGGTTTGGCGACAGAGGCATGGGTACTGTGAGCCTCCATCCTCATCTCCTCAAACAATTTCTTACTTTCTCGCACTTGTAGCCTATGCTATTTGATGGGATAACAAAATTACATCTATGGTTCGTCCAGACATCTCGTCCTTAGGAAGTTGACCAAATTGAATAAACCTCATAATCATGTCGAAAGAGTCGTCCATATGCGAAGCAGATCGACGACCAAACAACGGCATGACAAAGGGTCGTCCATAGACATTGTACATGGACGACCATACAACACTTAACAAATTCTGGAGCAGGTAACCAACCTGTGTTCATCGCTAGCAATTTCTCCTAAGTATGTAACTTCCATCAGCGGTTACTGCTTCTATAGCCGTTGGGGAAGTTATCTCCGTAAAACCAGTTATTCCATAAATCTTGGGGAGGTTACTAAACCAAGTAACTGTCCCAAGATCCCCTATATAAAGGACCGGTCTGAAACAGGCAAAGGTATAAAATTCTGAGATTTTACTCCCAAAAAAGTTGGAACTACATTTCCTTGTTGAGAAAACTAACTTTATCATCGGAGAGTATTTGACCGGTCCACCCCGGTCACTCCCTTAATTGTTTTTTCTTTTCAAGCCTTCGCTACCGCCGTAGCCCACCGAAGAGAAAACTAACTTTATCATCGGAGAGTATTTGACCGGTCCACCCCGATCACTCCCTTAATTGTTTCTTCTTTTCAGGCCTTCGCTACCGCCGTAGCCCACCGAAGCCGAAGTGTTCAACCAACTGATTTATTACATCATCAGTTGGCGCCATCTGTGGGAAGCGTAAGTTGTTTTACGATTCGGCTTTCTGCAAAAAAAGGTTGAATGGTTCGGAGTAGGTCGAAGGCTACAAGCCCAGGCCACTAGGGAAGCAGGGACGCTTCAAGCAACCCCTTTCGTGATCGCCAATCAGCACCTGTCATGCAGTCGCCTTCCATCCAACACATACAATCCATGGCGGCCACAATGGCAGAGTTAACTCGCCAGAATCAAGAATTGACTAGGGAGATGGAGAGGCAGCGCCGTGAAGGACATACTGAGAGACAGTCCCAAAGTCAAGAAAACAGAGGAGGAAATGCTGAACCCGAGGCTCAGTCAAGAGGCACCACTTCGCGAAGGGTGCCACATTTGGAGAAGGAAATGGATCAGATGAGGAAGGTTATGGACGAAATGAAGGAGAACATGAGAAGGGCAAATCCCGTCGAGGATTTGGTTCACCGAACAGATTCCCCTTTCACGGCTTCCATCAATGGGCATCCCTTGCCTACGAAGTTCAAAATGCCTTCCTTGGATTCATATGATGGAGCGCGTGATCCTTTTGATCATATTGCTACTTTCAAGACTACAATGCATCTCCAAGGAGTTCCAGACGAGATTATGTGTAGAGCCTTCCCTACCACCCTCAAGGGACCAGCGCGAGTATGGTTCAACAAAATACCCCCGAATTCTGTAAGTTCTTTCGAGGAGTTAAGCAAATTATTTGTCAATAATTTCATTGGAAGACAGAGACACAAACGTTCTTCGTCTAGTTTGCTGACCATAGAGCAAGGGGAGAATGAAAGCCTGCGTTCCTTCATCATACGCTTCAACAGGGAAGCCCTGACAGTAAACGAGGTGGACGACAAACTACTATTAGTAGCCTTCCACAATGGGGTTAACTCGGACTTATTCATTCACAAGTTGTATGAGAAAGAGCCCCAATCCATGGCTGAACTCGTCCATTCAGCCCAAAACTTTATGAACGCAAAAGACGCCATCATAGCTAAGAAGAGGAAGAGAGCTGAAAGAATGGAAGGCAATCCCCCGCGTCACTCTGATCAAGGGCCTCGTCCAAAGAAGGGACGAACGGAAGATAAGAAGGATCGAGACAGGGATAACAGGAAGGCAGGGCCATCAGCAAGGAGTCAGAATTACACACCCTTGAATGCCCCACTCGATCAAGTGCTCATGCAGATCAAGGATGATCTTTCCTTGAAGTGGCCAGAGAAGATGAAGGGAGATCCTAACAAGCGCAATAAGAATAAATATTGTCGCTTCCATAGGGATCATGGGCATGACACGGACGAGTGCTATGACTTGAAGCAGCAGATTGAGAATCTCATAAGACAAGGAAAGTTGAGGCATTTTGTTGGAAGGGATCATAAATATGAAAAATTGAAAGCAAAGATGGAAGAGTCATCACGGCCCCCACTCAGAGAAATAAGGGTTATCATCGGTGGGACATCGACAGGACAATCTTCCAAGGCAAAGAAGACGTATCTCAAAGTAGTGCAAAATGTCCAACTCTCTGGACGATCCCCAGGGACGAGGGGGACGGACGAGCCAACTATTTCTTTCACAGATGAAGAAGCTGAAAGAATTCATCATCCACATGACGATGCCATAGTCATTACCCTACTTATAGCAAATTACAGAACCAGGAGGGTGTTGGTGGATAATGGAAGTTCAGCGAATATATTGTATTATCCTGCCTTCCAGCAGATGAGGCTTGGACGAGATCAGCTTCGTCCAGCATGCTCGCCACTGATAGGATTTGGAGGAATAAAGGTGCAGCCTGTAGGTACCATAACCTTGCCTGTAGTGGTAGGATCATACCCGCAGCAAATAACTAAGGAAGTAAATTTCCTTGTGGTGGATTGTTCATCCTCATATAATGCCATCATTGGAAGGCCAACCTTGAACAGTTGGAAGGCGATAACATCTACCTACCATCTATCAGTCAAATTCCCTACGGAGTGCAGAATTGGACAAGCACAAGGAGACCAGTTGGCAGCCAGGGAGTGTTATCTAGCCATGTTAGCTATGGACGAGCAGATGCAGACTATGAGTATAGAAGAAAGAAAAATTGTTGCAAAACAGACTGAAGTATTGGAAGATGTTTTATTACAAGAAAATGATCCAGAGAAATTCACTAGAATTGGAACAAGTATGAAGGAGAAGGCGAAAGAAGACCTCGTTCAGTTTCTAAAAAAGAATGCCGATGTTTTTGTATGGAGTCATGACGACATGCCTGGCATTGATCCAAGTGTAATCACTCATCCAGGAAGTCTATTACCCGGATTGGTTGGCAAATGTAGTAATGGTAAAAAAAACAAATGGCAAGTGAAGGATGTGCGTTAACTTCACTGACTTGAACAAAGCTTGTCCTAAGGATAGTTATCCCTTGCCTCGTATTGACCAACTGGTTGATTATACGGCTGGCCATCAACTGTTGAGTTTCATGAACGCCTTCTCAGGATATAATCAGATAAAGATGGACGAGGCAGATCAGGAAAAGACATCTTTTATTACAAGTCAAGGTTTGTTTTGTTACAAGGTGATGCCCTTCGGTCTGAAGAATGCAGGGGCAACTTACCAAAGGTTGGTGAATCATATGTTTCGTCCACAGATAGGACGGAATGTAGAGGTATATGTGGATGACATGCTTGTGAAGAGCTTAGATGAGGGAAGCCACTTAGATGATCTTCAAGAAACTTTTGAAACACTTAGGCAGTACAAGATGAAGCTAAACCCAAGTAAATGCGCATTCGGAGTATCGTCAGGAAAGTTTCTAGGATTCATGGTTTCGGAGAGAGGAATTGAGGCAAATCCAGACAAGATCCAAGCCATACTGAACATGGAACCACCGAAGAACATCAAGGAAGTCCAATCCCTAACTGGACGAGTTGCAGCTCTGAACAGGTTTGTCTCAAAAGCCACTGATAAGTGTTTACCCTTTTTTAAGATTCTCAGGAAGGCATTTGAGTGGACGGACGAATGTCAAAGAGCCTTCCAAGACCTAAAGCACTACCTTACTACGGCTCCATTGCTAAGTCCATCCGTGCCAGGAGAAGAATTATATCTGTACTTAGCAGTGTCTCCACATGCCGTAAGCTTAGCGTTGATCAGGGAGGAAGAAAATGTGCAAAAGCCTGTGTATTATACTAGCCGGGCATTAAGAGGAGCGGAAGGAAGGTACCCATTGATAGAGAAGTTAGCCTTCGCGCTAATAACGGCTTCTAGGAAGTTAAGACATACTTCCAAGGTCATGTCATCATAGTCATGACTGATCATCCACTCAAGAAGGCAATGAACAAACTTGAAGCTGCAGGACGATTGATCCAATGGGCAGTTGAACTCAGTGAATTTGATATTCGGTACCAACCAAGGAATGCAATAAAAGCTCAAGCCCTGGCAGATTTCATTGCAGAATTCACTCCAAGCTATGAGGACTTGGATGAGAAAGAAGACAGTAAAAAATGGGTCGTCCATGTAGACGGATCATCTACACTGTATACAGGAGGTATAGGAGTTGTTCTGCAGTCACCAGAAGGAGATAAACTGAAGTACAAAGCTCGCTTGCAGTACCAGACAACTTACAATGAGGTGGAGTACGAAGCCCTTCTTAAAGGGTTAGAGTTGGCTAAATCTGTAGAAGCAAGCTCAGTACTCGTCCTGGGAGATTCACAGTTGGTCATAGGCCACGTAAATGGAACATGTGAAGCCAAGGAAGACAGAATGAAGAAATATTTGAGAAAGGTGTTACGTCTTGTGAAGAAATTCAGGGAAGCTAATTTCATTCAAATCCCGAGGGAAGAGAACACGGAAGCAGACACTCTAGCGAAGGAAGCCTCCGCCAATGAAGCCATGAACGAGTTAGATGAAATACGATACATGCCCAGCATAGACCTTCCAGAAATGTTGCAGATAGAAGGAGAGGAGAATTGGATGACTCCGATAGTCTCATACCTGAAGGACGGAAGGCTTCCAGAAGGGAAGGACGAAGCCAGGAAGCTCAGAGTTAAATCAGCCAGATACATCCTTATGGACGAAGTGTTGTACAAAAGAGGTTTTTCACAGCCATACCTGAGGTGTTTAACTCCAGACGAGGTGAATTACATGCTGAGAGAAGTTCATGAAGGAGCATGTAGAAACCACTCAGGAGCTAGATCACTCGTCCACAAGGTCATTCGTGCAGGGTACTACTGGCCAACCGTCCAAGCTGATGCTAAGGCATATGTTAAGGTATGTGACCAATGTCAACGTTTCAGTAATATTCCTAGACAGCCTTCAGAATACCTCACCCCAATGATGGCCCCTTGGCCTTTTGCACAGTGGGGTTTGGATATTTTGGGCCCCTTTTCAACTAGAACCAGACAGATGAAGTTCTTGGTGGTGGGTATAGACTATTTCACTAAATGGGTGGAAGCTGAACCCTTAGTGAAAATTACACAAGAAAATGTCAAAAATTTCGTCTGGAAGAATATTGTATGCAGATTTAGAGTACCAAGAGTTCTAGTATCTGACAATGGACGACAATTTGACAACACCCCCTTCAGAGAATTCTGTGAACAACTTGGTATCAAGAATCATTATTCCTCACCTTCCCACCCGCAGGCAAACGGACAAGCAGAAGTAGCAAACCGATCCTTGTTGAAAATCATCAAGACTCGGCTTGAAGGGGCAAAGGGAGTATGGCCGGATGAATTACCAGGTGTTTTGTGGGCTTACAGAATAACAGCGAGAACTCCCACAGGAGAGACTCCTTTCAAACTGGCTTATGGGAGCGAAGCAGTCATACCTGCAGAAGTACATATGGCCAGCCATAGGGTGATGAAGTATCAAGATGGGGAAAACGACGAACAGCTTCGCCTTAACCTCGATCTCATAGATGAGGTAAGAATGGACGCGGAGCAAAGAACAGTAAGGTACAAAAACCTCATGGCAAAGCAGCATGATGCTATGGTGAAACCCAAGCGCTTTAGCATTGGGGATCTCGTCCTTAAAAGAGTCTTTTTGGTAACCAAAAACCCGGCCTATGGGAAGCTGAGACCAAACTGGGAAGGACCTTACAGAGTTATCAACTCCAAGAGACAAGGATCCTACTATTTAGAAGCCCTGGATGGACGAAAGTTAGAGCACCCGTGGAATGTTGAACACCTAAGGAGATACTATCAGTGAAGGGTGATCATGGACGAGTTGCAGCATGGACAAGACCCTTGGACGTTTGAAGTAATGCTTAATACTATTTTCCAGTATTTGCTTATTACTATTGTGTTTTAAGTGTATAAGTATTTTATGCTACTCATGGACGAAGTTATGTTGTATTATGTGTTTTTAATTCCCTAAAAGCACAAGCTCTTAAGCATGTGCTATGATTGTGGACGAATGATTACATAGTATGGATTTCTAAATATACATATGGTGTGTTTTAAATATGTATGATTGTATGGAAATCCTTCATTTTCTATGATTCAAAATGATCCACGGAAGGCAAAAAGCCAAAGACGAGTAAAATCCTTGGACGCAAGGAAGTATCGTCTAAAAGCTTTCCTTTAGATAAGGATAAAGCAAGAAAAATAAACAAGGTATGTCCGTTTAAGCTCAAGACGAGACAAACCTGAAGTGCAATCGTCCAGCCCATGGACGAGCAATGTGCGTGTAAAAACACCACAGCCCCATAGACGAATTTAACCAACTTAACAATCCAGCCCATGGACGAGCATTTGTTGGGAAATTTTTATTAAGGACAAGTGAACAGTCATCCAAGATTTGAGCTACAATTAAATCTGGCGAAAAGACGTCATTCATGGGCGAACTTTACAACGAAAAACGTCTCATGATGTTATACACGAAGGGGCTCGTCCATATGTTCAAGACGAGGCAAAGCCTTAATAAAAAGGAAAATCCCACAACCACAAAAATGGTATGGACGATATGAATGAAGCCTGTTCACAAAGTTAAAGAATATTCAAACACAATGAACAGTGAAAAAGAAAATCATTCATACATTCATAAAATTTAAAGGGTAGACGAACACCGTCCAAAAACCCTGGAGTATATTGCTTGTTCATAAAACTCGTCCATAAACTTGGACGAGGAAATTGTACTCGAATAAATTTTTTTTTAAAAAAAGAAGGATAAAAGCCCAAAACATTAGGGCACATCTAAATAAAAGAAAAACTATAAAAAACTTTCTAATAGTTGAAGTCATTTTGGTGGGTTGGTCTTGGGATCGTCCTGCGTGACCTCATTGCTGGCATCGTCCACGACGTTGATGTCTTCAGAACTCGTTGCTAGCAAAGAACTTTCTGTAGCAAGAGGAAGCTTGAAGGAATCAAAATTCAACTCAGGGAAGGCCTCCTTAGCGTCAGCACGGAAGTCTTCATAGCCAGCAGCATAGTGGCTGTCTAGACGATTCTTATATTCGTCAGACCTCTTGAAAGCTGCTATGGCTTCTTCACGAGCTTTCTCCAAGGACGAGGCAAATTCTGAAGCTTGTCTTTCCAGATAAGCAATGCGAGTATCTTTTTCAACAGCATCTGCCTTGAGTTCTTCCACCTCGTTCTTCAGCTTCGTCTCACTTGCTAGCAAACGGTTGAAGTCGTCCTTCAGCCTGATCACTTCCCCCTTCTTTAACAAGACTTCCTTGTTCAGCTCTTCAGTCTTCTCCTTCGCCGTCTTAGCCTCCTCGGCAAGCTTCTTCGCTTGGCATGTGGCTGTGTAAAATTTTGACATAGCCTGTACATGGACGAAAGAAAGTTAGAAAATTCTACCTTTTTGAAAAATCTTTAAAAAAACACTCAAAGACGAATGAAACTCATACCTTGAAGAGGTCATGGATGCCAGAGCATTCAAACTCCTTCACTGACATGTTATAGCATTCATTAACTTCGTTGTCAGTGACGATTCCTTTGAACGTCCTCCATGCATAGTTCTCATCCAACACCAAGTTGGAAGGACGATCGGAAGGCTCTGACGAATGAGGCTTTCGAGGAGTCTTAGTTGAAGGGGGAACAGGATCAGCTGAAACAGGGTGTATTATTTGGACGGGCTCCACATTGACAGAAGGCTCGTCCAGATTCACTGTCGGAGGAGTGAACTTGGGGACCTTGGGAAGGGAGGTCTGAATGGTTTTTGGTTTCTTAGGACCTTGACGACTAGGAAGGTCGTCCAGGTCCACAGCACTTGAAATTTTCTTAGACTTCCTCTTCCTAGCTTGGACGGCCCCTTTCTGGACGACATGAGGCATAGAAGCTCCCTCGTCCCCACTAAGTACTGTCTTGTCTCTATTTTCTCTCATTGTAATTATTCCTGTGACGAGGAAAATCAGTTAAAAAAAAAAGAGAGAAGAGAAAAGGAAGAAAAGAAAGAAGTAAAAAGGGATGGACGACACTTACTTCGTCTAGTAGTTTCCTCGTGACTTAGATTCTCAGCAGTGGGTTCTGGACCAAGTCCCCAGGTAGCCAAACTGCTGAAGGTTACTAGCTCGTGAAACTCCTTCTAGGGAAGGCACAAACTTTGTCTATTCTATCTAAAAAAGATCTGTCCAAACGTGGACGAACAACAGCTGCACCAATAATTGAAAGTTGGTTAGACGACTAAGTGATAATAAAAAAAAATGTAAGGAATAAAAGAAATGACATAGAAAGAAAACATACCCTCAGGACGAATGCGACCTATGGGGCTGGTAAAAGGAGGGAAGGCGGCATTACTAACATCAGGTGGGTCCCCAGCCCAGTTTCCAGAAATGATAAAAAATTCTTGTTTCCAGAGCCTATCGGACGAGCTACGGCCCATTATCAAACTATAATGTGAGCCTCTGGACGAGAACTGGTAGAAACCAGCAAATTTCTTTATTTCTGAGGGCTTATAACAATAAAGGAACTCGTCCACCGTTAAAGGACAGTTCCCTTCTAATGCCTCACGCCATAACACTTGCATGGCAACTATCGTCCTCCAACCATTGGGATTAAGTTGGTTGGGACCAATACCTAACCTATGAAGGAGACCTCTACAAAACAAATTTAGGGGGAACCTAAGACCAGCTAAGAGATAAGATGAATATACTCCCAAACCAAAAGAAGGTGAACAACACCACTCTCCTTCCCTAGGCAGACGAGGTTCAAACTCAACAGGGATTTGGTATCTATCTACTAAGGTTTTTAACTTAGGAACGTCTAAGGTGGACGCTACCTCAGGTGCACAGCTATAGATAACGTTTTCCTCTTCCTCCTCCTCCTCGTCTTGAGGAGGGCTAGGTGACCTTCTGGACGAGCTAGCCCCAGCCCCAGCCCCAGAAGCCATCCTATGCTGCATTTCCTGGAATTCCTCTAAGGAAATACCAGGGACCCCAGACGAATAATACTCGTCTGAAGAATTATCACTACTACTAGTATTTTCCTCACCACTCTCATAACTATCCCCACTTCCAGAGGAGACGTCCTGATACTCGTCTATCTCCCTATCTACGCTATCACTAGACCCAGACATGATTGTTTGAAAAAGGATTAAGATGAAAAACCTAAGGAAGAGGGAAGGAGAATACCTGACGAGACTAGATGACGAAGCCTAGACGAGAATCTTAGATGAGATGGCAGAGGAGAGATTATGAGAAAGGTGAAGGGCAAGAAAGAGAATGTGCCTATTTATAGGGCCCAGGAGTAGGGTCAGCGAAGCGACATCATCCACTAAGAAAGTGACATGTGGCAGTCGCATGGGGAAATGTAATCGATTTAACTGCTCAACATATTAAACCATGACACGTGGCTATATAAAGGGGATAAAATCCCTATAATGTCCCTGGACGACACCCTGGACAAGGGGGCAACTGATGGGATAACAAAATTACATCTATGGTTCGTCTAGAGGGGTCGTCCATCATGAACTATTAGCCAAACGACCAGACCATTTCCTATTCGTCCAGACATCTTGTCCTTGGGAAGTTGACCAAATTGAATAAACCTCATAATCATGTCGAAAGAGTCGTCCATATGCGAAGCAGATGGACGACCAAACAACGGCATGACAAAAGGTCGTCCATAGACATTGCACATGGACGACCATACAACACTTAACAAATTCTGGAGCAGGTAACCAACCCGTGTTCATCGCCAGCAATTTCTCCTAAGTATGTAACTTCCATCAGCGGTTACTGCTTCTATAGCCGTTGGGGAAGTTATCTCCGTAAAACTAATTATTCCATAAATCTTGGGGAGGTTACTAAACCAAGTAACTGTCCCAAGATCCCCTATATAAAGGACTTGTCTGAAACAGGCAAAGGTATGAAATTCTGAGATTTTACTCCCAAAAAAGTTGGAACTACATTTCCTTGTTGAGAAAACTAACTTTATCATCGGAGAGTATTTGACCGGTCCACCCCGGTCACTCCCTTAATTGTTTCTTTTTTTCAGGCCTTTGCTACCGCCGTAGCCCACCGAAGAGAAAACTAACTTTATCATCGGAGAGTATTTGACCGATCCACCCCGGTCATTCCCTTAATTGTTTCTTCTTTTCAGGCCTTCGCAACCGCCGTAGCCCACCGAAGCCGAAGTGTTCAACCAACTGATTTATTACATCATCACTATTTGTACGACATTATTTGCTACCACAATCTCAACTACACAGTGATAGTTTTCTTGGGGTTTGTAAATTGGTGGAGGAGAAGGGTTGACATGGGTCTTGGTTTGAAGGGTGTTTGGGATTCAAATGATTTTCTTTACTTTATTTTATAATTTTAAATTTTAAAGCAGATTCTTATGAACATAATTTTTTAATTTTATTTTTTATTTAATGTGGCATTAAACATGGTATAAATTTTTTTTTTTTTATTTGGGCCGTTAGCCACATCAGCATTTTTTATCCATCATTTAATAGTATAGACTATTTTAACATGATATTTAAATGTTAGGGACCAAATTAACACATTTGAAAGGTCAGAGACCAAATTAACACATTTGAAAGGCCAGGGACCAAATTGACATATAGTGTAAAGGTTAGGAACGAAATACGTAGTTTACCCTTAAACGTATTTAGCGTTGTAAATAAAATGATATATATAATAACAATAATAATAATAAAAAAACCTTGCATCAATGAACACATATGAATTAGTCAATAATAGGAAAATGGGGGTACAAACCTCTAGTAGGTAGGAGATCCTCCTATGGGGCAATTGTTAGGTTGTATCTTTTCTATTATCAATGATTAAGCAAGACATGTGAATACATTTTTATAGACAATTTTTTATATTATTTTCTTTTTATTCTTCATCGATTTCATTTTTCAGTTAAAAGACAACCAAAAGTAGAGTTTTAAAGAATGCAAATTTTTATCAATCTAACATGGAGATGCAAGAATAAAATCCAACAAAATATGAAAAAAAAAATATGAGAGAGAGAGAGAGAGAGAGAGAGAGAGAGAGAGATAACCTTTTTGCAAGGGAAAAATATGCATAGAATAGGAGAATGGAAAATTTATAGTAAGACGATGTGAATAAGAAAATCCAAAATAAAAGGAAGAAAAATGGGAAAATTATATGTAAAGTTAAAACCCCCAAGATGAATATGTATAGACAATACTTTTTTTTATTTATTATTGATTTATTATTTAGTTATAATATCAAAATTAAAGTAGATGAATAAGTAAAGTTAAAACCGCCTAAAATTAACAGGAGTGTAACAAATAAATATGAAAAAAATAATGATGTGCCCATGACATAACGGATGAAGTGGCTTAACAGGAGTGTAACAACAGTAAACTTCACGCTTTATCTTTTAAATATATATGGATATAGATTTCTATGTTTCTTGGATATCTTAAAACTCAATGGCCTTATCTTCACATCTCACGTTTCATTCTTATATCTTTAAGCATTGTATTTGTGAATTTAATTTGATAGTTTTTGTATGAAACTTTGATTGTACTCTTTGTCATGAATTAATTCGAAGCTGTAGCTTCTAACTAAAACTATGATGAATGCGCTAAAGATGTTATTTTCTAATTTATTTTAATAAATGCTTTTTGATACAAGATAGAATTCTACTCTAACCTAATTTAAGTGTATATGTGTGTGAAGCTCCCTTCTAGGGACTTGAACCCCGACTCTTGCCCCCCCCCACATTCCACAAGCACTTATACTTATAGAGTGACCATCACACCAAAGGTGTGCGGTTGTTATTTTAATAAATGCTACAACAATGATCATTGGGGCATTATGTGGGCCATGAACATGATCTAAATTATGTAATTGGTGATGTGGAAATTGGGGTTTTTTTGAGGTGGATTTTATCATTACCCATGGGGTCCTTCGTGCAAAGGCTATACACTAGAGGTCTATTTGGATACCGCTTATTGCTGAAAACTGAAAATTAAAAACTAAAAACATTGTAACAAAATAAATTTTAAATGTGTGAATAGTGCGGTGAGACCCAATTTTAAAGAAAAATTTGCTGAAATTCGTATTTGCAGATCTCGTGAATAGTGCACAAAATCCACACAAAAAAATGTAGACACGCATGCTATTTTAGTGCAATCCAAACATACTATAGATATGGCATATTGAATTTTGTAGTTGTGACATGATTGAATTTGTTTGTATTGGAGGGTTTTTAAGTATTATTATTTATTGTGGACTTAATACAAATTTTCTTTCGAATTGAAAATTCTAGGTGTCATAATCTTAAATGGATGATTTTATCTATAAAAATAAATAAATAAATGAAGTGAGCAAAACGAGGTATATTTTCTATATATATATATAAAACCGAAGCCTCTGAAACTCTTACAATTTTCCACATCATCACTATTTTCATTTTCTTTTTATTTTAGGTTTTATATCTTATATAGAATCAACCAGAAAAACAATAGACAAAAGTTTGAATTTTTATTAATATCAATAATATTGAAAAACGTATACAAACTTGGAGGCCTATTTAAGGGCTCCATAAAACTTGATGGACAAGAAAATATATTCTAAAATAAACCCTAATTAATACCTAACCATAATAGGAACCAAATTTGACCTAAAAAAACATTAAAAGAACCTAAAAACAAGGAAATAAATCACCTAGACCTAAAATAACGTTTTTTGCATAAAAATACCAAAATTAAATAATTACAAAAATTAAATTGTAAATTCTATCCTACATCAACTTATCACAAAAATCATCATCTATATTTATTATTATTATTATTATTATTATTATTATTATTATTATTATTATTATTATCTAAATATTCTATATATAAAACTAAAGCCTTTAAAGCTCCCACAATTTTCCACGTCACTATTATTTTCTTTTTCTTTTTATTCTAGGTTTTATATCTTCTTATATTTATTAGTGTTACAATAGTTTAGTTTAAGTAAAACTCTATTAGATATATTTTGTTGGCCTATCACATCATTATTATTATCTATATATAATATAAAATTGAAGATTAAAAATTAATTATAATTTTTTAAGATACTTCACGTTAGAATTAAAAAAAAAAAAAAATGACTCACTTTAAGTTTGAATTTTTTTTTTTTTAAAAAGGACTCACCAAAAAAAAAAAAAAAAAGACTTTAGGATTAAGAAAAAAAGAGAGAGACTCCTGGTAGGACTCTCTCTTCTCTCCTTAAAACCCTAGCAATTATCATCTCAAAACCCTAAACTCAACTTCACTTTAAGATTAAAAAAATAAGAAGGAGAGAGACTCACGTAAAAATAAAAAATAAAAACGTAGGTTTTGTCTTTTTTATTTGCTTTCATATGTGCCTGAAATTTTCATTCTATCTTATTGTTTTATTATGTTTAGAATTGATTTTCTTCTAAGTATTTGGGTTAATCTCTATATTTTGATAGTGTTTTTATGGGTTTGGTTTTTGGGTTGAAATTCTAATAATTATTTTATATTGTATATGGCAGATGAAGCATCTCTATTTTTTGGAGAAAAATCAAAGCTGCAACCTATGTCTTCCAGCCCAAGGTGTGGTAAATTTTTATATGTTCTTACATTATTGAGAATTTTTATTTGGGTTCATGTGATTTTTTGTTTTTTTATTAAAGTTTTGATTTTTGGTTGATTAATTATTTGTTTGGATTAATTTCAATTAATTATTTGTTTGGATTCAACATAAAAGATAATGGAATTAGGTGTTATAAATTTGATAATGTTCCATGTTTTGAATTGTTTATATTATTTAGACTCCTGATAGGACTCTCTCTTCTCTCCTTAAAACCCTAGCAATTACCATCTCAAAACCCTAAACTTAACTTCACTTTAAAATTAAAAAAATAAGAAGGAGAGAGACTCAACTAAAAAAAAAAAAAAAAAAAAACGTAGGTTTTGTCTTTTTTATTTGCTTTCATATATGCTTGAAATTTTCATTCTATCTTATTGTTTTATTATGTTTAAAATTTATTTTCTTCTAAGTATTTGAGTTAATCTCTATATTTTGATAGTGTTTTTGTGGGTTTGGTTTTTGGGTTGAAATTTGTAATAATTATTTTATATTGTATATAGCAGATGAAGTATCTCTATTTTTTGGAGGAAAATCAAAGCTGTAACCTATGTTTTCCAACCCAAGGTGTAGTAAATTTTTATTTGGTATATTATATATGAATTTTTTGAAATTGAAGGGTTTTGTTTGGTTTTGAAGTAGAATTTGAGGATTCTATAAAATTTGTAAGGTTTAAGTTTTGGGGTTTTTGGTATTTGCGTCTTAGTAGGTTGATCTTAATTCTTTACCTTATATGTTTTTGCTTTATTGAGAATTTTTATTTTGGGTTCAAGTAATTTTTTGTTTTCTTAATTAAAGCTTTGATTTTTGGTTGATTAATTATTTGTTTGGATTAATTTTAATTAATTATTTGTTTGGATTCAACGTAAAAGATAATGCAATTATATGTTATAAATTTGATAATGTTCCATATTTTGAATTGTTTATATTGTTATTAATACAACTAAATAAGATTTGTTTTTATCTTTGTAGTTTATATTAGTTTTGAGTGTGTGTATATATATAACTTTTGGGAATTTTTCTTTATTAATTTAAGAATTGTAAATTACTTTGTAAGTTTCAGTAACTATGCACCTGCAGTGAGACATTGACAATATAAGCATATATATATGGTATTAACATTTTATAAAAATCTTTTTTACAATCCAATAACATTCTACGTTAGACAACACTTCTAAACTATAGAAAAGCATAGAAGTTAAATATTTATTCCCATTGAATTTTATTTAATTATGACAGATCCATTTTTTTTTAAATGCTAACTAGCAAAATGTCTATAATATGCATATTATTAACCCAATTTTCTATTTCTAAATTTCTTAGATTTTATTATATCAATCTTTTTTTCTTTTAAATTTTTGGTGGGCAAATCAGTCTCTCACTAATTCTTTTACCTTAACATGATGTTGGTTAATTGTCCTTTTATTTAACTATCCCGTGCATTGCACGGGTTAGCAACTAGTCTATATATATATATAAAACCGAAGTCTCTGCTGGCACCACAATTTTCCACATCAGCATCATTTAAAAAAAAATAAAAATAAAAAGCAAAAATTCTGATTTTTTTTTCCTCTAAAACCCGATAATACATAAAGTGATAAAACCCAATAATACAAACCCAATTCTCTTCAAGCCGACTCCAAGTTTCTTAAAAACCTAAAAAAACACACGGCCGACTCCAAGTTTCTGAAAAACCTAAAAAAACACACGGTGAAACCTTCAACTACCTCCTTCCTTCTCTCTCAGACTCTCACTCCAATCTCTATCTATCTCTATCTCCAATGAGACGTAGAAAACTTATAAATCAACCTATTGAAGAATGAAAAAAAGTTTGCAGAGCTGTGATCCTTGAACAAATAGCATTCTTGGGTGATAAAGCAGTCTTTTTATTCAATTGGTGATAAGAACACATATTTCTCTCATAAAAATTTATCTGCAGTTTCTATCCGTGCTTTGTGCATAAAGTCTATGATCTGCTACTGATATGGTATTTTTTGTCCATACCAATTTGTATATCTTCTTTTGCCGCAACACAATGTTATCTTTACAACTTCTTTCTCTTCAAAATTTATGAGGGTTCTACTATATTCCAAAACATCTTCGATGAAGGTGGCTCATGCGTGGCCAGCCTGGAAAGTAGGGACAAGTCTAATTCTATTGTTCTATGGCTACACAATTTATTTATTTGATTTTAACAAAATTTTAGTAACATGTTTCTCTATAAAAAAATAAAAATAAAAATAAAAAACACTGTATTTTACCACTATGCACCTTCTGTTATACATTTTTCTCTTATGCGTGTGTGGAAGAAGATTGCGATGACCATTAAGGAACTCTTTGAGATGGATTTGCTGGACTAACAGTGGCGTTCATCGTTGCAATAAGGTTATATCCTCATGCCCAATTCTTTTGTTGTATGTATTGATTATAAATTGGATTTTTTGGCTTAAGCGTATATCAGATTTAGGGATTAGGTTTGCACGACATAATTAGGGGAATGATTGATTCAATTTTACTTTGAATTATATTACATATTTTCATTCATTTTTAAATTATTTTACCATCAATCAAAATAAATATATGTAATTTTTTTCTTCTTTGCTTTCTTTCTTTCTTTCTTTTTTTATTTTTGTTTTATTTTTTTTATATCTTTCATCCTAATATGTCAATAAGTATTTAATTTCTAGATTACATTATTCTAATTTTTTTTTAAGTTCCTCCATTTCAGCACCTGTACATCAATTAAGTTCTATTTCTTGGCTATATCTGTTAGGTATTAGACAAAAGGCCTACAAGAGGTATAAAACAACGCAAGAAAGCTTGGCGAGCTAAAACTTTTAGAGTTACTTCCTTTCCAATCGAGTCTCAAATCTTAACAATTTATGCTAGGTTTGTTAATTCTGCTTCCAACAATCTCCCTCTATGTTCTTGATATTTGGTTCTTCATTTTGTGAATTTTAATTATTTTTATTTTGCTTCATTCTTCTCTCTTCAAATATTACAATTATTTGCTGGTGATCTTTCTGCATTATGGTGTTTTCAAAACAAGGCTACTTTTGAATCAATCTGTATCTATGCTAATGGTGTATATATTGAGAATTTTAATAATAATGGCATGGAAGATTTTGATAAAATTAAATCATGAATCTTAACTTTTGTTGAGGGCTACAAAAGTAGGAAATGAAAATTCTAGAATTCTGCTTTTGTCTGCATAGTTTTGCAAGGCAGGTTGCTTATGATGGGGGAGCTTTCGTTGTAGAGCAGAGAGAAGAATGAAGCAATCCAAGAGAGACTCTTTGTGATACAGTGTAGAGTCAACAACAATATGCCTTCACCTATTTTCTCATATTTAATATGACAACTTAATTTTATTGATAAAATATAGTTAGTGAAGCTACCCCTAGCAATTTAATAAGATTTTGTTGTTGATTTACAAAACTCTTTGAATATTATGATCATTTGTTATTAGTGCATGTCATATATTTTACTTTCTGTTAGTGTTTCTTTTAAATGTGATATGTAATCTTTTGATTTGAAATTTTACCCTTTTTATTGTGAAGGCAATAACCAGTGATAGAACATCATATTATTTTTCATCTACCTAAATTGTAAATCACAACAACAAAAAGTATGTAAGCTTCTGTCTAGAATGAACATTGTAAATTGCTTCAAATGAGCAATAATTTGCTTTGTTGGCAAATTAAGAAATACGTGACAAGGTCACTATACACACACACACACACACACACACACACACACACACACACCCCTACCTTAGTTGACCAACTCAAATCCTAATGAAATTTATATATTCCTTTTCGTGTGAGTTATTCCTTAAAATCCAAAGCGAAAAGGTTCATTTATATACACACACACACACCTACCTTGGTTGACCAGCTCAAATCCTAATGAAATTTGTATATTCTTTTTTGTGGGAGTTATTCCTTAAAATCCAAAGTGAAAATGTCCATTTAAGTTAAATTTCTCTCAACCCAACAAAAAATGCATTTAATTTGATTAAAAAAAATATTTAGCATTTCTAAGAACTCTCCCGTGCATCGCACGGATTAACGACTAGTTATATTTATTATTATTAAACTTGCGACATGATGTGTATCCTCGTATGCAATATTTTTCATTATATATCCTTACCTAAACTTATCCGACTTCTTTTCCTCAAAAGAAACAAAAACAAAAAAAAAATTTATCCGCCGCCTATGTATGATATTAATTGTTTAATAAAAACCAATAAATAAATAAACCTTGTCCTATGCAATATGTACGACACTGTATGCGGCCATTTAGTGTTCACGAACTGGTAATAATTAATTAAAGAAATCAGTTTGCTCGGTCAACTGTGCAGTAGACTAGTCTTCCACCACGATTTAAATTTCGTGGATGTAACTCTCGTACTTTTGCCTAATTCCTGGCAAACATGTTAAAATAAAATTTCGTTTTTCTGATGATATCAGGGACTTTCCAAATTTCTTCCTCACCGTCCTACGTACTTAAATGTTTATGGTCTAATGAAAGTACCTATCTTCTTTCTTCCTTAATTTTTTGACTTTTGAGAATGCATTTCTAAGACTTTCTACCTTTCTGTTATATACTGCTTAACAATTGATTGTAAGGGTCCGTTTAGATATAATTTATTTTTGCTAAAACTGAAACTGAAAACACTATAACAAAATAATTTTAAATATGTGAATAGTACTGTGGGACCTATTTTTAATTTTTTTCTAAATAAAATAGATGTGGGACCCGTGAATAATGCATGAACAGTAGTGAACAGTGCAGTTTGTCTCCTCTGAAACACGGGCATGAAAAAAAAAAAAAAAAAAAAAACAAAACAAAACGTTGAAAATGCAGAAGCAAGAAACGTGGACGCAGATCCAAACACTCGATAAGTTGAAATTTTTTATGTTAGTGTAGTATATATACGCCTAATAATATAGATCATTTTTTTAAATAAAAATATCATAAATTTTAATAAGAAGAAGATAAATACTCCTACATCAGTCAAATTAATAAGAAAGATATAGTGAGTAAACATACGTATAGTTTTTGAGTGCTTTCTCAAAATAAGCCATTTCTCTAGGACACCATCTACTGTTCCCTATAATTTGATGTGTGGAAATTTGGAGAGACTCTAGTAGTCGCTCTTGCGACTTTGAGGTGTTTCACAAAAGAGATCGCGAGGAGTTCGTAAAACAAGCAAAGAACAGGATCTGCCAATTTGGTAATCTGTTCCACTAAAGGTATGTGTCTATATGCCCTCTAGTAAAATATATAACTTTTCAACATTGGTATCAGAGCCATTTTATGCTTGTTTTCACTCTTGAATGATGCCATGGTCTCTGATATATGTAATCATATATGCATGCTAAAATTAAAAGTTTAAGTAATTTTTAATTTTCAGATCTGTAATTTTTAGAAGCATGTTTGGCATGTAAAGAGAGAAATAAAAAGCTGTAATTTTTTGAATGTTTACATGTAATCCTTTTTTTTTTTTTTTTTTTTTTTGTGATGAACAATAAAAGAAAATACATTTTTCACTCATTTAAAATTGTCTTGTAGTAGTTTACCATGCGTGTACCACTCTGCTTAGTGCTCAACTGGTTATCCATAAATTAAAGCGATGAGCCCCACGTTGGTGACTTGGTGTATTAGTTACACACAAATTCTTATATTTGTTGTTTCCTTCAACAAGGAAACTGTGCAATGAAATAAGCCACACGTTGAGTGGCTATGTGGGTCTGACACTTTTGTTTACAAATGCTATGTGGATTTGTTTACGGTAGTTTACAAAGGATAACTTTGCAAGATATGGATTTTGTAGTTATTGCTTATGTAGTAATAACTTATAAGTTATAACAATAAAGAAAATTATATGAAAATCAAATGTTATAACATGCATAGTGGGTTTTCTTATTATATCATAAACGTTCTTGTTTATTAGACCTTTTTTTTTTCCAGTATGACATATATTTAATACATGTAATTGTGATAGCAATTTTTTTTTTTTTTAACTGTGATGTTAAAATAAAATTGTGAAAATATGAGAAATTTGTGAAATTAGTTTTCTAATTTTCTGTATAATTATGCATGGAATTTATTTAATTTTTGAATTAATTTATGATTTCTTTTTAACATGTTGTGATATGATTGAATTGATATTATATGAATGCATTGATGAATATGTGTCCAAATGGTTTATGAGACTCTTTGGCTCATCTCTATAGTTAGAGATTGTATTGGCAATTTATGCAACATGCATATTTTTATTTATTGTTATTATGGATGGATAAGACAATTTTTGAAATTATTTGGTAACGTGGCATCCCCAATTTTTTTAATTACAAATAGAATCTTTGTAGTAGGGTACTTGAATATGTAATTTTTTGGAAAATGTTTTTGGGCCATTGTTTTTGGCAATGTAATTTAAGGCTATGTAATTTAATTTTGGAAGCCATGTAAGGGGATGTGTTTCACGGTTACCTATAATTTTCAAATTTTGTCTTAGCATGTTGTATGAAATTACCAATAGGGCTTATGGTGGAGCCCATGCACAATATGTTATGGACAAAGATGTATGGACACATGTTATATGTATGATTTAATATGTGGATGGTGTGATGTTTTATTCTTCAAAAAATTTTATTTAAAATCAATTAGATGTGTTATTCCAACTTACAGAGTGAGAGATGATTATGAGCTTAGCGAAATTTTCAATCTCACTATGTAGAAAGGAATATCATGTTCTAGTTGGATTTTTGAAAATAAATTTAAAAATGTATGTGCTAATGTCAACTTGTGTAATGAATGTAGTGAACATGGCCGTTAAGAATGTAGTTGCTGATCTAACTAAGGGAGAGAAACTAGATGGGACCAACTATGATATGTGGCATAGAAAATTTCAATATCTGCTTGATGAATAAGAGGTCCTTGAAACCCTAACCAATTTGATGATGTGACTTGAAAATGGGAATAGCACACTTCACTATGCTGAGTAGTATGCACAATGATCTTATTGGGGAGTTTAAGGACTACCTAAGTGCCTAAGAGATGTGGAACCAACTTAAGATTGCCTATGGAGGGACTTCAACATCTAGGTTGTGAGCTCTTACTTTGAAGTTTGAGCAATATGTTATGGATTCAAAGCATAGCATGGCTGAACATCTAAGGAAAATATCTGCATTGATCCGTGACCTAAAGGCTGCTGGCAATAATCTCTTTGATGAACAACAGGTCACAACGGTGATATGTTCATTGCCTGAACCTACTTAGGGGGCGCACCAAAACACCCTCTTTGTCACCCAATCCGGGTCACGAAAGGCATTCAGGCCTAAACGCAAAGAACAAGGGAGGAATTCCAAAGGAGCTAGTAACCTTGGACCTAAAGAAGGCAAGATAGCAAAGTGCCAAAAGGGCAAGTGTGCTAAGAAGGACAAGGCAAAGATCAAGTGTTACAACTATGGTAAGAAGGGTCACTTCGCTCGTGAGTGCATTGAGCCGAAGAAGGTATCCATTCTTAACAACTCTGCTATTACTTATATTTGTACACATGTTTTTGTTGCTCATACTATTCCTAGGTGGATTGTAGATTCAGGAGCAACCAAACATATAGCCAGAGATAGAGTTGGGTGTGTGGATTACAAAAAGATACCAATAGGCACAGGGTACGTTATTTGGGTAACGGAGCTCAAGAAGAAGTCATAGGAGTTGGAACCTACCAGCTCAAATTGCGTCTGGGACGTACGTTACTTCTTCATGATGTGCTTCATGCACTTGGTGTCCAATGTAATCTATTTTCAGTACTTACTATGCTTAGACTTGGATTTAGTTTCAGTTTTGATGGTCCTTGGTTGGATTTTTATTTAAATAAAACCTTGTATGGACATAGTTATTTATCTAATGATTTCTTTATATTGGATTTAGATCATTCCTCTTTTTCTTTTATTACTCATAATGATGATGTTTTTGATTCTGTAATGTAGCATGCTAGACTTGGGCACATAGGAAAAGATAGATTGGCTAGATTAGCTAGAGGGGGCCTATTGGGGTCTATCACTAATGTAAGCCTACCTATGTGTGAACCTTGTCTAGCTGGAAAGGCCTATAGGAAGCCTTTTGGTAAGGCTCCAAGAGTAACTCATCCTTTGGAATTAGTCCATTCGGACATATGTGGACCTATGAATGTTAAGGCATGCCATGGCGCCTCTTATTTTCTCACATTTATAGATGACTATTCACGTTTTAGTTATGTCTATCTGATCCCCTATCACTTTGAAGCATTAGATTGCTTTAAGCACTTTGTGGCAGAGGTTGAGAATTAGAAAGAAAGGAACCTAAAGGTTTTTCAAACTGATAGGGGTCTCGAATATTTGTCTAAATAGTTTCAAGAATTGTGTGAGGAAAAAGGGATACGCAAGCAATTAACGATTCTTGGTACTTCACAACAAAATGGTGTTGTAGAGAGAAGGAATCATACTCTATTAGAGATGGTTAGATCGATGATGGCACAAGCTAACCTTCCAATTTCGTTTTGGGGGGATGCATTGTTGACTGCTGCCTACATCCTTAACCATGTGCCTTCTAAGTCAGTTCCCACAACACCATATGAGTTACGGACTAGTGCAAAACCCAATTTGGAGAACTTGCGGCCTTGGGGTTGTGCAAGTTTTGTTCACAATACTTCCCATAAGTATGGGAAATTGGGCCCTAGAGCAAGCAAGAAAATCTTTGTAAGATATTCAGAAAGCTCAATGGGGTATGTAATGTATGGTGAACATTTTGATAGTGGAATGACTGAGATAGTGTCTCGTGATGTCAACTTCATTGAAGGTGATTTTCCAAGCATTAGTGAAGCAAAACAAGATCTTCAGCTTTATGAGCTGCAAGAACTTGAAGGTATCATACGATCTTTGGGCGAGGGTGGAGAATCACAGGATGTGTATGCAATATTTTTCATTATACATCCTTACCTTAACTTATCCGACTTCTTTTCCTCAAAAGAAAAAAAACTTATCTGCCTCCTATGTATGATATTAATTTTTTTTTTTTGAGGACAAATAAATAAATAAACCTTGTCCTATGTTATATGTATGACAAAGTATGCGGCCATTTAGGGTTCACGAACTGGTAATAATTAATTAAAGAATCACAGGATGTATAATGAAACCTTGTCCTATGTTATATGTATGACAAAGTATGCGGCCATTTAGGGTTCACGAACTTGAAGGTATCATACGATCTTTGGGCGAGGGTGGAGAATCACAGG
Source organism: Quercus glauca (assembly GCA_023736055.1). Lineage (NCBI taxonomy): Eukaryota > Viridiplantae > Streptophyta > Magnoliopsida > Fagales > Fagaceae > Quercus > Quercus glauca. The sequence goes on along the minus strand of CM043324.1, from coordinate 25,231,713 downwards.
ATGTGTATGCAATATTTTTCATTATACATCCTTACCTTAACTTATCCGACTTCTTTTCCTCAAAAGAAAAAAAACTTATCTGCCTCCTATGTATGATATTAATTTTTTTTTTTTGAGGACAAATAAATAAATAAACCTTGTCCTATGTTATATGTATGACAAAGTATGCGGCCATTTAGGGTTCACGAACTGGTAATAATTAATTAAAGAATCAGTTCGCTCGGTCAACTGTGGAGTAGACTAGTCTTCCACCACGATTTAAATGTCGTGGATGTAACTGTCGTACTTTTGCCTAATTCCTGGCAAACATGTTAAAATAAAACATCGTTTTTTTGATGATATCAGTGACTTTCCAAATTTCTTCCTCACCGTCCTACGTACTTAAATGTTTATGGTCTAATGAAAGTACCTATCTTCTTTCTTGCTTAATTTTTTGACTCTTGAGAATGCATTTCTTAGACTTTCTACCTTTCTGCTATATACTGCCTAACAATTGATTAATTGTATGTTGAAATTTTTTTATGTCCTAATAATATAGATCGTTTTTTTTTTTTTTGATAAAAATCCCATAAATTTTAATAAGAAGAAGATAAATTCAATAGATCATTAATGGCAAACCTTGTGAGTTGTAACTAATAAGTGCTAGCTATTACTTGATTCATTCATGAATAAAAATAGATCATTAATGGCAAACCTTATGTTATTTTCAACTTGCAATTAATTTGGTCCCTACCATCAAATCACAAATTTTCTTGCATTTTTTGCACTTTCATAGCAACTAAACGCAAAAACACAAATCAAATATAACAATCTCCAACTTAGGTAGACATAAATATCAACATAGTAACTGAAACAAATTCAAATTTGGACCCAGAATGATTGTAAATTGAAAATAATAGGGACTGAATTGATTGCAAGTTGAAAATAATATGGACCAATTTAAATACTACCAAAATATAGAGACTAAATTGATTACAATCAAAATATCGGAATCAAATTGATAGTGACCCCAAAATGCAGAAACAAAAATAGTGTTTTTGCTATATATTTATTTTAAAAGTGATATTATTAATTTGTCAGAAAACTTAAGGATATGTCAATAAAACAATTGACTATTTTTTGGCCATTGTTGAACAAGTTTTACAAAAAGCTACTATTAGTTGGTTTTGCAAGGTACGTTATAGATAAACTATGACCCTAGGTTAATTTTAACATGAGATTCACAAGGCTAGGGTCATAGCGAAAACTTCTAGCTAGGGGAGGAGGGGTTATTAATAAGCAATGCTAAAAATGTGTCTCACATTTTTTTTTTTTAATATTTGATTACAATTTTCTTTTAACAACAATTTTGAGGCAAGTTACATAAAATTCTCCTAAGAGGTGGTTTCATTATTAAACCAGATATTTTAAAAAAATTTAATTAAATCCTTGAATTTTCTAACTTGTTACATTTTTTTTTTTTTTTTGATAAAAACTTGTTACAATTTATCCTGTTAGTATAGGTCACTATATATTATCTAATAGTAACAAAAATTCACGTATTCTACATATAAAAAATCCTTCAATATGATTGTATGAATCACATGGAGTATATATACTTTGACGCCGTTGAAAAGTTGATAACCTAAGAAAGCGATATCGTCGATTTATGTTTTTTTTTTTGGTATTAAAATATATTATTTAATACTTATGTGATAGGTCTTCTAGTTCAAAACAAAGCTCCAGTGCAGATTATATACATTCCATTACAAGGAGAATTCCATGTTTTTTATATTTTATGATTCATGAGAGAGAGAGAGAGAGAGAGAGAGAGAGAGAGAGAGAGAGAGAGAGAGAGAGAGAGAGAGAGAGAGAGAGAGAGAGAGAGAGAGAGTTATTAATATAACTAGTAAGTTGCCCGTGCGATGCATGGATAATTTTGTAATATTTTATGTAAAATGGTTTTGGATAATATTGTTATATATATTATAAAGAAAAAGTAAACTAAATTAGAGTAAAGAAATATATACATTTTAAGGTATTAAAAATTAGTTTAGTAGCTTCATTGTATATTTGTACCCTTTTTAAGGTAAGATATATATATATATATATATATATATATTTAAAATCATGAAACCAAAAATAAATACAAAAGAATAACAAGACCATGAAAATCAACTAATTTGTGTTGTGTTCACATATTTCATACCATGAAATGAAAGTTTGTCCAACTCTCTGACCGTCTTCCACTTATCGATAGTGCGACATTATGACATGGTTTAGACAAATATGTATGCATGTGTCTTATAGATGATTTAAAATTGAACTATGGTAGAATATGGTTTTACATTGTGCACTAAATATTCTCTCTACTTATACACCCAAAACAGAAACTATCCAACCAAATTACCCACCCCTAATTAAAAAAAAAAAAAAAAACCCGTAGGGGTTTCGGTGTCTTGATGGAAGTGGGTGGCCTGTATTACAAAGGCGGTGACCCCCTAGATTTTTCTTTCTCTCTCTTTCAAATGTTTTGTCAGTTTCAGGTTTTTTATTTTGGTAATATATAGTGAAACAATTCGTTTTATACAAAAATCCACAACATTTTTGTGTCTCTCTATCTTTCTTCAGAGCCTTATTTGGTTAGTTATTACTATTAGTCCTTAATTATTATTATTTTTTTTTTTGCTTTTTTTAAAATACTAAAATGGTGGGTTTGCTAAAAGACATAAAGAATAGAGAAAGGTGTGGTATAAGTTTAATAAATTAATGAGACATTAATAAGCTAACAGTAAAATAAGTTAATATGAACTTTTGGGTAACAATAAAAAAAACTTAATGAAAGAGGTAAAAAAAAATACTAAATGCAAAATTAGAGCGTTACTTGGCAAGATCTCATGCAGGAGTGCATGAGATCTCTACTTTATATATATATATATATATATATATATATTGGTGATTATTCCTTTATAACTCCTAATCACTAATCAGCATGAGTCTAAAAAAACTTTGTGATAGGATTTTATCATACGTACAAAATAAGCATAGATTTTTTTTTTTTATCTTTTTTTTTTTAAAAAAGGATATTGCTATTGTGTTCATCCTTATAAGAATTTAAGCTTAGATTTTTTTTTTTAATTTTTATTTAAATAAATAAAAAAAAGGATCTTGTTATTGTGTTCATCCTTATAAGAATTTAAGCATAGATTAAATTTTCATTATTTTTGACAATTTTTCTTTGATTCCTTTATAATTTATATATTGTGTTGGTTTAAATGAATTTTTTCTCAAGCTTTCAAAGGATGAACTTTAGATAAGATGTTCAACTTTTATACGCTAAGCATTGACTGTAAGTTTTGTACATGGAACAAATCAAGATAAGAAATTAAGAATATGGTCCATTTTGGTTGGCTTGATTTGTCTAAATATCAATTTTCTCTCTTGCCAAAAGTCCGACTTTTAGGCGGAAGTTTCCTTTGATAGGCCACAAATTGAATGACCCCTTGTGATTTAAACTAATTAATTAATTTAACCAAGTTATTAATTAATCAATTTATCATGCAAACGCGTGGCAGCACAAACAAATCACCAAAACTAAATATGCAGCGGAAAAATAAATAACTCGGTGATTTGTTCACGAATGGGGAAAAACCCTAACGGCAAAAACCCAACCGGGTGATTTTCAGGTCACCACTCCCGAAACTCCACTATTATCAAATCAAGCGGTTACAAGTAAAGGAATCCTAAGTACCTTACCAACCTACAGTTGAACCCTTACCCCAATACCCAATTGGACTTGATCTGTAGTGACAGTTCCCCTTTTTGATGCACGGCTCCCAAGTACGTGACTAACCAGATGCGTGGATCCCAGTACGCGACTTCAAACACCAACTTTAGGAAGAGAGGTTGGCTGCAAAGTTCTTCAGATCATCCTATGCGATGAAGATCAGGAAGATGCTTGGTCACAAAACCCTACGGTGCAAAATACACAGCAATTTCTTGAAGAAGATGAACTAGGTCAAGAACTCCGTCTTAGATCACAATTTGCTTGAACAAGGATTGCTCAATGCTTATGCAACTTGTATCTATGATGACGGCTCTTAAAACACTCCTTAAATATGTTTAGGGTTAGAAGAAAAGAAGGCCCAAAAACACATTCACGGATCCCAAGAAAATCTGAACAGAAATCTGACTTTTTAATTCTCGACAGATAGCAGGTGTCGAGGTAGGTGTCGAGCAGGTGTCGAGCTTTAAAAACTGGGCACTTCAACTTGCTTTTTCTTGGACAGACTTGATGACTTCAATACTTGATCTTAAAACCTTGTTTCTTGAAGTATTAAAAACACCTAGAACTACCCAATTACAAGTAGAGTGCGTTTTGTCAAAGGATTAGCCAATTTACATAAAATATGACATATGTTCTTAACATGTGAACACATATGTCCTAACAATCTCCCCCTTTGGCAATCCGTGACAAAACCACAACAAACAAATGAACATATGAGAGAAGTCATAAATTACTCAACTCATATTCACTTGTTACATACAATAAAATCTATCCTAACACAAACTCTTGAAAAACTTTGCAAGAAGAGAGTTTATGGCAAGTAGACTTTGACAACCTGTATTTCTGAAACACTTTTAAACAAAACTCATCAAGGCATCTTGTGTGAAACAGAAATAATTAGATTGCATACAAATATAAAGAACATGTGTATAAAGAGAAAAGAAACAACACATGAAGGGATAGGTGAAAAAGAAAAACATACATCCACATATATAGAAAGATAAGTACAATGTATGTAAAATGGTCACAAGACCTCATATACAAGATCAATGTATCTATAAAGACTAGTAAAGAAAAGATACATCAAAGCCTCACTACATCCCTCAAAAAATATAAACACTCCCCCTATCAAAAATGTCCTATACTAACTCTCCCCCTAAGATGACTACTCTCATAATCCCAAAACTACTCCCCCTTTTTGTCACGAGTGACAAAGGGTAGAGTGTCATGTAGACATCTCATCAGTAGAGCTAGCATCTCCATTATCATCATCTGAAGCATCATCGTCATCACCATCATCATCATCATCCTCAGCATCAGAATCTGAAGCAACTGGAGGAGGTGGTGGAGGAGAAGCCTCAGAAGCAAAACCACCCATGGTCGCCTGCCGTCGTGCAATACGACCAACACGAACGTTCACCTGATACAACTCAGTGGTGAGTGTATCAAGGCGAGCATCCATACGCTGCAGCTGCGCCATGATATCTCCAAGAGATACATCGCCTGAAGAAGGAAGAGGAGTCAATGTAGATGGAGCAGATCTGGATGGAGCCGAATGGGAGGGCGGAATGGAATCCGGCTGTCTCGACCTAAACTGCGCCTCACTACGTTTTACGGTAGCGGCATCTATGGCAGATATGTGTGTGAAGTGGTCGGACACAAGGAAAGGGATGGAAAAATGGCGTAGTATCCTCGTGATAGCGGAAGGAAAGATGAGCTTATCACGGGACGCCGCATCTAAATGAACATCTATGATAGAGAAAATGAAGTGAGAAGGAAAATCTATCGTAAGATGCTCAAGTAGAGATAGCAAGAAACGAGCACGAGGCTCTGTGATAGAGTTATAGTGAGAGAGAGGATGAAGTACGAAAGTCATCACCATGTTTAGGAACCTAGGACCTTTAGCAAAAGGTCTACATGATGTGTACTGATGCTCACCCCACTCAGAAGGGCGCTCACAAAAAGCAGAAATGAGCTCATCCTTGGACACAGTCCTCAGTCGCTCACAGGTAGGATAGTCAGGAAACTCTATCCTAGGTACTCTAAGCACATCCGCAACCAGTTGCGGTGTGACAGCAATGCGCGTACCTCGAACGCGAGTATGAAAGAGAGGTACTGAACGATCAATCCCGTACATGTTGGAGTAAAACTCCTGAATCAGTACGAGAGGACAAGTGACCGGGACGTCACACAGTGACTCCCATCCCCTACTGTGGATGACAGAGGGAAGGTCAGTGTCGGCGAAGTCCGCCAAAATGATGTGGCGTTCCGAATGAACACCTCGTCTAGAAAAGTTCTCAGTAAATGCCTTTTAGGCATCTCCATCACGGAACCGAAGGTTAAAAGGAGCATTATCAGAAGAAGAGGAAGCTCCAGAACGCAGAGGGTTCCGAGTTGGAGTGGATTTACGTTTGGGTGCCATAGACACTACTAACGTAAAAGAATGAGAAAAGAGATAGAGATGGAGACAATCAGAAAAGTCCCAAACAGTTCAAATAATATAATAACTTGAACAAAATGTACGTATGCATGGGAATGCATGGTCATGTGACATGCAAACATAAAAAGCATCATGGGCTCAGCCCAATCCAAACCTAGCAGCACACATACAAGAAACACACATCTAAATGCATGAAAATATCATTTTAATGCATATGGAATGCAATGTATGACATTTTAAAATCATTTGAGTGAAAAACCAACCCAAAATTTCAAGAAAAACTTATCAATTTTGAAAAACCGCAAAATTTTCAAAAACTTCAAAACCTAAGTTTCAAAATCATGAAATGCATGAAAAAGGAATGGAAAAGAAGATCATACCACTTGATTTGAAGCAAGGAAGGCCGAAAATCACGTGGGATGGAGATTGGAGTGAAGAAAAGTGGATTGGGAGATGAACAGCCTCGGACAGATCGAAGAGAGATCGAGAAATGAGAGTGAAATCGCGACGAGAGCTTAAATAGGCACCTCAGTAAATCTCGACAGCTGAGGTGTCGAGAGGTATCGAGGATGCTGTCGAGAGAGGTGTCGAGGAAATTTGCCTTCGACAGCTGAAGGTTTCGAGGAGGTATCGAGGTAAGAACAGCTGAACTGATACAGAAGCTCGTTCGATCGACTAGGTGTCGAGAAGGTATCGAGGAGACAGAGAAGATCTCGATCGATCCACCAGGTGTCGAGGATGTGTCGAGATTGCGATAAGAAAAAGGCTTGAGAGGCTCGACAGATGATCAGGTATCGAGGAGGTATTGAGGAGGTGTCAAGCCAGCAGAGAAAAGTAGTTTTTCGAGAAGAGAAAAACACAGGCATGAATGCAATCAAGACAAACACCTCAACCATGATCCAACCAACATAAAAAGCTCTCAAAAACATCTCTCAATGAAAATTTAAGCACATGGATCTCCCAAAAACACACACACACTAAACAAGTCTAACAAATTTTATATTTCAAAAATAAGTCATGACAGTTTAGCGAGCATACAAGAGCACATGTAAAACCTTTGTGATGGCCAAATCACATCGTACCTGCACATGTATCAAAAGTAGCAAAGAATATTGCGTGTTGTGTGTGAAAAACATCGTAAGATTGCATATGTGTATACATGTTATGACGATCTGAGATATGAGAAAATAACTTTAACTCACACACAATCATAACTGTTTGATGGGGACTATCACCTTCGAGGTACATCCTATAACTCCCACATCTCCTAGAATACACGCTTGCAACCATTTTTAAAGCATTTTTAATCTTTTTGCTTTTTATTTCTTTGCATATATATATATATATTTTTAAACATATCATGCATGGGCTTATGAGAAAGAAAAGAAATACCCATTGATATTTGACATTTCAATTTTGCTATGCCTAAGCACACAAATGTCATTGACATCACACTTTTGCTATGCCGAAGCATACAGATGTTATTAATGATTGGCGGGTAACAGTGGTGAGATGGTTATTTATGCCTTTCTCTTAGGATTTTCTGGTCCTACCCGTCAAAAAGTGTGATATGAGTGTTAAGTTTAAAGAGATAACCTAATCTTACTCATCACAAACAAGAGCCACAAAGCTCACTTGCTTAGTTGTGCATAAAGATGCTCATCTAAGCTACAAAAGATACAAAGTTTAGAAAACTTTGTTTCATTGGCCATCCAAGGTACACAAGTACCAAAGTACACAAAACACACACTGTTTTTGTATTTTTCAATTTTTCAATTTTTTTTTTTATATCAAAACAAAAATAAACAAAACTGAAAGTAAACACACAAAAACATGTTAACAAAGCAAAACAATGCATAAAACTAGATGCAAATGCATGAGAAATAGGAAGAAGAGAGGGAAAATCAATCCACGGAGATAACACCAATGTTTTGACGAAGGAATTCAAAACGTTTGCTGTCCAGAGGTTTGGTAAACAAATCAGCCTTCTGATCATCGGTGTTAATAAACTCAAGAGTGAGAGTACCATCTTCGACAAGCTCCCTAATGAAGTGATGTCGAATCTCTATGTGTTTGGTTCGAGAATGTTGAACCAGATTCTTAGAGATGTTTATGGCACTGGTATTGTCACAGTAGATAGTAAGATGATCTTGACAAATACCATAATCACGAAGGAGTTTTTGCATCCAGAGGAGTTGTGTGCAACAGCTACCAGCAGCAATGTACTCAGCTTCTGCAGTGGATAAGGAGATGGAGTTCTGCTTTTTGCTCATCCAAGAGACAAGATTGTTGCCTACATAAAAACAACCCCTCGAAGTACTCTTCCTATCATTAGCATTCCCAGCCCAATCCGCATCGGAATATCCAGCTAAGACATTATTAGTGTCCTTGCTGTACCACACACCGAACCCAGCGGTGGTTTTGACATACTTTATAATTCTTTTTAAAGCAGTCATATGTGATTCTTTGGGATTAGCTTGATATCTAGCACACACTCCAACACTGTAACTAATGTCAGGCCTACTAGCAGTAAGGTAAAGAAGACTACCTATCATGCTTCTATAAAGAGAAGGATCAACACTCTTGCCTAACACATCTACAGTGAGTTTAACATTAGGGCTCATAGGGGTACGAACAGAACTAGCAGAATCCAAACCAAATTTTTTCACAAGATTCTTAGCATACTTAGATTGAGATAGAAATATACTTGAATCTTGCTGACGAATCTGCAATCCAAGGAAGTGAGTCAGCTCTCCAATCATGCTCATCTCGAACTCGGCTTGTATGAGCTTTGAGAAGTCATGAGCAAGTTCATCCTTAGTTGACCCAAAGATGATGTCATCAACATATACTTGAGCAACTATCAACTCGCCATCTTCCTTTTTGATGAAGAGAGTTTGGTCAGCTTTTCCTCTTGTGAACCCATGCGACACCAGATATTGTGTGAGTCTGTCATACCAAGCTCTAGGGGCTTGCTTCAACCCATAAAGTGCCTTTTTGAGATACAACACATGATCCGGAAAGTGTGGATCAATGAATCCTTTTGGTTGAGCCACATAGACATCCTCTTTAAGTAGCCCATTCAAAAAGGCGGTCTTCACATCCATCTGATAAAGTTTGAATTTCAGTTGGCATGCTAGGGCAAGCAAAATTCTAATGGACTCCATACGAGCGACTGGGGCAAATGTTTCATCATAGTCTACTCCTTCCATTTGAGAGTATCCTTGAGCCACAAGTCGAGCCTTGTTTCGAATCACATCGCCTTCTTCATCGGTCTTGTTGCGGAAAATCCACTTTGTACCAATGATATGCTCACCCTCTGGTCTAGGTACAAGAGTCCAAACATCATTCCTCTGAAACTGGAGCAGTTCATCATGCATTGCTTCAACCCAACTTTCATCTTGTAGTGCTTCCTCCACTTTCTTGGGTTCAACCTGTGACAAGTAGCAAGAATAAAACACAAAGTTAGCAACACATTTATCAACTGTTCGTTTCCTTAACGTGAGTTCATTCAAATTTCCCACAATAACTTCTGGAGGATGATTCAATTTAATTCTGGAGAAGGGTCCTTTTTCCTGACGAGATTCAGAATCAGGTGAAGTCGGAATTTCTGCAGACTCTTCCACAACACTGGGAGTACCGGGAGCAATAGGAGATGCAGGTTCTCGGTCAACAATGTCTTGAACTTCCGTAGGTTCAGGGGGAAGAATTTCCTTGGGAAGTTCATCAATGCCTTTCTCAGAAATAGAATCGGAAAACTCATCAATGACAACATTTACAGTCTCCATTACCTTCATAGTCCTTTTGTTGTATACCCGATAGGCCTTGCTGGTAGAAGAGTAGCCCAGAAATATACTTTCATCACTCCGGGAGTCAAACTTTCCCACATTCTCTCTATCCTTGAGGATGAAGCAAGTACTTCCAAAGATTCTGAAATACTTTACATTTGGCTTTCTTCCTTTCCACAACTCATAGGGAGTCTTTTTGGTATCGGGTCTAAAGTACACCCTATTCACTGTATGACATGCAGTGTTTATGGCTTCTCCCCATAGGTTTCGAGCCACATCTTTGTTATGCAACATGACTCTGGCCATCTCTTGAATAACTCTATTCTTTCTTTCTACCACACCATTCTGTTGAGGTGTAATAGGTGCAGAGAATTCTTGAGATATACCTGATTTCAAGCAGAAAGATTCCATGTATGAGTTCTCAAATTCTTTACCATGGTTACTTCGAATTTGATCAATCTTCAAACTCTTTTCATTCTGCAGTCTTGTGCACAAGGCCTCAATGTGCTCGGGAGCATCAGACTTGGATCGAAGTAAGATGACCCAAGTGTATCTGGTGAAGTCATCTACCACTACCATGATATATCTCATACCACCAAGAGACTCAGTTCTAGTTGGACCCATAAGATCCAAATGCAACAATTCCAACGGTCTGGAGGTAGCGGATGCCTGGGTGCTTGGATGCTTAGCTTTTGTCTGTTTCCCAAGTTGGCATGGTCCACATATCACATTGCTCATTCTACTAAGCTTTGGTATCCCCAAGACAGATTCATGCTTAGAGACAATGGATAGATGCTTGTAACTAGCATGTCCCATCCCTTGGTGCCATAGATCTTCATTTGGCAAACGAATGCTATTACACACTATATCAGCATCAGGAACCAATCCATAACAATTGTCCAAAGTACGAACCCCACTGATGAGCTTCTTTCCGGATTCATCCATGACAAGACACTTTCCTTTTGAGAACAGCACCATGAAGTCTTGATCACATATCTGACTTATGCTTAGTAGATTCACCCTTAGTCCTTCTACATAGAGAACATTTGCAATGTCCGGCAGTCCTGGTAGAGATATGATTCCTTTCCCTTTAATCTGTGACTTGCTTCCATCACCAAAGGTCACATTACCACCTTTCTTAGGCTCAAAGATCTTGAAGAGAGATCAATCTCCGGTCATGTGTCTTGAGCAACCACTGTCAAGATACCAAAGGCATGTATCCATCACTTTGAATGCAGACTTCATCATGAAACACACTTCATGCTTGGATGACAAATCAGAGGGAATGGTTCTTTCTCTCAACTGCCTTCTACTAGCTAAGCCTTTAACTTTTACTCTTCTCAGACGAACTCCTTTGCACATTTTCATTCTGAGACAGTCTAGTTTCTTTTTAGCCAAACTGAGATATTTTACCATAGTCATTACATGTGAATTCAAATAACTTTTAGACTTGTGTTTTTTGAGACACTCAAACAAATAGTGATTAGAAAAACAAGATGTATTTGAAAACATAGATCTCTTAAAGCTGGTCATAGCCATGACAAATAGGGGTCAATGGATCAAACACAGCAAAGATTAAACCTAATCAGAGTGTGCCTACTCCGATACCACTTGATAGGCCACAAATTGAATGACCCCTTGTGATTTAAACTAATTAATTAATTTAACCAAGTTATTAATTAATCAATTTATCATGCAAACGCGTGGCAGCACAAACAAATCACCAAAACTAAATATGCAGCGGAAAAATAAATAACTCGGTGATTTGTTCACGAATGGGGAAAAACCCTAACGGCAAAAACCCCACCGGGTGATTTTCAGGTCACCACTCCTGAAACTCCACTATTATCAAATCAAGCGGTTACAAGTAAAGGAATCCCAAGTACCTTACCAACCTACAGTTGAACCCTTACCCCAATACCCAATTGGACTTGATCTGTAGTGACAGTTCCCCCTTTTGATGCACGGCTCCCAAGTACGTGACTAACCAGATGCGCGGATCCCAGTACGCGACTTCAAACACCAACTTTAGGAAGAGAGGTTGGCTGCAAAGTTCTTCAGATCATCCTATGCGATGAAGATCAGGAAGATGCTTGGTCACAAAACCCTACGGTGCAAAATACACAGCAACTTCTTGAAGAAGATGAACTAGGTCAAGAACTCCGTCTTAGATCACAATTTGCTTGAACAAGGATTGCTCAATGCTTATGCAACTTGTATCTATGATGACGGCTCTTAAAACACTCCTTAAATATGTTTAGGGTTAGAAGAAAAGAAGGCCCAAAAACACATTCACGGATCCCAAGAAAATCAGAACAGAAATCTGACTTTTTAATTCTCGACAGATACCAGGTGTCGAGGTAGGTGTCGAGCAGGTGTCGAGCTTTAAAAAATGGGCACTTCAACTTGCTTTTTCTTGGACAGACTTGATGACTTCAATACTTGATCTTGAAACCTTGTTTCTTGAAGTATTAAAAACACCTAGAACTACCCAATTACAAGTAGAGTGCGTTTTGTTAAAGGATTAGCCAATTTACATAAAATATGACATATGTTCTTAACATGTGAACACATATGTCTTAACATCCTTGATTATTACTTGCATACAAAATTCCAAGATCATTAAATTGGAATAGGTCCTTTATTGACCTAACCAATTGGAATAGCATGAAATTTCTTCCCATCCACACTAAACGTTGTGGACACTCCAAATTTCTTTTGCATCTCATAATGATACGTTGTGGAAAGGTGTCATCCAAGTCCAACATGATTGAGAGTTGTAGTTGAGACTATGGCCTAGAAGCTTTACTATTCAATACTTCGCGAGAAAAATTAAACACTCATTTGATGTAATAGGAGACTATGGAATTTGACACTGTATCAACTGGGGTTTGTTCTTGATGTTGTGAAATTGTTGTAGGTACTAAAAACTATAGGTTGATTAGCTGGCAAGTCATGTTCTTTAAGCGTGAAAAGTCTACAATGGAAAACTTTTATGTTCCTACAATAAATGTTTAGGAGAGAAAATTGTTAGCCCCCTTATCCCATTGGGACCCTCCCTATTTATACAAAGGAAAAAGAGTCCAATATTCCTGAGTGTGACTTAGTTACATGGAATTTTTGTGCAATTGTGCCTACATTTCTTTTAAAAATTTAATTATAATTTTAAACTCTAATTTGGTGATTTTTATATGATTCTTGTGGTTTGATTTTGATTTAGTAAAGACATATTAGCCAAAAGAAACGAAGGTAGAGCTATTAAAGAAATCTATACTTTCAGATTAGCAATTACCGATGGCAAATGATGCATTGTCATTTGTGGTTGTGGAATGAATAAGCGGTATGTTGTTTGGGCGACTAATTAAGGCAAAGTAATTAACCATATTAAAAGGGATTAGCAACTTTTTCTTTCTCCTTTCCTATTTGTGGTATGTATATGCCTTTTTCACATATGCTCAAGTGAAGTACCCATTAGGATTTCCCTTAATTATGATAAACATATTAATTTTTATTTAAAGGAAGTTCAATATTTATTGAATGAGATATATATATATATATATATATATATTGAGGGCCATGTAACTGAATTGGCACCTCCCCATACACAAAGTGTCTAGGGTTTAAGGGAGAAAATGTTCAAATTATGGGAGTCAAGGAGAAAAGGTTCAAGTTGCGGGGTTAGCATAGATACTGTAATTATTTCTAAAAAAAAAAAATATATATATATATATATATAGTTTTCCTTGAGCTAAAGTAGTTGCGATGGATGTGTGGAGTGGATGGCTTTTTTTTTTTAGTACTTGAGTATTTTGGGTTGTTTCAAATGAGTAATGGCTCCTCTTAGGCTCCTAAAATTTTTGGTTTGTTGATTTTGCTATCTATAACTTGATTCTTCTTTACCTAATAAAGTTTGGAATTTTTTGTAAGTATATTTTTTCTTCAAGAAAATGAATAGAAATCTACCTTCATGTTCTTGCTAATGTTAATGTTCATATTTGTAAACCTAAATCATATTTAAGTCCCTAATTTTAAAAAGAAAAAGGAAAAAAAAAAAAAAAAAAAAACCTGTAGGGGTTTCAGTGTCTTAATGGTAATGGGTGGCCTGTATAATAAAGGCGGTGACCCCTTAGATTCCTCTTTCTCTCTCTTTCAAATGTTTTATCAGTCTTAGGTTTTTTATTTTGGTAATATATAGTGAAACAATTCGTTTTATACAAAAATTCACAACATTTTTGTGTCTCTCTATCTTTCTTCAGAGCCTTATTTGGTTAGCTATTACTATTAGTCCTTAATTATTATTATTATTTTTTGCTTTTTTTAAAATACTAAAATGGTGGGTTTGCTAAAAGACATAAAGAATAGAGAAAGGTGTGGTATAAGTTTAGTAAATTAATGAGACATTAATAAGCTAACAGTAAAATAAGTTAATATGAACTTTTGGGTAACAGTAAAAAAAACTTAATGAAAGAGGTAAAAAAAAATAGTAAATGCAAAATTAGAGCGTTACTTGGCAAGATCTCATGCAGGAGTGCATGAGATCTCTACTTTATATATATATATATTGATGATTATTCCTTTATAACTCCTAATCACTAATCAGCATGAGTCTAAAAAAACTTTGTGATAGGATTTTATCATACGTACAAAATAAGCATAGAATTTTTTTTTATCTTTAAAAAAAAAAAAAAAAGGATATTGCTATTGTGTTCATCCTTATAAGAATTTAAGCTTAGATTTTTTTAAATTTTTATTTAAATAAATAAAAAAAAGGATCTTGTTATTGTGTTCATCCTTATAAGAATTTAAGCATAGATTAAATTTTCATTATTTTTGACAATTTTTCTTTGATTCCTTTATAATTTATATATTGTGTTGGTTTAAATGAATTTTTTCTCAAGCTTTCAAAGGATGAACTTTAGATAAGATGTTCAACTTTTATACGCTAAGCATTGACTGTAAGTTTTGTACATGGAACAAATCAAGATAAGAAATTAAGAATATGGTCCATTTTGGTTGGCTTGATTTGTCTAAATATCAATTTTCTCTCTTGCCAAAAGTCCGACTTTTAGGCGGAAGTTTCCTTGATTATTACTTGCATACAAAATTCCAAGATCATTAAATTGGAATAGGTCCCTTATTGACCTAACCAATTGGAATAGCATGAAATTTCTTCCCATCCACACTAAACGTTGTGGACACTCCAAATTTCTTTTGCATCTCATAATGATACATTGTGGAAAGGTGTCATCCAAGTCCAACATGATTGAGAGTTGTAGTTGAGACTATGGCCTAGAAGCTTTACTATTCAATACTTTGCGAGAAAAATTAAACACTCATTTGATGTAATAGGAGACTATGGAATTTGACACTGTATCAACTGGGGTTTGTTCTTGATGTTGTGAAATTGTTGTAGGTACTAAAAACTAGAGGTTGATTAGTTGGCAAGTCATGTTCTTTAAGCGTGAAAAGTCTACAATGGAAAACTTTTATGTTCCTACAATAAATGTTTAGGAGAGAAAATTGTTAGCCCCCTTATCCCATTGGGACCCCCCCTATTTATACAAAGGAAAAATGGTCCAATATTCCTGAGTGTGACTTAGTTACATGGAATTTTTGTGCAAGTGTGCCTACATTTCTTTTAAAAATTTAATTATAATTTTAAACTCTAATTTGGTGATTTTTATATGATTCTTGTGGTTTGATTTTGATTTAGTAAAGACATATTAGCCAAAAGAAACGAAGGTAGAGCTATTAAAGAAATCTATACTTTCAGATTAGCAATTACCGATGGCAAATGATGCATTGTCATTTGTGGTTGTGGAATGAATAAGCGGTATGTTGTTTGGGCGACTAATTAAGGCAAAGTAATTAACCATATTAAAAGGGATTAGCAACTTTTTCTTTCTCCTTTCCTATTTGTGGTATGTATATGCCTTTTTCACATATGCTCAAGTGAAGTACCCATTAGGATTTCTCTTAATTATGATAAACATATTAATTTTTATTTAAAGGAAGTTCAATATTTATTGAATGAGATATATATATATATATATATATATTGAGGGCCATGTAACTGAATTGGCACCTCCCCATACACAAAGTGTCTAGGGTTTAAGGGAGAAAATGTTCAAATTGTGGGAGTCAAGGAGAAAAGGTTCAAGTTGCGGGGTTAGCATAGATACTGCAATTATTTCTAAATTAAAAAAAAAGATATATATATATATATATATTGTTTTCCTTGAGCTAAAGTAGTTGCGATGGATGTGTGGAGTGGATGGCTTTTTTTTTTTAGTACTTGAGTATTTTGGGTTGTTTCAAATGAGTAATGGCTCCTCTTAGGCTCCTAAAATTTTTGGTTTGTTGATTTTTCTATCTATAACTTGATTCTTCTTTACCTAATAAAGTTTGGAATTTTTTGTAAGTATATTTTTTCTTCAAGAAAATGAATAGAAATCTACCTTCATGTTCTTGCTAATGTTAATGTTCATGTTTGTAAACCTAAATCATATTTAAGTCCCTAATTTTAAAAAGAAAAAGGAAAAAAAAAAAAAAAAAAAACCTGTAGGGGTTTCAGTGTCTTGATGGTAATGGGTGGCCTGTATAATAAAGGCGGTGACCCCTTAGATTCCTCTTTCTCTCTCTTTCAAATGTTTTATCAGTCTTAGGTTTTTTATTTTGGTAATATATAGTGAAACAATGCGTTTTATATAACAATCCACAACAGTTTTGTGTCTCTCTATCTTTCTTCAAGACCTTATCTGGTTAGTTATTATTATTAGTCCTTAATTATTATTTTTTTTTGCTTTTTTTAAAATACTAAAATGGTGGGTGTGCTAAAAGACATGAAGAATAGAGAAAGATGTGGTGTAAGTTTAGTAAATTAATGAGACATTAATAAGCTAACAGTAAAATAAATTAATATGAACTTTTGGATAACAGTAAAAACACTTAATGAAAGGGGTAAAAAAAAATGCACAATGCAAAATTAGTGTGCCACTTGGCAGGGCCTCATGCATTCCGGCATATGGTCTCTGCTTTTATATATATATATATATTGATATTGATTTATATAGTAAATCGAACGTTACTTAGCATAAGAAAAAAAAAATCCAGTCTTATAATATTTTGAAGGAAATAAACTTAAACTTTGAATAATTTATAGAGGATAATAGACTTGGGCGGCTAGCTTCACATAAAAATGACTTGGGATTAGATAAGCAATTTATTTAAGTTTAAGTAATATTATACAGAAAGTACACAAGTATATTTTTACATTGAACTCATGACTTAAAATCACGATTTTTTAAGCCATGATCAGTTCAGTGCAAAATATGTTTATGTATAATTTGTGTTCAATAGTTTTTATTTTTTTGATAATCAAATAGTCTGTTCAGTACTGTGTGTACAATAGTTATTACTCTTTATTTAATATAAGAGTCAATCAGAAATTTAAACAAAAAATTACAAAGTTCAAATCATTGGCCCCACATTTTTAACTTTAATTAAAACGGCCCCACGAACCAACAGGTAATTCCTATTCATAACTCATCAGGCCAAAAAAAACTTTTTTTTTCTCTGTGAGCATCTACTCAACCTGGCATACGTCTACAATGTTTTCCACATGATTATCATGTATACTATATTGCATAATAGACTATCACGTTGCAGTAGAGTTGAAGTTGGTCAAGTTTGAAACTGATTCTGTTGACCCTTCTTTTGGGCATGATTCATGACATGTTTGAAATTTGAATATCTATATATATACCCAAATGTTTGTCAAAGAGAAATCAAGATCACTTGAGGCTTAAGAGGTTCAAAGTTTTTCACAAAGGCTCTAAAACTTCTCTCTCTCTCTCTCACACACAAACAGACAAACAGAGATACCTGCACCCCAATCCCTCATGGAAGCAACAAGTGTACCCCTACAGCCACCAACTTATGGAGACCTAATCACCATTCTCAGTATTGATGGTGGTGGAATCAGGGGGCTTATCCCAGCAACTATTCTTTGTTTCCTAGAGTCTGAGCTTCAGGTAGAATAAATATTGCCTATAATGTTTCCATGCCAAAAGAATTGTTAATGTTTCAATTCAAAAATTTAACATTCCTCGTCCAACCTATCCTTCATTACACTTTTGATCACAGATGCAAAATGCGTGTACCCTTCTCTTCCTGATAGGAGAATCACTAACCAGTTTGCAGTTCACATTAAGATAAAGAAATCCAGAATTTGTCCTTCATTTTCATAATTATTTCTTAATATTTATAAGTACTTAATTTTTCAAGTAAAAATGTCATGAAAATTACGGCCGTGAGACTATGAATTTGGAATAAATAGAATAATAGAAAGAAAATATATATATATTATATATATATATATATCTGACCCTAATTAGTCTATTAAGAATTTGTTGCCAACCCTGAATTTTTATGACTTAAAATCTTTTTGTTTCTGTTGTTACTCTAAATTTTTTGGGATATGATGCAGAAGCTGGATGGTGAAGATGCAAGAATCGCGGATTATTTTGATGTGATTGCAGGAACAAGCACAGGTGGTCTTGTGACTGCCATGCTAACTAGCCCCAATGAAAAGGACCGACCACTGTTTGCTGCCAAGGATATCAAGGACTTTTACCTAAACAATAGTCCTAAAATTTTCCCACAAAACAAGTAATTATATTGAATTCATATTTGAAATATATATAAGTAGTTACTATATTTCATTAATTATTAACCTTACTACAAGTTGTTTTTGGTTATTAACATGATCTCATGTTTAAAATACAGTTTTCCTTTGTTTGGTTATGCTACAAAGATTATAAGAGCTCTTTCAGGGCCAAAATATGATGGAAAATATCTACATAGCCTTGTTAAGGAAAAACTTGGGAACACAAGATTGCACCAGACACTGACAAATGTTGTTATTCCAACATTTGACATCAAGCAACTCCAACCGACTATCTTCTCCAGCTTCAAGGTTAAACTTTCTCAATTAAATTCATTTTCCTCTTTTTCTACCCAGATTTGCATGAATGGTTACATTAAATTATTAACAAAGTGCTTGTAGTGAGGGAACTGAATTAAAAAATTGGTTGCTGCAGGTAAAGAAAAACCCAAGCTTAGATGCTTTACTTTCAGACGTATGCATTGCAACTTCAGCAGCACCAACTTATCTTCCGGCTCATTATTTTCATACCAAAGATCCCTTTGGGAAAGTGAGAGAATTTAACCTTATAGATGGTGGTATTGCTGCAAATAATCCGGTATATACCAACTTAATTTCATATCATATTTATATAGCCGAACAAATTTAATTTTATTCTATTTCGCATAACACCAAAAGACTTATTATTCAAATGACATCTTTTGATGTATTCAACAAAAATGTTTAAAGTTTAAATTCATCTCTCCGATCATTGTAAATATCCAATTACACACAAAACTTTATTCTCTATTTCTCTTTAGAAGATTAACTTACTAAATTTTTTCACCTCTAGGCACTGGTTGCTATTAGTGAAGTAACAAAGGAGGTCACTCTAGGCAGTCCACACTTCTTTCCTGTAAAACAAATGGATTATGCCCGATTTCTGGTCATTTCAATAGGAACAGGCACTTCCATAGATGACCAGAAATACAGTGCGCATGAGGCAGCTAAATGGGGTTTGTTAAGTTGGTTAACCAGTAATGGGTCCACTCCATTAGTTGACGCATTTTCTCAATCAAGTGCGGACATGGTTGACTTCCACATTTCTGTAGTTTTCCAAGCTCATCATTGTGAGAAAAGATACCTTAGAATTCAGGAAGACACGTTAAGTGGTGAAGTATCTTCTGTGGATATAGCCACAGAGAAGAATTTGGAAGATCTTGTTAAAGTTGGTGAAGGATTGTTAAAGAAACCAGTTTCTAGAGTGAATTTAGAAACAGGCATTTTCGAACGTTCGGGTCAAGAGACTAATGAAGAGGCTCTCATAAGGTATCATTGATTTATACAATAATTCTCATATAAATTTTTCTTATTAATTATTACATTAATGTGATAATTAATTATCAACTTTATTTTCCTGTAGGTTTGCAAAAAAACTCTCGCATGAGAAGCGGCTTCGCCATGCCCGTGCTAGGTCTCCTCAAGGACATGCTATGAATAATCCATCTTTTGATTAATAATTGAAAAAAAAAAATTGAATTGAATTCTTTCATAAGTGTTGTACGATTCAGTTGAGGGCATAAATAATCCATCTTTTGATTATTTTAATTGTATAAGTCCAGTAGGATGAGACACATGTAGGAATTTCTTGTCTTTTATGGCGTGATTAATAAATGTAAGCCCAAAAATCGAAAATTCAACTTCCATACTAATTGATATTTTTGTGCATTTCCTTTTGATCAAATTGCATGACGTAGATAAACAATGAAGATTACACCAATCTTGCTTAAATTTGAATAGAATGAACTTATACCCCATGTTACAGATTAAATGACACCCCCTCGTTATGGTGTGAATTACAAGAAAAAACTACATTAAAAATGAATCAATTTAAACAACGAAGGTGACAAAAATTAAAATTTCATAATGGTGTGATTAATAAATGTAAGCGCGAAATTCAACTTCCATACTAAATAATATTTTTTGCATTTCCATTTGATCAAATTGCATGATAAAGATAAACACGAAGATTACACCAATCTCACATAAATTTTAGCAGAATAAATTTCTACCCAAATTATGGACTAAATGACAGTCTATCACTGCGGTTTGTACAAATGTAACAAATAAGTATATGTCCTCTCTCATCGTCGCTTCCCTAAAAGAATGTTCATTTTTTAGAACAACAACAACAACAACAATAATAATCAACTAATTTATACAAGCTTCAAGGAGAGTGTAGTTCGTTCACAAACATCAATTAGAAGGTGTCATTTCAACAATCATTTAGTTGTCTCAATGTGAGAGAAGGCATCAACTTATCTATTACATTTGTATAAACTTCAATTGAGGAAATGTTATTTAGGAGAACCTCATGCATGGTCTAGGTGAAAATGTCTACATGTAGCTTCCTTCTAGAATCTCCTATTCGCCAAATAAGATTTGTAGCCTTCATTGAGCTTTATAGGGGCTTAAACAAGCACCTCAACCTTGATTTGCTAAGTTTATCACCACTCTTTCCTGGACAAAATGGCCAAATAACAGCTTTGGCCAAAATTATTAGTATTCTATTATTGTTTTGAAAATAATTAGCAATATACCCCTCTTTTAGAATTTGAGTTTGTGAAACTTGAGTTTATCCTGTAACTCAAGTTCCACTAAAAATAACCACAATGGCCTGCTAAGGTGAATTTTTTTAATTAAAAAAAGTCACGTGAAACTTGAGTTTACAAAACTCAATTTCCTTATAGACTTTCAATTTATCCATTTACAAAGTGTACCTTTTAGATTTCCATCCCCTAAGATAGTGACTTTTTCTCAAAGTGTACCTTTTAGATTTCCATCCCCTAAGATAATGACTTTTTCTCTGGGGGTCGTGGGGCTCTAGTTTGTGCCAAAGTGGGAAGGGTGAAGCCAGCAAAAATGTCGCAACACACAACGGTGTAGGGAATTTTCTCAGCTGCAACGGGTCGACGAATTTTAGACTTAATGGTAGTTGCGACAGAGAAGTTTTGGCCTTACTCGTATTCATGGTTTGCCTTGACATGCTCTGTCAGAGCGTCTAAAAGGGACTGTCTAGTCTTGATTATAAGAAGTTCCTCGGAATCTGTCTTCATCTGTCAACCAACAATACAAAACCAAGAATCTCTGACAATGAAAAGCACTTTCACAATAAGCCATGTAATTCAAAGACTTCCAACTCTATTCATTTAATAAGGTTAGCCGTTAGCACATGCACATCAATAGAAATTCATGGTACATAAGAAAAAACTACACAGTTCTCAAGTTTTTAAAACTTGAGTATGCATAAAAATTTACAATTTTATCTTCAAATTTTTAAATAAACTCGAGCTTAGAGAGATTTTAAATAAACTTGAGTTCTATGTGGACATTTTTAATTAAATAATTATAAGATAGTGGGTGCCACCACGACAAATTTTTATGGAACTCGAGTTCTTAAAACTCAAATTACAAGTTAAACTCGAGTCTCAAGAACTCAAATTTTAAAAAAGTGGTAAATTGCTAATTATTTTCAAAACAGTGGTAGAATATTAATAATTTCAGCCAAAGATGCTATTTGGCCATTTTCCTCCCCCTTACCTTTGGTATACATCAAATTTTTATGATTTCGTCGCTTTCATTCATCATACCGGCCATGGCAATATCCTTCTTCTCCTTTATATTGATGATATGATCATCAGTGGATATGATTGGTTTCACATCTAGCTAGGACCTTAAATATTTAATCGGTCATTAGTTTTCAAGGAAAAATCTTGGTACAATCAATTATTTTGATTTTCTTTGTTATAAGATCTTTTCTTCATCCCATGTCTAACATATAATAGACACGCCGAATATGTGAAAAGTTTCTCCCGAATTGTTGGTGCATGTAGTCTCTCTCCTCTTCTATTTTTTCTTGCAACAAAGCCTTTTCAATTCACAAGGCTAGGGTCGTATCAAATTCTTTTTTATGTAGTGGGGAGGAGGGTATACTAATGAGCAATACTAAAAATGTGTTTAACTTCTTTTTTAAGAAAAAATAAATCTAGTATGAGTTGCACATAATCAATAATTTTGAGGTAAATTACATAAATTCTACTAAAGTTTAGAGGTGTTGTTATTCCCTAACACCTCTAATATCTTCTTTTTGACTATTACTTCTATACTTTATATAGTTTGTATTTATACGATTTATCTATTTATTTTTATATATTATATGCTCCTTAAGCAGACTATCTTGATACGCACATATATTGCGTAAAGCTTAAAATAAAGGAATACTATTTCGAAATCTAGTCAATGATGGTCTTCCATGGATTCACAATATAAGTTATTGTCATTATTAAGTCTGTAAGGTATAAAAATAAAAAAATAATTAAAACCTTGGATTTTTTAAGGTTTTACAATTCATCAAGTTAGTTAGTCAATATTTATTAACTTAGAGCATTAGTATTGGAGGTTGTAAAACCCCCAAATTGCTATTTTACAACCCCGAAACATAAAAAACCCTCTCTATCTGGGTATGTAAACTTAAAAACTTTTTACAATCTTGCTATAGTGAGTTCTTATATTTACAAATCACTTTAGCTGAGTTGTATACTTAAATACTATTATTTTAATTAACATTCTCTCTCCTCTCATGCATCACATTAACTCTCTCTCTCTCTCTCTCTCTCTCTCTCTGTGTGCCTCTCTTTCTTTCTCTCTTTCATTTTGACAGCCTCTAGCTTCTCCCTTTTCTCTCTCTTCCCTCTCTCGTTCCTCTTTCAAATCAGTGTCAGATTTGTAGATGGGGGATGGGTGGGTTTGCCAATCGGTGGTAGTGGGTTTATTGATTGGTGGTGGGTTTTTAGATTGGGTATGTAGATCGGTGGTAGGGGTGGGTTTTCAGATTGGTGGTGGTGTGAATTCCCTTTTTGATTGTGTTGATTATGGTGATTGGGTGGTGGTTTCAATTTTGATTGGTTTGATTTGGGTTTGGGTGGTGGTTGTGTTATTGAAGGAGGAGAATGTGGTTGTGGCTAATGGGTTGCGGATTCTGATAGTGATGGTTGTGGTGGTTGGTTTCTATTGCAATTTGTGGGTTTGGCTATTAATTTTTCGGTGGGTTCAGGAAGAGAGAGAGAGAGAGAGAGAGAGAAAGAGATGGGTGGGTTTTCTATGATGGATGGTGGTAATTGTTGTGGTGCTGATTATAGTTGTTGGTGGTGGTTATGGGTTTGAGTTTGGTGGGGTGGTTGAGATGGAGACAAAAATTACAGAGAGGTGTGAGAGACTGTCAAAATTGAGGTGCCCTAATAAAAAGATTTTGATGCTTTTTAAGGGCACCTCTGTTTTTGGGTAAATAGTGTGGAGTTGCCATTTATTTTTACATATAAAAAAAAAAAAAACATAAGAAAAAACTAAATACAAATTTACATGATTGAATTGTTCCATTCTCATTGATTAAAAAAAAAAAAATTTGATAAATTGAGTATTACATGGCTTTAGGTCCTAGTTACAAACTACCAAAGATGCATGCCTTTTTGTCCTAGTTACAATCTACCCAAAAAAAATACAAACAAACAAACAAAGATAAAGTCTAGGTCTACCTATCCAAAGACACTAAATTCGGAGGCTAGGTTGCGGAATGAAAAGGTGTTAGGCACCCATTCCACCCAAACAGAGTCTGGTCTTCTAGACTTTCCTGACCAATGTACCCCTTTTATGCATGACATGAATGATATGTTGCACACATGAAAAACTAAATCACATAAGTCTATTTATGAATGCATCCTCTTTTTTGTTAAAAAAAAATTTCAGATCTGTGTTGTGATAAGAAAATTTTGATTTGGTTTAGAAAAATCAAATCTATTTTTGTACATGTAAAAAAATAGTTTTTGGCAAAGAAAAGTCAGATATGTGTTTATTAGATAAAACAAAGTCTTTTGGTTTTAAAAAAAAGAATATCAGATCTGTTTTTGAGAACTAGAAAAAATTGGTTTTGGGTTTGTGATAGTCAGAAATTTATGGTCGTCACTACGCGAAGATCGTCATTTACCCAAAGAAGACGTTACGCATTTACTGCAGTCATTGATGATGAAACGTAATGGATGGAGCAATGGTCATCGAATGAGCTGTGAACTTCAGACAAAGATTCTGTAACGCACTAGTCGTTGAGCATAAATACAGTGATTCATTGCCTATTGATTAGGCATTCAACTAAAAAGAGAAAGCACCAGAAACCCAAGGTACGACCAATCACACATACAAATACTCTACGAAATCACTCTCCATTCTTTTTCTCTCAAGAATCGTTCTCCCTGACTAACTTAAGCATCGAAGACGGTTGGCTGATGCCACACCGGCTTGTTACTCTTCCACCTAGTTCATTTTGCAAGTTTTCCATCTACAGAGACGACCCCATTCACAGTATCGTCCATCCGCTACGACGAGGAGCTTAACTGTTGATTTTTTGCATCATTAGTTTGGCGCCGTTTGTGGGAACGCTAATCATTCAAGCCATCTTCCCAGTGACAAAAGAGTTTCTAGGAGTACAAGATGGAAGTAGAGACCACACCTCAACTAGATGCTGTGCAACAACAACAAATCCAAGTCCTTTTGGCCAATGTGGAAGAACTGACTTGCCAGAATGAAGAACTGCGAAAGACAATGGAATCCCAAAACCTAGAACGTCAGTGAATAGGTGAAAACCAAAATGAAGAAAAGTCAAACTCTCAAGCCAACAGGCGATACAAGACCTTAGGAGAAGATTCCACCAGGGTGGAGAATGAACTTCGCAACATGAGGAAGGAGATGGACAAAATAAAAAGTGCTATGAAGGAAAAAGGCAGAGAGAATCTGGATAGGATGATTCGAAGGACGAACTCACCATTCACTAATGAAGTACTAAACCGTCCCCTCCCACCAAAATTCCGTCTCCCACAGTTGTAGTCATATGACAGTTCCAAGGATCCCTTGGATCATATCGAATCATTCAAGACGCTGATGTTATTGCAGATGACCCTAGATGAGGTGATGTGTAGGGCATTTCCAATAACACTAAAAGAGGTAGCCAGGGTATGGTTTAGCAAGATACCCCCAGGAACTATTGCAGATTTTGAACAACTCAGTAAGGGTTTTGTTCATCATTTCATTAGGAGGCAAAGACACAAAAAGCCAATTGGCCATTTTCTCAACATTTAACAAGCAGAAGGAGAATCACTAAGACAGTACGTCACTCGATTCAATAAGGAGTTGTTGTAGGTAGATGGAGCTGAAGATCAAGTCATCTTAACAATCTTCCAAGCAGGGTTGCTACCAAGAGATTTCTTCTTCTCAATCACTAAAAGTCCACCAAAAACAATTGCGCAGTTGCTCCATAAAGCTCAGAAGTACATGAATGCAGAAGATGCAGTGCTCGCAAAAGAAATGAAAGGAAACAAGAAGAGAGACGAAGGAATATGCAGCAATTGCGATAAAAAGAAGGAGACATGAAGTGTTGGGCAGACCACAGGGAAGAAGAAGGAACTTCCAGATAGGAAACCCAAGTTCACTAACTTCACTCCTCTAATAATTCCAGTTGAGTAGGTCCTTACGCAGTGAAGAGACAATCCCTCCCTATAATGATCGAAGCCAATTAGCACTCTAGTAGAAAGAAGAGACAAGAGCAAGTACTGTAGGTTCCATCAGGGTCACGGGCATTGCACCGATGAGTGTAGGCATTTGAAAGGCCAGGTGGAGACTTTAATCCAATAAGGGAAGTTACAGAAGTATGTTAGAAAGACGGAGCCCCACAGATACCAATGAAAGGACAAACAGGACAGAACTTAAGAAGTAGGAGATAGCGAACCTCCTGCAAGAGAGATAAAGACGATATTGGGAGGACTAACAGTAGGCAGAACACTAAAGTCCCTAAAAAATCCAATGGGAAAGAAATAAACAGTGTCCATTCGCAGCTCCCTCCAATGAAGATGCCAAAGAATGACAAGCCTGATATTGTCTTCTCAAAAAGAGATAGTCGCAGCATCAAGCAACCTTATGACGACCCATTGGTAATCATGCTTAGGGTAGAAGAGTTCAACATCCACCGGGTACTCATTGACAATGGAAGCTCAGCAGATATCATCTATTTTCCTGCATTTCAATAGATGAAACTGGATAAGAAAAGGATCAGGCCTTTCACCTCACCTTTGGTAAGCTTCTTAGGGGATAGAATCATCCCTAGGGGCATCGTCACTCTAACCATAATTGCAGGAACTTATCTAGCACAAGTCACTAAGGAAATTGATTCCCTCATAGTCGATTGCCCTTCAACATAAAACATCATCTTGGAAAGATCTGGACTCAACAGACTAAGAGTAGCAACATCAACATATTACTTGAAGGTGAAGTTTCCAACAGCCCATGAGGTAGGAGAAATTAGAGGAGACTAAGTTCTGGTACGGGAGTGCTACCAAGTTGCCCTAGCATCTGGGGAGAACCACACATGGGTGATCAATGAACCGAAACCCATTCCCGAACTATCAGAAACACCACAAGAAGTTGAGATCGTCTCAAGAGATTCGATGAAAGTATTGAAGATTGTAACAGCACTCCCAACTTTAGAGAAAGAGAAGATGATCTCCTTCTTAAGGGCAAACCAAGATGTTTTCACCTAGAAACACGAGGATATGCCCGGGATTGATAGGAAAATCATACAACATCATCTCAATGTCAACCTAGAATGCAAACCTATATAGTAGAAGCGGAGAATATTTGCACCAGAGCGCAATAAAACTATAACTGAAGAAGTAGAGAATGTGGAGAAGAGTAACCGATTGGCTAGCAAACGTGGTCATGGTAAAGAAGAGTAACGGCAAGTGGAGAATGTGCGTCGATTTCACAGACTTTAACAAAGCCTGCTCAAAAGATAGCTTCCCTTTGCCGAGAATTGATTAACTGGTAGACTCAACTTCTAGACATAAGCTCTTAAATTTCAAAGATGCATTTTTTGGATACAACCAAATTCTTATGGATGAAGACGATTAAGAGAAAACCTCGTTTGTTACCAGTCAAGGGTTGTACTGCTACAAAGTTATGCCTTTTGGACTAAAGAACGCAGGAGCCACCTACCAAAGATTGTGAACTGCATGTTCTCTCACCAGATTGGAAGGAATGTGGAGGTGTACATAGATGATATGCTGGTGAAAAGCAAGGACAAAGCCAACCACTTGGACGATCTCAAAGAAACCTTCAGCACACTACATAAGTACAATATGAAATTAAATCCTGCAAAGTGTGTTGTTGCTGTTGCTTCAGGAAAATTCTTGGTATTCATGGTGTCCCAACGAGGAATAGAGGCAAATCCAGACAAAGTAAAAGTAATAATCGAGGTCAAATCACCAAAAACAGTGAAGGAGGAGCAGAACTTGACAGGAAAAGTTGCAACCCTCAACAGATTCGTCTATAGGGAAACAGACAAGTGCATGCCATTCTCCAAGGTATTGAAAAAAGCCTTTCAGTGGAATGACAAATGTGAGGAAGCCCTTGCCAAGTTAAAGGAGTACTTGATGAAGCCACCTCTATAAAGCTCCTCAGTGACAAG
Source organism: Quercus glauca (assembly GCA_023736055.1). Taxonomy (NCBI): domain Eukaryota; kingdom Viridiplantae; phylum Streptophyta; class Magnoliopsida; order Fagales; family Fagaceae; genus Quercus; species Quercus glauca. The sequence goes on along the minus strand of CM043324.1, from coordinate 25,203,510 downwards.
AGAGAAATTGTTCCTCTACTTAGCAGTATACTGTAGTAACTTCAGTATTGATCAAAGAAGAAGGGAACATACAGAAGTCAGTTTATTATACTAGCTAGGCATTCCAAGGAGTAGAGGTAAGTTATCCAAGGATGGAAAAGATAGCTTTCGCATTATTGGTTGCTTCCAAAAAGCTCCGTCCTTATTTCCCAGCACATCCCATCATCGTCATGACAAACCAACCCATAAGAAAGACGATGAACAAGATAGATGCAGCAGGATGACTCATTCAATGGGTGATTGAATTGGGCCAATTTGACATCGAATATCTACCCTGAGCAGTAATCAAAGCCCAATTGCCAGCAGATTTTATTGTAGAGTTCACTTATCCCTATTAGGAAGAAGACCCTCCTATGGAAACATGGATGGTTCAAACAGATGGGTCTGCCACAAAGGAAGTAGGAGGACTAGGAGTAGTGCTCATATCTCCAGAAAAAGAAACATTGAAGTATGCAGTCAGATTGCAGTTCCAAGCAACAAATAATGAGCCAGAATACGAAACATTACTAATAGGGCTAAGTCTAGCAAAGGCTTTAGGAGCAAAGAACCTTATCATCCAAGCTGATTCTCAGCTAATAATCGAACAAGTGAAGGGAGATTATGAAGCCAAAGAAGAAAGGATGCAAAAGTACTTGAAGATCGTCCAACGGCTCTCACAGCACTTTTACAGCCTAGACTTTTTGCAAATCTTAAGAACCAAAAACACAGAAGCTGACTTCCTAGCAAGATTGGCCTCGTCAGATGACTACAATGCAACTTCCAAACTATGTATAGAGATAAAGGGGCAGCCAAGCATAGAAGGTAAGCAAGTTTTGAAGATAAAAGAACAAGACGAATGGATGACTCTCATTGTCCGTTGCTTGAAAGAAGGACAGCTCCCTGAAGATAAGGCGAAAGCAAGGAAGATACAAATCAGAGTAGCTTGCTTTGTCATTATTGACAACGTGCTTTACAGATGAGGATACTCACAACCATATCTAAGATGCGCCAACTCAGAAGAAGCAAACTATGTGCTCCACGAGATACTTGAAGGAGTCTGCGAAAACCACGCTGGGGAAGAACCTTAGCAGGAAAGGCGCTCAAAGCAGAATATAATTGGCCAACCCTATAGAAAGACGCATACAACATCGTCAGAGCATGCGACAAGTGTCAATGCTTCACAAATGTCTAGATGAGACCAAGAGAGACAATGACACCCATATCCTTACCATGGCCCTTCGCCCAATAGGGAATTGATATTATGGGCCCATTCCCTCTAGGGAAGAAACAACTCAGATTCTTGATTGTGGCAATTGATTACTTCACAAAATGGGTAGAAGCAGAGCTAGTGACAACGATAACAGAGGCTAAAGTCATAAGCTTTGTATGGAAAAGCATCATCTGCAGGTTTAGAGTCTCATGTGTCATAATATCAGACAATGGAAAACAGTTTGGCAACCCTAAGTTTCAAAAATTTTGCCAAGACTTAGGCATAAAGAATCACTACTCTTCTTTAAGACACCCTCAGACCAACGTCCAAACAGAAGTGACAAACATAAACTTGCTTAAATTTATCAAAGCTAGGCTTGAGGGAACAAAGGGGGCATGGCCTGAAGAACTACAAAATGTCCTTTGGGCATATAGGATGACCACAAGAATTCCATCAGGAGAAACACCATTCAAGCTAACATTTGGCACTAAGGCCATCATACCAGGGGAAGTGGGACTGACGAGCTTTCGAGTAAAAACTTATGAAGACCATGTAAAGTTATTATTTACAACTATGTTTTTGGTTGGCTTTTATTCCGTGCCAAATTTGATTGTAATTGTTTTCAATCTTTTACACCCTGTATTGTTGTGGGATTTCATTGTAAGGGTTATGTGATAGAGAGAGAGTATGAAGACTCAAGCATTTGAAGACTGATGATTTTTCGCGGGTATGTCATGGCTTAGCTTCCCGCGAAGTGACACATGTGCCTTGCACATGCTGGAATGGGAAGAGTCAGGCTAGGTGGAGACAGCTGTGTCTCGCGAGTATCTCGCAGGTAAGGCCTTCCCGCGAGACACCCGCGAGACATTCTGTTCTGCCAGCCTGTTCAGCCTGAGTCACACTTTTTGTGCCTACACTATATATACCCATATTGCCCACAAATGTTGAGGAGTGCTTCAGAGAGAAAACCCTAGCCAAACACATTGAGAATTAGAGACTGTCATACCCACATTTCTCTATACACTTGCTTGTGGTATTTCCTCAACTTTTCCCTCTCCATTTTCCATACCATTGAGAGGTTGATAGCCCAAACACTTGCCACACCCTTTGAGAGTGTTAAGTGACATTTTGGTGCTGCTGGGAAGCATTGGAAGAAGCCAAGGATGGCAGATGCAACATGGAGCTTGTTGCGGGATCCGGAGTGCTAGACAAGACAAGGTTCCGAGAAGTCTTGTTGGAGTAGGAGCTTGGAGGGCTTAGGTACATCGGGTAGATTAGGCTTGGAGGGTCTCTTGCTATCCCATGTATCCCAACTGATTGTCTAGTGGATCGATTTCCGCTTGAAGGGCGGCGGAGAGGTTTTTCGCCGAGTTCTTCAGTTTCCTCTTCGATAACACATCGGCATGTTATCTTGTGTTTGCATCCTTCTTCCCTACTCTTTTACATTCCATTATACTGATGTGTTGCTTAGTTTATGGATTAGAGTAGTTTCTTGTTTATCCGCTCGCATTTACACTATTTCGCACTTAGTATTAAGTTAGTGTAAAATCTATTGAGCCGTAATTTAAATTAGGGGGTCTAAACAGCTTTTGTGTTTTTAACACATTTTCGAGCTTTCAATTGGTATCAAAGTGGGTACACTCGCTGTGATTTAAATACCTGAGTGTGATCCTTGACCCTTTTTGAGATGGATAGGTCTCAATCCCTAAATGTTCCACCATTTTTTTATGGTAACAATTATGCTTTCTGGAAAGTTAGGATGGGAACATTTCTATGCTCTATAGATGATACCGTTTGGGATGCGGTTGAAGTAGGTTGGACTAAGCTGGAGGCAGACAAATCCATTTGGGATAAGGCAGCTCTCGCTGCAACCAATGCTAATAGTAAAGCTTTAAATGCTATCTTTTGTGGTGTGTCCCCTGATGAATTCCACAGGATCTCTCATATGACAATAGCCAAGGAAGCTTGGGAGATTTTGGAGACTACCTATGAGGGTACAAAGAAAGTTAAGGACACAAAACTTCAGATGCTTACCACCAAATTTGAAGAGCTCAAGATGAGTGATGATGAACCGTTTGATTCATTCTATGGGAAGCTCAATGAAATTGTAATTGCTAAACTCAATCTTGGTGAGAAGATTGAGACACTAAGGTGGTGAGAAAAATATTGAGGTCTTTGCCTGAAAGTTTTAGAGCAAAGGTTACAGCCATAGAAGAGAGCAAGGACTTGGATGAGATCAAAATCCAAGAGTTGATAGGGTCTCTCCAAACGTATGAGCTGGGACTTCCTTCTCACAAGACGAGTAAATCTCTCGCTCTTAAAACCATCGCTGAAAGAATAGGTGATTCTTCTGAAGAAGATGTTGTGGAGAAGGAGGTTGCATTTCTTGCGAAAAACTTCAGAAAATTCCTGAGAATGAAGAACAATGGATGATAGTTTAGTAAAGGGAAGTTCTCATCATCAAAAGGAGACAAAAATGAGTATAAGAAGAAGGAAGAGAAGGAGTCTCAAGTACCCTAAGGCATTGTGTGCTATGAGTGCAATGGCCATGGACATTTGAAGAAGGAGTGTCCAAATTTTCTGAGAGGAAAAAGCAAGGCTTATGCCACAACACTTAGTGATACAGATTCATCCAACTCTGACTCAGAAGAGAGCTGTGACGGAGAAGGAAATTACTCCGCCTTTATGACCATTGAACATGTTGAATCCTCCGAGGACTTGCATCAACTTGTACAAGAACTTGGAGAGCACAGTGATGAAAAATCCATGGGGATTGTAGAAGAATCAGATGCCGATGATGATGAGGATACAGCTGGTCTTCAAGAGAATTACTCTTTACTCCTTGAGAAGTCGGGAGAGTATGCAAGAATAGCCAAGGCGGTTGTGAGGAAAATGAAGAAAGCAGAGGAAGATTACCGAAGTCTTTTGGTCAGACATAAGGAGGTCAAATGCAAAATAGAAAAGCTAAATGGTGAGCTGACAGAAGCTTACTTAAATATCAGATTCTTGGAGCTTGAGGTGGTTTAAGCCATTACCAAGGTAGAAAGGGTCTCCACCAAGAAGCCTAATGATGTAATTTCCTCTCAAAAGCAATTTTCAGATAAATCCGGACTAGGATACACTGGAGAAAGCAGTACAGCTGCTGTAAATATCTCCAAAGAAGTAAAGTTTGTGAAGGCCAAAGAGCCGGTTGTAGTCACTCCCACTGTGGAGAATGCAAAGTTTGAAAAGAAGAAGATGGTAACAGATCAAAGGGTCATGAATAAGCCCAGAAACCAACTTGCAGTATGGACAGAAGCCAGAGGAAGATCAATTCCAAGATCACAACAAGGTCCTAGAACGAATTATGTTTGTCATCATTGCGGACTGCAAGGGCATACCAGACTCAACTGTTACAAGCTTAGAGCATTAAACAATGCAAGCACTCCTCGATCATGAGGAAGAAGAGATGATAGGAGGTCTTGGGGTGGTGAGCAACCAAGAAGTCAAAACAGTGATCCTGGAATGATGGACGTCATGAAAATGATAGGCGCATTCACCATGTGCTTGGAAAGCTTCTCCAGGAGGTTTAAAAGTCCCAACTCTCGTACCCAATCCCTCAATGATATCACCCCAAATGCACGTGATGTGTGGGTGAAGAAGGGTACTCATGCATAAGCATTATAATGTGTCCATGCATTAATTCTTTCAATGTTTAGGGACAATTGCTCATGCATCATATCATGCTCTGAAAAATGTTTTTAGCATGTTTCGTTTACTTGTTTTGGTTTGTATCTGTTCTTTGGTTGATCGTACTTTTCTTGTTCTATTTTGGGTGTGTTTCAAAATTTCAAAAACCCATAAAAATTGAAAAATCTCAAAAAGTTTGATCACTTGTTTTGTGCATATCTCATATGAGTTTGGCCTAGTACCTTCGTACTTATGGCGTAGTGCATTTACGATCTCGGCTTGTTATGTATGCACTCTTTTCTATGTGGAAGAAATCTTGAAAACTATGTGTGACTGTTGTAAATAGATCTTCAAGCTTGTCATGAATGATTGGTCAATAGTCTTGTTGGTCTTGATACTTGTATAGACTTGTGTCTATATCTCTTCCCACTTTATTTTTTTTGTTTTTGGAAAAAGAGCTCTCCAAATGTAAATCTCTAAATGAAAAGAGATATTGAGCTGCAAAAGCCTGTCGCACACACTAGTATTCGACTAGGAAAAAGGGAAAGCGACTCTTTTAAATGTATATTGTATGGTGCTCAAAAAGCCAAAGGCTAATCATCAATATTGAAATATCAAAAATTTCAAGCACTGGTCTCTAAAAGAGATGTTTTGTCCCAAAAATGGATCAATTGTTTTGCTTTATGCAGAAGCCAAATGAAAAGCTTCTATGTTATGTATTCAATGTGTGGGAGGTCATATATACTTATTTCTATAATGGAGATAGTCCACTTGATTTCGTATCAGTTGTGTATGACTCGATTGAATTGATTATTGAAGCTTCGCCTTGGTCTAAGGACTATTTCAAATTTGATACTCACACACAACACACAAGACTTTGATTTAATCAATGCCTATCTCATTTGTGTGATTGTATATGTTCAAATGTGATGTGTATGCTCAAGAACTTGTTGATCAAACCCAAAAAGATTTTTGAGTGTTTTATATGTTTTTGAAAGTGTTTTTATACTTTCGTGTGTGTGTGTGTGTGTGTTTTTTTTTTTTTTGGTCAAAATGCATTTTGTGTGTTTTTCATCAAAATTTGGTTCAGGGGTTGTTTCGCGAGAAGCTCGCGACTTAGAGCTTCCCGTGAAAAGTGCTTGAGGGAATTAATTTTTTTTCTTTGTGTCACACAGAAACTCTCGTGACTGTATCGCGATTGTTTCGCAACCAACAGCTTCTCATGAAATACTGTTTGGCAAAAACTGAAATTTTCCAAATTCATACAGAGAGTTTTGCGACTGTATCGCGACTGTCTCGCAACCTAAAGCTTCTCACAAAAGCTTTTGTGCTTCAGTGGCCATTTTCGCGATTGTCTCGCGACTGTCTCGCTACTCTCTAACCCGCGAAAAACGCGTGTTTTCAGTTTTATATAGCATATGTGACAGTTTTTCAAATCATAAAAACTTCCCTCGCATAACCTCCTTCGAACCCTTTCAACCCAAATCACTATTTCATTCAAACCTCTTCAATCCAAGCATCTTTTCTGCATCTTTCTCTTCAAGGTACGTTTTCTAAACAATTCCTTTTGGGTTATTGCTTAGATTATGCAGATTTTTTTGTTAGGGTTTTGAAAATTGGGAATTTTCAAAATTTGGGTTAGGTTTCCTATATTGGGTGATAATTCTTCAAAATTTTTAATTGGGCCGAGTCCCATTTGATTATTGTGCATCTGTGTTCGCCCCTTGTGGCATTTTAACGTGTATTGAGGGTAGATTTTACCATGTTCATGCATTTCTCATTCTTAGAATGCTTTTGTGCATGTTAGGTGTTTGATAAAATGTCTGAGTGGCATTCTTGTGCTTAATTGGATTCAAGTGAGTTCCAATTTATGGGTTTCCATATGTTTAACCTTATTTTACTTGATTTGGTCTTTGATCAAGTGTTTTATACACTTTGCTCATGATGCACTCACTAGGCACACAACTAGGCACACTTAGGCACCCCTCATGCATCAGCACATGCACACACATGCATACACATGCATCAGCACATGCACACAGACACACACACATGCACAGTCATTTGTTTTCATGCATTGTGTCTATATTCTCATGGTTTGTGTGTTTAAGCATGCTGGTTTGAGTTGGTTATGCTCTGTTTTAAACTATTTCACTTGTTTTTGCTCTAACATGGATCTAATTATCTTTGTGTATTCTGTTTTTGGTGTTTGTGCACATTTCTTTGTCTGCTTTGTGAATTTGTGCAAATGTCTCCCACCAAGCATGCAGTTAAGAAGAAATCATCTTCAAAACGTGCACGCACTGACTCTGAGCATTTCAAGTCAGCAGAAGCAGATATGAAGTTCAATGACTGCTACAAGAAAGCAACCATTGTCATGGAATGGGTAGTTCAATTAGAGGCTCTTGAGCACACATTCATTCTGGATGCGCTCAAAGAGAGAACTTGGACCAAGTTGTTGAATCCAGTTGGGACTGTGTGCTCAAAAATTATTAAAGAGTTTTTCTCAAATGCTGATGTGGAAGATAACAAGATAATTTGCTGGGTGAGGCACAAGGAATTTGTAATCACAAGGGACAGTATTCAAGACTTGTTAGAGATACATCCTCCCTCTCAACTAATGTCAGTTCAATATGAAGAAAGATTGGGTTCTATCAAGGACATGATAACGACTCTTTGAGGGGTTCCAAAGAAATCATCAATGGATACACTCAAGTTTTCTCCAGAAATGAGAACTTTGAGTTATGTGATGATCCATAACCTGTATCCGGTCACCAACCTCACCACACTATCAGCTCCAAGGACGATGTTTCTCTATGACCTTTTTACTCACACGGAGATTGATATTTGCAGTCATATCTTCCACATTCTAAAGAAGAGCATTACGAAGCAGAACTCAAGAACCATAATGCCTTTTCCCTCACTATAGTTGACTAGGAGCACAGCCCACATCAGAGGTTCCAAGACAAAGTTGAAATTCCCAAGTGGTCTTACTATAGTTCAGAGGGACTATCCTATTGGTGCTAATACATTGACTAGGAGCACAGCCCACATCAGAGGTTCCAAGACTGGTGTGCATACCATACCACAACCACGTGTTGTGCAAGATGAGGGAGGAGATACTAAGGAGGAGATTGATAGGTTCACTTCTGCTCCAGAGACATCAGCACAGCCATCGTCTTCTGCTCCAACGCAAGGTCTAAGCAAACTTGATTAGTTGCTAGCTAAAATGGATCAGATGTCTACAGTGCTTGACTCCCATGTGCAGCACACAGTGGACCAGTTTGCATACCTCCAGGAATAGATCACCGCGCTATCATCTCAGATTCAGAATTTTTCCTCCGCACATGGATCAGACACAGACTCCGACCAGTTCTAGCCCTTTAGCCATTCCGGTCAAAAAGGGGGAGAAAATTTTGAAGGGGAGCTGAAGAAGAGCTTGCACAGCGTTAGGGGGAGCATAGTCTTAGAAACATAGATACATTGGTTATTGGTTTACAGACGGTTTAATTCAGTTTCTTTTAGTTTTGATAACTGCTTTATGTTTACAGTCTTTACTGTTTTTACTGCTTTTAGGTCTAAAGCTTTGATACTTTACTTTTTACTTCGGTTTAATTTCATTATTAATTTCAGTTGTTTTGTATTTATCTTTATGCTTTGTGGCATTCCTGCTTTGTGGCATTACTCTTGTACCCTTAATGCTTATGTAAGCTGTTAAGGGTTTGTTTCCATGCATAATTTGTAGGCTTTTATGGTTTGTACCATGCAATGCAATCTCTTTGCTTTGTAGCTTTGCTTTGTGCGTTACGTACTTGATGTTAAATGCTATGCATTTCAATTCAGTACATCACTCTTGTGCCTTAGTAGGATTGTTCCTAGATACAAATACTTCATGTATTTTGCATTGGTTGAGTGTTGGATTTACAAATAATACTCTTCAAATGAGTTCATCATCTTGCATGTCCGGATGTTCATTCCCTGTGTGAATGAGCATAGTGATCACCTCTGTATAGTCATTGTTTGTTTGGTCAAGCCATGGTTTATTCATTTATCCCATTTATACTTGATCGCTTTTTACTTGTTCATGTACGTACCTTATGTTCAACTTGTCATAAGCTTAATGAAAGTTTTGTTTGTATACGAGTGTTTCAGGTTACAGGTATATACGTGAAAGTGCTACACAACTTCTAGATTAGGTATGAGTGAGTTTTGCCTATGTTCCCAAACTCACGTTTAAGTCTAGAGTCTGTTTTAGGGGTTTTGTCATGGAATAGCCAAAGGGGGAGATTGTAAAGTTATTATTTACAACTATGTTTTTGTTGGCTTTTATTCCGTGCCAAATTTGATTGTAATTGTTTTCAATCTTTTACACCCTATATTGTTGTGGGATTTCATTGTAAGGGTTGTGTGATAGAGAGAGAGAGTATGAAGACTCAAGCATTTGAAGACTGAAGATTTCTTGCGGGTATTTCGCGACTTAGCTTCCTGCAAAGTGACACATGTGCCTTGAACATGCTGGAATGCGAAGAGTCAGGCCAGGTGGAAACAGCTGTGTCTCGCGAGTATCTCGCGGGCAAGGCCTTCCCGCGAGACACCCGCGAGGCATTCTGTTTTGCCAACTTGTTCAGCCTGAGTCACACTTTCTGTGCCTACACTATATATACCCCTATTACCCACAAATGTTGAGGAGTGCTTCAGAGAGAAAACCCTATCCAAACACATTGAGAATTAGAGATTGTCATACCCACATTTCTCTATACACTTGCTTGTTGTATTTCCTCAACTCTTCCCTCTCCATTTTCCATACTAGTGAGAGGTTGATAGCCCAAACACTTACCACACCCTTTGAGAGTGTTGAGTGACGTTTTGGTGTTGCTGGGAAGCATTGGAAGAAGCCAAGGATGGCAGATGCAATATGGAGCTTGTTGCGAGATCCGGAGTGCTAGACAAGACAAAGTTCCGAGAAGCCTTGTTGGAGTAGGAGCTTGGAGGGCTTAGGTACATCGGGTATATTAGGCTTGGAGGGTCTCTTGCTAACCCATGTATCCCAACTGATTGTCTAGTGGATCGATTTCTGCTTGGAGGGCGGCAGAGAGGTTTTTCGCCGAGTTCTTTGGTTTCCTCTTCGATAACACATCGGCGTGTTATCTTGTGTTTACATCTTTCTTCCCTACTATTTTGCATTCCATTATACTGCTGTGTTGCTTAGTTTATGGATTAGAGTAGCTTCTTGTTTATCCGCTCGCATTTACACTATTCCGCACTTAATAATAAGTTAGTGTAAAATCTATCGAGACGTAATTTTAATTAGGGGGTCTAAACAACTCTTGTGTTTTTAACACATTTTCGAGCTTTCAGACCAGAAGAACCAACAGGAGCTTAACAACAGCTTGGACCTAATTGATGAAGTCAGAGAAGAAGATATGAAGCGAATGGCCAAACACAAGGAAGCAATGGCCAAATACTACAACAGAAAGGTCAAGGTAAGAAGGTTCGACACAGGAGGCCTCGTCCTTAGAAAGGTATCACAAGCAACAAATGACCCATCTCAAGGAAAACTAGGACTAGCCTAGGAAGGTCCCTACGAAGTGATCCGTCATTTTAGAGAAGACTCCTACTACATGAAGTCTCTAGATGGCCAAGAATTGCCTCGATTATGGAACATAGAACACTTGAAGAAATACTACCAGTAAGGAATGCTTTACATTTCAAGTTGTCTAATCTTCATATCAGTATGTACGACAGTTATTACTTTTGTCATTCATAGATCAATAATACATGAAAGCATTATCCATGCATATTTATCAATGATTATTCATGAGTCATTTGTCAACAAAAATATGTGCAACATTTAGGAGTCATCCTTAGGAGACGTTTCAAGGACCTCTGTCATTAAAATTCTAAATCAAAAGTTGTTCACATACAGCCACCAGAGTCAACTAAATAAGAGTTGTTTAAACACAACCAATATGCTCGTCATTCGAGCACGAATAGACAAAACATGAAAAATGGTTAACTTGAAGACGCTCCAATACTACGGCTTAAAGTCATGAGTACAGCGCAACATTGTCATTCAAACATGACTCAATAAAAAGCTATTCAAACACAGCTAAAAAATACTAAGTTGTTCAAACACAACTAAAATCATCATTTAAACATGACTCGATAAACAAAGCTGTTCAAACACAGCTAAAAAATACTAAGTTGTTCATACACAACTAACATTGTCATTCAAACATGACTCAATACAAAGCTGTTCAAACATAGCTAAAAAATACTAAGTTGTTCAAACACAACTAAGGTCTTCATTCAAACATGACTCAATATACAGCTGTACAAACACAACTAAAAGATACTAAGTTGTTCAGACACAACTAAGACCATCATTTAAACATGACTTAATAAAAGCTGTTCAAACATAGCTAATATATATATATATATACTAAGATTGTTATTCAAACATGACTCAATATATAGCTATTCAAACACAGCTAAAATATACTAAGTTGTTCAAACGTAACTAAGGTCGTCATTCACAACTCAAAGAAAACTGTTCAAACACGACTAAGGAGTACTAAGCTCGTCATCCAGACATGGCTCAATAGAAAGCTGGTCAAAATGCAACTTAAGTGCTAAGATGTTCAAACATGATTAGAATTGTCATTCACACATAATTGTTCCAACATAGCCAAAAACAAAGAGCTATCCAAACGTGAGCTAAGTATAAAAAGTTGCTTCAGCACATCGTCATAAAAGGTCGTCCAAGCACAGCCAAACGTAAAAAGAGTTTTCTGCTGCAACCAACCTACCTATCATTGTCAAAGTGATTATTTAATTGACAAAAAACAATGGGTCCCAAAAGAATTGTTCAATTGCCCAAAACAATAGGCCCAAAGAAAAATATTGTTCTTGCCTTGCAATAAAAAAGAAAAGGAAAGAAAAAAGGAAAGGAAAAAACATAAAGATTACTGTTCGTCAGGGACAGGGTCTGCCAAGCTTGTAATTGCGGCCTTCTCCATTACTTCAGCAACGTTTATGGCTCCTTCTGTCACATGCTCCGCTGTAGCCTCAGATGGATGATCAGACAAAAGTTCCTTCTCAACGTCATCCACGACCAAGCCATAGAGGTCTAAGCCAGGGTGATGCTTTGCCAACCACTTCATGAGAAGATCAAAGCCTTCCACGTAGTACTTGCACAACTCATCGAAGTACTTGTTAGAGTCTTTGAAGTCCTGTACCACCGTGGCCCCAACTGTCTATAGTTTCAGCTCCAGATCACCAATCTGCTTGTCCTTTAGCTTGCAAAAGTCTTTTTCCACCTGTAGGCTTTTCTCCAAGGTTGCCACATGCTCCTTGTCATTTTCAACTTTGACAGTGAGAATAGCAACCCTGTTCTTAAGCGTCTCGTTCTCAGCGGATAAAGACTTAACCAAAGGCTCAGACGTGGCCACCTTCTTTTTTAAGTCCAAGAGTCTTCCCGAGATGAACAGAGACTTCGTCAAACTACCAAAAAAAAAAAAAAATCCTTAGTAGAAGTAAAGCAAAGGGAAAGAAGAAGTAAAAAAAAAACAGCCTGCAACGCTTACCTGCCCAAGCTTCTGAATATGGGACGACATCACCTTACTGGACTATTTCGCCATTAGAGGGCTTATGTCATCCACAGAAAGCGCCTCATGAGCCTTCAAAGCCGCTGCGTTAGCATCATCCTAAAAGGTAGGAAGAAAGGACTTACCATCAGCCTTCTTCTTCTTCCTAACCTCCTCTCCACCAGAGGCAATCACCTTTAATGACGCGGTGGGAGAGGCAGGGTGCTTGGCAAGCGAGTGGGCAGGAGGAAGTGTCATCACAGGATCTTTCTTAGAGGCATTGCCCATTTTTTTCTTTGACAAGAGACCATTGACGGTGCCACCCTTGGCCTTCTTCTCTTGGGCCTCAGCCAATTTTTGCGTACTAAACCTAGTCATCATTCCTGAAAGGACAAAAAATAAAAATTAAAAAAAAAAAAAAAGAGAGAAGAAAGAAGAAGATAAAAAGAAAGAAGCATTTACTCTTCTTTACAACTTCCAAATTCTTCCGAACCTTAGTAGACGGTTCTAGACCCAAAAGTGAAGAAATAGAGACTAAGGAGAAACGAGCTCGTCAAAATCTTTAATGGGTTCCAAGTACTCTTTCACTCTTTCAGCTCGACGCAAATACCTTTTCTTTAGACGAGGACCCTGGGAAACTGCAAATAGAAACACAAGTAAGTCATCTATCATACTCACTCATGAAGGAAGGGAAAAGCACCTGAAAAATGAGAAAGATGCACCAGACACGAGAACTCCCCAACTATGAAAAAACTTGGGGGCTTCGTCCAGGTCCTTACCAGGGACGAACTCCCAACCACTTCCAGAGACAAAAAAGAAATTTGGCTTCCAATTTCGAAGAGACAATGGGTAATCGAGGATTAACCTAGAAGCCCTATCCCATGGCTTAAACTCATAATAACCGAGGTCCTTAAATTTCCTTAAACGATAAAAATGGAGGAATTCGTCCCTTCTAATGACATCACCATCATTGGCAGACATCCAAAGCACCATGCAAGAGATGATGATCCACCAGGAGTTAGGCATTAACTGTGCCAGAGCAAGCTGTAAGTAAGAAAAAAGTTCCCTAACAAAGGGATGAATGAGGAAACGAAGGCCATTGGTAAAGTTGGCCTCGTAAAAACAAACCTCGTCAACATACGAGTGACAAGCCCTCTCTTCGTCACTCAGGATCCTAATTTTTACCGAATCAAGGAACTGAAACCTATCATGGTCCGCTGCTCGTCCTTTCCCGTAAGGGAACACAGGATATTCCAAGCTTTATAGGCGGTGGAAACAAAAGTAGCCTCTGAGATCACGTGATCATCAGAAGAAGATAACCCCGTCTCCAAATCATTAAACCTTACCTTGAACATCTTTAACAACCTGGCTTCCTCAACAGAATGGGAAACCAGAGGGAATAATGAAAAAAGGACAGAAGTGTATGGATAGTCCTCCCCTGTGAAGAAACTAACCCTTTCGAGACACTCCCCCTTTACAGACTCGAGTAAGTAACCTAAATGAGCAAAAAAGAAAGCTACCGAAGGACAATCAACCTTAATAGCAAAATAATCAACCATGGAAGAACCAGAAAAGAAGAAGGAGCATGAAGAACTTACCAGGGAACGTAAGACAGAGAAAGGAAGCTCAGAGGAGAAACGAACCCTAGAACAGAAATTGAATAAGAAAAAAAAACAGAAGAAAGGGAAGAGGAGGAAAGAATGCAAAACAAGTGGCCAAAACACGCGTGGGAAAACCGAGACATGTCTGCACGATGAACGCATCCTGGCCATACACGTGGCATTCAACTACTCAAACATCAAAACTGTCATAAATGTGTAGTATATAGAATACAAAGTGTCAGATGAATTTTTTTCTTATCTCGTCTAACAAATGACAATTCGAACAAGGGGGTAGCTGATGAGTTAGAAATTTATGTTCGTCACTACGCGAACATTTTCATTTACCCAGAGAAGACGTTACACATTTATGATAATCATTGATGACAAAATGTAATGAATAGAGCAACGGTCACAAAATGAGCTATAAACTTTAGACAAAGATTCTATAACGCACTAGCCGTTGAGCATAAATACAGTGATTCATTGCCCATTGATTAGGCATTCAATTATAAAAGAGAAAGCACTAGAAACCCAAGGTATGACCAATCGCACACACAAATACTCTACGAAATCACTCTTCATTCTTTTTCTCTCAAGAATCCTTCTCCCTTACTAACTTAAGCATCGAAGGCAGTTTGGTTGATGCCACACTGGCATGTTACTCTTTCACCCAGTTCATTTTGCAGGTTTTCCATCTACAAAGGCGACCCCATTCACAGCATTGTCTATTCGCTACGATGAGGAGCTCAACTATTGAATTTTTGCATCATCAGTTTGTATTAAAAAAAAAAAAATTAGATTTGTATATAGGAAAAATTAGATCTCTTTTTCTTTTATGTGAAAAAAATAAGAAAAAGAATTTTTAGAAGAGAACTATATTCGTGAAATAAACCAACACTACATGCATCAAACAAAACAAACAAAACTACTCATGACTCTTTTTTTTTTTTTTTTTCAAAATCTGCTATGTTAAAAAAATGCAGATCTATATCTAAAGAAGATATAGATAGGTTTTTTTTTTTTTTTTTTTTTTGAATTTTAAAAAACTTCAAATTTGTATCTAAGGAAGATACGAATCAGTTTTTTGATTGAGAAAAATACATATCTACATCTAATGAAGATGCAAATCTTTTTTTTTTTTTTTATAAATATGATAACAAGCAAATTTTTGAAAAAAAAATAGATTTTGACAATAAAACCGTTAAAAATATATTCCAATAAAGAAAATATCGACAACACATGATATGAACATTTAAAAATCAAAATTAAACAAACATTTATTCATAGATCACCAAATTAAAAGATATAGAAGAAGAAAAAGAAGTTGTTAGGTTCTAAGGTCTTAGGATTTTATGTATTTAGAACTCTAATTTGTAATGTTGGCAAACCATGATCAAAACAATGTATTTAGTCTTGTTTAGGCTTGCTCAAAGTTGGTTAAATATTGTAAAGTTGGAATCGAGTGACTGCAGAAGCATTGGGGCTTCTCGGCCTGGCTCGATCGATCGAATGTAATTCTCGATCGATCGAAAATCGGCCCAGATGCGTTTTTCTGCAGAATTCCAACTCAGCCCAAACTCTTTAAACGTTTAGGGTTTTATGTTTTTTCCCTACGTATATAAGGCAAACCCTAGCCACGTTTTTCAGAGTTGCACAAGTTGTATTGTTGCTCATACATTGTGATTTTGTGTAAATCTTTTGTGAGATCTAGAGGAGCTTTCCTTTACACAAAGTTTAGGGTTTTCAAGATTGAGATCACTTCAACATCTTGATGATCAACTTGGTTGCTGCCTTTGAAGCTTAAAGAATATCAAGCGTGGGTGCTTGTAGCTGATCGAAGGGATTCAAAGAAAGAAGTAGTCCGTGGACTCGGAGCCTGCGCGTGGTCGTGTCAGGAAGTTTTACTGGTGGGTAGCATTAGGAAGTCAAGCGGGGAGCTTGTAAGTCCTTTTGTAAGAACTTCAATTCTTTCTTAGTGGATTCCGTTTTACCTTGAGGATCGATGGGTAAAATCCTCCCTAGGTTTTTCCGTGTGGTTTCCTGGGTGATCATATCATGTGTTATTTATTTTCCGCTGCTTTATATGTTTTATATGCTTGATATGCTTCTGTGATTGTTTTAACCTAGAACTGTTTAATTTGACTAAGTAATAACTTGGCTAATTAATCTAGACTACGCAATCTGGTTATAGTTTAAGGGGTCTAAACCGTTCAAGTGGTATCAGAGCGGGTTGCTCTTTTGTTTGAGATTTTTATCTCTGAGCTGATCCTTGACCCCTGTTGTCATGGATTCTTGGAAAATCTTTTTGCTTATTGGTCAACTTATCTACTTGCTGTCATTACCATTTGTTGCTAGTATTGAATGTTTCCTTAAGTATCTTGGCATAATCACATATGATAAGAATTATGTTTGTTATACTGCTTTAACCGCCTTAAGGGCACGTGATTCTTGTCTTTGGTATTTGGATAGTGGTTGGTCCAGGCACATGACAGGAAATAAAGATCTATTCAAATCACTCTTTAAAGGAAAGATTGGGACAGTCACTTTTGGAGATGGAAGTAAATCTGTAATCAGAGGCATTGGTACTGTGGATATTCCAGGATTACCAGTGTTTGAAGATGTTTGGTATGTTGATGGATTGAAGGCCAATCTGCTCAGCATTAGTCAGATTTGCGACAATGGTTTAAATGTTCTTTTCACCAAGTATGAGTGTGAAATACTTGATGGAGGAGGTGACTGTACATGTGTTGGTGTAAAGACAGCTGACAACTGCTATGGGATAACACCAAGTGTAAACAACAAATGCTTTAGTGCAAAGATAGATCAAGTTGATTTGTGGCATCAACGGTTGGGGCATGCCAGTCATAAGCTGTTAGAAAAGATTTCCAAATGTGAGGCAGTTATAGGTTTACCTAAATTTGAGAAAATAGAAAAATGCATTTGTGGACCATGTCAGATAGGTAAACAAGTAAAATCCAAGCATCCATCTGTGACTAGTGTTCAAACGTCAAGACCTTTAGAGTTACTACACATTGATCTCATGGGTCCTGCAAGAGTTCAAAGTCTGGGTGGAAAGAAGTATATTCTAGTTGTTGTGGATGACTTTACTAGATATACTTGGGTTGTACTTTTGAAGGATAAAGCTGAAGCTCCTGAGAAGATGATCCATCTGTGCAAGAAATTACAGGTTGAGAAAGATACTGTGATAGCCAGAATCAGAAGTGATCATGGAAAAGAGTTTGAAAATACCAAGCTGGCTACCTTCTGCAATGAGCAAGGCACTCACCAAGAGTTCTCATCTCCCAAGACTCCTCAACAGAATGGGATTATGGAGAGGAAAAATAGGGTTGTTCAGGAGATGGCACGAGTCATGCTACACAACAAAAATTTACCAAAGTCTTTCTGGGGAGAAGCAGTCAATACTGCTTGCCATACACTCAATCGGGTGTATTTTAGACCTGACTCCAAGAAGACTCCCTATGAACTCTGGAGAGGGAAGAAACCTGTTGTCAAATATTTCAGGATATTTGGCAGTGACTGTTACATTCTACGTGATAGAGAGAATCTAGAAAAATTTGATACCAAGAGTGACAAAGGATACTTTCTAGGATACTCTTCCACCAGTAGAGCTTATAGAGTGTACAATCTGAGAACCAAAACAGTTATGGAATCCTCAAATGTTGTGATAAATGATGAAGTGTGTTCAGAAAGCACTGTTCCTGCTCAAGATAAGCCTTTAGAAGTTGATGACACTCTTCTTACTGAGGATGTTGTCAAACATAGTGAGGAAGAGCTGTTGGTGTTAAATGATACAGTCTCAGTACCTTCAAGTTCAGAACCATCCACTCCAGTTCGTGACACTCGACAGGTACAAAGTCAACTCAGTCCCTCATCTGCACAGAAAGGAACTTCCACTTCTTTAGTCAAAGGTCCATCCTCTAGAGTGAGACTGAACCATCCCTCCACAAATATATTGGGTAGTCTGAATGATAACATGAGGTTAAGATCAAAAGCATTGAATGTGATCACTCACTCATGCTATTTGTCCCAATTTGAACCGAAGAAGGTGGATGAAGCACTTCAAGATGCTGATTGGGTAAATTCTATGCATGAAGAACTTCATCAATTCGTTCGGAATGATGTGTGGGAACTAGTTCCTAGACCGAAGGATGTAAATGTGATTGGAACTAAGTGGATCTTTAAGAACAAGTCAGATGAACATGGCACTGTGATCAGAAACAAATCAAGACTTGTTGCACAAGGGTACACACAAGTGGAAGGAATTGACTTTGATGAGACATTTGCACCGGTAGCAAGGTTAGAATCCATCCGGATATTGTTGGCTATAGCAAGTCACCTAAACTTCAAGCTATATCAGATGGATGTCAAGAGTGCTTTCTTGAATGGAATGATACAAGAAGAAGTGTATGTTGAACAACCTAAAGGCTTTGTAGACCCTCACAGACCGAATGACGTCTACAAATTGAAGAGAGCTCTCTATGGGTTGAAGCAAGCTCCTCGGGCTTGGTATGACAGATTGACTGCATATCTCACTGAGCATGGATTCAAAAAGGGATCTGCAGATACAACACTCTTCATAAGAAAGGATAAGACTGGTTTTGTTGTAGCTCAAATTTATGTTGATGACATTGTTTTTGGTGCTACTAATGATTCTCTTGCTCATTCTTTTGCAGATGAAATGAAGGAAATGTTTGAAATGAGCATGGTTGGAGAACTAACTTATTTTTTGGGATTGCAGGTAAAGCAAACTGAGACAGGAATCTACATCAATCAAGCTAAATATGCAAGGAATTTGGTTAAAAGATTCGGACTGGACAAGGCTGCTCATGCTAGAACGCCGATGGCGGCTAATGTAAAGTTGACAATTGATCCATCAGGTGAGTCTGTTGATGTTACTTTGTATAGAAGCATGATAGGCTGTCTTTTGTATTTGACTGCTAGTCGTCCTAATATATCTTTTAGTGTTGGTGTTTGCTCTAGATTCCAGTCTAATCCTAAGGTTTCTCATTTAAATGCTGTTAAAAGGATTATAAAATATGTGAGTGGAACCTGTGATTATGGTTTATTTTATAGTAAGGAGTCAAACTTGTCTCTTGCTGGCTTTTCTGATTCTGATTGGGCTGGAAATGCTGATGACAGAAAAAGCACCACTGGAGGGTGTTTTTATGTAGGAGCCAATCTTGTGGCTTGGATGAGTAAGAAGCAGAATTCTGTTTCTCTATCCACTGCTGAGGCAGAATATATTGCTGCCGGGAGTTGTTGTTCACAGCTCCTTTGGATGAAGAAACTTTTGGGTGATTATGGGATACCTCAAGATACCATGGTTGTCTATTGCGATAACTCTAGTGCTATAGATATATCTAAGAATCTGGTTCAGCATTCTAAGACCAAGCACATTGAGCTTAGGTATCATTTCATTAGGGATTTGGTTGAAAAGAAAATTGTTGCTCTTGAATATATCCCTACTGATTGTCAAAACACTGACATCTTTACCAAACCACTTGATGGAAGTAAGTTTGAGACACTTCGTCAAGTGATTGGTGTACTTCGCTGTCCCTAGCTGTTTTGGCTTCTTTGGTCCTTGTGCTTCATTGCTCTATTCTGTTGTGACCATTGTTATTTTTTTTTGTGTTTTTTTTTCTTTTGTTCTAGGACTTGCATTGCATTACATACATGCATTTCATTCTAGGATTTATTTGTTTTCTCTTTTAATAATAAAAAAAAAAAGGGAGAAAGCAAAATCTTTGTTGAACACTATTTTTCTTGATTTTTTGAAAAACAAGGTTGGTCAATCTTTTTACACATGTCATGTCTTGTGTACCTTGTTTAACTTTGATGAGCTTATTTACTGCACTTGACTAGTTGAAACTTTGTAGTGCATGTTGTGTGGGAAAGATGTGTGTGGTTCTTAATCACTTTGCCTTAATCATGAAGTCACTGGTTTTTGACTGTCGGACTTAATCCTTTTGAGAAAGGCATAAATAACCATCTCACCACTGTTCACTAGCCAATCATGAACACCTTAGTGCATATCATAAGATTTAGTGCTCGAGAAAGTGTAGCACATGCACAAAAAGAACATAAGGTGTAGCCTCAAATTAAATTAAAAAAAAACTGGTGTGTACTATTAGGCTTGATGCCAATTCACTTAATTCAAACCGGTGTGTACTATTAGGCTGAATGCCAATTCATATAAATAAGAGGCAAAAATGAAAGAAACTTACATGATTGCAAGCTTTTGTTCTAGGAGATGTGGGAGTTATAGGATGTAACTCTTCAGGTGATAGTCTCTTTTAAATTCTATGTGATGAATTGTGTAGACTTTGTGTTTGATTGCTATTCACATATCACCTCACATGTATCTCAAGTCTTTGCTAGTTTCACACACTACACAAGTTACTCTTTGTTAAACACTGTACATGTTAGTGTGTGTGTCTTTGGTCTGACCAACCAAGTTTGAAAATATCTTGAGATTTGTGCACAACATACTTGTTGCTTGAGAAAATTAATTTGGAAGATGATTGAAAATTGTGTTTGAGAAAATTGGGTTTAAAAATTCTAGGTTTTTGAAAATGCATTCCATCCCATACTCATGCATTTTGTATTCATTGTTCAAATGCTTTAAGGAGTTGTTTCAAAATTGGGTTTGCAATTTTTCAAAACTGTGTTTTTCCCCAAAATTCAGTGTGCCTCTGCCCATTTCGATCGATCCAATCTGATTTTCGATCGATCGAAAAAGTGCCTCAGAATGTGCTAAAATGACTGTCACATTCGATCGATCGAATGTAATTTTCGATCGATTGAACATCGTGGAGAAGCTTTTTAAAAAGGTTGAAATCTGACTTTTTCAAAGTTATTCAAAACTTTTTCAAAATTCCTTTTCTCTCTCCGACGAGGCAAAGACCAAAAGTACAATTTTTTGTCGTTTTCTTCCAAATTTCTTGCACAATCTCTCTCTCCTCAAGCCGGTATGTCTATTTTACCCTTCATTTTCAATTTATTTTCATGATTTCATGCATTTTTCATGCATTTTAGAGGAGATTTTCGGAACTTTTCTTTTTGGGATTTGTGTTGTTTCGGACCAAATTGTTTGCAATTGATCAATGGGTTTTGATGGGGACACCCTATAGACATGTTCTTGATAGTTTAATTTGATCAATTTTGGGTTTTTTGAAAAATTGAAATTTCTAGGGTTTATGTTTGATCCGAATTGGGGATTTTTGTGAAATTGAGGTTAATTGATGAAATTGGCTTATGTAATTGATGCAATTGGTTATTATAAACTATTTTCAATTGTGAGTAATGATTGATTCGTCAATTTGGTACAAAAATTTTCAAGTGGTTCTCAAATTTTTAGGGTTTTTGTAAAGAAACTCCATGTTCAAGCCAATTTTGTGAATTTGACCTTAATTTGATCCTGGTTACTGCATTAGTTCATGCATCACAACATTGTTAATGTTCATGCATCATATAGATTTTTATTCTATATTTTTTTTGTGCTAACTTGCAGTCTGCCCTTGGTTTTGTTTTTGTTCTTTTTGGTTTTCTCTTTGTGTCTCTGTCCTTTTCCTTAGCACCATGCCTAGGAAGACTAGAGCACGTAGGACTCTTCCCACTCCTACTCCATCCCCTCCTTCTTTTGATAGTGAGCGGTTCCCCCGTGAGAGAAACCAAGAGATCTTTGAGACTTTAAACCTTAAGAGAAAGGTTTGGGCTGAGCGTTCTGTTCTATTAGATGAGTTAGATCCTGCCATTAGGGCAAATTTTGAGCGTCGAGGTTGGTTGCCTTTGTTAGCTGTGTCTGACCCTCCACCTCCGGTTCTCTTGATTAGAGAGTTCTTCTCGAACCTCTCTGTCCACATCTATGATTCCAACACTCTAATTAGGAGTTGGATACGAGGTGTAGAGTATACCATTACTCCTCAGGTAGTGGCTGATGCTCTTGAGGTACCGTTGGTTAGGGATCCCATCTATCCCTATGATGAGTCACCCGAGTTGAGTGATGTTATGTCTTACATCACTGGATCATCTATCTAGTGGGGTTCTGATCCTAGGATCACCACCGCTGAGCTTCCTGAGACTACCTATCTTTTCTTTAGGATAGCTTGTCATTCACTCTGGCCCATTTCTCATCTGCACACCATTCCTCTTGAGATGTGTGTATTCTTATACGCTCTTATCACTGATGCTCCTATCAGTTTTCCTTATCTTTTTCTTCGTTCTTTGAACGAAGTTTATAGGAGTTCATCTACTGCTCATGCCCTTGTCCATCCTATTTTCATTCATAGGATTTTACTTTATCTAGGTTTAGAGGATTTCCTTGCTTCTGAGCCTGTTCATGTTATAGGTCCTATAGGTGCGTCTTTTCTTAGACAGAGGGCCGCTCATCTTCGAGCTGGTTCTAAACACCCTAGGTCTGATCCCTCTAGTAGCGCTCCTCCTCCTCCTTCTTCTTCTACAGGTCCTGCTGGTGAGGCTGTTCCAGATTCTGTAGGTGCTGCTGCTGTTCCTCCACCTCCTGCGGCTGACTTCGATGTTCGTCGTACTCTGGAGATTGTCATGACCGTTCAGGCGGCTCATGGTCAGCTTTTGGTGGATCTGTTCGACGAGATTCGTGCTCTGAGAGCAGATTTGGCGCATCTTCGTTCTTCCTCACCACCTCCTTTTGATGATGGCCTATGATGCCCTTTGGCATTCCGTCACAAAAAGGGGGAGTACAGTTTTGTTGACTTGTAGAGGAGATTTTGTCTTGTAGAGGAGATTTTGTTGATAGGGGGAGATATTTTTTTTTAGCATGGGATATTTTTGTGGAGTTTATTAGATTGTATCTAGGTGCTTCACTTTGTATATCATTTTTGGGGATATTCATGTTAAAGGGGAGTAACATTGATTGATATATTGATATACATGTTTTCTTTTGATTCTTGTTGTCTTATGATTCACTGCTTATTGATTTATATTTCTGAGTTGATTCATTGATATATATCTTTATTTTGTGTTGTGTGAATCTTACAAGAATATTATACCTGTTTATATACTATTTTCTGCCACACATGCGTTTATGTGTTTGTTGAGTATTTTAGGAATATACAGGTTGATTCAACAAAGCTGCTGTCTACACTTGCAACCGATGGATAGTAGTTAGGTTGAACTTTAGTTTATGAGCATTATTTTGTAATGGGCTTTTTACTTGTAAACTTTGAGCTTTCAATTTATGTTTTGTCATGGATTGCCAAAGGGGGAGTTTGTTAGGTTCTAAGGTCTTAGGATTTTATGTATTTAGAACTCTAATTTATAATGTTGGCAAACCATGATCAAAACAATGTATTTAGTCTTGTTTAGGCTTGCTCAAAGTTGGTTAAATATTGTAAAGTTGGAATCGAGTGACTGCAGAAGCATTGGGGCTTCTCGGCCTGGCTCGATCGATCGAATGTAATTCTCGATCGATCGAAAATCGGCCCAGATGCGTTTTTTTGCAGAATTCCAACTCAGCCCAAACTCTTTAAACGTTTAGGGTTTTATGTTTTTGCCCTAGGTATATAAGGCAAACCCTAGCCACGTTTTTCAGAGTTGCACAAGTTGTATTGTTGCTCATACATTGTGGTTTTGTGTAAATCTCTTGTGAGATCTAGAGGAGCTTTCCTTTACACAAAGCTTAGGGTTTTCAAGATTGAGATCGCTTCAACATCTTGATGATCAACTTGGTTGCTGCCTTTGAAGCTTAAAGAATATCAAGCGTGGGTGCTTGTAGCTGATCGAAGGGATTCAAAGAAAGAAGTAGTCCGTGGACTCAGAGCCTGCGCGTGGTCGTGTCAGGAAGTTTTACTGGTAGGTAGCATTAGGAAGTCAAGCGGGGAGCTTGTAAGTCCTTTTGTAAGAACTTCAATTCTTTCTTAGTGGATTCCGTTTTGCCTTGAGGATCGGTGGGTAAAATCCTCCCCAGGTTTTTCCGTGTGGTTTCCTGGGTGATCATATCATGTGTTATTTATTTTCCGCTGCTTTATATGTTTTATATGCTTGATATGATTCTGTGATTGTTTTAACCTAGAACTGTTTAATTTGACTAAGTAATAACTTGGCTAATTAATCTAGGCTACGCAATTTGGTTATAGTTTAAGGGGTCTAAACCGTTCAGAAGTAAAGAAAAACTACCTCTTGCATAGAAGTACTCTTTTTCTTGAGAGAATATTTTAGGGTTCAAAGAAATTTATGCAATTATCTTTGAAACCTAAAAAACCTTACTTACTAAAAAGAAATTCTTAAGACTAAAGCCTCCAAAACCTCTTTAACAAAAGAGAGAAAATACCAAAAAGGGGAGTTAGAAAGAGAGGAAATCTGAGAGAGTGAAAAAGTGTCTGAATTTTGAGAGGCATCCCCTATCTATAGAGCTTGGAATGCTAAAAAAAAAAAAGAAAAAAACGTATGGGGGAAAATCCTAAAAAAAAAATGGAGATTTAGATAAGAGTAAGCTAATTTTTTAGATAAAAAACAAGCTTCAGTATTTTGATCATATCTTTTTACCTAAAATTTTGATTAAGCTAAAATTTTGAAAGCTAAAGGAAAATTCGATTCTATACAACTTTGTCAAAAATAACCCAATCCGAATTTTGAGTTCTACTATGCCAAACGTCCCTTGGAGCGTGAATCTGAAATTTGTTACTTGATTATCCAACCCTAAAATTGTATTTGGACGAATTTCAGAGTTATTTTCATGATAAACCTAATTCCAAAGTGATAATTAGGACTTTTAAAATAATTATTTTGAATATAATTGTTAGGACATATGTGAATCATGTTAGGAACATATGTTAATATAGAATTGGCTAATCCTTTGACAAAATGCACTTTACTTGTAATTTGGTAGATCGAGGATGTGTTTAATACTTCAAGGAACAAGGTTTCAAGTCCAAGTGTTAAAACCATGAAAATCTGTCCAAGAATCAAGTGAAGAAGTGCTGAATTTTAAAGCTAGACAACTATCTCAACAGATAGAATCTATCAAGGTTTAAAAGGCTGTGTAAGTCTCATGCTCGATAGCTGCTCGATGGATAAGCTATCAATCGAGATTTACGAAAATCAGATTTTTAGTTCAGATTTCACTCCAATCTATGTATATTTGTTTAGGCTTTCTTTTCTCACAACCTTAAACATATATAAGGATTATTTTAAGAACCATCACAGCTGATGCAACTTAATGCAAAAGTTTTTCACAAGCATATTATGACCGGAGACATATGCCCTAGTTCATCTTTCTCTTCAAGAAGCTGTCGCATTTGTATGCCGTAGGGTTTTGTAACCAAGGAGTTTTGTGATCTTCATCGTGTTGATGAACTGAAGAGTTTTGCAGCCAACATCCTTCTCAAGTTGGTGGTTATTCACGTACTTGGATCCATGCATTGATTGGTTAGTCACGTTCTGGGAGCTGTGCATTAAAAAGAGAGATTATCACTACAAAACAAGTCCAATTGGGTATTGGGGTAAGGGTTCAACTGTAAGTTGGTATAAGGTACTGGGATTCCTTTACTTGTAACCGCTTGTTGTGATAATAGTGGATTCTCGGGAGTGGTGACCTTAAAATCACCCGGTGGGGTTTTTGCCTTAGAGGTTTTCCCCATTCGTAAACAAATCACCATGTCAACTTTATTTTCCGTTGCATGTTAACTTAGTTGGTGATTTGTTTGTGTTACCACGCGTATTGCATATTAACTGAATTAATTAATTAACTTAGATAATTAATTGTTCAATTTATCATAAGGGGTTAATACATTCTTGGCCAATCAATAATTATCCTAAAAGCCTAATTATCTACGACCTTTAAATATTATCAGCTTATCAATATATATATATATATAATCGAAACCTCTAAAGCCCCCACAGTTTTCCACATTAGCATTAATTAATTAAATATTATAAATTACAAAATTCAATAATTATTCAGCATTATTTAAATATCTTTCTTCCCCCACCAAATACATCGGATACTTTTTAAAAATCCAAAAAAAAAAAAAAATCTCTCTCTCATTTGTCACGCTAAACTCTCCTTCCCCCAAACTTAAAACTCACTCTTTCCTTCCCCCAAAATCAAAACCTAAAACTCAATTCCTCCCATTGCCGTTGCCGCCTTTGCTATCACCACCACGGATCACCGCCACCACATCAATTTCTCTCTGCATCTCTATTGTCTGTTTTCTAATATCTGAGTTCATATTTTTTTTTTCCTAGGGTTTTGATTTGGAAAACCAGTTTTGCTGTTGATTCACCACCAATCTCCTCTTTCACAGGTAACTTCTTTTCTCTTTTTTTTTTTTTTTTTTTCTCTTTGGAGCACTAGGCATTCAGGTTTTTCTCTCTCACTCTTTGGGTTTTCAGTTTTTGTAGATATTTGGATTCCAATTGGTTCTTAATTTTTCCACTCCTACTTAGAATTTTGATTTTTAAGTTTTTGAATGTTGTTGTAGATATTTAGATTCCAATTGGTTCTTAATTTTTCCACTCCTACTTAGAATTTTGATTTTAGGTTTTTGAATTTCTTGAGTTTAGCTAATCAGAGAATGTTCTGTGACAACATAGCTAATAAGAATAATTTTAAATTTTCTCAATCTTTGCAAGTACCTTAGTGCTAGTTATTGTAAGGGAAAACTTGATATCTATTACCTACAAACTTTTGATTATTCATGCTTTTAGGTAATGCATTCATCTACATGCAGTTTTGAAATATTCCTTTCAGGTTATGCTTTCTGACAAGCGTTTAGGTCCTATGCATCTTAGGATATTAAAATTTTGGAAATTTTGGTAGGGTGATCATGATGCAGAGATCCTCTCATTGAGCTTTAGCTTATCAAGTAAAAAGGAGGCTAATTTTGAAGAAGCCGCAGATAGCCAGTCCTTCCTTGCATCAGAGGGCCACGATTGAATGATCCATCTTTACGATGTCAGTAGGTTTGCTACTTTCCTCTGTTTTTTATTTTTATTTTGTTAATCTCTACCCGCACATTGGGGTTTTTGTACTGCTGTTTATTTCTGTGAGTTGTGGACTTCTTTCATTGTAATTTTGGATGGTTCTTGCTTCATTTTGAACGAAATTTCCTAAATTTGTTGCAATCCTTGATGGGTATTGCTTAATGAAAAGTTATCTATCTCATATATGTGACTTCAAATTTTTTTTTTTTTTTAATCTAAACTTTATATCAAGGTTAGTAATCTGACACTGACCCAAAAAACAAATGAAATAAATATGACTCTAGGCTTACTTTGTCTTGAAGATTTTCAGTTTTTTTTTTAATTTTTAATTTTTAATTTTTAATTTTTTTTATACGATAAATGCTTACATTAATGATTTTTTTTTTTTTTTCATATAGCAGGTAGTTTTTTTTGTGTATTTTAAAGACATTTCAATGGGTAATATAATATTTTTGTCTTGGTTTGTGTCAAATTGTAATTTATAGGTCTTAATTTTATGTTTTCAGTTAGGTTGTAGCTGTTGCTTTGCAGATAGCTTTTGTTTGCAGCATATATTTTTAGGACATGAACTTTCAACTAAGAAGACATATGCTAGGTACATGGAACTTTTCTTCCTTCTAATTTCAATTGGATATTTGTTCATGTGCTCCTTATTTTGAATTATGGCAGGGCAATTGATGTTTGTCATGCTTCATTTGTTGTTGTTTTTTTGTAGTGCTTGGATTTTTGCTGCCTAGAATGTTACTTTTATGTTGATGAAATAGCTTAAAGTGCATATTGGGTTTCCATTATTGGATATTTTGTTGCTCTTATTACTGTAAGGCTAAATAGAGTCTTCCTTGATTGCATATACAAACAGATATGATTTTGAAAGAATTGGAAATGATATTTATTTTTGGCTTTGGAACTGTAACTATTGTGTTGTTTGTTTCGACTATACTCTTGATTAGAGTAAGTTATTGTTGAAATTTTTATTTGACTGTTTTGGAGGTATTATGGTATTCTATTATTATTGAAATTATAGGTAGTTCTTTTTACAACAAGGTAGTTCCTTGATCACATTATATGCAGGGAATAGTTGCAACAACAATGCATGATGTGTGTTTGAAAAAATGTCTCAAAAATCTACACTGCACACTATTTCATAAAAACCTACACCGCGGTACACTATTTTATAAAATATGCACTGTTTTGAATAACTTTCTGCACTATTTTTAAATAACTTTCTGTAAACCAATTTCTATTTCGTATGTTGATATTTGTTGTTTCATATTTTGCAGCAGAGTGAAAAGAAATCGAGTTAATGCTTTTATGTCATGTAAGGTTTTGAACATTGGAAGTTGTAATTTTGTTGTTTGTTGCCTTTTCATAATTTATTACATGTTAATATTGCATAAATTGTACTAGCACAAATTGTTTTATTTTTTTGTTTGTAATCTTTACATCTATGAATTCATAATGCAATTACAATTAAGGCTTGTTGATTTTGGAGTTGACTAATGTTTGCTCTATTATTTTAGGCGTTGAATTTTTTTTTATGCATGTTGAGGTTGTTTCAGTATTGATAAGTAACATCTATTTATAAATGTGTGGCCTTTCAAAAAGCCACACGTTGAATTATTCCTTTGTTTAAAATTCTGATGTAAAGGCTGGATTTGGCATGTTGGATTATATTCTCAAAGTTTTAATTGAGCATCTATTTGGGTGTTGAGGAAAAAATCAGTGAAGCAAAAGTAAATGGGAGCACAATCAGTTGTGAAGGGGTTTTTTAGATACGTTGGCAAATTGTGAATTTTGCTTTGTTAATGTTCAGATTGTTCACTGTTGTGAACATGATTTCCTTTTCTATGTAATAAATCTTTGATTACCTATCCAAAAGAAAAAAAAGCGAGTTTTGATTTGTTAATTTGCCAATTGTGGATTACTTTATAGGTTTTGGTTGATATTTTTTAGGTAGAGATTTAACAAAGCAATGAACTATAGCTTTGCTGTTATTATATTTTTTTTCTTGTAATAACCATTTTCTTTAGGTTCTTTCTACTAAGATATGTTTATGCCCTATAGCATTTTATTTGATTTTCGTTGCTTATCTTTTCTGCAGATTATTCAATCCAACAGATTTGTGGATAAGCATCTCATTTTTATTTTGTTTTTTTGATAGGATAAGCATCTTGCTTTGATTGGTAATTTGGTGCTTTTTTTGTGTTTGCTAGATAATTTTTATTTTTCACAAATTTGTTATTCCATTGATATTTTGATCTATATTTGTTTCTTCTTTTTTATTTCTATGGTATTTGGATCCCGTTTCAATGACTGGACCAATACCATTGGGTGTGTAAGTATAACAACTTGAGTTTCTTCTTATAGTGTTATAATTTTTTCAATGATATGATTATGATTTAAAATGGTATGGAGAGCTACAAAGATATGTTTGATCCAAATTCCAAAAGGAGCAGCTATGCTAATTGTTACTCCCTATAAGATGCATTTAGATGTTATTTATGCTGCCACTTCCCCTATTGTTATATCACTAAATTATCCTCTAGACTTATTATATTCATAAATGCTCTTAATTGATTTTTGTCTTTGAAATAGACCCGAATAATGGTTGGTGGCCTCCTTTGCAAATCAAATTCTTTTCAAAGCTACCGGCTAAATTCTACTTTGATGATAGAATATTGAAATGCTGATTTGGAACCATTGTAATGTTTGAACAGTAGATCTGCCAGGCAATACTACCAAAAGAGTATAATCAGCCCAACTTAGAGTTATCTAATCTAGAAGAAAAATGAAAGTCACAAATTTTGGTGTTTTAGAAGGTGTAGAAGTGGTGGAAAAAGTAGAGGTAGAGGTAGGGTGGAGATGGAGGAGTATGAAGCCCTTGAAAAGTTTGGAAATGACATCTGACCTTCAGGTATGATATCTTCCTTTTATTTTTTTGTTAAAATATTTTATCTGGTTATTTAATTTTGATTAACTTTGCATTAGTTAATGGTTTAATGATTAATATAGATTTGTTGATATTGGGACTAAGGGAAAAACAAATTGGGTTTTACATTTTAACCTTATGTCTCATGTTCTTTTCTGTTTAAGATTGAACTTGATTCTAAAGTGATGATGTCTCTCTCAATTGTCTATGCTTCTGAAGATGTGTTACATCTTTGTCTAATTCTTTGGCTAGATTAAAAAAGTTTAGATAAATTATTGACTTTGTGTTTGATTTGGTTTTACAGATTTTTGTAGATTAGCTTTGATTTTGGGAACTTTTTTTTTTCTATTCAAATCAATGCCATTTGGGTTCTAAATTTTTTTTCCTGTATATCACTTCCTTTTTTTTTGGAAAAAGTCACACTTAAACGCTATTGATTGGTAAGTGATATATATCTCTATATGTAAATTTTGTTAACAAAACTATAAAGCCTGGTATTACTAAGAAGAATATCCTCCTAACAGATAGTTTAAACTCTTTGTAGCAAGATGCTATTGTTTACTGGTACACACAAAAGTCACAGCTTCCACCATTGTGGTGGTTTTGGTACATGTATTTTTTCTTTTCATTGCAAGATATTTTGGTCTTCCTCAATGATACAAGGTTGCTTATTCTGTTATCTTAATGCTTTTGTCTCTCTTTAACTTTTGTTTACATACTGTATACTTTTTACTGCAGGGAAAATGTCATGTCTCAATTAGGAGAGGTTGAGGAAGAATAGGGTCAAAGCCAAAGTCCAACATGGAGATATTATCTCATTTGGTAAGAATATCATTCCATATTTTTATATATGATAAACGTTACTGGTGTGGTAGATATTTACTATCTATATTTATTATTAAAAAAAAAAGAAAAAAAAAAAAAAGAAGGAGCCTTGGGAGAGGTGGGTTAGGCTGATTTCAAGACTTAAAATTGGAACACATTGCTTGAGGCAAATATAACTTGCCATCACAGTGTCTTTTATTTTTAATTTTCTCTATAATCTGTAGGATTGGTCTTTGATTCTGTAGGTTCCTTGAACAAATTGAATTTGAGGAATTGTTACCCTTAAAACATTTTTTCTAATGCTTTCAAGTGATCATGTTTGACAACCTACATAGTTATTAACCTTTTTGTCTCCTTCAACTTATAACTTGCATTTGCATTTGCATTTGTTTACAAAGAAGTTCTTGTGTCTACACCGATGCCAGATGGTGCAATTTTAATAAGAAAAGAAGGTATATTCTTGATAAAGTGTTATTCAGTTTAATGGTATTTTGTTGTATATTTGCTTCTCATAGTGCTTATTAAAAGTGGTTGTATTGGATATTGCATGATAGTGGTAATGTTTTTTAGAGACTTTTAATTATTGATTTCATCATTTTCAATGTTAGGCTTTTCTAGGTTTTGCATGTAATGCTATTCTGAAAATTTTAGTTGATAATTTGTTTTGAGTGATGAGGGGAAAAATTCATACATCTTGATTTGAATTATATGGAGTAGCAAGTATGGTTAAACTATATATAGGCCAAAATTTTGCAACATTCCCTATTATAATGTTTTGAAGATAAAATGTTGAGGATAGTCTTTTCTTAAAAAAAAATAAAAATAAAAAAAAAAAATTATGTAGAGGGTTGTAATTTAGTGCTTGAGTTTTTTAATCACATTTATGATGAGTATTTTTGCTATATGATATGTATATTAAGCAAGTTTAGGGGGTGATATTGTCAAATTTACATCTTGAGAACTTTGAAATCTTTGTGAACATGTAATTTTTTTGTTTTGCCTCCTATCCATGGCTGTGGCATGTTCTTTTTTTATTTTAGGGTAAGGATTCTACATATTTCTTAAAGTAATGCAAGATGGAGGTTGTCTAATCTTGGCTTTTGAGTAAAATTTGATGGCCAAAATTGCACCATATTTGTCACAAATAAAAAGATATATGTTGCAACTAACAATGGCAAAATTGCTGATTGATGTGCAATCATTAAAATGTTAAATTTTTGATATCAACCTAATTTTTAGCATCTATCACAATTTTAAGTGAATACATGTAAATTTGTTGAAATGTTAAATTTTATTCCTTACAGGGCTCTGAGGAGTACTTAAATTTGATTTTGGATGATTCTGGAAAAGTCAACATCAAGAGGAAGAGAAAAAAACTTTAGGTGGGTTCATTTTCTCATTTTCCTTTACTTTTAATCTCCCAAATGTGCATATTATGAATGTGGTACATCTATTTTGTTATGGGTCAATTACATCAAAAAAATAATAATAATAATAAAAAATGTAAAGGGTAGATTCTTCTTAAGAGATGCAACACAACAACCACCTCTCTCTCTCTCTCTCTCTCTCTCTCTCTCTCACAATAGTGGAAAGTGATGATTTCAGCAATTGTGTAAATTAGCATTATGTTTCCTTTTCAATCCCATTGAGGTCTAGCATCTTTGTTTACTGGCAATGTTAGAATTTAGATATATCTTGGATATCAAGAATGATTAATGTAATTTATGAAAGATATTTGATTCAATGAGTATGGAATTAACAATATTTATGTAATTAATCATATTGGAGTGTACTTACATCAGTTATATATTTTCTAAATATGATCTCAAGCTCTTGGTTATCACGATATCTCATTGTATGTGATAGATTTTATTACTTTCTAAGTGATAGATTTTATTGGTTTGGTATATTATACCATGATCTTGATTTTTTGTTGTTGTTGTTGTTGTTGTTGTTGTTGTTTTTTTTTTTTTTTTTTTTTTTTTTTTTTTTTTTTTTTTTTTTTTTTCATATTGGGGAAGTTATCAATAGCTTTCCCGTGCATTGCACGAGTTAGCGACTAGTTGGTTTTAATCCCATGCAACAAATCTTACTTTAAGAAAAATACTCCACCAATCACATAAATTTATTTAATTAATTTTATTCATTAACCAATCAAAATTAATTTCAATTAATCACACGTGATCGGCTTCACTCCATACAATGCATGTAGACCGTGAAAACTTGATCCATCATATCTTTCAATCCAACGGTCAAATTTGGAAATCCAGCATACCGTCATGACCGTTAGAATCTCAAGATCATTTTTATGATATGCAATGAATGAACTAATGTAGATAATGCAATCATGAATTTTGGGTATATGATTGGTCATTCTAGTCATCTTCCTTGATTAAATTATGAGTGCAAAATCAAGTGTCTACAGAATGCCCTTCGTTGACGGAGCTTGCAAAGTGAATGTCAATGTAAATTAAAGACATTAATTTTAGCAGCTATGATTTAATTGAGGTTGATTTTTCAAAGATTACCTGGCCCTAGAACCTAAAATCTTGGAACATAGAACTAATGCTTTACCTTTTGAAAAAAATGAAAATTGTGAATACTTGACCTACTTGATAGCTGATGAATTTTGAAATGATTCTTGCTAATTAAGGTGACCGAGAGGCTTTTCTATCTTAGTCTAAATGTGGATGGTAACCAAAGGGCTTTTCTACCTCAGAACTAGAAATGTGGTGACCAAAGGGCTTTTCAACCTCAATCTTGAAGAAAGGTAACCAAGGGGCTTTTCAACCTCGGAGCAGGAGCTGTGGCAACCAAGTTGCTTTTCAACCTCGATCTTGAAGAAAGGTAACCAAGGGGTTTTTCAACCTTGGAACTAGAGCTGTGGTGACCAAGGGGCTTTTCAACCTCAAACTTGAAGAAAAGTAACCAAGGGACTTTTCAACCTCAGAACTGGAGCTGTAACGACCAAGGGGCTTTTCAACCTTGATCTGAGTTATGACAACCAAAGGGCTTTTCAACCTCGATCTTGAAGAAATGGCAACCAAGGGGTTTTCAACCTTGGAGCAGGAGCTGTGGCGATCAAGGGGCTTTTAAAACTCGGAATCGGAGCTGTGACGACCAAGGGGCTTTTCAACCTCGATCTTGAAAAAAAGGCAACCAAGGGGCTTTTCAACCTTGGAACCAGAGCTATGATGACCAAGGAGCTTTTCAACCTCGATCTGAGCTGTGGCGACCAAGGGACTTTTCAACCTCGATCTTGACGAAAGCGAACCAAGGGGCTTTTCACCCTCGAAACTAATGCTTTGGCGACCAAGGGGCTTTTCAACATCGATCTTAAAGAAAGGGAACCAAGGGTCTTTTCAACCTCGGAACCGGAGCTATTGAAATGTCGATCAAAGGGCTTTTCTACTTCAATCAGAATTGCTGCCTGCAAAAAGTCAAAATTTAGGATTAGACTTTAAATGATGAGGGCTTTGTTGTCCCACTGTTTTTGAGATGTGTGATTTCCATTTGTTCCTTCTTGATTTGGATTTTACATTTTTTATCAATAAAACTTTGAAGTTTGAAATTTGGAATTTGAAGTTTGAGACTTGGAATTTGGAGTTTGAAACTTGGGATTGAAAATTTGAAATTTGGAATTGAGAGTTTGATGTTAAGACATTGTCATTGTGTTGTTGTGTGCTTTTCTTGAAATTTGGGACATTGCATGATTGATCATGTTGTAATCTTGGCTTTAGGAAATTTTGAATTGTTGTATTTTTTGGTCATGGTGTAACTTGAACAATGTTGGTGGCTCATGAATTTTGGCAATGTTGGCAATTTGTGATGTTGTTGAATGAACTTTGGCTTGAATTTAGGGGCATTAAGGTTGTGAAAATTTTGTTGATATGTGCAAATTTAATTTCATGAACATGGCACAATTTTGTGGGTATGCGTATGGAAAAATTTTATGGGTACGGAAAAATTTTTGTGGACATGGAAAAATTTTATGGTTATGAGATTTTGGCTATAAAAAAATCTTTGTTGGGCATGTGATGTTGGATCATGGACAACTTTTGTGGTTATGATCTTGGACATGTAGGAATTTTTGGTTGTGATTTTGGACATGTAGGAATTTTTGGTTGTGATTTTGGAACATGAAGAAATTCTTTGTTGTGATTTTGGACATGAAGAAATTCTTTGTTGTGATTTTGGACTGAAATTTTGGAATTTTTTGGTTGTGATTTTGGGATATGTAGAATTTTTTTTTTTTTTTTTGTTTTTTTTTTTTTTTTGTGGTTGTGATGTTGATTCAAACTTTTTTTTTGCAGAACCTCAAGAGCTAAGGCAGTCTTCAAATGTTGAAAGGCATATGAGAGATACTATCTCCAAACATCAAGAACATTATTAATGAGGTCAGCTTTCAAACTTTTTTCCAAGCTTTTCTGAATCAAGAAACCCATGAGTACAAGGATCTTCAACTACTCCTTGCTTTGTCGGAATGGTTTTGGGATACCACATGTACTTTCCATTTCCCAGGTATTGGTGAAGTAATGTTGACACCTTACTACTTTTCTGTCATCATCGGTTTGAGATTGGGTAGTGAAAGAATCAAGGTCAATGACTTCCTTACCCTAAAGGAAATTAAGAGACTTTTAGGTGTAATGCCTTCAAAATTGAAGAGTAAAAATGTCTCTTTGATGTGGCTATATGAAAACATTGAGAACTGTACTACCATAGCAACCGGCATGCACATGTTTATGCTCCTCTTCATTGGGACCTTCTTATGCCCGGACTTAGGTAGTACTGTGAGTTTGTGTTACCTGTGGAGTCTGAGAGATATTGATCAAATCAAAAATTATGACTGGGGTGGCATGGCTTAATCCACCCTTTTGCACTTCGTGAATCAACTTTCTGGGCGTCGCCTCTTAAACTTGGGTGGTGCTCCATTTGTCTGGTAGGTGAGGTTTGGAATTTTTTGCTATATGTGGATTTTGTTTTGAGAATTTCTTTGACTATGTCATAATGATGTGTGTGAATTTTTTTCAAGTTTGGATGTATGAATATTTTGGGGTTGGTCCTCAAGTTCGGGAGGAGGTTAATGGTATCTATCCTAGATTTCTCTATTGGTTGCCCAAATACCATTTGTCAACACCCTCCATGCATTCTTTGGAAGTTTGGCATATGTTGATTGACAATTTGACTATTGTTGTTGGGAGTTTTTCTTCTTATTTTTGTGTGGGGTTTTCGGTGATTGATTGTGGTTTGGTCTTCTTCTTATTTTGGGTTCTCTTGTGATTTTCAGATGTCTTTAAATCCTTGGGTTAGATGTGAGGAGTATGCTGAGTGTAAGTGGGCTCTAAAACTGAATGGTCACCAGGTGTTGCTTGAGTGTGGCCATGGAAGGTACTGGTATCTTGGTGATCGGGTATTGCCTCAGGTTCATCATGTATACCCTCATACAAAAATTTTGGTTCCTCATTGTCCCTCTATTAGGTTAGCTGATCTGCTGACTAATGAAGAGATTGCTCGTGCTCGGATTGGCCATGTTGTTTCAAGGATACTAGGAATTTATCTGGATTTAATTTCAAACTCAATTGCTAGGTTGTTTGGTCGACATTCCTGTTGCCTCGGTATCTCTCTTTCTTTTTGAAGTTGAGTTACATTTCACCTCGTATGCTCATTTCTCATATTTCCTCCTTATGACAATGTCTGCATGTTGCATTTTCAAGCTTCGTCTTCTGAAGAAGAGGAGGAGGAAGAAGAGAATCCCCCCTCCTAGTCATGCTAGCAGCTTTTCAAGATCTTTCATGGAGACCTATCCTCACTTTCCTACATGGCAATATGAAGTGATGAATCCTGATGGGTCGTACAACTCTTTGCCTTTAGACAGGCCAGAGTACACCCCAAACATCCATTGGCCCAATCCAGTGTGTTTTTGAACTTTTAGTTCTTTGTCCTTGTTTCTTCTTAGCTCATGGAATGGCTCATGATCTTTTGGAAGAAAACATGCAGATGATTGGAAGCTTGCAATTGGTAGCACGAACTCAATCTTCTCAATATGTGATCAATGAAGCGAACTGGGTATAATATGATGTCTTTTTAGTGTCCTTGCTTGGACTTTTCCACTAATCAATCTAACACTTGACTTTGCTGACTTTTTAGGTGAATCGAATGGCAATGGCTGATTCCACTAGAAGATCTTTGGAGTAAAGGATCAGAAATCTTGAACTTGAGAACCGGCAATAAGAATCTCGATTCTATGCAAGTTAAAAAGGAAACACTGAAGGTGGCTCCTCTAGAGGTAGGTCGAGGAGATCTTCGCGCAGGTGGACCCGAAGTCCCAATGATGCCTGATTTGTGTTTTTAACTTTTCTTGCAAAAACGAGAAGAAGTGTTTCTTAGACAAATTTGTATTAATTTTAGCCTTTAGCTCTTCGTCCTTTGGATTGCTTTTGATCTTTTTTGGAACTTTAAATGAGACAAGTTTAGAATTCACCTGATGAAATCTTGTAATACCAACTTAATCTTATCTTGATCAGTTCTGATGAAATTTATGCTCACTTGGATGAGGCTAAGCTGAATGCACCTAGTTTAGGAATGAATGCATGATTTTTGGAAATCTTGAAATTTTGGTTTTTTTTTTTTTTGAAAAGCGGATGATGATGGTCCCTCTTTTGAAAATGAATGAGACATGGTCGAATGCCCCTAGTTTGGGACATGAATCATGGTTTTGGAAAATCTTAATTTGATCAATTTCTCTTTCTTCTCTTTTTTTCGATAGTAGTGATGCAAGTGATGATCTTTTTGAAAACAAATGAGTTAGGCATATTTGAATGCCCCAGTTTAAAAAATGAATCAAGAGAGTGCCTGAAAACACAAAATTGCATAAATGAACATTGGCGGAGCTGAGGGCCATTCGGCCCTTGAGGAGTGCCATTCGGCACTTTTAGAGTGTTGAATGGCACTTGGTCACACCATCGAGCATAGATAGTGATGGGCTGACTTTTCATGCTTTTCAAATGCATGTTTTGCATTTTCGAGTTTTTTGAAAAATATTTTCATCATGTGTGACCGTGAAACACTTTCCTACTTAGCTACAAACTCTTTCAAACCTATTTAAAACTGATTAAGAACTAATGTAGCTTACAATAGTGGTCTTTTCCTGCAACATATATCTATATCAAGGTTAGCAAAACACAAGAATCACAAGCAAAAGTCATCCATGGCTAGCAATCAAAATTTTTCTCATTCAACAATTCATGATATCAACAAATGGGTTTGTAGCTTTGATTTTAGTACCAAGATCAATTTTACAGCCTACAAACTAGAGGGAGTTAAGGCTTTGAGCAACATCAAAATCAAGTGGGACTTCCTTCGTGCTGCAATGAAATTCTGGGATCTTGAAGATCAAATGTTCCAGTTTAAAACTGCTAAACTCTGCCCCATAATTGAAGAATTTTTCGTTATTCTGGACTATGATCCAAGCAAGAAATCTGTAGTAGTTTCCTGTGATCCCAAGCATAGGGAATCTTTGTCTGATGCTCTTGGTCTTCCTACTTCCATTACCAGTAGTATGGTTGAAGGACATATGGTGAATCTTCATGCAATTGTTTCAAGGCTGATTAACAAACACACTTATGGAGTGACCGACAATATGTAGAAAAATTTTGGCTTGGCCCTATGCTTCGTGGGAAATTTTTTGCTTTGCTTTCGAAGGCACGATTTTACAGATGCTCGAGCCATAAGTGTTGTGAGTCAAATTAAGGATGGTGATAATCCTGTTTCTCTGATTTTGGTAGAAACTCTTCTAGGACTAGATGCTATATTTCATGGTGAAGAGTCTTAAAACTTTCTTGGGAGTCCTTTAACTTTGCAGATACTGCTAATGGAATGACTGGATATGATTGCCAGGCCTACAGCTGGTAATTATGGTCTTGGTAGTTATCTTAGTAAGACTATCATCAAAACTGAATGCCAAACTGAGAGCGATTGGGTGAAATTCTTGAGCAAGAAATCTAGTGCCTCTATTTGATGGAATTGTTATTGGTGGAAGTGCCCACCCCTACTATTGTGGTCTCCAAGATTAGATCACATCTTCATAGTTGGATTGCAGAAGGCCACTTTCTATAAGGTAGATAGACTTTTGAGGCAGTTCCAATATGAGCAAGGAATGCCCGATGGAAAAAGAAGAAGACCTTTCACTCCTGTGGACATAAATCCTACTTCTATAAGGAACATGTTGTTGGGCTTGGAGATGGCTAACTGAATGGATCAGTGTTTTGTCAAGGTTCACTTTTATAAGATGATTACAGAATACTCTAACTGGTTGGTGGACAAGATTGTTGACAAGGAAGTTAACATGGTTGCTATGAGAAAGCAGTTTCTCAAAGACAATCGGGAAAGACACGATGATGACAACTATGAATTTAATAGAAGGGACAAAGATGACAAAGTACCTAGCATAGAAGAAATCAATGATCAACCAAAAGAGAAAAAACTAAAGACAAAATAACCTTCTTATTTTTGGCTTTGAACATGTTTATTTTAAAAGTTGATGTGAAACTCTTATGTTTAGGAATTATTTGGGAGTTGAGGTTAAGGATTTTGTTCAAGGTTCAGGTTCTTAGGGTTTGGTTTTTTTATGGTTTGGCTTAGGGTTTGTGTTTTTAGGGTTTGGTTTTTTGGATTTTGTGTAATGACATGGTTTAATGGAATGGTTGAATTTTTGAAAACAATTTGGCTTAATGGGAAAATGGTGGGCTTAGGGAAATTGTGACCAGACCAATGCATGGTTGCTTAAGTACCCCCTTTGTAGAACGATCAAGTCATCATGTAATTCATTGTTTTTTCTTTTATTTGCTTTAACCTTTGCCTAGGCCGCCCTTTCGGGTTTTCAAACTAGCAGGCTCTCTCGCTCTTTCCTTTTTTCTTTTTTTTTTAATCAAGCCTAGGAAGGGAAATGACATAATTTACAACCATTTCAGATGTGGTACTTTAAGACTACCACCTTAGACGTGGTATTTCTTCAATTGATCCATGTTAGTTGGCTCAGTGAAAGGGTTTGCATCTAAATCCATCAACCTTACTGCTCCCTCGAAGTATAACTGCTTGATAATCTATGGACCTGCCCAATTTTGCTTAAACTTCCCATTTGCATCTTAAACCGGGGCTCAGATCTCTTTCAACACTAAATCCCTCAACTTCAAATCTCTGGTTCTTACTTTCTTGTCAAAAGCTTTCCTAAGTCTCCTTTGGTAACCTTGAATATGATATAAGGCTTTTGAGTTTCTTTTCATCCAACATGTGTAACTGGTCATACCTGCCTTACAACCAATCTGCTTCAAGGATTTCACTTTCCAATACTGTCCTTAGTGAACGGACACCCATTTCAATGGGAAGAACTGCTTCCATCCCATACACCAATGAATAAGGAGTGGCTCTTGTGGAAGATCGAATTGATGTTCTATACCCCCAGAGCGCATAGGTTAATTATAGGTGCTAGTCTTTGTAATTTTTTGTGCTCTTCTTCAAGATTCGCCCTATATTTTTATTAGCAGCCTCAATTGCTCCATTAGTTTGAGGACGGTAAGGTGAAGATTTATGGTACTGAATATTGAATTGTCGCAGCAACTTCTCTGTTTCTCCTTCAAATGCAGCCCATTGTTAGAGATAATTTCATATGGAACCCCATATCTACAGATGGTATTGGTCTAAATGTATTTAGCAATTTTCTTTGAATTCAGAACCTTATACGAGGCAGCTTCTACCCATTTGGTGAAATAGTCAATAGCAACAAGTATGAATTTATGGCCATTAGATGTCATTAGGTGAATCTTCCCAATGATTTCTATCCCTTGGATAGAGAACAGCCAGGGTGATGTTGTAGTATGCAGTGGCATAGGTGGCATGTGCTTCAGATCTCCATGGACTTGGCATTGATGGCACTTCCGGACATGAGTTGCACAATCGGCTTTCATAGTAGTCTAGTAATAACCTTGCCTCATTATCTTCCATGATAGCATGTGTACATTCATATGTGGCCTATAACTTGACTCATGAACCTCTTCAATTATCGTTATATAATCTTCTGTAAAACCTTTCACCACAAATAATGTAATTAATAGACAACCTCCTGATGGTTAGTTGGTCATTCTTGTTTGTAGATTTCGGGCACGTCCCATCCTTGAGGTGTTGTAGGATGTCTGAATACCATTCACCTTCTCCATTCTTTCACTCATCTTCTTCTATTGACATGCAATAAGCTGATTCCATTTTTTGTTCCACCACTATCAGTCTTGTTTCATCTTCCTTAGGCCCATCCATCATGGATGCCATTGTTGCTAAAGTATCCACAATCTGATTCTGCATCCTTGGCACATATTGGTACTAGATCTTATTGAATTTCGAGGCCCACCTCTGAAGACATTCATGATAAGGCATCAGCCTCCTTTCTTTGATCTTCCATCTATTTTGAATTTGAGAAATTATTAAGGTTGAATCACCATATACTTCCAACTCTTTTACTCCAAGGCCTAGGGATACTTGTCACCCCATAATACAAGCTTCATATTTAGTGGCATTGTTGGTGGTAGGAAGTTAAGCCTACCAGAAAATGGGATGTGTGCCTCTTTTGGAGAAATTAAGAGAACTCCAATGCCACTTCCGTTTTGATTTGTTGCTCCATCAAAATAAATCTTCCATGATTCTACCTCAATCTACATAATATCCTTGTCAAGAAAGTCTCCTTGGATTTCTTCATTCTTCTGGTTAACAATGGGTTAAGTGATCAGCAATCGCTCTCCCCTTCATAGATTTCTGAGTCACATATTTAATATCAAATTCTAAA
This sequence comes from Quercus glauca, assembly GCA_023736055.1. Classification (NCBI taxonomy): domain Eukaryota; kingdom Viridiplantae; phylum Streptophyta; class Magnoliopsida; order Fagales; family Fagaceae; genus Quercus; species Quercus glauca. The sequence goes on along the minus strand of CM043324.1, from coordinate 25,161,860 downwards.
ATGAGCAAAACCCATTTAGCTATCTTCTCATCTTGCACAGGCTTTTCCATTAAATACTTCAAAGGGCCCATTCTTGCAATCAACAAGACTTTGAAGGCAAGCATATAATGTCTGAGTTTGCAGGTTGCCTATATAAGTGCTACATATGTCTTCTTAAGTGGTGAATACTTTTCTTCATAAGACAACATCTTCTTGCTGATGTAGTAGATTGCATTCTTTTTTCTAGTCTCCTCTAGGTATTGAGCAAGTAGAGCCCCTGTTGTTGTATCTGTAGTGGTGAGATACAACAACAATGGCTTTTCAGGTACCAGTGGGATGAGTATTGATGGTTTCATTAGATAATTCTTGGTCTTTTCAAAGGCTTCTTGGGATTGTTCATTCCACACTATAGGAACTTCCTTCTTGAGTTGTTGGAAGATTGGTTGACATGTCATAGTGAGCTGGGCTATGAATCTGTTGATGTACTATATCCTCCCCAGAAATCCTCGGATCTCCTTTTCAGTTCTTAGAGGTTTTATCTCTACAATTGCCTTGATTTTGTCTGGATCAACTTTAATTCCTCTTTGGCTTACCATAAACCCCAATAGCTTTCCAGATGTTACACCAAAAGTGCACTTCTTTGGATTCAACCACAACTTGTAGAACCAAATCCTTTCAAAGAACTTCCGTAAAGCTAGCATATATGATTCATAGTCTTTGGACTTCACTATCATATCGTCAACATAAACCTCTACTTCTTTGTGGATCAAGTCATGCAACAAAGTGGTGGCTGCACGTTGGTAAATATCAGTATTTTTAAAGCCAAATGGCATGACCTTGTAGCAATATGTCCCCCATGGTGTAATAAAGGAGGTGTTCTCCATATCTTCTAGAGCCATCTTAATCTGATTATATCCTGAAAATTCATCCATAAATGATAGCAAAGCATGACCTACTGTATTGTCAACCAGGATATCAATGTGAGGTAAAGGAAAGTCATCTTTTGGGTTGGCCTTATTCAGATCTCGAAAGTCTACACACATTATGACCTTCCTATCCTTCTTTGGTATAGGAACCACATTAGTTAACCATTTTGGATAGTTGACCACCCTTAGGAATCTTGCATTGTACTATTTCTCAACCTTTTCTTTAATCTTAAGAGTCCATTCTGGCTTCATTCTTCTTAACTTCTGCTTGACTAGCTTCATGGTTGGATCTGTTGGAATGCAATGTTGTACTATATCTGTATCAATCCCAGGCATGTCTTCATATGACCACATAAAGACCTCTTTGAACTCTATTAGTAGTGCCAATGATGCATCTTTCTCAAAAAGGGTTAGAGTGTTGCCCACTTGTATCATTTTAGGTTCATCATCAGTCCCCAGGTTAATGGGTTGGGTTTCTTCTTTTATGGGTTCTAGGTGTCCTTGTTTTAATTCCTTATTATTAAGAGTTTCTTTACCAATTTCAGAAATAAAAACATTCAAAGCCAACAAATAAGCAAAATGAAAAGTCATATTATAAGGAAAAGAGTTCTTAATGTTAGGTTCTAAAGATTTAGGATTTTATGTATTTAGAACTCTAATGTGTATTGTTGGTAAACCATGATCAAAATAGGTTGTTTAGTCTTGTTTAGGCTTGCTCAAAGTTGTGTCTTTTATGTAAAGTTGGAATCGAGTGGCTGCAGAAGTATTTGTTACTTTCGGCCTGGCTCGATCGATCAAAAATTAGACTCGATTGATCGAAAGTCAGCCAGAACATTTTTCTGCAGAATTCCAACTCAGCCTAAACTCTATTTAAACGTCTTGGGGTTCAAGTAAAACTCTCCTATATATAAGGGAAACCCTAGAACGTTTTTGAGATTTTTAGAGAGAGAGATTAGAGTGCCTCTTGTGCCTCCTTTTATTAGGGTTTTGTACCCAAACCTCTCTAAGTCTTTGTTGCTCATATTGCGGTTTGTGTGAATCTCTTGTGAGATCCTTGAGGAGTTTTCCTTCACATAAACTTAGGGTTTTCAAGGTAAAGATATTATCTACATCTTGATGATCAACAAGGTTGCTGCCATTGGAATTTAAAGAAAAACAAGCGGGGAGCTTGTAGCTAATTGAAGAATCCAAGAAAGAAGGAGTCCGTGGATTCGGAGCTTACACGTAGTCGTGTCAGTAAGCTCTACTGGTGGGTGGCATTAGGAAGTCAAGCGGGGAGCTTGTAAGTCCTTTTGTATGAACTTCGATTCTTTTATAGTGGATTCAGGTTTACCTTGAGGATAGCTAGGTCAAATCCTCCCCAGGTTTTTACCGTGTGGTTTCCTGGGTCATCATATCATGTGTTATTTATTATTCCACTGCTTTATATGCTTGATATGATTATTTGATTGTTTTAACTTAGAATTGTTTAATTTGACTAAGTAACAACTTGGCTAATTAATCTAGGTTACGCAATCTGGTTGTTTTTAAGGGGTCTTAAACCGAACAAGTGGTATCAGAACGGGTAGCTCTTTTGTTTTAGATCTTTTGATCTAAGAGCTGATCCTTGACCCCTGTTGTCATGGACAATTTGAAGTGTCTTTCTGATCATGTTTCTGCTCATGCTTGTGTTGATTTTTTTGATGCTTTTGAAACTCTTCGTAAGGAATTATCTAAATCTTTGAAAATTGCTAAGAAATTTAAAGAAGAGTTAAAATTGGCTAATTTTGAAAAAGAGGAATTGCTTGTTAGATGAGATGAATCTAATAAAAAGAATGAATTTTTGAGAAATCAAATTTCCTCTCAAGATGAGAAGATGAAAAGCTTGGAACAAGAGTTAGTTGAATCTAAAGCTAAAATTGAAAATTTGACTAGTTCTAAGCCTGCTGATGATAACAGAAGTGTTTCTGTTTCTCTTAAGCCTAAAACTGAGAAAGTTTATATCCCTCCTTTTAAGAGGAATAATAAAGAAAAGGCTTATTTTGCTAGGTTAGACAAAAGTAAAAGTTTTGATGTAGACGCTGGAGTTTCTAAACCTATGTCTAAACCTATTGTTAGAGAGCATAAGAAATCTGTTTTTGTGCTTACCTGTCACATTTGTGGTGCTGTTGGTCATATTAGACCAAATTGTTCTTTGTTGAGGCAAAAACCAAAATCTGAGACTAGATTTGTTGTTAGGAATACTAATGTTCCTAAATTTGTTCCTGTTTGCCACTTTTGTGGTGTCCGTGGTCACATTCGTCCTAATTGTCATAAATTGAAACTTAAGCATTCTGTATGTCAATCTAGGATATGTGATGATATTTCTCCTGCCATAAGTCCATATAAGTTGTTTCATATGCTTTTGAAAAATTTAAGCTTGCTGGCTTGTGAAAGGAATTTGCAGGATTTTAGTCTGTCTCAGAAAATTGGTGTAATTCTTCAAATACACTCTGCTTCTCATGGATTTTCACCTACAAAGCCGAAGACTCGTGCTATATGGGTGAGAAAAGTGTTGGGATTTATGCCCTAAAATCCAATTTATTGGCATGTCATAAATAATTAAATTGTTTATTTATATGAGACTATTTATGAACTAATGAGACATTATCTTAGTCCATGAGATGCATAGTATGTGATTTATGTGAAAAGTCACAGAAAGATATAAATCACAAGTTCTTTGTAAACTCATAGTTTTAGTTCGTAGTCGGTGATGAATTTGGACATTTCATCTGCGAAGACTATAACATATCAACTACGATGATTTGTCTTGATCATGGAAATGGAGATTTCTAGTTGGTATGTTGATATGTTTTAAGGGTTAAGACATATTGAACTGGACCGCTGTGAGATTTATTATTCTCCAAATGACTGTCAATTGAATAATAAATCTCACGACTTCTATTTATATCAACTCTAAATCCTGAGAGAATAATGGACCTGATCATGAGATGTAGGTTGCTTTGATATATCAGGAGTGAGATCTATTAGTTATGGTCAAAACCTCAGTATGTTGGGCAGCCGCATTTAATGTTGATGGAACATATATTTTCAAGATGGAATTCATAATCTCTTAACGGAGATATAAAATATTCCCTTGAGATAAGTTTAATGGGTTTTGTTATTCAGAGTGTTTGGCCCAACCACTTTAGTAAGGAGTTACTAAAGTATATATTTATGGAATTGGATTTCATAAATATATGAATAACATAAAAGATTAAACCGGGTACTCAAGGATTAAGATGTAGTAATTTTCAAAGTGGCAGTCTATATTTATGACTTTGTATTACTACGAATATTTTAATGAAGGGGTTGAATGTACAATAAAGTCTTGGGAAATAATTTATTGATAAGGCCTAGAGTGCAACTATATTTATATAGTGGTATTAAATATAGTTAATGGTAACTTTAGACTTGTCAAGAGTTGACGGAAAAGCCCAAAGCCCATTGGAGCTAGTGTCTTATTGGTCCCTTTTGGTCCCACTCCAAGCCACACATTTAAGCCCAATTGGAAAGGCCCAAAAGGCCAGCCCAATTAGATAATTGGTTAGATACAAAAGGGAAAAACGTTCAGAATTTTTTATGAGAGTAACATCATTGTGAAATAAAAAGTATGTGAGTTTTTTGTTACTCTCTAATCACCCTTTTGTTACCAATTGAGAGACCACACATCTTGGGCATCAAGTGGAATTGGAGTGAAGATTAAAAGTCTTCCCAAGAATGTTTGATCTTCAAGGTTTTGAATTTCACCACACCAAGGTACGCATTTTTTTCTTTATTCTAGAATTCATGGTTACATGTTTATCATTCATGATTGAAGTAGATCCGTTTTTTTTTTTGTTGCTTCCGCTGCGTGTGTTTTTGTATGAGATACAAAAACCAGATTTTTCCAACAAATGGTATCAGAGCGGTCTTCAATATCATGCTTGTAAAACATGTGATTGAATTTTAGAATCAAAGGAAAAACGTTTTCTTGGTGATTTAATTTTCTGCAGTAAAAATTTCTACAAATTAATGTTTTAATCGTGGTTTATGATGTAGATATGTTTAGAGATTCATGGCATTGGTTTTGAATGGAATTGATATATCGGTCAAGCATGTGCAGTACGTTTTGCACTGCTTGGATATATATGGTAACTGAATTTTCTTTGGTAACCGTTGCCATTTAAATATATGTTAAATTCAGTTTTTCAAGGTTGTCATGATTACATCTCTCAATATATGCCGTGTTTTGATAGTGTCTGTGTTAGGCATGAACACGATGAACACATAAACCTATAAAGCATTGATAGAGTTTGTTGTACCGTTCTCTTGTCTTCTTAGAATATAAGTCAATATTGTAGGCAAACGGTAATGTATAGCGTTGTTAAGTTTCATGAGAAGAACTTAACAAGTTGGCTCTGATATCGAAATAGTGCCAAGTATATACATTAGTTTGACTTCAATGTTGGCGTTAGAGTTCATGATGCCATGTTATGCCTTTACTTCTTTTGATTAAATGAATATATATATATATATATATATATAGATTCATGTGCAGGTATATAAACTTTTTGTTTTGAGATATCAGTTCATGATTATATATATATTAGTATAGGCATGATGTAATTTTGAGATAACGTCACAATTACACTAGTTGGTTATCTTGAATGATGAATGTGTGTTGTTTTTCATTGAATCCGTATGTCATAATTGAAATCCTTTAAGAAATCCATTCCTAAAGAGATTGGGATTTTGTTTTCAAGGGTTTCTTGTATATTAGGGTTCTTGATCTTCATCTTGAAAACCTTAATGTTTGATTTGAAAATCAAAAGTGTTTTTGATGGAAGAACAATGAAGATGTCAAAAACGTTAGTTGTTTGTTCAAGAAAAACTGTAGAAAACTGCCTTAGAAAATTCTGGAAATTCTAGTTTCACGAGTTTCGATCGATCGAAAATCACTTTCGATCGATCGAGTGAAACAGTGATCAGACTTTTTTAAGTAGATTGATTTTCGATTGATAGTCGATCGATCGAATTTGTTTTTCGATCGATCGAGAGGAAATCAAGTATCAATCGAACAAGTCAGGAGGTCAAGTTCGAATTTTTAATTTTTTCGATCGATCGAGGGATACATTCGATCGATCGAAAGAAAGAAATTCAGAATTTTTTCTAAGTGTTTTCAAGTTCTTTAAGAGCAAGATAATGTGTGATTAGATTACACATGGTTCTAACTAAAAGACCTAATGAGATCAAAGATGTTAGTTAAATAGAACTCTTGGTACTGAGATTAATAGTCCTTAATTTATTTTAATTAGAGGTTTTTAATGAGATTAAAATTCTAATTAAAGTTATATAGTTTCTAATGAGATTAGAATACTTTGTTTAGTAAATTAAGGATAGAGTTCTATATAACTAATTTTTGAATCATTAGTGTTTAAGGAATCCTAAATAGTTTAGGACTTCCATTTTAGTTAGTGATTCAAATAAGATTAGAGTCTTCAATAAGTGCAAGGTTATTAGTTGTGATGGGATCACAATTATTTAAGAAAAAACCCAAATGATAAGTGGGAGTGTTGAAATAACCCTTTTGTTAAGTTTATTGTAATGTGAGTAGATACCTCGTCTTGACTTCGAGTCTTGCATTCCATGCGGAGGGTATTTACTTCACGGATTACAAGGTTAAACTTATTTGTGATTTTGCGAATGTTCATTACATTATTGTGACGTGACTTAGTAACATCACATTGAATTTAAACAATTAAACGCATTTAATGTGTAGGGTTAAAATTGTGATTAGATCACAATGATTTCATGACAATCCACTTGTTTTAAAATTTCTAGTGGGAGAGAGATTCAAAGGTTGATTCTCACGGCCTCCATTGCTGGTTTATAGTAGTGTGATTAGGCACCTCGCCTTGGCGTATATGCCTTGCTCCCTTCGGAGGGTGTTTAATTCATGGTACTACAGATTAAACTTCTTAATGATAGATGAAATGTGTTTTTACATTGAGAACGACCACGCTTCCGTGGAGTTACTTGGTGACTCACATTGATTCTAGGCAATGGTGTACATTAGACTAAGTGTAATGTTAACCTCCCTTCGGAGCTATGTCATTATTACTTAGAGGCTAAAGGAAAAGCGGCAAATTATTTTTGTTTGGTAAGAGTTACCATGATAGCATTAATAATGAGAATAATTCTCGCCTAATCATAGTGATTGGTATGACCTCGCTTCCGAGGAATATTAATTGCGGGATTAGGTTGTCGTTGCACCTAGTATAGTATGGTTTTCGGGTTCCATATTATATGGTTATGGATGCAAAATGATAATGTTCTTGTAATTAAGTTCATGGTCTCAATATAAAGTTGTCATAAATTTTGTCCTCTAGCTACTATTTTAGTTGAATCACATTAACTAAGAAATAATTTTGGACATGATGCTTAAAGGAGCTGAAGTACATTTTCATGTTTCGATTCAGCATTGTCATAATTTCCTATACATTATGCATTTATGGAAGATAGCTTATGATATGATCATAGTTTCCATTGAAATGCTAAAATGTTATATTGGCTTCTATCTCAATTGTGCTATAGCATGAGATGCAAGAGTTAGTACTAAGCTTAGACAAGTCTAAATAAGATGTTTGGTATGAATCATATTGAGTGCTAAGAAAGCTTAAGAAGTTCCAATTCTATGTCATTTTATGAAAATATTTTATTTTTTAAAATGAATTGGAATTCTTGGATGTTGAGATTAAATGTTAATCTCATGTGGATATGATCCACAAGTCCTTGTTAGATTCATTTGATCAATTCAGATTGTTTTGAAAATAAATTCTTTTTATATTATCTGAATTGATGAGTGAGTTCTACGCAACGGAAGACATCCTAAAAGCTAAGGCTAGAATTAATATGATTTAATTCAAATTCTTAGCTTGAACCGAAAGGTAAGGGTGATAAGAAGAGGAATTAAAATACCAAACAGTTGGACAAGCAAGTTGTCCTAATAGTTGCCAAAAGGAAATTAGACTCAAAAGCATGACCAAAAAGAAAGTGTTTCTGATTTTGGTAAAGCTAAGCATTGTCCATGATTGTTTTCTAGATGGAAATTTACATGTTTTACTTTTTAAAGAGAAAGTTTACATCCTTTTGTATTGTATGTTTTGGTACTTATGTCTAGATCTTATTAATTTAAGTGTTATTCAAGATTTGTGAAAGATGGGCTTTTAGAACCATTATTTTTCTATATTCACAATCTATGAATTCTATTTAGAGGATAATATGATCTAGGATTCCTTTTCGAAAAGGAATGAAGTTCCAATGACTTCTTTAAGCTAGTGCATACATAAAGGAGGAATAGGGCTCTTTTAAAGTAAAGGTAGATTGTTCTAGAAGAAAAATGTCAAAATTTGTTATAGGACAACTATAAAATACATTTAGAAATGAGATGGTTGTATTAGATACACCACAAGACATTATTCCAGATATATAACTAGTACACGGATACAATATCGTAGTGGGAGGATTGTAAATTCATACTTTTGGGATAATCTTTTAAAGTCATTCCACAAGGATATGAATTTGATCCTTGGCCCTACGTAGAGGCCATAGATGATACGAATATGAATTATTGGATCATGGTTATGAGAATAGAATTAGATTCTATTTAAAGTCTAGAACTTGTAGAGGCGCTTAATTGCATTAAGCCTATTGTTTTCAAATAGGTCTACAAGTAAATGAGATTGATAGTTTTGAAGGTGCAAACCATCAAAGTCAAGACTAGTGATGAAAAGATTTATTCAGAAAGAAATGGTTCGATTATGAAAAGATTTTTTCACCAATAGTCAAGTTTGACTCTATCTAGATTCTCTCATCCATTATATTTCATTTGAATGAAATATGACAATGGATATCAAGAAAGCTTCTTTTAGTAGCAATCTTGAGGAAGACATCTATATGATGTACCTAGACTTGTTCATAGCAAAGAACCAATGATGATTAGCATGCAAGTTGCTTAAAGTCCATTTATGGACTAATGCAAGCATCTAGGTCATAAATATCATTTTTGATCAAGCAATCAAATTATTTGATTTTGATCAAGTATTAAAAGGCCTTAAGTGTGTAAAAGTTATATAGAATAATAAATTTCTTAATGTATATTGATGACATTCTAATCATTTAGGATGATGTAGAGTTATTGTCATCAATAGAGTTTTGGTTGTCTAGTCCAGTTTGATATAAAGTACTTGAGAAAGACTAGTCACATCCTAAAAATTATAACTTTATTAAAATTCAGAAATTAGGATGTTAGATCTATCTCAAACTGCTTAAATAGATTAGATTCTAGCCAAGTATAGCATATAATACTTCAAGAAAGGATTCTTTCCTTTTAAGATTGAAGTTCCTTTATATAAGGACTATGGTCCTAAGACATATAAAAAAAAAAAAAAAAAGCATATAAGACGGTTCCTTATATCAAATCGATAGGAAGTCTCTATGCTATGCTAAATACTAGGCTAAATGTCTATTTTGCGGTGGGCATAGTAAGCAAATATCAAGTGAATCAAAGATCATGGAAGTGGGAGTAAAGCATATACTCAAATATCTTAGGAGAATGAGGGATTATATGCTTGTCCACAAAAGTGAAGTTTTGATGTTTATTGGATGTACAAATTCTGACTTGTAGTTTGATTGTGATTCATGAAGTTGGACTTCAAGATATGTGTTCATCCATGGTGGTGAAGATACACATTAAGCGTAAGTATCATCTCATTAGAGAGATATGAGTACGTGAGTAGTAGTAGTAGAAAAGATAATTTATGCAATAAATCTGGCTGAAACTTGTTTCCAAACCTTGCCTTAGAGTGACTTTGAATTACTCTAAAGGGAGATAAGTGTCGGATATGTGGTAAATTGTCTTTGAGGGCAAGTGGGAGATTGTTGGGATTTATGCCCTAAAATCCAATTTATTGGCATGTCATAAATAATTAAATTGTTTATTTATATGAGACTATTTATGAACTAATGAGACATTATCTTAGTCCATGAGATGCATAGTATGTGATTTATGTGAAAAGTCACAGAAAGATATAAATCACAAGTTCTTTGTAAACTCATAGTTTTAGTTCGTAGTCGGTGATGAATTTGGACATTTCATCTGCGAAGACTATAACATATCAACTACGATGATTTGTCTTGATCATGGAAATGGAGATTTCTAGTTGGTATGTTGATATGTTTTAAGGGTTAAGACATATTGAACTGGACCGCTGTGAGATTTATTATTCTCTAAATGACTGTCAATTGAATAATAAATCTCACGACTTCTATTTATATCAACTCTAAATCCTGAGAGAATAATGGACCTGATCATGAGATGTAGGTTGCTTTGATATATCAGGAGTGAGATCTATTAGTTATGATCAAAACCTCAGTATGTTGGGCAGCTGCATTTAATGTTGATGGAACATATATTTTCAAGATGGAATTCATAATCTCTTAACGGAGATATAAAATATTCCCTTGAGATAAGTTTAATGGGTTTTGTTATTCAGAGTGTTGGGCCCAACCACTTTAGTAAGGAGTTACTAAAGTATATATTTATGGAATTGGATTTCATAAATATATGAATAACATAAAAGATTAAACCAGGTACTCAAGGATTAAGATGTAGTAATTTTCAAAGTGGCAGTCTATATTTATGACTTTGTATTACTACGAATATTTTAATGAAGGGGTTGAATGTACAATAAAGTTTTGGGAAATAATTTATTGATAAGGCCTAGAGTGCAACTATATTTATATAGTGGTATTAAATATAGTTAATGGTAACTTTGGACTTGTCAAGAGTTGACGGAAAAGCCCAAAGCCCATTGGAGCTAGTGTCTTATTGGTCCCTTTTGGTCCCACTCCAAGCCACACATTTAAGCCCAATTGGAAAGGCCCAAAAGGCCAGCCCAATTAGATAATTGGTTAGATACAAAAGGGAAAAACGTTCAGAATTTTTTATGAGAGTAACATCATTGTGAAATAAAAAATATGTGAGTTTTTTGTCACTCTCTAATCACCCTTTTGTTACCAATTGAGAGACCACACATCTTGGGCATCAAGTGGAATTGGAGTGAAGATTAAAAGTCTTCCTAAGAATGTTTGATCTTCAAGGTTTTGAATTTCACCACACCAAGGTACGCATTTTTTTCTTTATTCTAGAATTCATGGTTACATGTTTATCATTCATGATTGAAGTAGATCCGTTTTTTTTTGTTGCTTCCGCTGCGTGTGTTTTTGTATGAGATACAAAAACCAGATTTTTCCAACAAAAAGAACCTCCAAGTTGAGTGTTGCTGACTTGTCCCTGTTTTAATTCTTTCTATTGTTTGTGGACATGTCTTGTTTTTGTTTTTGGTTGTTTTGTTTTTTAGTTTTTTTATTTATTAAAAAAAAAATCCAAAAACATTGAAAATTTTCAAAAAGACAAAAATATTTTATTTTGTGTCTTGTTTTTATTTTTCTTGAGGATTACATGTGTTATAATATCTCTCTTGATTTAGAACATGCTTGACATTGTGGAGAAACTTGAATAGTTTGTGCTAAGCTATTTTTGACTTTATGTACTAGTTTGTACATGTACTCATGGGTTAATTAAGAAATTGATATTTCTTATTTGTGTACCCTCTATAGCTTAGTTTAGCACTGTCATGCATTGCATTTGCATTGTTCATTTAGCACAATGTGTGTTTTTTGTTTTTGGTCATAAATTTTTTTTCAAAATCTCAACAAGTGGTTATAAAGTTTGTTAAAACCAAAAAGATTTTTGTGTTTTGTATTATAGATCTTGGATTTATAATCAAGGATTGGCCATATTATCTTACATAACATGTTTATGTACCTTGTTTAGGTTGAATGAGCTTATTTTATTGCACTTTACTAGTTTGAGCTGTGTATTTCATGTTGTGTGGGAAAGATGTTTATGATGTTGATCACTTTGTCTTAATCTTGAAGTCACATGTTATTTGACTATCGGACTTGATCCTTTTGAGAAAGGCATAAATAACTATCTCACCACTGTTTACTAACCAATCATGAACACCTTAGTGCATATCATATGATTTTGTACTCGAGAAAGTGTAGCACAAGCACAAAAAGAACATAAGGTGTAGCCTCGGTTTAATTGCTTAATACTTAAAATTGGTGTGTACTATTAGGCTTAATGCCAAATCACATAATTAAAATTGGTGTGTATATTATGAGCCAAAATTCAAGAAACTTACATGATTGCAAGCTTTTATTCTAGAAGATGTGAGAGTTATAGGATGTAACTCTTTAGGTGATAGTCTTTTTCAAATTCTATGTGATGAATTTTGTAGACTTTGTGATTGATTGCTATTCACATATCACCTCACATGTATCTCAAGCTTTTGTTAGTTGCACACACTACACAAGTTACTCTTTGTTAAACTTGGTACATTATATTGTGTGTGATCTTGTTGTGGTCATCCAAGATTAAAAGTTCCTTGATCTTAATGCAAAATGTGTTTAAAGTTTGAGAATTTGGATTTTTGTTAGGCTTGAATGTACCCAGATTGGGGATTTTGTTCAATTAGGTTGAAATTGATGAAATTGGCTTGTTGTTTTGATGTAATTAAGTATTATACTCTGTGTGTTGTATTATGTGATGCTCAATTCGTCAATTTATTTAAAAAATTCAACAAGTGGTTTTCAATTTCGGGGTTTTTGTTAGAAACTCTATGCTCAAGCCAATTTTGTTAATTTAGTTACTGCATTAGAGCATGCATCATGACATATTTTATCATGCATCTTTTATGTTTAGGATTCACATGCATTGCATTGATTTTTGTATCCATCTTGCAGTTTTGCAGTCATATCTCTCATTGTTTTCACACATAGCATGCATACACTTTGCTACATTGGGTACTCAACTTGATCAAAAAATTGATTGATTAATTTTTGAGCTATGTACTTTCTAATATATGCCTTTTTTATGTGTGAACTACAGAAAATATTTTTCTTAAGAGATATGATGGATAATTAATGTGCAAATATTTTCTCTACTTATGCAACTGTTTATGGGTCACATAGTGTCTTGTTTGCATTTATTGAAAGAGAGAATATTTTTTTCATGTGTATCCGCACCCTCTCCTTCTTCTTCTACATGTCTTGCTGGTGAGGATGTTCCTGATCCTGCTGGTGCTGCTGTTCCCCACCCCTTTATTTTCCCCAAATCTGTTTTCCCAAAACATATTTTGTTTTTCCTATTTTTATAGGAGGGAATTTTTTTTAACCTTTGTGGTTCTTAGGGGGAATTGTTGCTCTTCATAGGGGGAGTTGTCTCTATTTTCTATAAAGCTGAATTTTTTTTTGTCCCCTTGATTCTCTATTTTCTCTTATCCTTTGTTGCGTGTGTTGACTGTTTACTCTTTGTATGAGTTGTCTTTGTCAATGCGTGACAAAAAGGGGGGAGAAATTATTGATTTATGGGAATTATTTTTGTTTTGTTTAGGGGGAGTTGAACTTATTTTTGATAGGGGGAGAAAATAATTTTTTTTGTTGTATCTAACTTAGGGGGAGAGTTAGTTTACTTTTGTTTTTATTTCTGTTTCTTGTCCACTGCTCATTGATTTATATTTATTTGTTTTGTGTTTTGTGAAGTCAAGAATTTAATTTTGTTTTACTGTTTTTCTGTCACACATGCGTTTATGCGTTTTGTTTAGTGTTTCAGGAATATACGTTTTGATTCAGTCGAGCTGCTGTCTTGCAACTGATGGATAGTAGTTAAGATTGGATTTGTTGTTGAACGGTTTAGACCCCTTAAACAATAACCAGATTGCGTAGCCTAGATTAATTAGCCAAGTTGTTACTTAGTCAAATTATGTAATTCTAGGTTAAAACAATCACAAGATCATATCATGCATATAAAACAAATAAAGCAGCGGAAAATAAAGAACACAAGATATGATCACCCAGGAAACCACACCGGAAAAACCTGGGGAGGATTTTACCCACCGATCCTCAAGGCAAAACGGAATCCACTAAGAAAGAATTGAAGTTCTTACAAAAGGACTTACAAGCTCCCCGCTTGACTTCCTAATGCTACCCACCAGTAGTAACTTCCTGACACGACCACGCGCAGGCTCCGAGACCACGGACTACTTCTTTCTTTGTATTCCTTCTTCAAGTACAAGCTCCTCACTTGTTTTTCTCTTTAAGCTTTAATGGCTGCAACCTAGTTGATCATCAAGATGTTGATATGATCTCAATCTTGAAAACCCTAAGCTTTGTGTAAAGGAAAGCTCCTCTAGATCTCACAAGAGATTTACACAAAACCGCAATACATGAGCAACAATACAATTTGTGCAACTCTGAAAAACGTGGCTAGGGTTTGCCTTATATACCTAGAGCAAAAACATAAAAACCTAGACGTTTAAAGAGTTAGGGCTGAGTTGGAATTCTGCAGAAAAACGCATCTGGGCCGACTTTCGATCGATCGAGTCTAACCTTCGATCGATCGAGCCAGGCCGAGAAGCCCCAATGCTTCTGCAGTCACTCGATTCCAACTTTACAATATTAAACCAACTTTGAGCAAACTTAAACAAGACTAAATACATTGTTTTGATCATGGTTTGCCAACATTACATATTAGAGTTCTAAATACATAAAATCCTAAGACCTTAGAACCTAACAGTTGTTATGAGCATTATTTTTGTAATGGGCTTTTACTTGTAAACTTTGAGCTTTTAATTTATATTTTGTTACGGATTGCCAAAGGGGGAGTTTGTTAGGTTCTAAAGATTTAGGATTTTATGCATTTAGAACTCTAATGTGTATTGTTGGCAAACCATGATCAAAACAGGTTGTTTAGTCTTGTTTAGACTTGCTCAAAGTTGTGTCTTTTATGTAAAGTTGGAATCGAGTGACTGTAGAAGTATTTGTTACTTTCGGCCTGGCTCGATCGATCGAAAATTAGACTCGATCGATCGAAAGTCGGCCAGAACGTTTTCTGTAGAATTCCAACTCAGCCCAAACTCTATTTAAACGTCTTGGGGTTCAAGTAAAACTCTCCTATATATAAGGGAAACCCTAGAACGTTTTTGAGATTTTTAGAGAGAGAGATTAGAGTGCCTCTTGTACCTCCTTTTATTAGGGTTTTGTACCCAAACCTCTCTAAGTCTTTGTTGCTCATATTGCGGTTTGTGTGAATCTCTTGTGAGATCCTTGAGGAGTTTTCCTTCACATAAACTTAGGGTTTTCAAGGTAGAGATATTATCTACATCTTGATGATCAACAAGGTTGCTGCCATTGGAACTTAAAGAAAAACAAGCGGGGAGCTTGTAGCTAATTGAAGAATCCAAGAAAGAAGGAGTCCGTGGATTCGGAGCTTACACGTAGTCGTGTCAGTAAGTTCTACTGGTGGGTAGCATTAGGAAGTCAAGCGGGGAGTTTGTAAGTCCTTTTGTATGAACTTCGATTCTTTTATAGTGGATTCAGGTTTACCTTGAGGATAGCTAGGTCAAATCCTCCCCAGGTTTTTACCGTGTGGTTTCCTGGGTCATCATATCATGTGTTATTTATTATTCCGCTGCTTTATATGCTTGATATGATTATTTGATTGTTTTAACTTAGAATTGTTTAATTTGACTAAGTAACAACTTGGCTAATTAATCTAGGCTACGCAGTCTGGTTGTTTTTAAGGGATCTTAAACCGAACACTTAACATACTCAACAATCCCAATAGACTCAATAAACTTAACTAAATCAGACTCAACTGGAATACTATCACGAACAGACTTAACAGGAATAGAAATACTAGCAGAAATACATTCAATAGGGACAAAAACAATGTTCTCGGCAGGGGAACTGGCTTGACGGTTTTAATCTTTTTCGCAAGAGTGACTGACTTAACAGTCTTGATCTTCTTCATGGAGTCCTCCATGGGGTGGGCGACTCCTTCCCATGCCCAATTCTTTAACTCAGTTGTGGCTTCAGTGATGGCAAGCGTCTCCTAACTAGTTCCTTTTTCCCTTAGCATCAGTACTGGGAAGGGCTCTTCATCCATATAATCTGTGGCTTCATCATCAATTTCCGAATCTGTGGGCTTGTCAGTCTCCAAATGTGGGGGTTTGAAAAGTCTCCTCCTCTTGTGATGTGGGAAATTTTTGTTGGGTTGTTTGGGTCAATGCCTTGGGGTTTGAAGTGTCTCCCTTCATTTGTGGATGTTGGGCCATTTGATTAGGGTTCGAATTGTCTCCCCCCATTTTGTAGGTATTGGGTTGCTTGATTGGGGTTCAAAGTGTCTCTCCTTGTATGTTGGTGCTTAGTAATTTGATTGGGGTTTGCCTGTATCCCCCCATTTGTGGATGTTGGATGATTTGAATTGGGTTTGAAGTGTCTTATAGGTCGAATATGGGATTGTGATGTTACAGCAGCGGAGTGTCTTCGATGCTCATGGGCTTCAGTACCATGATGGAAGTGATAGGCTTGGAATTGGAGCTACTAGCTTAAGTGTCAACCTCTGGTTTTCTTTGTAGCCTTCCTTCGGATCTTGACAAAATTCTCCCCTAATGGCAGGCTTGGTCGGGTTAATCAAAGCTAGGGCCCATCTACATCAATCAACCAAACAAACACACGCAACATGCAATGCAATTTTAACAAGGACTGGCCTAAGGGTAGGTTCTAAGTCATTACATTGTGGGTGGGTTTGTTGTTTTATTGTTTCCCATAGCTAAGATGTTACACCTCCCAACTTGTAATGTAATGAACTTTGCGTTGGTCTGAACGGCATGATCTGTCCTTTAAAGTCAACAAGAAATGATATAGTAATAGGCTATGAGTTGGTGAGTTCACCACTGGGTTCCCGAATCTAATGAAGACCGGTGATCTATGGTTACTACCACCACATTGTTGTTGAAAGAGGTGCATACATATTTGTTGTTTTGATGGCACACATTATGATAGTTAGGGAAAGCTTTTAACAAACAATACAAACAACAGAATATCATACAATATCTCAACAAACATAAGTAAACAAACAATAATATCATGCAAGACCATGCAAAAACAAGGGTACACATTTGGTCACTTAAGTCTAACACGAAGCTTAGCCCTTGACATGCCCAGTGGAGTCGCCACTATGAGAGACCACCAAAATCAAGGTACCCTAAAAAAAGAGATTTAGGTGCTTTTTAAGGACACCTCTCTTTTTTGGTAAGTGGTGTGGAGTTGCCATAAAAAATAAGAAAAAACTAAATACAAATTTACATGATTGAATTGTTCCATTCTCATTGATTGAATTAAAAAAAAAAATGATCAATTGAGTATTAAATGGCTTTAGGTCCTAGCTACAAACTACCAAAGATACATGGCTTTTTGTCCTAGTTACAATCAACCCAAAAAACAAAAAAACAAAGATAAAGCCTAGGTCTACCTATCCAAAGACACTAAATTCGGAGGCTAGGTTACGGAATGGGAAGGTATTAGGCCCCCATTCCACCCAGACAGAGTATGGTTTTCTAGACTCTCGTGACCAATGTACCCCTTTTATGCATGACATGAATGATATGTTGCACACATGAAAAACTAAATCACATAAGTCTATTTATGAATGCATCCTCTTCTTTGTTAAAAAAAATTCAGATCTATGTTGTGATAAGAAAATTTGATTTAGTTTAGAAAAATCAAATCTATTTTTGTACATGTAAAAAAATATTTTTTGGCATAGAAAAGTCAGGGCTGTGTTTATTAAATAAAAAAAAAAGTCTTTTGGTTTCAAAAAAAAAAAGAATATCATATCTGTTTTTGAGAACTAGAAAAAATTGGTTTTTGGTTTATATTAAAAAAATCAGATTTGTTTTATGACAAAAAAAAAAATTTAGATTTGTATATAGGAAAAATCAGATTTGTTTTTCTTTTATGTGAAAAAAATAAGAAAAAGATTTTTTAGAAGAGAACTATATTCATGAAATAAACCTACACTACATGCATCAAACAAAACAAACAAAACTACTCATGACTCTTTTTTTATTTCAAAATTTGCTATGTTAAAAAAATTCAGATCTTTATCTAAAGAAGATATAGATCATTTTTTTTTTTTTAATTTTAAAAAATTTCAGACTTGTATCTAAGGAAGATACAAATCAGTTTTTTAATTGAGAAAAATTTAGATCTGCATCTAATGAAGATGCAAATCAGTTTTTTGATTGGGAAAATTCAGATCTGCATCTAATGAAGATGCAAATAAGTTTTTTTTATTTTTAAAAATATGATAACAAGCAGATTTTTTAAACAAAAAAAAATAGATCTTGACAATAAAAATGTTAAAAACATATTCCAATAAAGAAAATATTGACAACACATTATATGAACATTTTAAAATCAAAACTAAACAAACATTTATTCATACATCACCAATTAAAAGAGATAGAAGAAGAAGAAGTAAAGAAAAACTAACTCTTGCATGGACATGCTCTTATTCTTGAGAGAATATTTTAGGGTTCAAAAAAATTTATGCGATTACCTTTGAAACCTAAAAATCCTTACTTACAAAAAAGAAATTCGACTAAAGCCTCCAAAACCTGTTTAACGTAAGAGAGAAAATACCAAAAAGGGGAGTCAGAAAGAGAGGAAATCTGAGAGTGTGAAAAGTGTCTGGATTTTGAGAGGCATCCCCTATTTATAGAGGTTGGAATGCTGAAAAAATAAGCAAAAAACGTATAGGGGAAAAATCCTAAAAAAAAAAAGGAGATTTGGATAAGAGTAAGCTGATTTTTCAGATCAGAACAAGCTTCCGTATTTTGATCATATCATTTTACTCAAAATTGAGATTAAGCTGAAATTTTGAAAGCCAAAGGGAAATTCAATTCGCTACAACTTTTCCAGAAATAGCCCAGTCCGAATTTTGAGTTCTACTATGCCAAAAGTCCCATGGAACGTGAATCTGAAATTTGTTACTTGATTAGTACGTTTTTGAAGTGTTTTCCAACTCTAAAACTGTATTTGGACGAATTTCAGAGTTATTTTCATGATAAACATCATTCGAAAGTGATAATTAGGACTTTTAAAATAATTATTTTGAATATAATTATCCTAAAAGTCTAATTATCTACAACCTTTAAATACTATCAGCTTATCAATACATATATATATATATATATATATAAAATTGAAGCCTCTGAAGTTTCCACAATTTTCCACATCAGCACAATATTAAAAAAAATAAAATAAAAATAAGCGCAAAAAAACCTTTTCTAAAACCCGATAAACACAAAACCAGCCCTCTGCCTTATTCTTCCTCCAAAATGTAGACCCACGTTCTTTTGTTCCTCTTTCTTCTTTATTCTCTACCTTCTCCTTCCCTAAAACCTAACACTGAAAATCAATCCTGCTAAGAAGCCATCCCCACACTATCAGGTCTGAGATAGAAAGAAGGCATCACCGAACAAACCGCTATCCTAGCCGTGGCAGAGGGTATGGCTACTGTGTATAACTCCCTTGGTTCTTAATTTCGCTTCATAATTGTAAGTCTACTTTTTCCTTTTGCTGATTGGTTTCTCACAATCCTAAAAACCACAAACTAAGCAAAGAAGTCATGAGTCGTGGAGTATTGTTGTAGATTCAAGATTGGTCATAAAGATTGGGCTTTTAGGGTCGTTTATGAGAAACCCAAATAGATTTTTGGAGGGGTTTTGTTTGATTCTTTGTTTGGTTACAAACCTAAGCTTCTTCTCCAATATCCTACTTTAGCAACCTTGGCTTCGCCCTCTGCCAAATTTATTTGTTAGTGATGGCAAAGTTTGTATATTTAATTTTGATAGAGCCATAGGAGCTTAAGATTCATAGTAAAAACTTAGGGCTTGCAACTAGCTACTACTGAACTTTTTTTTTTTTCCTGATTGCTACCATGCCCAACTGAGGACTGAATATATAGAGTTTAGAAGCAGTTTGCAAATCCCAACAATAGAAAGTGCATGATTTGGAAGTGAAAGAAAAATGTAGAGAGATGTGTTTTTTCATCTTTCATATCTATTTTTGAAACATATTTTGTAGGGCTTCACCATGATCCAAGCTGGTATATTGATAATTGAATGTTAGGACATATGTGATTCACTTGTTAGGAACATATGTCACTATTTTTAACTAATTGGCTAATCCTTTAACAAAAAGCACTTTACTTGTATCTGGGTAGATCTAGGATGTGTTTAATACGTCAAGAAACTTTGTTTCAAGATCAAGTGTTAAAGCTATGCAATTCTGTCCAAGTTTTAAGCCAAGAAAGTGTCTGTCATTAAAGCTCGACAACTAGCCATCTATCGAAGTTTAAAGAGCTGTTCAGCCCCATGGCTCGACAGCAGCTCAACAGCTAGGCATCTGTCGAGGTTTATGAAATTCAGATTTTCTGTTCTGATTTTCACTCAATCCATGATTATGTGTTTGAGCTTTCTTTTCTCACAACCCTAGACATATAAAAGGATTATTTTAAGGGCCGTCAAGGTGGACACAAGTTGCACAAGTGTTAAGCAAATTTGTTCAAGCAAATTGTGACCGAAGACAGAATTTGCCCTAGTTCATCATTCTTATGAAGAAGTTGCTGTGTTTGTACACCATAGGGTTTTGTAACAAAGCATCTTCTGGATCTTCATCGTGTGGATGAATTGAAGAACTTTGCAGCCAACAACTCTCTTTAGTTGGTGATTGAAGTTACGTACTAGGATCCGCGCAATTGGTTAGTCACGTACTGAGAGCTGTGCATTACAAGGAGAGATTGTCACTACAAAACAAGTCCAATTGGGTATTGTAGTAAGGGTTCAATTGTAAGTTGGTATAAGGTACTGGGATTCTTTTACTTGTAACCGCTTGTTGTGATAATAGTGGATTCTTGGAAGTGGTGACCTTAAAGTCACAAGGTGGGGTTTTTGTCGTGTAGGTTTTCTCCATTCGTAAACAAATCATCGTGTCAATTTATTTTCCGCTACATACTTAGTTATTTGGTGATCTGCTACCATGCGCTTTGCAAGTTAATTTGATTAATTAATAAACTTGGCTAATTAATCAATTAATTCATCACAAAGGGTCAATACGTTTTTAGCCTATCATTGAATCTAATAGGTAGTGGATCATTTGTCATTGTTGTGTTGCCTTTGAAAAGTGGGAGGATTTGCTTTGGACAAACATTGGTTTATGCGCTTTTTAGTTGCACTTCAACTATTTGAAAAAAATTACTCTTCTAACTATGCATCTTTATTCAGTTGTATTTGTGTGTTTTGTGTATGTTTCTTTCATTGTCTTATTTATGTATCATGCATGGTTGTGTGCAATGTGAGATGGCCTAATTTTTCTAAACAAACTGGTCTTCTATTTGGTTTAAGAACCATGCTGAATCCAAATCTAGAAAACTGTTCTTGGTCATTTAAGAGCCATAGATTTTTTTTTTTTTTTTCAAAACAAAGAGAGTTCGTTAGGATATATGTTTCTCTGTTTATAAAATATTTTCCCCCATTCCCATTGGACAAGAGTCTTTATAGAGTTTACTACCTTATTTCACGAAGAAATCTTAATTCTTTTCAGGTCGAATTGTGATGGGTCTTTTTGGGAAGGCAGTTCCAAAAACCGTAGCTATGATTGTGTATTATCTGTTTTGAAAACACTGGATTAGATGATAAATACAATACATCATCCTTTCAAACTTAATACATTATATGATTATTGACTTTTGTGCCCTTCATTTGGGATTGCAAATGCCTAAAAGAGGTATTGTATCATGTTTGAAATTTTACCTAAGTATTAGAGGATGTAACTAACCAGTGCCTATAATCTCTCTCTGATTTGTTTCATTTGTTTCTCTTTTATTTTCTCAGGCCTCAAACTCAAACCCTATCCCCTCTCTCTCTAATCTCAGCCAAATCCATCACCACTTTCAATTTGCTTCTGTTGTTGATGTTGCATAAGGTAATGTTTTGTATTCAATTCTTTATTATATAATATTTTCTCAAATTTAGTCAGTGTTTTGAGACTTAGATCAATTCTTTTCTTAGTGCTATTTGATTACAATTTAGATGTCATGAAGTCAAACTTAATTTGTGTTGATAAAATTGTTGATCGGTCGATTACAATTATGCTTGATGCTTTATTCATTCTCTAACATAACAAAAGCTGTAAACTATGCTTATCAAAGTTGCGTTAATGAATTTATGGTTGCAGGGCTTTTTAGTTGGTGTTCTTTGAATTGTGGTTAGCCCATGATAGGAAACTAGATGGGATCTGGAATATGAATGATTAATTTTTGGGTTTATGGTTTAGGGTTTAGGGTTTTAGGGTTTAGGGTTTAGGATTTAGGGTTTAGGGTTTTAAATTTAAATCCCACAAAACTTTCCTGCCAAAATTTAATGCAAATTGGATTTTGGGTTTTGGGTTTTTAATGGAAATTTAGACCCCTTAAACCAACCAAATTAACCTAGTTAATTAGCCAAGTGATTAACTTAGTCAATTTATGCAAATCTAGATTATCACAATCATACAATCATATCAAGAATATATAAAGCAGCGGAAAATAAATAACACAAGATATGATGACCCAGGAAACCACACGGTAAAAACCTGGGGAAGATTTGACCTAGCTATCCTCAAGGTAAACTTGAATCCACTATGAAAGAATCGAAGTTCATACAAAAGGACTTACAAGCTCCCCGCTTGACTTCCTAATGCTACCCACCAGTAGAACTTACTGACACGACCACGTGCAAGCTCCGAATCTACAGACTCCTTCTTTCTTGGATTCTTCAATCAGCTACAAGCTCCCCGCTTGTTTATCTTTAAGCTCCAATGGTAGCAACCGAGTTGATCATCAAGATGTTGAAGTAATCTCTACCTTGAAAACCCTAAACTTTGTGTAAAGGAAAGCTCCTTTAGATCTCGCAAGAGATTTACACAAAACAGAAAAGTATGAGTAACAATACAACAGGAACAACTCTCAAAAACGTGGCTAGGGTTTTGCTTAAATACCTAGGGCAAAAACATAAAACCCTAAACGTTTAATGAGGTAGGGCTGAGTTGGAAATTTTGCAGAAAAAACAATCTAGCCGACTTTCGATCAATCGAGTCTATTCTTCGATCGATCGAGCCAGGCCAAAAGTCACAAAGACTTCTGCAGCCACTTGATTCCAACTTTACAATAATTAATCAACTTTGAGCAAGCCTAAACAAGACTAAACATATTGTTTTGATCATGGTTTGCCAACATTACATATTAGAGTTCTAAATACATTAAATCCTAAGTCTTTAGAACCTAATAGTTTTTATGTGGTCTTTTAATATTGTGAGTGATTCCAGGCATATACAACCTACACAAATGATCAACCTCAGGTAGCCTGTTGAGGTAAAAACAAAAAGCTATGTTGTTGGGGGCATAACCACATAAATAAATTGTTGTATTTGTTATGTTTGTTTTCATATTTAGTGTCACGGTTCTATTTTTCTTTTTCTTTTCTTTTTTACTTTTTCTTTTTTTTCCTTTTTTTGAGAAAGAAGCTTAATAATATTATTAAAAAAGATCGGCTAAATCAATCTGAAATGCAGAAAAAAGTTGTGGTGGAACATCCTCCATTCACACTAAAAGTTTGGAATATTAATAGCTTGTCTAGCCAAACTATGAGCAATAGAGTTCGATTTTGCTATATTGGTAGTTCTAGCAATAATAAGTTGTGCAATGTGATATTGGCATCCTTATTTTTTACTTTTTTTTGGTACCCTTGCAACTTCTTGAAACATACAAATATATATGCATTATTTAATCACACATCCCTACATTGTGCAATGTTTGAATGAATTTTTTAGAATTTTTCTACTTTTATTTGTTATTGGCCAGAATTTGTGACTTTCTAAAAATAAATGGCATATATAGTAGGCAAGATCACCATTGAGCAATAGTAGGCAATGAGAGTTTTAGAAGGGATGGCATTAACAGAATAGGATCCTTGGTCCCTTTGTAAGTGTTTCTTTCCTATTAATTTGTTTCTTCTATTTGATTTTTATTGTAAGGTTGAATTTAATCAACCATCTTATTGGCTTTATCCCGTGACCAATTTGCTTGTAATTTAGCACTTAGTAACCCTGTATTTAGGTGGAAAAATTGTAAGGGTAGTGTGTGAGAAGATGTGAAGAAAAGCTCAAGAGTGTGCAAGAAAAACAGAGTCTCGCGACTGGATCTCGCGGGTGAGTCGCAGTTTGCAAGTCGCCAAAAGTTCGCACACATGCCAAGCATGCCAGAAGTTGAAGAGTCGCACTAGCTGTCGCACTACAGGACAAAAGTCCCAGGCTGGCCAGGCCGTTAGCTCGCGGCTTGAACTTGCGACTTAACCCAGTCGCGAGGTCAAGTCGCCAAAATGCCCTGTTTGGCAAAAACTGACGTTTTGCATTCCTTTCTCACCCTACTATATATATATACCCTTATACCCACCATATTGAGAGAGCTTCCAGAGAGATTTTTGTGAGAGAAACCTTAGAGAAATACAAGATTGATTTATCTACAATCTTTACCTTAGAGACTCTACAAATTCCTCTACTCTCTTCCTCTCCATTGTCATACCCTTGAGAGGCCTTTAGCCAAATCCTTATCTCACCACACCCACGTCTGTGAGAAGGTTATTTGGTACTGTTGAGAAGTAGTTAAAAAGGAACCAATTTACATTGGTTGATGCTATGGTCTAGTAGTGGAATCCGGTAAGCTAAAGAAGAAATAGGTTCGGCGCAACCTCATTGGAGCAAGAAGCTTGGAGGGCTTAGGTACTTGGGTAGATTAGGCTTGGAGGGTCTTCTGCTGTTCATGTATCCCAACTATATTCTTTAGTGGATTATTTGACCGCTTGGAAGGCGGCGGAGAGGTTTTACGCCGAGGGCTTCGGTTTCCTCTTCGATAACACATCGCGTGTTGTCCGAGTGTTTACATCTTCCTTCCTTTATTTTTGTCTTATATTTACTACTATGGATGTGTTTATATTTGGCTTAGTTTGTTATCAATTATGTTATAAGCTTGTTATCATATTCCGCACATTAACTGTTTGATATAAAGCTTGAATTGGTAATTTTATATTTGGGGTCTAAACATTCAAGGGTGTTGTATACCCATTTTGAACTTTCAATTGGTATCAGAGCGGGTACACTTGTTGTGGTTTAATTACCTAAGTGTGATCCTTGACCCCTCGGTGTTGTTTAAAATGTGTCTTTGTTAAAATCAACATGAAGGAAAGTAAAGATGTTTGTGAAAAAGACTCTATGAGTATTTTTGAAGATTGTTCTAGTAATGTGTTTTTAGAGCTATTTAAGTCAAACAAACATGCTAGAATCTTCTGTCACATGCTGAAATCTCTAGTTCATAGAAATCATGACATTCATAACAACTTATGTGAGTCAAAGTCCTTAGTCTATGAGTATGAAAGGAGGAATAGACATTTGTGTGATAAACTTGATCGCCTAAAAAGAAAACTTCACTCATCCTTGAATGAAATAAAGGAAAATGAGTCCTGCTTCAAGGGTCAAGAATGTCTCTCTCATGCATGTTTGTTTGTTCATACCGCTTTGAAAGTATTTAATTCATGTTTGTGGTACCTTGACAGCGATTGTTCAAAGCATATGACTTTGTGACATTTGGAGATGGTACTCATTCACAAGTTCTTGGAAAGGGAACGGTGGACATTCCGGGACTGCCACTATTGACAGACATGCTGTATATTAAGGGATTGAAAGTGAACTTGTTGAGTATTACTCAGATTTGTGATGACGACTTCTTAGTTCAATTCTCAAAGAAAGGATGTCTAATCTTGAATGAAGAAGGTGTTCAAGTTCTGAAGGGACTTAGGACCACCGATAATTGTTATGGGGTCATTCCCAAACCAAGCATAGCAAGTCGGAGTGCCCGGGTAAATCTCTTGGAGTTGTGGCATCAACGACTTGGACATGCCAATTATAAACAAGTGGCCAAAGTCTCGAAGCTTGAAGCAGTGGTTGGTTTACCAAAGTTTGGGAAAATTGAGAAGAATGTTTATGGTTTATGTCAATTAGGAAAACAGACAAAGTCAAGCCATCCGAAAGTGAATGTGGTTGCAACCTTTCGCCCCTTAGAGTTACTGCATGTGGATCTTATGGGTCCAACAAGAACAGAAAGCATGGGTGGAAAACGTTATATTATGGTGGTGGTTGACGACTTCTCAAGGTATTCTTGGGTGGACTTTCTTAGAGAGAAATCAGAGGCATGTGACAAGATAGAGAAATTGTGCAAGAGATTGATTAATGAAAAAGGAGTACCTATTGTCAAGATCAGAAGTGACCACGGGAAGGAGTTTGAAAATGCGAAGTTTGAAGCATTTTGCGATGAACACGGCATCAAGAAGGAATTCTCAGCCCCAAAGACTCCACAACAAAATGGAGTAGTCGAAAGGAAGAACCGGGTGATTCAAGAAATGGCTCGAGTAATGTTACTCAACAAAACCTTCCACAGAAGTTTTGGGCTGAAGCGGTGAATACTTCATGTCATATTGGGAATAGGATTTACTTCCGAGCAGGAATGAAAAAGACATCGTATGAAATTTGGAGAGAAAAGAAATCGAAGGTGAAATATTTCCGAATATTTGGAAGCAAATGTTATATTCTTAATGATAGAGAGAATCCTGGAAAATTTGATGCCAAGAGTGATGAAGGGATTTTTCTAGGCTACTCATTAAATAGCTGAGCATATAGAGTGTTCAACAAACGCACTAAGACTGTGATGGAATCAATAAATGTAGTCATCGATGACACCATATCTGAAATGGATATTGATGATGGTAAAGGATCTGACCTGAAGAAGGGGGAGGTTGAGGACAACATGTCACAAGATGATGATATTGAGAAAGATTCACCGGAAAAAGAGTCCACACCCCCTATACCAAGAAGGGAGACTAGATCAACCCAAGGGCCTCCTAGCCCTTTTACCCCTCCGGAAGTTCAAACTCCGATCTCTCGAGATGAAGAACCTTCTACCTCCAAGAGACCCTCATCAAGGGTAATTCTCAATCATCCATCAAGTAATATCATTGGTGATGTAAATGAAGGACTTTGGCTGAGAAAAGGACCAAAATACAGTGCAAATCATGTGACATACAATTGCTATCTTGCTCAATTCAAACCCAAGAAGGTAGAGGAAGCTCTTAGAGACGAGAATTGGATAGAGTCTATGCATCAAGAGCTACATCAGTTTGTTAGAAATGATGTATGGGAGTTGGTTCCAAGGCCCAAAGACACCCATGTAATCAGCACCAAGTGGATCTTCAAGAACAAAACTGATGAAAACGGTGAGGTTGTTTGAAACAAGTCTAGGCTGGTAGCACAGGGATATACTCAGGTGGAAGGCATAGACTTTGATGATTCGTTTGCACCAGTAGCAAGACTAGAGTCGATTCGAATTCTATTGTTCATAGCATGTGTTATGGATTTCAAACTGTACCAAATGGATGTGAAAAGTGCCTTTCTGAATGGTTTTCTAAATGAAGAAGTATTCGTTGAGCAACCAAAGGGATTTCAAGATCCTCACTTTCCGGATCATGTGCTAAGGTTGAAGAAAACACTGTATGGCTTGAAGCAAGCACCAAGAGCATGGTATGATCGTCTCGCAACATACTTGTTGGATCGTGGATTCAAAAGAGGCCAAGCTGATCTAACTTTGTTTGTCAAAAGAGATGAAAAATCTCTCCTTGTTGCTCAAGTGTACGTGGATGACATTGTTTTTGGATCAACAATTGACCAACTAGCTCATGAATTCTCGGAAGAAATGAAACGAGAATTTGAAATGAGCATGGTAGGAGACTTGAACTACTTCTTAGGGATTCAAGTGAAACAACGGGGAGATGGAATATTTATCTCTCAAGAGAAATATGCCAAAAATCTTGTCAAAAGATTTAGCCTGGATTTGAAGAAACACACTTCTACTCCCATGAGTTCTTCATTGAAACTAAGCATGGATGCAAATGGTGTTGACGTTGATCCAACACTATATCGAAGCATGATTGGCAGTCTTCTCTATCTCACAGCTAGTAGGCCGGATATTGCATTCAGTGTCGGTGTTTGTGCTCGATTTCAAGCTGCTCCTAAAGAGTCCCATTTGACAGCAGTCAAGCGAATCATTCGCTATGTGAATGGCACGTCTGAATATGGGATTTGGTATTCTAAAGATTCGAATGAGTGTTTGGCGGGATATTCAGATGCAGACTGGCTGGATGCATTGATGATAGAAAAAGTACTTCTGGTGGTTGTTTCTATCTTGGAAATAACTTGGTCTCATGGATGAGCAAAAAGCAAAATTCAGTTTCTCTTTCAACTGCTGAAGCTGAATATATTGCAACAGGAAGTTGTTGTGCCCAACTGTTATGGATGAGAAAACTACTACATGACTATGGAATTTCCCAAGACACCATATGTGTGTTCTGTGATAACACCAGTGCAATAAATCTGTCAAAGAATCCAGTTCAGCACTCAAAATCAAAGCATATTGAGATCCGGTATCATTTCATTCGAGACTTGGTAGAGGACAAGATAGTATGTTTGGAATTCATCAATACAAAAAATCAGAAGGCTGACATATTCACTAAACCTCTTGATGGCCCTAGGTTTGAATCCCTGCGTAAGACCATTGGTGTCGGTATCATTCCCTAAACTCTATCTTCCATATGTGCTTTGTGTAAAATGTTCTACATTGTGTTCGTGATTAGCACTTCTTCATATGATTCATTTTGTTTGTGAGTTTTTGATAAAATTTTTTCTTGCTGACTTTGTTTTGATCAATCAATATTTGTCTTGTGTCAAAAATTCAAAAACACATAAAAAGTAGAAGATCCAAAAAGTTTGATCAACTTTGTTAAGCTTTTGTCTCAAATCATATTTTGCCTTGTACCTTTGTACGAATGGCTTTGTGCATCTATGAGCTTAGCTTGTCTTCTATGCACTCATATCATTGTGGGAGAAATTTTGAAATCTATGTGACTGTTGTAAATAGATCTTCAACCTTGTCATGAATGATTAGTGAATGGTTTTGTTGATCTTGAGACATGCATAGACTCATGCCTATATATCTTCCCACTCTTTATTTTTGTTTTTGCTTAAAAGAACTCTCTAAATGTAAATCTCCAAATGAAAAGAGATATAGAGCTGCAAAAGCCTGTCGCACATACTAGTATTTGACTAGGAAAAAGGGAAAGCGACCAAAATAAAATGTTTGATGCCCAAAAAGCCAAAGGCTAACTCATAAATTGAAATATCAAAAATTTCAGGCATCTATCTCACAATGAGATTTTCTTTGCTCAAAAAGTGCAAATGATATGTTGAATATGGAGCCAAATGAAAAGCTTCAAAGTATGTAATCAAGTTCTTGTGGGAGGTCATATATGCATGTTTCTATAATTGAGATAGGTCACATTATCTAGTGCTAATTGTGTATGCCTTGATTGAATTGATCATTGAAGTTTCACATTGGACTAAGGACTATCTTATTTTTGATATCCACACACAACACACAAGTCTATGTTCAATGAATGCCATATTCATTTGTGTGATTGTACTTGATTAAATGTGTTTTCACATGCTCAATCTTTGTTTGATCAAACACAAAAAGATTTTTGAGTGTTTTTAGTTGTTTTTGGAAAGTATTTTGTTTTTACAAAAATATCAAAAATTTCAAAAACTGTTTCCCCTGTTTTGGAGACTAAGTCGCGGGTGAGCCCAGTCGCAAGCCCACTCAGAGATTTTTTGCGGCTTACTGGCGAGTAAGTATCCCAGTCGTGAAAAAGACTTAGAAAATTTTTCAAAATTTGAGTTTTGCAGTTTTTTGCGGCTCAGTTTGGCGACTTGTTCGTGGGTGGAAGGTCCAATCGCAAAAAACACTTGGAGAAATTTTCAAGTTTCTTACTTTCACAGTGTTTCGCGGCTTGCCCTGGCGACTAACTGGCAACTTAATCTAGTCGCAAAAAACGCGTGTTTTGCGTTTTAGAGTCTGATTTCAAAAACTCTTCAGTTTTCCCTCGAAATCATGTGACTATTCATTGTCTTCCCTATTCCTCTCTCTGAAACTCACCGAGAAACTTTTTGAAAACCTCCATTTCTGCATCAATCTCACTTCACTCTTCAAGAGAAAGGTATGGATTTTCCTATTTTCACCTACTCATTCATGATTTGAACTTTATTTTCTTGAATCTGTGCATGTGGTCCTCGGTTGGGTTTTTGAATGGATCTATGTTTTTGGTATAATTGTTTTAAATATGGGTGTCTAATTCTGTGATGACACTGTTCGGCTTCTTTGGGTGTGTTCCTTTTGTATTAGTTATGTGAGTTCCTTTGATTATTATTCACACACACACCCATTATCATGTTTGGACCCTAAATCCCAAATTTTTAGGGTTCTCCTAAATGCTCATAAATTGATTTTAACCCTATGCTAATATTGGGTAGCATTGTTTTTGTTGGGTGTTGTTTTGTTTATAATCCCTAATGCAGAGTGGATATGTCACCATTCAAGACTTCAGCTGTGAAAGGTGGTAGCAACAAAGGGAAAGAGCCAATCATTGATGTTGATGAAGATTCTCCTATACCAAAGAGAGCTCGTTTTTCAACAAGAATGTTTGATCCTAACTTGTTTAGGTCTTATGCTGCTTTGAATCTTTTCAGAACCATTTTCAAGATGCCACCTTGTTGGCTGAAAGAGCCGTTGATTAGTCATCTTTGTTAGATACCAAAATTCCTACATGGTTTGCCACAAAAGACTGGAATTTTCTTCTCTCCGATCTTGAAGATACCTATGAGAACATGGTGAAAGAGTTCTATGCCAATGCTATTGTAGAAGGAGAAGTGATCAAGTGCTGGGTTAGAGGAAAGCAGTTCTCGATAACTCCGGTTTATCTCTCTGAAATTCTTCACATCAACCGGCCCATACTTCCTATCCCACCTTTCTATGATGATTTGGTTCCAAACGAGGGCACACTTCGGAGAGCATTAGGAGCTGATTTGGAATTCTCTTCCAGTGGATCATCAATCAATGTGGCATCACTTTCTCCAGAGTTAAGGCTTATGTCAACAATCATGTGTAACAATCTCTATCCATTGTCAAGCACAGGTTACATAAACCTTGGACGAGCACTATTTCTTCATGATCTGGTATCTGATGTGGAAATTGATGTATGCTCCCACGTCGTTCACATTCTGGCTAAGACAGTTAACTGAACTATTTCAAGGAATTGTATTCCATTTCCTCGTCTCATATCTCAGATTCTGAAGCTCAAAGGTGTGCGTCCCTCTACTAATGAGTGCCCTCACCCCAGGCCAAGTCCAATTAATGGTCGTACTCTTCAAGCAAGTATGAGTCACACCAAGAAGACTGTCAAGCAAGAACATCATCCTCATCAAGGAAGCTCAAGTTCTACCTCTCCTTCCAATGATGAAAAGTTCAACATCATCATGGCTACACTTCAAGATCTTAGTACCAAGATTTCAGGACTTACTTAGATCATGTACTGCCAACACTCCCGCCTTGATAAACAGTTAGCATCTCTCGAAACTTAGATGAATGAAATTCATCGGAAGCTAGAAGAGAATGACAACTAGCTATTCCACAACAAAAAAGGGGAGATGATGTAATTGGCAGGGGGAGTGCAGTGATAGGGGGAGAAGTAGCAAGAAGTCTATGTTTTAGTTTTATAACTGCTTATTTAAGTTTACTGCTTTTGGTTTAAAGCTTTGATACTCTGAGATTATTTCAATTATTTTCAGCATATGTTTTATATGTTTTGTACCCATGTTGCTTTTGTAAGCTTTAAGGGTTTGTTTCCATGCACTTATGCATTTTTGTAGGCTTTTATGGTTTGTGCCATGTATTTGCAATACTTTGCTTATGCAGCCTTTATGCATTGTGCTTTAGTACTTGTTAATGCTTTGCATTATCTTAAGTACAACACTCTTGTGCCCTTGTAGGATTATTCCTAGATGCATATATGTTTGTATGCATTGGTTGAGTGTTGGACTTGCAAATGATACTATTCAATTGAGCTTATCACTTTGCATGTCCGGATGTTCATTCCTTGTGTGAATGAACATAGTAATCACTTTTGCTTAAGTGACTACTGTTTTGATCTTGCCATGAATTATTGCTTTAATGCTTAAGTTCATTTTTGCTTGATCATGCATCTTTTGCTCCATATGCATATCAAGTTTTCTGCATACAATGATATTGCTATGTTATTGTGTTTCAGGAGTTACTTATTCATATGTTCAAGAGCTTTACAAAATCTAGAGTTAGGTGTGAGTGAGTTTTGTTCAACTGTTCCCAACTCACGTTTTAAGTCTAGAGTCTGTTGTAGGGTTTTGTCATGGAATAGCCAAAGAGAGAGATTGTAAGGTTGAATTTAATTAACCATCTTATTGGCTTTATCTCGTGACCAATTTGCTTGCAATTTAGCACTTAGTAACCCTGTATTTAGGTGGGAAAATTGTAAGGGTAGTGTGTGAGAAGATGTGAAGAAAAGCTCAAGAGTGTGCAAGAAAAACAGAGTCTCACGACTGGATCTCGCGAGTGAGTCGCGGCTTGCAAGTCGCCAAAAGTTCGCACACGTGCCAAGCATGCCAAAAGCTGAAGAGTCGCGCCAGCTGTCGCACTACAGGACAAAAGTCCCAGGCTGGCCAAGCCGTTAGCTCGCGGCTTGAACTCGCGACTTAACCCAGTCGCGAGGTCAAGTCGCCAAAATGCCCTATTTGGCAAAAACTGACGTTTTGCATTCCTTTCTCACTCTACTATATATATATATCCTTATACCCACCATATTGAGAGAGCTTCTAGAGAGAATTTTGTGAGAGAAACCCTAGAGAAATACAAGATTGATTCATCCACATTCTTTACCTTAGAGACTCTACAAATTCCTCTACTCTCTTCCTCTCCATTGTCATACCCTTAAGAGGCCTTTAGCCAAATCCTTATCTCACCACACCCACGTCTGTGAGAAGGTTATTTGGTATTGTTGGGAAGCAGTTAAGAAGGAACCAATTTACATTGGTTGATGCTATGGTCCAGTAGCAGAATCCGGTAAGCTAAAGAATAAATAGGTTTGGTGCAACCTCGTTGGAGCAAGAAGCTTGGAGGGCTTAGGTACTTGGGTAGATTAGGCTTTGAGAGTCTTCTGCTGTTCATGTATCCCAACTATATTCTTTAGTGAATTATTTGACCGCTTGGAGGGCGGCGGAGAGGTTTTATGCCGAGGGCTTCGGTTTCCTCTTCGATAACACATCGTGTGTTGTCCGAGTGTTTGCATTTTCCTTCCTTTATCTTTGCCTTATATTTACTGCTGTGGATGTGTTTATATTTGGCTTAGTTTGTTATCAATTCTGTTATAAGCTTGTTATCATATTCTGCACATTAACTGTTTGATATAAAGCTTGAATTGGTAATTTTATATTTGGGGTCTAAACGTTCAAGGGTGTTGTATAGCCATTTTGAATTTTCATTTATATTTTTGGGATATGCTTTTGGTGTTATTGAAATTGTTTTGGGTATTAGGAAATGAAATTGTCTTGGATCTTGAGAAAAGCTTATAGGAGTTGGGATTGTTAAATTAGCTTTACCATCCCATTTCAGTTTTCAATTTACTCTTCTACCTTATTTTTAGAAATCTATGCATATAGGACATAAATAAGAAAACTACAAAGTCAATACTATTATTCAAAATGAAAATGGCATTGACCTTTTTCAAAAACCAAGAATTTCCTCCTGTATAGCCCATAGTGAATTAATTCCTTGCCAAGACCCATTATGGATGGCTGCTACGACTTTGTTAAGAGCATCACATTTGTTGGCATTAATTTACTTGCAGGAACCATGCTTTAAGGAGATTTTAGATGTGTTAGAACATATTCATGCTTTTGTTTATTATGCATAAAATGTATATTATAGGACAGTTTCTAAACAATGTAATAAGTTAGACAATGCTTTGCTAATCATGCCAAGGAGTTAAGGAACCTATACACTTGGAATATTTTCAATAAAATTCTATCACTTTTGATTAATAATAATAATAATAAACTATTTAGTTTAATTCAGTTTTTGCCATTTCTAAAAACTAAAGGTAGGATATTTAACCCAAGATGAGATTTTATCCTCAATTTTCTTCTTTCTAAACCCTAGAACCTACACCTTTTATGGTTTCTAGACCTTTCCCTTCCCTTTAAAAGACCTAGTTCTTGCTTTAACTCTCTGTTTGTAGTCTTTGTCATTCCAACCATAACATCATGATCTTTATTTATTTAGGGTTGTTTTTTAGTTTGGAAGACCACACAGATTTTGACTCTTTTTTTTTTTTTTTGGATTGGTTTTTTGTTTGGAAGACTGCACAAATTTTGACAACACTACCAAGCCACAAAGCCTTTATGAATTGCACTCAGGCATGCCTTTAGTTTCGGTTTGGCATAAACTTGAAACAAATGCCATAAATATCTAGATTTTTGGCTTTTGTATTGTTAATGTTTGAAAATAAAACTATATAGTACAATTTAAACATGTTTCACATAAGCTTTTGAGGTCTTAGGTCATGTTGTATTTATATTTGGAAAAAGATAGTACCATTTTCCACCTTAGCACAATTCGTACTGGTATTTTATTTATAACTTGGTAGTGAATAATCTATTTTTTTATTTATTTCTGAATTTCATGATGAAAACCAATGGAATACTTATTTTCATTAAGATTATAGAAATGTTGAACATTTTTAATAATTCTATAGTTAGGGTGGGGTTGTTATGAAATTTATTGACATTAAGAGTGTTTGGTTTTGCATTGTAAATCTTTGATGAATTGTTATAATTTGGTGTTATACTTGATATTAATTTGGTGAAAAATTAAGTAGCTTGAAGAAGTTGAGAAAAGAGAAGTGCCTAAGAAAGGGAGGAAATACATTCTTGAAATGCATTGGATAAAGCTTGAAGATGTAAGCACAATTGTATATTTATTTTATTTACTGGTTCTTTTGTAATACTTATTAAACCAAATGTAAAAGCACATTATGATTATTGTAATATATTACTTCATAATATTTGTATTTATCTCATTTTTAATATTAATTCATAATATTACATGTTTCGTCTTATATTAGAGCCAATTTAGCTTTTAATAATTGAAATTTGAGAAATGTTTAAACCTAAACGTGTTAACATTTGATTTAAAACAATCCCGTGCATCGCACGGGTTAGCGACTAGTTTGTTTTTATCCCATCTTACTTTAAGAAAAATATTCCACAAATCACATAAATTCATTTAATTAATTTTAATCATTAACCAATCAAAATTAATTTCAATTAATCACACATGATCGGCTTCATCCCATACAATGCATGTAGACCCTGAAAACTTGATCTCAAGATATCTTTCAATTCGACGGTTTGATTTGGAAATCTGGTATACCGTCACGACCGTTAGAATCTCAAGACCATTTTTATGATATTCAATGAATGAATTCATGAATTTTGGATATATGATTGGTCATTCTAGTCATCTTCCTTGATTAAATTATGGGTGCAAAATCGAGTGTCTACAAGAAGACTAAAGAAAGATGAGAGAGGGGAGATAGTTTTATATTATTTTATTGTGTAGTTTATAATATTTTAATGTATTGTATATAAAAATAAAAACTGGAATGTCAGTATATTGTAAAGTGAGATAGTATAATAGGAACTTTTATACAAACCAGGGTGTTAATGCTTTAGCACTAACAAAACTTTACTAAAGTTGTACTTAACATCTATATACATTAATATTCTTCAAAGTGAATTACATACATAGTATTTTGGCTTGATGGATATATATAATAATAAAAAATTAGTGGATGTCCTCAATTTTATTATTATTATTTTTTCATTAAAATATCATATAATACTCATATTTTGTTTTTTGGCGGTGTGGGGTGAGTATTTGGTGGGCTAGGCACAAACTTTGCAGACTGTGAGTCCAATAAACCCCGAACAATAAATTTGTAGAGAATGGGTTAAACAGCTGGGCTGGTTATGGATTTAGCAACGGTTCGTACATGCAAGTAAGGATAAAACGATGTTCAGACTAGTATTCAGTGAAAATTCTCTTGGATCCGAAGAGGCTTAATATTTATCAACTTAATGAATACAATCTTTCCCCCCTTCTTCCTCATCTTCACCGTACACTTGTTCTTCATCCAAGCATTCACTTGAGTATATGTCACATCAGACATTTGCTTTAGTCTGCCGTGAGTGGTAGTAGCTGAGGCTGAACTGTTCAGGTGTCTTCTCCACATAAATGCGGCCAGGAAAGTTGCTGCAGTGTATTAAATGCGGAGGTAGCAGCTTTTCCTTTAAGATATTTTATGCTCTTCTCATTCCTAGGCACGCCCAGAATTCGCTCTCTACCGTGGGATCAGTTGGGAAGGTCGTTCTGGCCTTCAGTATATTTGCTTGATCAAGCTCCCTAATGATTCGATGATGGGACCTCTTCGGACAAACGGGATAGTCTTCGGACGTATCCCATCATTCCTTTTCAAGTGCATTTCCACCAAACGGACTCAGCCCTGATCCTTTTTACCTCTTCGGACAAACAATGGTATTCAAATTGGGCCCTGGGCCCAATTCGTAGTGTTGGGCTCTCATACCCACAATAGCCCCTCAAAATTCTAATTTTTCCCATGCATCCGAGGAGAAAAAATAGGATTTTGATTCGTTACAAAATAGAAGCTTTGAAATCATTGAATCTCTGAATCCACACGTGTATGCGCATAAATTTAGGCGCTTCATTATTGCCGCTGTCGATGCATCGTTTCTAAGGCTCCATTAATTGCTCCAGGCGGCGTCTTGTCTATGGAATCCAACGGTGGGCTGCTAATCAACGGTCGTGATTTTTCTCAAAATTTGGGCGGGATAAATCCCACAATTTTGCCTGCCCCTATATAAGGCCCCAAAAGGGGGTTATTTTCCCCTCTACTTTGCAAATTCAGACTCTCAGCGAACTCAGGCATCCACGCTCATAACGCCCTTCCTGTCATCAACTCCAACTCACTCCAGAATCCACTACGATCTCTCTACGAACATAAAGGCCATTCTTCAATTCAATTCCGCGTAAGTTCCTCACTCGAGACTTTCAAATTCTTTTCGGCTTGCCTCTTCGGCCTTTGGATAGTCGCTCCCCAGTTTCTGTTTCGCACCTTTCCCCTCTATCCTAACTGAAAATGGGTAGATTTAAATATTTAGTGAGTAGTCCCTCCCAGATGAAGAAGTTTAGGGCGATGTATCGCATTCCTCAGGATGTGGGCTTGAGGTATTGCTCTCCGGAAGAGTTGTTGACAAACCGAGAAGTGGACGAAGTTATAATCCCCATTATCGCCTTCCTAGAGGGAGGAGTGACCATCCCCATGGGTCCCGTCACCAGAGGCTATCTCACAGGCCATAGACTTAGCCCTGAACAGTGTGCACCTAATATGTTTAGGATTTTAGGAGCAGTTGATGACCTAAACCGTCTTCTAGGGTTGGGACTCACCTGGCTCGATGTGGTACACATGTACGAGTGTCGTACTAAACAGGGATCGGGATACTATCTTAGATCCTGATCCGATATCGTCAGGCTCATCTCCTGTCTCCCCAAATCTAACAAAGGGATGAAAGACGACTATCTGATCGTCTCAGGCGCGTGGCATGACGGACTTCATTGCCCAACCCAGCCAGGAGAGCCAGGTGGGATATCCCCTACTTAGGTTTCCTAACAATAGACTAACAGTTTTTGCTTTCAATGATTCAGCCATCTCTTTCTATCACATTTCAAGTTTTTCTGACAGTTTTATTGTGATGTTTATAGATAGAAATCACATTGCTCCTCGGCTCAGTCTCACGAACACTGCAGCGCTCAATTACCTTCTTCGGTCAGAGATCTTCGCAAACGAAGACGGGCAGCTTAGGGCCGTGCACCTTATCCTCGGCTATACCCCAAAGTTAACAGATTTTCAGCCAATCGGCAACGCGATAACACTCGGAGACTGCCGCATCAACCGTATCGACGTTGCTCGGAAGGATTTTTTGGCTCCCTTTGATCTTGCTCCTGTGCCACACCCCAACCCACAGGGTATACCGTTGCTCATTCAACCGATTCAGCAGGCTCCTCCTGAACCGGCAGCAGAGGAAGAGAGAGTTGCTTCTTCAACCCCTTCACTTGACGAGCAGATTGACCAGTTCAGATTTGAAGGGGAAGCTTCGGAAAAGGTTCAGATTTTGGACGCCGACGAGGGGATTGATAGGCAATCAGTTGTTCTCCCACAGAGAATAGACGTGCCAGGCGATTCTTTTGAAGACATGCAGAGTTTAACAGATCTGATGAAGAACAGAAGGCCGAAAGCCGCGACTAAGGGCACTGGTACATCTATGCCAACGGCAACTCTTCCTCCTCCCCCTCCTCAAGCTCCCTCAGATCTTAGCTTAAAGCCACTGTCGGACCTAAAAAAGAAAAGGATCGTGACTGAAGCTGAAGACACCGAGGTTGCGCCTCCGAAGGGGCCCAAGCAACAGAAAGTGGCCCATGACACTAGGAGCAGAAGGGCTTCATCCACTGAGAGTAAGGAAGAACCTTTGGCTGTAAATGTACACCGAGCAGTTCGGACATGGGCCCCAAAGTTAACCTTAGATGGTGCAGCCATCCCATATGACGCTTCCCTCAGAAATTATGCCGGAGGGAAAGCCGGCCATATTACAGAAGCACTGGAGCAACATCTGCTCCTCCCGAAGGACATGGAGTCCTACAGGCGTTTCAGCCAGCAGGAACTCTTTCTATCCCTTAAAAGGGATTTGGCCATGGTAAGGGAATTGATCCATCTTCTCAACTTTTTTCTATGTTCACGACTAAAAAAGAAAAATTTTCATTTGTCGCACAGATCGCTCAGCAAGTATATGTGGCCGAAGAGTGGAACAAGAAAACCCATATTCAGGTCCAAGCGGAGGTCCACTCTCGGACGGAGGCCGAGAAGGCATTGGGCAACCTTAAAGATGAGTGTGCCCGTGTATCCGAGCAGCTGAAACAGGAGGCAAAGGAGAGAAAAAGTCTGGAGGCTGGCCTTAAGAGCGCTCAAAAGCAAGCCGAAGATCAACGCCAAAAACTGTACACTACTGTGATCAACCTGGAAACTGAAAAAGCATTGGTGAAGGATCTTCAGGCCGAGCTTGACAAAGCCAGGGATTCTACTAAATTGGCCAAAGAGGACGCTCAACTGGCCAAGGAAGCACTTGAAGCTGAAAAACAAGCTGCCTATATGCTGGGGGTGAAGGAGACCCAAACGAGGCTGACCGAGGAGTTCACGAAGGTCTGCAGGGAATATTGTGATATAACGTGGGGCAAAGGCCTTGATGCGGCTGGAGTCCCCCAAGAGTCTGCCCTGAGGCAGCCTGGGAGTGTTTACTACCACCCCGATATCTGCGACCTGCCAGAAACCTTGGCTCCTTCACCAGCCGACCAAAACCTCCTAGATCCTACTGAGGCGAACCGGGCACCTGATCGGACTGGTGATGTGGGCGAACTGTCCAAGGCTGACCCATTGCCTCCGAAGAAGGACTAGGTGTTTAGGGGTTTTACCAGCATGTTACTTTTTGTTGTATTTACCTGTACTAGTTGGACTCTTTTTTTTTTTTTTTTTTTTTTTTTTTTTGCTTTGTAACTAAGTTATTTCTCTTTTTGATCAATGAATTCCCCTTTTCTTTTTAATGCCTCTGTAGCATATGTCATCGCCTAACATAGTTTACTATTATTGCAAATTACAATAACGTGCAACTTCCACTAACATATTATGATGATAAATAACCAAAATTAATATTGAAAAAAGCAGGTTCTACTCAGATTATTAGTACGCGATAAGAGTAATGAGTGATATGAAAGCTTTACATGATTGAGTCTGACCTTAAACACTTAAGAGAATTGGGAACGAATTTAACACGAATCATCTGGTCCGAGGACTATAGGCGAGATTGAATTTAAGTTTGAACACTTAGGAAAATTGTGAACGAGTGCTAACTAACCCAAATCATCTGATCCAAGGACTACAGGCACGATTGAATTTAAGTTTAAACACAGGAAAATTGTGAACGAGTGCTAACTAACCCAAATCATCTAGTCCGAGGACTACAGGCATGATTAAATTTAAGTTTAAACACTTAGGAAAATTGTGAACGAGTGCTAATTAACTCAAATCATCTGGTCCGAGGACTACATGCATGATTGAATTTAAGTTTAAACACTTAGGAAAATTGTGAACGAGTGCTAACTAACCCAAATCATCTGGTCCGAGGACTACAGGCATGATTGAATTTAAGTTTAAACACTTAGGAAAATTGTGAACAAGTGCTAACTAACCCAAATCATCTGGTCCGAGGACTACAGACATGATTGAATTTAAGTTTAAACCCTTAGGAAAATTGTGAACGAGTGCTAACTAACCCAAATCATCTGGTCCGAGGACTACAGGCATGATTGAATTTAAGTTTAAACGCTTGGGAAAATTGTGAACGAGTGCTAACTAACCCAAATCATCTGGTTCGAGGACTACATGCATGATTGAATTTAAGTGTAAACGCTTAGGAAAATTGTGAACGAGTGCTAACTAACCCAAATCATCTGGTCCGAGGACTACAGGCATGATTGAATTTAAGTTTAAACATTTAGGAAAATTGTGAACGAGTGCTAACTAACCCAAATCATCTGGTCCGAGGACTACAGGCATGATTGAATTTAAGTTTAAACATTTAGGAAAATTGTGAACGAGTGCTAACTAACCCAAATCATCTGGTCCGAGGACTACAGGCATGATTGAATTTAAGTTTAAACACTTAGGAAAATTGTGAATGAGTGCTAACTAACCCAAATCATCTGGTCCAAGGACTACAGGCATGATTGAATTTAAGTTTAAACACTTAGGAAAATTCTTAGCATAATAAAATGGTATATTGACTGAAAAAAAGATTCACTTAATAATAATACCTTTTGAGGTTATTTACATTCCACGGCCGGGGTACTACATGATTATCCAGATCTTCCAGGAAATATGCTCCAATACCAGCCCTTGAAGTGATGCGATATGGTCCTTCCCAATTTGGTCCTGGTTTTCCCCAAGCTGGATTCTTTGCATTACCGACCACCTTCCTCAGCACCAAATCACCAGGTTCTAAGGGTCTCAGCTTTACGTTGGCATCGTAGCCTTGTTTGAGCTTTTGTTGGTAATGCGCCAGTCGGACCATTACATTTTCCCTTTTTTCTTCAATCAGATCCAAGCTCTTTTCTAGCTGCCCATCGTTGCCAGTCGGAATAAACGAGCTAGTCCTGTATGTTGGGAACCCAGTCTCCAAAGGTATAACGGCTTCAGCCCCATAGGTCATTGAAAAGGGGGTCCCCCAGTAGACCTGCGAGGCGTAGTCCTGTATGTCCACAATACATGGGGCAATTCTTCCACCCATCTACCCTTCGCATCATCCATCCTCTTCTTTAATCCGTTAACTATGACTTTATTAACGGCTTCGGCTTGCCCATTCCCCGGGGGGTAAGCGGGGGTGGAGTATCTGTTTGTGATTCCCAGTTCGCTACAATAACCCCTGAAAGCTTTACTATCAAACTAAAGCCCATTGTCCAAGATGAGGGTATGAGGGACCCCAAACCGAGTGACGATATTCTTCTAGACAAATTTCTTTACGTCTACATCCTTGATATTTGCTAGAGGTTCAGCCTTGACCCATTTGGTGAAGTAGTCCGTGCTGACTAGAAGGTACTTCCTATTTCTTGCTGCCTTAGGGAATGGACCCACGATATCCAATCCCCATTGAGCGAAAGGCCACGGGCTAGATAAGGGGTTAAGGGTGCCACCTGGCTGATGTATGTTTGGCGCAAACCGTTGGCATTGGTCACATTTTTTGACATATTCATGGGATTCCTTTTGCATATTTGGCCACCAATAACCTTGAGTAATGGCTCGGTGAGCTAAGGATCTACCTCCAGTATGGCTCCCACAGATCCCTTCATGCAGTTCTTCGAGTAGCGATTCAGCTGCTTCAGGATGCATGCACAATAAGTATGGACCTGAATAGGAACGCTTGTAAAGTCTATGGTCCTCGGACAACCAGAACCTAGTAGCTTTCCTCCGTACTTTGACCGCTTCCCCTTTTTCTTCAGGCAATACATCGTCCTTCAAAAACTTGATGATAGGATCCATCCAACTTAGGTCGGCTCTGATGTAATGAACCTGGACTGTCTCTTTCCTTAATTTCGTAGGTCTATGCATGTCCTCAATGAGGATAACCCTTGGTAGCTCTTGCGTCGAAGAGGTGGCGAGCGTGGCCAAAGAATCAGCATACGTGTTGCCGCTTCTAGGGACATGTCGCAGGTTAAAAGATTCAAACTCTGACTGCAGGGATTTAGCTCGACCCAAGTACCCCTGCATTCTTTCGTCTTTCGCTTCGAATTCACCTTGCACTTGACCAACGATTAATCTGGAGTCTGAGAACATCTCAACTGATTTTCCTCCCATCCTTCGTACCATCGTCATTCCCATCAATAGAGCCTCATACTCTGCCTCATTATTTGTCACCGAGAAATCCAATCTTAACGCCTTTTCAATGATAATTCCCTCTGGGGATATCAACACTAATCCTACCCCTGAACCTCTCTGATTCGATGCGCCATCTACGTACACTTCCCAATGCAAAGGGCTTCGTAGAGAAACCATGCCGATAGTCCTTCCATCCAGGCCTAGTGTTGGTGTTACGTCTTCTAAATGGGGCTCCGTGAACTCGGCCACCAAGTCCGCAAGGATCTGGCCCTTCACTAATATGCGAGGCATGTATTTCATATCGAAAGCCCCTAAGATTGTGCCCCATTTGGTGATCCTTCCAGTGTAGTCGGCGCTTCGGAGTATGGCCCTGAGTGGGAGCTAGGTGAGGACTATAACGGTGTGGGCTTGAAAATAATGAGGCAGCTTCTTCGTACCGAGCGCCACAGCCAGGATAGCCTTTTCCAGTGGCAAATAACGAATTTTGGCTTCATGCAGTGACTTACTTACATAGTAAATTGGTTTTTGCACACCACAGTCCATCCGTATCAACACCAAGCTTACAGCATTAGGAGCTACAGCGATGTAAGCAAACAAGACCTCATCTAGCTCGGGACTGGACATGATTAGAGGCCGAGCTAGGTAGTCCTTAAGTTGCTGAAAAGCAACAGCACATTCCTTCGTCCATTCGAAACCCTTCCACTTGTTGATCAATGAAAAAAAAGGTCTACACCTATCTGCTGATCTAGAAATGAACCTATTAAGGGCAGCGGTCATCCCAGTCAGCTTCTGAATTTTCTTGGGGTTCTGAGGAGCTCGTAAGTTGTTGATGGCCTTTATCTGATTGGGGTTAACTTCAATTCCCCTGTGAGTGACCATATATCCTAAGAACTTGCCTGATCCCACACCAAACGAACACTTGGATGCGTTCAAGCGTAATTTATGTCCCCTTAGAATTTCGAAAACATCTCTGAGATCCCCAATGTGTTCAGCTATAACCTTGCTTTTCACCACCATGTCATCAATATAAACTTCCATGCTTTTACCCAACTGCGGCTCAAACATTCTGGTCATCATCCTTTGATAGGTAGCCCCTGCATTTTTCAATCCGAACGGCATTACCTTGTTGTG
The DNA here is from genome assembly GCA_023736055.1 of Quercus glauca. Classification (NCBI taxonomy): domain Eukaryota; kingdom Viridiplantae; phylum Streptophyta; class Magnoliopsida; order Fagales; family Fagaceae; genus Quercus; species Quercus glauca. The sequence goes on along the minus strand of CM043324.1, from coordinate 25,118,233 downwards.
GTAATTCCCCACAGGGGTTACGAAAGCCGTTTTCTCCTGATCACCGAGAGCCAATGGTATCTGATGATAACCTTGAAATGCGTCCAAGAAACTCATCCTAGGGTGTCCAATAGTAGCATCAACTAGTTGATCTATCTTCGGCATGGGAAACAGATCCTTCAGACAAGCTCTATTAAGGTCTGTGAAGTCCACGCACACCCGCCATTTTCCGCTTTTCTTCTTTACTACCATGGTGTTAGCCAACCATTCGGGATAAAAGATTTCCTTAATAGCCCCTGCTTGCTTGAGTTTCATCACTTCTTCTCTGACCGCATCTGCGTGTTCCCTCGATGGACGCCGGAGCGGTTGTTTCTTGGGAACGATGGTGGGATTAACGTTTAGATGGTGGCAAATGAACTCTGGGCTTACCCCTGCGGTTTCTGTGGAGTCCCATGCAAATACATCAACGTTCGCTCTGAGGAACTCTATTAGCTCTTCCTTCTCTTGAGGAGGCAACATGGATCCGACTTGAAAGAACTTCTCTGGGTCGTTATCAACAACTATCCTTGCCAAGCTTTCGCACTCTGCCTCTTCGGCCGAGGTTTCGATGTCCAGCACCGAAGGTTTTAACTGCTATAAACTGTCATCGTTACAGTCCGAGGACTCAGCCTGAGGTTTGTGCTAGATAGCTGCCACTAAACATTGCTTGGATGTAGATTGATCTCCTCGGATCTCCTCGACCCACCCTTCGGATGGGTATTTAACCTTCTGATGAAGAGTGGAGGATACGGCCCCAAGGGTATGAAGCCAAGGTCTAGCCACAATCGCGGTGTAGGGTAAGTAGGCATCCACCACTATAAAATCTACCTCCACCGTCTCGGATCCAGTTTGCACAGGTAGTCTGATCTGGCCTTTTGGGATGACCACTTTGCCATCAAAGCTCACCAAAGGGGAACTGTAGTGCGTTAAGTCCTTAAGAGCTAAGTTCAGCCCCTTATAAAGGTCTGGGTACATTATTTCTACGGCGCTGCCCTAATCTACCATCACTCTCTTCACGTCGTACCCACCAATTCTGAGAGTAACCACCAGAGCATCATCATGCGGCTGTATAGTCCCGATTTTGTCTTCGTTCGAAAATCCCAAAACTGGTTGAACCTCCATCCTAGGCCTCTTCGACTCTATGTTAACTCTCTCCGAGGGCAGCCGAGCGACTGATAATATTCTGGATGGGCAAGACCCTGTCCTCCCTGGTGCGGCAAAGATAACGTTTATCGTGCCCAATGGGGGTTTTACAGAATCATCCCTCCGAGACCCTGCGTTTGCCTGATTTCCCTGACCGTAGGAATGGTGTAAGAGTTGTTTTAACTTGCCCTCGCTAACAAGTTGATCAAGATGGTCCCACAAGCTCCTACAGTCCTCCGTAGTATGCCCATGATCAAGATGGTATTGGCAGTAAAGATTGTGGTTGCGCCTTTCAGGGTTTCTGACCATCTTGTTCGTTCTCTTAAAGAAAGGTTCATTCTTGATTCTCTCCAGGACTTGGTGCACTAACTCACGAAACACAGCATTGACTGTCTGAAGGTTCGCTGAACCCGATCCAACCCAGTCCTTTCTCGACCTGTTATGGTTCTGCCGGTCTGACTTGAAATCCCCCCTCTCCTGAGGGATAACCTTATCCTTTCTCTTACCCTGCTGTTGGTCTTCCTTAACTCTTTTATACTTGTCTATTCTATCCATCAACTGGCGTACACTAGTAGCAGGTTTGCCCATTAAGGACGTCCTCAATCCATGTTCAGTGGGAAGGCCTAGCTTAAAGGAGCTGATGGCCACCAAGTCACAATCTTCCTCCATCTCGTTATACGTTTCCCAGAATTTTTCTGAATATGACTTCAAAGTTTCGCGCTCCCTCATGCTGACGGACAATAGGGAGGCCATGTTCTGCGGAACCCTTCGACATGTGACAAAACGCGACCCAAATGCCTGAGTTAGCTCTTGGAACGAGCTTATGGAGTCCACTTTCAGGCTATCAAACCATCTCATGGCAATCGGTCCCAAGCTGGACGGGAAGACCTTGCACATTAGGGCCTCATCTCTGGAGTGGACGGCCATCCTCTGGTTGAAGTGACTTACATGTTCCACAGGGTCTGTCCGGCCGTTGTAGATGGTGAATGTGGGTTGGTGAAAATATCGAGGAAGTTTGGCATTCTCGATGTTACGTGTAAAAGGAGATCTGGAAATCTGATCCAGAGCTTTACTCATAGCATCGTTCCCTACACCCCTAGGTAAGGGGCTCCGAGGATTCCTTTCACAATGGTGCATTTCCTCATAGGGAAAGGACTCGCTGACTAGTGTTCAAAGTTTCTGCTTGTAGTCAACGTCCTGTTCGTCCTCAGAATCTTCATCAGAGTACGAGGAAATGCGTTTCCTCTTTGCATGGCGCAACTCCCTCTTTAGCCTTTCAATTTATAACTGCATGCTTTGGTTTTTATCTGCATGGTACATGTGGCTCTCTCCATGCGACTGGTTTTGATCAACGTGTGCGGTGTGTACGCTACCTTCACGATCCTGCCTCCGTTCCAGATTAAGAAAAGGATCGGTGTGCTGAGATGCCCTGGACTCTGCTGGACGTGGCCTTGGTTCAGCCATTTATGAGGTGTTGCTTCCACCTTTGCTCAAGCTATTCCCCACAAACGGCGCCAATTGTGGGGTGAGTATTTGATGGGCTAAGTACAAACTTTGCAGATTGTAGGCCCAATAAACCCCAAACAATAAATTTGTAGAGAATGGGTTAAACAGCTGGGTTGGTTATGGATTTAGCAACAGTTCGTACATGCAAGTAAGGATAAAACGATGTTCAGACTAATATTCAGTGAAAATTCTCTTGGATCTGAAGAGGCTTAATATTTATCAACTTAATGAATACAATCTTTCCTCCTTTCTTCCTCATCTTCACCGTACACTTGTTCTTCATCCAAGCATTCACTTGAGTATATGTCACATCAGACATTTGCTTTAGTCTGCCGTGAGTGGTAGTAGCTGAGGCTGAACTGTTCAAGTGTCTTCTCCACATAAATGCGGCCAGGAAAGTTGCTGCAGTGCATTAAATGCGGTGGTAGCAGCTTTTCCTTTAGGATATTTTATGCTCTTCTCATTCCTAGGCACGCCTAGAATTCGCTCTCTACCGTGGGATCAGTTGGGAAGGTCGCTCTGGCCTTCAGTATATTTGCTTGATCAAGCTCCCTAATGATCCGATGATGGGACCTCTTCGGACAAACAGGATAGTCTTCAGACGTATCCCATCATTCCTTTTCAAGTGCATTTCCACCAAACGGACTTAGCCCTGATCCTTTTTACCTCTTCAGACAAACAAGGGTATTCAAATTGGGCCCTGGGCCCAATTCGTAGTGTTGGGCTCTCATACCCACAATAGCCCCTCAAAATTCTAATTTTTCCCACGCATCCGAGGAGAAAAAATAGGATTCTAATTTATTATTATTATTTTAATAGTTCCATTTGCCACCTAGGATTTTGCCATTGGGGCACTGATGAAAAGGACTAAAATGGATGGCGTTTTTCTAAATAGGAACTAAATGTGGTAAATGGAAATCAAGGCAAAACATAGGGATGAAAATGGCATTTCCGCCTTTTTTTTTTTTTTTTTTGTAAACATCATATAAAGCTCACGTCCCAGGCCTTTTAGTTCTAAGTAAATTGTTTATTTATTTATTAAGTTCTAATAAACCTCAAGTATTACATAGATGTTCGATATTGTCAATTTGTCACTTGGTGAAAGAGGGTATTCTCTATGGATTGTATTTCTCAGGTTTTAACACATGTAGTAAAGAAGGATTTTGTCTTAAATAGAGGAAGTTTGAGGCGGCCGCTGCAGTAGCTTCCAACTAGCAAAGAAAAAAGAATTGTCTTAAATACATTCTTTAGTACTTGTTAGGGATGGCAATGGGGTGAGGCTGGGCCAAAGGATGGGATATTCGTCCCCGCCCCGCATGGTTTTGTCTTACTCCATCCCCGCCCGACCCTGCATGATGGGGAAAACTTTCTCACCCCATCCCCGTCCCTTGGGGCCCTGCAAAGCTCCGCCCCGCACGACCCCGTAAAACTCTACTTTTTGCTAATTTGCCCCACAATTAGTACAATTTTTTTAATGAAACCTATTTCATTAATGAAAATATACTTAAAATTACAACTAAATTTACCCCATCAAATCAAATCAATTTTTAGAAAAAATTGAATAATATATCCAAGCGTTTAACAAGACAATCACCAAAAAAAAAAAAAAAAAAATCAAAGTATAACACATAACAAAATAAAGGTAGAAACCCACATTGGGCAGAATAAAATAAGCTAATATTGATATGTTATTTAAATAGTAGGGTTTTATGATATGAAAAATTTATAATTATAACCCTTAGCAACGCAGGCGGGGAAGGGATAGGGAGGAGTGAGGTAGGGTGGGTCTAAAAGGTCTAAATCCATCCCCGCCCCATGGTGTGTGGCTAAAATCTTGTCCCATCCCCGCTCCATCACCTTTGCGGGGCAGGGAAAACTTGCGCAGGGTGAAGTGGGGGAAGGGCAGGTAAAGCCGGGCAGGGCAAAATTGTCATCCCTAGTACTTGTAGAGTTCCATGTTTTTTATGTGATAGAGAGAGAGGAGGGAAAATATAATTTACATATATAGTAAATCCCATGTTACTTAAGGGAAAAATATCCAATCTTTTAGTAATATTTTGGAGGAATAAAGTTAATAAACTTCAACTTATTTTTTTTTTTTTTTTGAGAAGGTAATAAACTTCAACTTGAATAATATTAATCAATATATATATATATATATATATATATATATAAGCAGAGACCATATGCAGGAGTGCATGAGGTCCTGCCAAGTGGCACACTAATTTTGCATTGTGCATTTTTTTTTTACCTCTTTCATTAAGTGTTTTTACTATTATCCAAAAGTTCATATTAACTTATTTTACTGTTAGCTTATTAATGTCTCATTAATTTACTAAACTTACACCACATCTTTCTCTATTCTTCATGTCTTTTAGCACACCCACCATTTTAGTATTTTAAAAAAAGCAAAAATAATAATAATTAAGAACTAATAATAATAACTAACCAGATAAGGTCTTGAAGAAAGATAGAGAGACACAAAAATGTTGTGAATTGTTATATAAAACGCATTGTTTCACTATATATTACCAAAATAAAAAACCTAAGACTGATAAAACATTTGAAAGAGAGAGAAAGAGGAATCTAAGGGGTCACCGCCTTTATTATACAGGCCACCCATTACCATTAAGACACTGAAACCCCTACAGGTTTTTTTTTTTCCTTTTTCTTTTTAAAATTAGGGACTTAAATATGATTTAGGTTTACAAATATGAACATTAACATTAGCAACAACATGAAGGTAGATTTCTATTCATTTTCTTGAAGAAAAAATATACTTACAAAAAATTCCAAACTTTATTAGGTAAAGAAGAATCAAGTTATAGATAGCAAAATCAACAAACCAAAAATTTTAGGAGCCTAAGAGGAGCCATTACTCATTTGAAACAACCCAAAATACTCAAGGACTAAAAAAAAAAGCCATCCACTCCACACATCCATCGCAACTACTTTAGCTCAAGGAAAACAATATATATATATATATATATATATATATCTTTTTTTTTATTTAGAAATAATTACAATATCTATGCTAACCCCGCAACTTGAACCTTTTCTCCTTGACTCCCACAATTTGAACATTTTCTCCCTTAAACCCTAGACACTTTGTGTATGGGGAGGTGCCAATTCAGTTACATGGCCCTCAATATATATATACATATATATATATATATATATATCTCATTCAATAAATATAGAACTTCCTTTAAATAAAAATTAATATGTTTATCATAATTAAGGGAAATCTTAATGGGTACTTCACTTAAGCATATGTGAAAAAGGCATATACATACTACAAATAGGAAAGGAGAAAGAAAAAGTTGCTAATCCCTTTTAATATGGTTAATTACTTTGCCTCAATTAGTCGCCCAAACAACATACTGCTTATTCATTCCATAACCACAAATGACAATGCATTATTTGCCATCGATAATTGCTAATCTGAAAGTATAGATTTCTTTAATAGCTCTACCTTCATTTCTTTTGGCTAATATGTCTTTACTAAATCAAAATCAAACCACAAGAATCATATAAAAATCACCAAATTAGAGTTTAAAATTATAATTAAATTTTTAAAAGAAATGTAGGCACAATTGCACAAAAATTCCATGTAACTAAGTCACACTCAGGAATATTGGACCCTTTTTCCTCTGTATAAATAGGGGGGGTCCCAATGGGATAAGGGGGCTAACAATTTTCTCTCCTAAACATTTATTGTAGGAACATAAAAGTTTTCCATTGTAGACTTTTCACGCTTAAAGAACACGACTTGCCAACTAATCAACCTATAGTTTTTAGTACCTACAACAATTTCACAACATCAAGAACAAACCCCAGTTGATACAGTGTCAAATTCCATAGTCTCCTATTACATCAAATGAGTGTTTAATTTTTCTCGCAAAGTATTGAATAGTAAAGCTTCTAGGCCATAGTCTCAACTACAACTCTCAATCATGTTGGACTTGGATGACACCTTTCCACAACGTATCATTATGAGATGCAAAAGAAATTTGGAGTGTCCACAACGTTTAGTGTGGATGGGAAGAAATTTCATACTATTCCAATTGGTTAGGTCAATAAGGGACCTATTCCAATTTAATGATCTTCGAATTTTATATGCAAGTAATAATCAAGGAAACTTCCGCCTAAAAGTCGGACTTTTGGCAAGAGAGAAAATTGATATTTAGACAAATCAAGCCAACCAAAATGGACCATATTCTTAATTTCTTATCTTGATTTGTTCCATGCACAAAACTTACAGTCAATGCTTAGCGTATAAAAGTTGAACATCTTATCTAAAGTTCATCTTTTGAAAGCTTGAGAAAAAATTCATTTAAACCAACATAATATATAAATTATAAAGGAATCAAAGAAAAATTGTCAAAAATAATGAAAATTTAATCTATGCTTAAATTCTTAAAAGGATGAACACAATAACAAGATCCTTTATTTATTTATTTAAATAAAAATTTAAAAAAAAAATCTAAGCGTAAATTCTTATAAGGATGAACACAATAGCAATATCCTTTTTTTTTTTTTTTAAAGATAAAAAAAAAAAAAATCTATGCTTATTTTGTTCGTATGATAAAATCCTATCACAAACTTTTTTTAGACTCATGCTGATTAGTGATTAGGAGTTATAAAGGAATAATCATCAATATATATATATATATATATAAAGTAGAGATCTCATGCACTCCTGCATGAGATCTTGCCAAGTAACGCTCTAATTTTGCATTTAGTATTTTTTTTTTACCTCTTTCATTAAGTTTTTTTTACTATTACCCAAAAATTCATATTAACTTATTTTACTGTTAGCTTATTAATGTCTCATTAATTTACTAAACTTATACCACACCTTTCTCTATTCTTTATGTCTTTTAGCAAACCCACCATTTTAGTATTTTTAAAAAAGCAAAAAAAAAAATAATAATAATTAAAGACTAATAGTAATAACTAACCAAATAAGGCTCTGAAGAAAGATAGAGAGACACAAAAATGTTGTGGATTTTTGTATAAAACGCATTGTTTCACTATATATTACCAAAATAAAAAACCTGAAACTGACAAAACATTTGAAAGAGAGAGAAAGAAAAATCTAGGGGGTCACCGCCTTTGTAATACAGGCCACCCACTACCATTAAGACACCGAAACCCCTACGGGTTTTTTTTTTTTTTTTAATTAGGGGTGGGTAATTTGGTTGGATAGTTTCTGTTTTGGGTGTATAAGTAGAGAGAATATTTAGTGCACAATGTAAAACCAAATTCTACCATGGTTCAATTTTAAATCATCTATAAGACACATGCATACACATTTGTCTAAACCATGTCATAATGTCGCACTATCGATAAGTGGAAGACGGTCAGAGAGTTGGACAAACTTTCATTTCATGGTATGAAATATGTGAACACAACACAAATTAGTTGATTTTCATGGTCCCGTTATTCTTTTGTATTTATTTTTGGTTTCATGATTTAAAAAAAAATATATATATATATATATATATATCTTACCTTAAAAAGGGTACAAATATACAATGAAGCTACTAAACTAATTTTTAATACCTTAAAATGTATATATTTCTTTACTCTAATTTAGTTTACTTTTTCTTTATAATATATATAACAATATTATCCAAAACCATTTTACATAAAATATTACAAAATTATCCGTGCATCGCACGGGCAACTTACTAGTTTATAATAAAACATTATGTGCACGCACGGGAGGGAAGAAATTTATCAAAAACAAACACACACGGGACGCCACAAGCCAATAGGTAATAATAATATCGCTTCATAACTCTTTAAGGCCAAAAAACCAAGATTCTTTTTTCTTTTAAAAAATTTTGTTTTTTGTGAGCAGCTTAGGCCTTGTTTGGTTGCTGGGTGATAGTTAACTCATCACTCATTGCTCATCACCCTATCACTTATTTCTCATAACTTAAAAATCCCCAAAACACTCCCACCCTTGTTTGGCAATTAAACCCAGTTCTAATTTTTGCCTAAAAACTCACCTTTTTGTGGGACCCTTAAGCTGACCACTATGCAGTGCACACGGTTAGGTTACCCGTGGATTGAACAAAATTGTTTTGGCCAAGCACTTTCCTCTTTCACTATGTTGTGCAAACTCATTTCCCCTTTCACTTTCCCCTCTCAAACACCTCAAACCCATTCACACCGCTGCTCTCAAACCTCGTCCCCACCGACCACCGTTGACCTGAGTGATAGCATCGTCGCCCAACTGCGCCACCGCCATGGGACCCACGTCCGTCACCTCCCCCGTTCTTCGTCCCTGACAGCGAACCCACATGAGTTGGAACCCAGCAAAATTACCAAGCTACACCTCGATGGAACCCAGTGAACCGACCTTCTGAAGGCTAATCGGCGGTGGGTAAGTAAATTGTTGTTATAATTTTTGCAAATAAACGTTGTAATTGTCCCCAAATCTGCCATCCCCATTTAAGTTTTGTAATTTTAGGAAAGAAATGTTATAATTTTCAGTGATTGTTTAAGAAAAGGAAAATGTACACTAGCCTACTTTCTTTCTAAACAGCTTTATTCAGTTTTGTTCAAACTTCCTTTTTTAAGGGGAGTATAAAAAAAGTTAATTCATATGATCAGATCAGATATTGTTAGAACTTAGAAACATCTAGGAGTTGGGGCTTTGGAAGTAATGGAGATGTCTCTGACAACTTAAACCCAAATTAAAGGTTGGGTGAAGATCTAAAAATATGGAATGAATAATGGAGATGATAAGGGAATGAAATTGACGATCATCTTCAGTTTCATTTCTTTTTTTTTCCCCCTAAGTTTTTTAATTTTTAGTTTGTAACTCGGTACTAAATATATGTAGGACATGGACACATAGTAAAACCATCTCACTAAAGAATTGCGTATGTTCACCTTTTAGTTTTCAAAAATGAATATATTTGGAATTTCTGCTGCCTTTATTAGATGAATGTATTGAATTTTCAAACATAATATGGATACAGCTTTTCATATTTCATTCCTGTTTTAATCACATGGTAAGATTATGTTCAAGAATTTATATTTGGAGGGTTAAGGCTTTCACCTGAATTCCTAGAGCATAATAAATTAGAGGTGTTCAATTTTAAATCAATACTTGGGCCTTGCGACATAGGTTATACTTTCTAATCTCAAACAAGGTACTATATTGTATAAGCACAACTGTTAGTGTATTCATATTTTTCATTGTTGCCCATAACTAGCATATGCATAGTAATATTCATATTTTGTTTTTCATAATAAGTGATATGATCTTTGCTAGGGAGTGTTGTAGTCAAAGATTTTTGGTCATTTTGTTCTTTAATTGTACAAAGTTGGTAATAGTAGTATGTTTACATAGAATGAGGGGGCTTGAGATTTCTCCCATATAAATTTTCGTCTTGTTGGCTTAATTGTTTGTGTTTGTTTTTAGACCCCTTAAACACAACCAGATTAACCTAGTTAATTACCCAAGTGATTAACTTAGTCAAATTATCAAATCTAGGTTAACACAATCATATAATCATATCAATGTAAAGTGTGGAATATAAAGAACACAAAGATATGATGACCCAGGAAAATCAAACCGGTAAAAAGCCTGGGGAGGAACCTAGCTATCCTCAAGGTAAAACCAAATCCACTAATGAAAGAATCGAAGTTTTTCAATAGCGACTTAGACCACTAACATCCTATTGCTATCCACCAATAGAAAACTTACTAACACAACCATGTGCAAGCTTCGAGACCACGGACTCCTTCTTTCTTGGATTCTCCAGCAAGTACAGCACACCCGCTTGTGTATCTTTAAGCTCTTTAGTGCAGTAACTGAATGATCATCAAGCTCTCAGTGGAATCTCCTTCTTGATAATCCTAAGCATGTGTGAAGACAACCACCTCTCAGATCTCACAAGAGATTCACACACACAGCAAGCAGGGCAACCTTAGAGAGCTTTTGGGTACAAAACCCTAGATCTATAAAAGAGGCACAAGATGCACTCTAATCTCTCTAAAAAAAATCTTTTAAAAATGTTTTAGGGTTTCCCTTATATATAGGAGTGTTTTACTTGAAACCCAATACGTTTAAGTAGAGTTTAGGCTGAACTGGAATTCTGCAGAAAAATAAATCTGCACATGGTTCGATCGATCGAGCCTTGCAAATTTAGTCCAATAAATTCTACAATCACTCGATTCCAATTTTACAAATAAGCATACTTTGAGCAAGCCTAAACCTAGACTAAATGTTTTAATCATGGTTTGCCAACAAAATACAAATTGAAGTTCTAATACATTAATGCCTAATTCCTTAGAACCCAACAGTTTGAAAATATGCAAATTATTCTCTTGCAATATTGATGTATGTTGCTAATACATTCATGCTTGCTTTACTTTGATTTTTCTTGTTCTCTTGTTGGAACCAAGAATGATTGTTTGCCATGGTTAATTCAACAATATTAAGAAGGCAAATACAACATTGAAATGACTCTAAACTCTCCATGATCTTACAAATTACTTTTACTTGAAGTGATGTTGATATTTATGTCATTTGTGTTAGGGCAATCGAAACAATGTCTTCCGCAAATAGTTATATCCCCACGTCTACTCAGCATATATGCGACATGGACCGTTGTGTGCTTAGGACATCTTTATCCCTCCATAATTTCGGAAGGAGGTTTTATGGATGTCAACACTGGTCGCCAGTCTGTATCAAAATTATTTGCTTTTGTCCATGTTGTTTGTATGTGAACTTCTTTATCTATCTAATTTCTCCGTCAACTATATGGTATGAATTTTATCGCAAGACTCCGATCAGGCTTGTAAGTACTTTAGGTGGTTGGACAAGGACACATGCCTTCGCAGACGTGCAATAGCCCCAATTGTGCAGGAAAGGTGGTCGAGACTGGTAGCCGAGGTACACGCTGCCAAAAATGAGAGGGAAAATGCACAACGAATGGAAACAGAAGCATTAGAGCAGGAACACTTAGCCAAGCGCAAAGCTGAGAATTATAGAGTCGCAGTCCGAAGTGTTGAGGAGAAAGTGCACAAGTTTAGGATTGCTTTTATTACGACTTGGGTTATGATTGGGTTGTATTTTGTTGTTATTCCCATGTTTGGGGGCAATGGACAAAGGCAAATGTGCCTACCATGAGCCTTTGTATATTTATATCAGCAAACATATGAAAGCCCTATTATTTGTTGCTGGACATGTTTTTTGTAGATGCAACTTGCAATGCTTCATTTTGTTGTTGTGTTTGTTGGTACATATTTAGGTGTTTTGTAAGGATAGAACTTCTGTTCATTATCTAAATCGTTTATATAATCTGCTGCACCAACCTAAATGTTAGGTTCCAAAATCTATGAAATGACTTAGGGCGATATTCCGCAGATAAATGCCGTACAACATAATCCTCCTTTACATTTAGGCTTCGTTTATATTTAAGGAAATGGTGCAACATTTCTGTACCTAACTTCAGTCCAATATAGTCCTCCATAATATGTAGGTTCCAAAATGAAAATAAGTAATGATGCAACATTTCATATGATAAATTCCATACAACATAATCCTCCTATGAGTGAAGGTTCTGAAATAGTTGAACTAACGCTACAACATTTCCTATGATAAATTCCATACAACATTACCTAAGATAAATTCCATACAACATAATCCTCCTATGAGTGAAGGTTTCAAAATAGTTGAACTAATGCTGCAACATTTCCTATGATAAATACCATACAATATTACCTAAGATAAATTCCATACAACATAAAAATGTGGTCAATCAATACCAGCGGGCCACGTAATCAGCCCACATAGCATCAGTGATGTCATCCCTAAACTGGGTCATTAGTCTTTTCGCTGCCTCTGACATTTCTAGCACATGCCTTTGGGTTGCAGTATTACTAGATACTTTGGTGTTATGGCTGGGGAGGCCACTGCTGGAAGTTCCTTCAACCCGTGTCGGTGCCCAAGTGCGGAAGAGTTCATCACCCCGGCTATTCATGCATATGAAATTATGAAGAGCACAACACGCACCAATCACATAATGCTGCCTACTACACTTGAAGTTTGGCATTAAATTGAGAATAGGGAAATGAGCCTTCAGCACTCCAAATGATCGCTTAATAACCATCCGCAATCGCTCAATAACCATCTGCAACAAGGAGTGCTTATAGTTGTACAACTCTTTCTTTGTTGACGGTTGTCTATTGCTTGAATGGAACTCTTGAGCATGGTACCTAGTTGACTTGTGTGGTGGAAGGAAACTAGTGCAGTGGAAGGAAACCAGTGCCAATAGGGAAGCCTGAATCCACAAAGTAGTATGACCCTATACGTGACCAACAATAAACGTTGTGGTATTCATAACAATAATCATAACTAGTACAAATAATTTACTCAAACACAAATGCAAATAATTATGATACTTGTTGGTGGCTATGGGAATCCATGCTTCGGGTCACTAATCGCTTCATCCAACACTCGCGAGTCATTAGCATTGCCCTCCTACCTAGCATGAACATAAGTGAACTGCATGTCCATGTTACACCCACACAATACATTTGTGGTTACAGTAGACTTGTGGCTCGTGTACGCTTGTGTCTCGTTTGAAGGGGACCGAGCACTGACGTGGGTGCCATCAATTGCCCCAACATATTTCTACACATGGAAAATAGTAAAACATAATAAAATAAGACACATTAACAATATCATCTACATAGAGAATTAAGTTTGGACCTAACTCAGTACTAAGTAAGGGAATAATATTACCTCGAACCATGGCCAGTACTTGTTCACTTGAAGATGTTCGAGGAGACCATCTACATTTGGATCCATTTTAATCAGGTGTTTCACATATGAGTAAATAGCTTACAACACCCTATGGAAGTGGCACGAGATTGTTTCAGTTGAGTGTTGAAACTTGTCTGCAACATATCTCATTCAGGTGTTGTGGCCAATTATGTACAAAAACATGGCTACCACCTGTGTGCAAGCTACATCATCCTGCCTATCTCTTAAATAACCATAGCCACGCAATTCATCCACTAAATGAAGCAGCAATTGGCGTGTCATGCAAAACAAGTCAAAACACTTCTTAGGATTGCCTTCTTCCAGTTCTTCCATGTATCCATTCCCCGTCAGAACATTTGTACGTATGGGCTATTTATCATAATGTCGTTGAATATAGGCAAACATCTCCCCAACTATAGGATTCACAAAATCAAACTCTGCTTCATCTTCACTATCACACTCTGAAACTGAGTTCTCTTTGTTAGTAAATCCAGAAGGAGCATCCACATTAACGTCGTCGAAGTATGAATTGTCAAAGTAATAATGCAGGAACGCATCTAACCATTCAGCCCCAAAGGCCATTGTCACCTACACATTGCAATAACACACTCTTAAGTATGTGATGTATGCATTAAGCAAAACGGAAATAACTCAACTCAACAAAGTTCACATCATTTTGTGTGTCGTTTATATTATTTAACCATGCATACGGGAAATCCTCATAACACTTCCCAATAATCACATCAAATTATTCAACATAGCATCCTACTAAAACACTATAAAAAAGAATGCAACCTATTCAACATAGCATGTCATTATATCCAAAAAAAAAAAAAAAAAAACATCAAACTATTCAACAGAGTGTCATATTCAAAAATAAAAATAAAAATGCCACCCATTCAACATAGCATCCCATTATATCTAATAATATAAAAACCGCAAGTTGTTCAACGTAGCATCCCATTATGTCTAGAATAAATAAAAACTGCAACCAATTCAACATAGCATCACAGTGAAGCTAAGAAAATAAAAAAGAAAACCCACAATAATCCATAGTTTAGAACATAATAAAAGACCACACACTACACCACCACCGTGCTATAATGTCTACAACTAGAAAGAGAAATACATATACTACGACTACAACATAATAAATAAAGTAACATGGCTTAATCCTCTGGTTAACAATATCATCCATCCATGCCTTCCTCTTATGCTCCGGCATGCCCACAAACACCAACCTATTATCCTTTTGCTGAAGAGCCTTTGAGATTTTGACATATGCCTTGTTCCCTAGGTCCTTATACTGATTAAGCACCGCAATAGCTTTCCCTAGAGAACAAGGATCACCTTCAGCTACGGACTGAGTAAATCCTTCAGAGGTGCCATTGGACTTGCCCTTCTTACTACTATACCTCTCCCTTTGTTGGGATTAGTACCCTTAAATCCTATTGTATCATACTATGTATGATATTATGTATGACATTATGTATAACATGATGTATGACTTAATATTGTAATTAATAAAGTTGTTTTATTATTGTCTAAAATAATGGTAACATGAATATTCGGACATTATCATATAGTCCATGAGATGCATAGTATGTGATTTATGTGAAAAGTCACAAAATATATAAATCACAAGTTTTTTGTAAACTCAGAATTTTAATTCGTAGTCAGTGATGAAATTGGGCATTTCATCTGTGAAGACTACAACATGTCAACTAAGATGATTTGTCTTGATCATGGAAGTGGTGACTTCTAGTTAATATGTTGATATGTTTTAAGAGTTAAGACATATTGAACTGGACCGCTATGAGATTTATTATTCTCCTTATAACTATCAATTGAAAAATAAATCTTACAACTTATATTTACATGAACTCTTAATCCTGAAAGAATAATGGTCCTGATCATGAAGTGTATGTTGCTTTGATATATCAGGAGTGAGATTTAAAGTAACGGTTAAAACCTCAGTATGTTGGGCAGTCACATTTAGTATTGATGGAACATATATTCTCAAGATGAAGTTCATAATCTCTTAACGGAGATACAAAATATTCCCTTGAGATAAGTTTAGTGAGTTTGTTATTCATAATTTTAAGCCTAACTAATTTAGTAAATAGTTACTAAAGTATATATTTATGAAATTGGATTTCATAAATATATGATGAATAACTTAAAGGATCAAACCGAAAAGTTCAAAAGTTAACAGAAAAGCTCAAGACCCATTGCAGCTAGTGTCTTATTTATTCCCTTTTGGTCCCACTCCAAGCCACATACTAAAGCCCAACTGGAAAGGCCCAAAAGGCTAGCCCAATTAGATAATCAGTTATTAGGAGAGAAACATACAGAATTTTGGAATACACAACAAGTTCATGAAATGGAATGTATGTGAGTGTTGGACACTTTCTCATTTTCTTTAGAACATACACATATAACTGATTGAGAGACCACACATCTTGGGCGTTAGTGGAATTGGAGTGAAGATTGAAAGTGTTCCTAAGAACTTCTGATCTTTGGTTTTGAAATTCACTGCACCAAGGTATGCTCTCTTATTCTATATTTTGAAACTTACATATGCGTGTTATCAATTGCGAATGAAGTAGATTTGTTAATTTTCCGTTGCGTATGTTTTGTATGCGATACAAACATGTGATTTTCCAACAATTGGTATCAGAGCGGTCTTCATTTTCGAATCTGTATAATATGCTTAGTGAGTTTTAGAATTAAAGAGAACTATTTTCATAGTTGTGAAAATTTTGCAGTCATTTTTCTGCATATTATAGTTTTTGAAACTATTATTTGATTAAAACTGATTTTGATGTTGTTTAAGTTTGATTTTAACCATGTAAAATTTAATTTTAACACTTTAACATCAATAAAATTCAAGTTTTAAACTTAATCCCATTGTTTTTTATCATTAAGAATGTGTTTTGTTCATTGGAAACGTCAAAAACGGTTAACAGAAAAACGGCTTTTTCTGGGTGTTTTCGCGACTAGTGAGTCACGAGAGCTTCTGGATGAACTTGCAACTAGGCGAGTCGCCAAAACTCGCGACTAGAGTCTCGCGACTGGGCGAGTTGCCAGAATGAGTAGTCAAAAATTCTGACACCTGTTTATTACATGTATAAAGAGCAAGGCTATGTGTAATTAGTTTATGTATGTATTAAACAATTAAAAACCTTTCTTTTAAAACATCTAATGGGAGAGAGATACCAGGATTGCATCT
Organism: Quercus glauca; assembly: GCA_023736055.1. Classification (NCBI taxonomy): domain Eukaryota; kingdom Viridiplantae; phylum Streptophyta; class Magnoliopsida; order Fagales; family Fagaceae; genus Quercus; species Quercus glauca. Next base: position 25,101,539 of record CM043324.1, on the reverse strand, counting down.
CACGGCCTCCATTGTTCGTTCATAGTAGTGTGAAATATATACTTTGTCTTTGCTTCAAGCTTAGCATTCCATGCGGAGAGTATTTATTTCATGGTCCTACAAGATTGAATTTCCTAGTTTATAATGGTTTGATCAAACACCTTGTTTTAGCCTTGAGCTTTGCATTCCATGCGGAGGGAGTTTTGTATCATGGTACTACAAAATAAGCCTGTTAAAGGGATAAAATGTGGCTACACATGATTCTAGACAATGGTATACACTAGACTAAGTATTATAGTATCCTCTATGCTGAGTTCTTACTATTATTACTTAGAGGATAAATGTAAAACGACATATTATTAGTGCTTGATAAGAGTTATCATGATAGCACTAATAATGAGAATAGTTCTCAATCAATCATAGTATTTAATGTTCACTCTATCTGAGGGATATTGAATATGGGATTGGGTTGTCATTGCATATATTATGTTATGATTTTATTAAGGTTCCATACATTATGTTTATATGCTAAATTGATAATGTCCAGTTTACTTATTATATTCATGTTTATTATTTTCAGATTTGTTCATGGCATCATTTAGCCCACTTGTTACTATTCTTAATCAAAACAAACTGACTGGATCCAACTATGTTGACTGGAAAAGAAATTTGGACATTGTTCTTACTGCTGAAGAGCACACATATGTGCTTACTCAACCATGTCCTAGCTTTCCTCCATTAAATGTTCCTCCTGAGGAAAAATAGCGATATGATCATTGGCAGAAATCTAATGAGATGGCCAAGTGCTACATCCTAGCATCTATCTCAAATATTCTACAGCATCAAATGCAGGATGTAGAATTTGCTTCGGACATTATGCTAAGTCTAAAGGAGATGTTTGGTGAGCAAGGCCATTTTGCAAGGCAAGAAACCGTGAGGCAAATTTATAACACCAAAATGGCTGAAGGTAGTTCAGTAAGGGAGTATTGTCTTAAAATGATCTCTAAACTGAATACATTGGAGGTCTTAGGTGCCGATATTGATGGAGAATCCCAAATGAATATGATACTCCAGTCACTACCATAATCATTCAAAGAATTCAAACTTAACTATAATATGAATAAAAAGGTAGAATGAAAAGGAAGTGGAGACTATATGTGAAAAGTCACAGAATATATAAATCATAAGTTCTTTGTAAACTCAGAATTTTGGTTCGTAGTCGTTGATGAAATTGGGCATTTCATCTGCGAAGACTATAATATATCAACTAAGATGATTTGTCTTGATCATGGAAGTGGTGACTTCTAGTTGATATGTTGATATGTTTTAAGAGTTAAGACACATTGAACTGGACCGCTGTAAGACTTATTATTCTCCTAACAACTATCAAATGAATTGTAAATCTCACAAGTTTTATTCACATGAACTCTTAATCCTAAGAGAATAGTGGACCTGATCATGAAGTATAGGTTGCTTTGATATATCAAGAGTGAGATCTAAAGTAACGGTCAATACCTTAGTATGTTGGGCAGCCACATTTAATGTTGATGGAACATATATTCTCAAGATAAAGTCATAGTCTCTTAATGGAGATATAAAATATTCCCTTGAGATAAGTTTAATGGGTTTGTTATTCAGAATGTTAGGCCTAACTACTTTAGTAAATAGTTACTAAAGTATATATTTATGAAATTGAATTTCATAAATATATGATGAATAACTTAAAGGATTAAACCAAGTACTCAAGGATTAAGATGTTGTAATTTACAAAGTGATAGTCTATATTCATGACTTTGTATTACTATGAATATTTTAAGAAGGGGTTGCATGTACAATAAAGTCTTGGGATATAATTTATTAATAAGGCCTAAAGTGCAATTATATTTATATAGTGGTAACTTTGGACTTGTCAAGAGTTGACAGAAAAGCCCAAGGCCCATTGGAGCTAGTGTCTTATTTGTTTCATTTTGGTCCCACTCCAAGCCACATACTAAATCCCAATTGGAAATGCCTAAAAGGCTAGCCCAATTAGATAATCAGTTATATGGAGAGAAAGATATAGAATTTGTAAGACTGTGAATTGGTATGTAGATGAGTGTTGGACACTCTTTGATTCTCTCTAGAACATACCCATATAACTGATTGGGAGCTCACACTTCTTAGGCATCAAGTGAAATTGGAGTGAAGATTGAAAGTCTTCTTAAGAACTTCTGATCTTCGGTTTTGAATTTCACCGCTTCAAGGTACACTCTCTTGTTCTTATATTCTGAAACTTACATAGCATATGTTATCAATTGTGAATGAAGTAGATCTGTTAATTTTTCTGCTGCGTACACTCATATTTCCATCAAATGGTATCAGAGTGGTCTTCAATTTCCAATATTTATAACATGTTTTGTGAGTTTTGGAATTAGAGATATTAGTTTCATTATGTTAGAAGATTACATGTGTATTTAATTTTTTGCATGGTTGTTGATACTATGGTTTGAGGAAAACTAAAATTGATGTTATGATGTTGTTTAAATTTGAATTTAAGTATGTTAAATTGAACTTTAAGGCTATAGCATCAATGAAATTAAGTTTTGACATCAAATTCTATTTATCATGTTCATATGGTGTTTGTTTATTCTTGGAAAACCGTTGAAAACTGTTCAGGTCTTCCCTCTAAAAACTGAAAATATGGGTTTTTCGTGGGTTAGCTTCTCGCGAAAATAGTCGCAAAAAATGCTTCTGAAGCACAAAACTTTTTGTGGGTAAGCTTTACTCGCAAAACTGTCGCAAGATAGTCGCGAAAGTTTCTGTTTGAATTTTGTGTTTTCACTATTTCATTTTCGCGGGAAGAGCTTAGTCGCGAGATTCTCACGAAAATGCCACTAAAGGGAATTTTGAACTTTTTTAAAGTGTTTTCAAATGTATAAAGAGCAAGGCTGTGTGTGATTGGTTTACACATGTTTACAAAATAAAAACCTTTAATTTAAAACACCTAGTGGGAGAGAGATACAAGGGTTGGATCACACGGCCTCCATTGTCGGTTCATAGTAGTGTTAAATATGTACTTTGTTTTTGCTTCAAGCTTAGCATTCCATGCGAAGTGAATTTATTTGATAGTACTACAAAATTGAATTTCTTGGTTTATAGTGGTTTGATCAAACACCTTGTCTTAGCCTCGAGCTTTGCATTCCATGCGGAGGGTGTTTTGTATCATGGTTTGATCAAACATCTTGGGCTTTTATTAAGGTTCCATGCCATATGTTTATATGCTAAATTGATAATGTCCAGTTTACTTATAATATTCATGTTTATTATTTTCAGATTTGAACATGGCATCTTTTAGCCCACTTGTTACTATTCTTAATAAAAACAAACTAACTGGATTCAACTATGTTAACTGGAAAAGAAATTTGGACATTGTTCTTACTACTGAAAAGCACAAGTATGTGCTTACTCAACCATGTCCTAACTTTCCTTTATTAGATGCTCCTCTTGAGGAAAAATAGCGATATGATCGTTGGCAGAAATCTAATGAGATGACCAAGTGCTACATCCTAGCATCTATCTCAAATGTTCTACAACATCAAATGCAAGATGTAGAACTAGCTTCGGACATAATGTTCAGTCTGAAGGAGGTGTTTGGTGAGCAATGTCGTTTTGCTAGGCAAGAAACCATGAGGCAAATTTATAATACCAAAATGGCTGAAGGTGGTTCAGTGAGGGAGCATTGTCTTACAATGATCTTTAATCTGAATACATTGGAGGTTTTAGGTGCCGATATTAATGGAGAATCCCAAGTGGATATGATACTCCAGTCACTATTGGAATCATTCAAGGAATTCGGATTTAATTATAATATGAACAAAAAGATTTATTCTTTGTCTGAATTAATGAATGAATTGGTAGCAGCGGAAGGCATTCTTGATACTTCTAGTGTTGATGTTAATATGGCTGAAGCTTCTACTTCTCAACCTAAGTCGAAAGGCAAGGGTAAAAAGAAGAAGAAGAAGGACTTCACCAAGCAAGATGGTAAAAAAATTGCCTTAGGGGTTGCCGACAAAGGAAAGAAGATCAAAGAAAAATGTTTCCATTGTGGTGAGAAAGGACATTGGAAGAGGAATTGTCCAATATTTAAGGTTGCCAAGAATAAAGGTATGAAAAGTTCATTCCTTCTTGAAATATGTTTAGTGTAGAATCCCACAAATTCCTAGTGTGTGGATTCAGGTTGTACTAATCATATCTGCAATTCTTTGCAGGGGTTCCAGGAGACTAGAAAGCTTAATGAAGGGGAATCGTTTCTTACTTTGGCTGATGGGAGCAGGATTCCGATTGTAGCTATTGGAGTGTTTAATTTATGCTTTGAGTCTAGGGTTTTAATATTGGAAGACTATCTATATGTACCTAATGTTCGTAGGAATTTAATTTTTGCAACTTATTTAGGTAAACATGGATATTGTGTTATCCTTAAAGACAATGTTGTAATAAAGAAGGGTAAAGTGTTTATCTGTTCTGGCAATATTGTGGATGGTCTTTATATTTTAACTCCTGATAAGCATGAATTATATAATTCTGAATTAGATAATAGCTCTCATGTGAAGTTATTAAAGAGAAAGTTTCCTTCTACTAGTGATGCATATCTTTGGCACTTGCGTTTGGGTCATATGAATTCAAACAGAATTCAAAGACTGGTCAAAGATGGTCTCTTAAAGCCATTAGATTTTGATGATTTTCCAGTTTGTGAATCTTGTTTGGACGGCAAAATGACCAAACGATCTTTTAATGCAAAAGGTAGAAAAGCCCAACATGTGCTAAAACTAGTACATTCAGATGTGTGTGGTCCTATGTCAATCCAAGCAAGAGGTGGCTATGAATATTTCATTACTTTTACTGATAATTACTCTAGATTTCGTTATGTGTACCTAATGAAATGGAAGTCCGAAGCCTTTGAAAAGATCAAAGAGTTTAGGGCTGAAGTTGAGAATCAATTGGGTAAACGCATAAAGGCCATTCGATCTGATTGTGGTGGCGAATACCTTTTTGGGTATTTTAAGGATTACTTAACTAAAAATAGGATTGTATCCCAATTGACTGCACCTGGAACTCCACAACAAAATGGTGTAGCAGAAAAAAGGAATAGTACTCTTATAGATATGGTTAGGTCTATGTTGAGTTATTCGACTCTACCAATTTCCTTTTGGGGATATACCTTAAATACTGCAATGTATCTTCTAAATTTAGTACCTTCGAAGTCTGTTCGTAAAACACTTGTAGAGTTGTGGAATGGGCGTAAGCCTAGTATGAGACATATCCATATTTAGGGTTGTCCAGCACATATGTTGAAAGGAAAGTCTGACAAGTTATAGTCTAAAACAGAAGTGGTATTCTTTGTAGGGTATCCAAAAGGAACTGTTGGAGGTTTATTCTATAGTCATAAAGAGAATAAAGTGTTTGCTAGCACAAATGCCAAATTCTTGGAAAATGACTATATGAATGATTATACTCCTAGAAGTAGAGTTGTGTTGGCTGAAATGAATGAACCTGTAAATGAACAACCAATAGATCAAACTAGGGATGATGTGGTTGTATCGGATACACCACAAGACACTACTTATGAGATGACTAGTACACAGTTGCCTCGTTGTAGTAAGAGAATTGTTCGGCCTCCTACAAGATTTATAGGTTTGGGAGAAAATTATGAAACTATCTCAGAAGAGGCTGAATTGGATCCCTACACTTATGAACAGGCAATGAATGATATAGATGCACATCATTGGGTCTAAGCTATGAAATCTGAATTAGATTCAATGTATTCCAATCAATTTTGGGATCTTGTAAAGGCGCCTAACGGCATTAAACCTGTTGGTTGCAAATGGGTTTACAAGAGGAAGAAAGAGATAGATGGAAAGGTTGAAACCATTAAAGCAAAGCTAGTGGCGAAAGAGTATACACAAAAATGAAGGTATTGATTATGAAGAAACCATTTCACCAGTAGTAATGCTTAAATCTATTAGAATTATCTTATCCATTGCTGCTCATTATGATTATGAGATTTGGCAAATGGATGTCAAGACTGCTTTTCTAAATGGCAATCTTGAAAAGGAAATCTATATGATGCAATCAGAAGGTTTCATAGCAAAGAACCAAGAGCATATGGTATGTAAGTTGAAAAGGTCCATTTATGGACTTAAACAAGCATCTAGGTCATGGAACACCATATTTGATCAAGCAATCAAGTCATTTGGTTTTGAACAAAATCTTGATGAACCATGTGTGTACAAAAGACATCGAGATAAAGTAGTAATGTTCCTAGTGCTTTATGTTGATGATGATGGCGTAATGAAAAAATCCACAAGTCATGTCTTGTCCATACATGTCGTCCAACGAAAAGGAAGTTACCCCGTGCTCGTCCATAGCAACCTCATCCGTCCGTCCTTAAGGGACAGACGAGGTTGTTGTGTCCTGAGCACCTTGAGCCTTAGACGAGCATATTTTCACCAGGCTTGAAAAAAGTCGAACCATGGTAAGCCAAATCCAACCGTTGTGGAATGCACATCCAAATAATGTAACTTCCATGGAAGTTATGGAAGTTACCTCTGAATCTTTCGCACTACTCAGCAATAGGAACAGTTATCAAATAAGTAACTGTTGCCCACATGCTATATAAACGATCGCCAACGAGAAGGTAAGGCATTCAAATACTTCCAACATTTTTGGAATTACACAAAAGTCTAACTTTGCCATCGGAGGATTCTTGGCTGGCTTCCACCGATCTCCTCTAATTCTGTGTTTATTTTCTCAGGACTCAATTACAAAATTGTCAACATCCGAGACTTTCAGCCCACTGATATAACAGTATTCATCAGATGATATTCTACTCATTGGGAATGATGTAGGGGTAATTTCATCGGTAAAGGTTTGGTTGTCAAGCCAATTTGATATGAAGGACTTGGGTGAGGCTAACTTTATTCTAAGGATCAAGCTTTGGCGAGATAGCAAGAATAAGATGTTAGGCTTATCACAAGCTAGATATATAGATAAGGTTCTAGAACGGTTTAGCATGAAAAAATCCAAGAAAGGATTAGTTCCTTTCAAACATGGAGTTCCTCTGTCTAATGACCAAAGGCCTAAGGCTCAAGAGGAAGAAAATATGATGAGACATGTTCCTTATGCTTCTATAGTAGGAAGTCTCATGTATGACATGCTTTGTACTAGACTAGATATACGTTACTTAGTTGGCATGGTCAGCCGATATCAATCAAATCCAGGACCAAAACATTAGCAACCTGTAAAACATATGAAAGTTCAAAATGGTTATGAAACACCTTTGAACGTTTAGACCACAAATTACAAATTATCAATTCAAGCTTATTATCAAACAATTTATGTGCAGAATATGAATATAAGCCAAACACAGAATTGATAAATAATCTAAGCCAGATATAAACACATCCACAGCAGTAAATATACGGCAAAGATAAAGGAAAGGAAGATGCAAACACACAGACAACACACGATGTGTTATCGAATAGAAAACCGAAGCCCTAGGCGTAAAACCTCTCCGCTGCCCTCCAAGCGATCAAATAATCCACTAAAGAATGTAGTTGGGATACATGAACAGCAAAAGACACTCTAAGCCTAATCTACCCAAGTACCTAAGCCCTCCAAGCTTCTTGCTCCAACGAGGTTACGCCGAACCTATTTCTTCTTTAACTTACCGTATTCTGCTACTAGACCATAGCATCAACCAATGTAGATTGGTTCCTTCCTAACTGCTTCCTAACAGCACCAAATAAACCTTCTCACAGACGTGGGTGTGGTGAGATAAGGATTTGGCTAAAAACCTCTCAAAGGTATGACAATGGAGGGGAAGAGAGTAGAGGAATTTGTAGAGTCTCTAAGGTTAAGATTATGGACGAATCAATCTTGTATTTCTCTAGGGTTTCTCTCACAAAATTCTCTCTGGAAGCTTTACACATAACGTGGGAATGAGGGGTATTTATACTGGAATGAGAATGGAATGTGAAACGTCAGATTTTCTTAAATAGGGCATTTTGGCGACTTGACCTCGCGACTGGGTTTAGTCGCGAGTTTAAGCCACGAGCTAATGGCCTGGCCAGCCTGGGATTTTTGTCCTGTAGTGCAACAGCTGGCGCTACTCTTCAGCTTCTGACATGCTTGGCACGTGTGCAGACTTTTGGCGACTTGCAAGCCGTGACTCACCCGCGAGATCCAGTCATGAGACTCTGTTTCTTTGCACAATCTTAAGCATTTCTTCACACTCTCTCACTCACTACCCTTACAAGTTTCCCACCTAAATACAGGGTTACTAAGTGCTGAATTACAAGTAAATTGGCACGGAATAAAGCCAACAAGATGGTTGATTAAATTCAACCTTACAATCTCCCCCTTTGGCTATTCCGTGACAAAACTCTACAACAGGCTCTAGACTTAAAGCGTGAGTTGGGAACAGATGAACAAAACTCACTCACACCTAACTCTAGATTCTGAAACGCTTTTGAACATATGAACAAGTAACTCCTGAAACATAACAACATAGCAATATCATTGTATGCAGAAACACTTGAGATGCATATGGAGCAATAAAAGTAAGATCAAGCAAAATAGAATAAAGCAATAGACCATGGCAAGATCAAACAAGCAATCACTATACAAAAGTGATTACTATGCTCATTCACACAAGGAATGAACATCCGGACATGCAAGGTGATAAGCTCAATTGAAGAGTATCATTTGCAAGTCCAACACTCAACCAATGCATACAAATATATATGCATCTAGGAACAATCCTACAAGGGCATAAGAGTGATGTACTTAAGATAATGCATAGCATTAACAAGTACTAAAGCACAATGCATAAAGGCTGCATAAGCAAAGTGTTTCAAATACATGGTACAAACCATAAAAGCCTACAAAACATGCAAAAGTGCAAGGAAACAAACCCTTAAAGCTTACAAAATCAACATGGGTACAAACCACAGATAAAACAAAAGACGAAATAACTGAATAACCTCATTAATATATAAATAAATACCACAGTTCCACAACCATCCAAAAGTTGTGAGTTTAAACCAAACAAAAACCATATTGTACCACAAGTTTTCCAAAAGTATAAAACCATATTAACAAGGATAAAAACTCTAAAACAGCAACTATAAAAACACTCCCCCTTTCAGTATGCACCCTCATTTTTATGTTTAAGCTCTCTCTCCCCCTTAAGCTGCTCTCCCCCTTAAGCTGCTCTCCCCCTTTTTGGCACGAATAGCTAAAGGCTGTCTTCTAACTTCTGTTGGATGTTATCTAATTGTAACTCAATGGTTCCGAGACGCACTTGAGTTTGACTGTGAAAGAAGTTGAGAAGCCGTTCCAAATTAGAAATCCGCTGAAATACATTTTCAATGAAGTAACTTTTTCTGGGAATTTGGAATTCAGGAGGAATAGATAGGGTGCTAGTTGACTGTACAGGAGTAGCTGTAGCATGAGCAAATGGAGATGCCTGAGTGGATGGTTCACTCTTAGGTTTCTTGGAGGAGTGACTCTTGCTTGCTTGGAGAGAGTACAGAGATATTGCTAGAGCACGAGACAATAATTTCTCATTTGATGAAGGACTAACACCTTCACGAAGAATAATCTTCATGACTAGACTGCAGAATGGAAGAATTGTTCGTGTTGCTGAACGAGCCGATGTTTTCCCAATGATTTGGAATATATGAGCACAGATGTCAATTGGGGGCACCAGTAATAAGAGAGCACAGAAATTGAGCCCTTCTAAGATTGATGAAGGTAGTGTTTGACAGAGGGTAGAGATTAAAGAACATGATCAGCTTTAAAGTTGTCAGTTCGGGCGAAAACAATGCAGTGCTTATTGATGACCCTGTGCTTCCCACTTCATGTTCATTCCCAAGAACTTGGAGGATGTCTTGTGTCCGAAGCACTCTGTCATCGTATGGAGTTTGATCCACATATTTTGGTCTGGAGATGCTAAGTACCTTAGCAATGTAGTCTGCATTTAGGGAAAATTCTGTTCCTCATACCCAGCATTTCAACTCTACACCTGTGAATCTGGCAATGGAGTAGAATTCCTTAACCAATTCTTCAATTGGATCCTCAAAGTTTCCAAAAAGGTCAACCCAATCTCTGTCTTTAAAAATGTTAGGGATAAAAGTTGCCCCTAGGGTATCAAACTTGACGATTCGTTCCACAATGGGAGACTCTTTGAAGATATCTGTGTATGTCTTTGAGTCAGTAGGAGTCCTGAATCTCTCAATGGTAGAGTCCCTAGATGACTTAGACGATAATCGTGTCCATTTAGCAACTGGATCATCAGTTACAATGCCTTTGCCTTTGGATGAACAACGAGTTAACTGCAATAAAGCAGACACACAAAAACAAACCAAATACAATACCACAAGAAGCAAACATCAGATTGATTGGTTTCAGTTATAAGTCAGTTAAAAAGAAATGTACCCAGAAAAGATCAAGAGACAAAGAAACAAGATATGATGAGTAAGAAGTGAGCATGAACACCCCAATGCAGTAGCACACCCAAGATATGGAGGGTAAAAAATAACACAAGGCTAACCACACAATACACATGTAAACTGAAAAACCCAAAAACTGCATTCAAAGAGACCCATAGAAAACCCCCAAACCCATATGCCCAAAGAGAAATGATGCTAACAAAGACAATGCTTAGAATAAAGACAAGCAATCAGAAACATTAACAAGGTACTAAGTTAACTCATCAACAAGAGAAAAACAATACTCAAACAAACAAACCCATGTTTGAACATAATATATCGCAGTACACAAATGCTACTAACAAAACAAGAAACTAAACATCAAAACATTAAGAATAAAGTAAAGGAAGGAAAAACCATACCTTTTTCTTGGTGTTTGATGAAGACATGATGCAAAAAATGGAATCTTTTTCAGTGAGACACGGAGTGTTTGAGTGAGAGAATGAAGAAGACAATGAACAGTCAATGATATTCGAGGGAAAAACTGAAAAGTTTTTGAAAACTGACTTAAAAGCGCAAAACACGCGTTTTTCGCAACTAGAACAAGTCGCCAGACAGTCGCTAGGGTAAGCCGCGAAACATTGTGAAGGTAAGAAATTTGAAAATTTCTCTAAGTGTTTTTTGCGACTAGAAGATCTACCCGCGAAGGAGTCGCGAGCTGAGCCACGAAAATCTCTGAGTAATCCTCGCGATTGGACCTTCCACCCACGAACAAATCGCCAAACTGAGCCGCGAAAAATACAAAACCTCGAATTTTAAAAAAAAATTTCTAAGTCTTTTTTGCCACTGGGATACTGACTCCCCAGTAAGCCGCGAAAAATCTCTGAGTGGGCTCGCGACTAGGGCTTACGACTGGGCTAACCCACAACTAAGTCGCCAAAACGGGGAAAACAGTTTTTGAAAATTTTTTATATTTTTGTAAAAACAAAATACTTTCCAAAAACAACTAAAACACTCAAAAATCTTTTTGTGTTTGATCAAACAGAGATTGAGTATGTGAAAACACATTTAATCAAGTACAATCACACAAATGAATATGACATTCATTGAGCATAGACTTGTGTGTTGTGTGTGGATATCAACCATAAGATAGTCCTTAGACCAATGTGAAGCTTCAATGATCAATTTAATCAAGGCATACACAATTAGCACTAGATAATGTGACCTATCTCAATTATAGAAACATGCATATATGACCTCCCACAAGAACTTGATTACATTCTTTGAAACTTTTCATTTAGGTCCATATTCAACATATCATTTGCACTTTTTGAGCAAAGAAAATCTCATTGTGAGATAGATGCCTGAAATTTTTGATATTTCAATTTATGAGATAGCCTTTGGCTTTTTGGGCATCAAACATTTTATTTTGGTCGCTTTCCCTTTTTCCTAGTCAAATACTAGTATGTGCGACAAGCTTTTGCAGCTCTATATCTCTTTTCATTTGAAGATTTACATTTAGAGAGCTCTTTTAAGCAAAAACAAAAATAAAGAGTGGGAAGATATATAGGCATGAGTCTATGCATGTCTCAAGATCAACAAAACCATTCACTAATCATTCATGACAAGGTTAAAGATCTATTTACAACAGTCACATAGATTTCAGAATTTCTCCCACAATGATACGAGTGCATAGAAGACAAGCTAAGCTCGTAGATGCACAAAGCCATTAGTACAAAGGTACAGGGCAAAATATGATTTGAGACAGAAACTCAACAAAGTTGATCAAATTTTTTGGATTTTCTACTTTTTATGTGTTTTTGGATTTTTGACACAAAAGCAGTAAAAGATTGATAAAAAACATAACAAAAAATTGTAAAATCATTTAAACTAAAGACAGATACACACGCAAAATAACAACCTAAATACTAGCAAGAAGCACACAACCAAGCATATTCACAAACATGGGAAGTATTGATGCATGGGCATGTTGTAATGCTTATGCATGAGTACCCTTCGTCACCCACACGTCACGTGCGTTTGGAGTGATATCCTTAATGGATTGGGTATGAGAATTAGGACTATCAAACCTTCGTGTGAAGCTTTCAAGGCAGTTGGTGAAGGCACCGATCATCTTCATCACGTCCATCATTCCTGGATCATGGTTTTGACTTCTTGGTTGCTCACCACCCCAAGACCTCTTGTCATTTCTTCTTTCTCGTGACCGAGGTGCGCTTGCATTGTTGTCTGCTCTCAGCTTTTGATAGTTGGGTCTAGTATGTCCTTGCAATCCGCAATAGTGACACACATAATCTATTCTAGGACCCCGTTATGGTCTTGAGAGAGATCTTGCTCTACCTTCAAATCTTGCTTCTGATTGATTTCGGAACTTATTGCCCACTTGTTGCTCAGCCAGCTTCTTCTTCTTCTCAACCTTAACATTCTCAGGGATGGCCTCTTCCACAATCAGCTCTATGGCCTTCATAAATTTTACTTCTTTGGTAACTTTGGCCGATGAGCTACTTCCTCCGGTATAACCTAAACCAAATTTGTCAGAGAAGTGTTTTTGAGAAGAGATAGAATCTTCCAGCTTCTTGGAGGAGATCCTTTCTATCTTGGCTTGTGCTTGCACCACCTCTTGCTCAAGAAATCTTACTTTGGTATAAGCTTTCGATAACTCGCCATTTAGTGTCTCAATTTCACACTTTGCCTTCTTATATCTGGCTAGAAGACTTTTGTAGTCCTCTTCAGCCCTTTTCATCTTCTTCACAGCCACCTTTGCAACCCTTGCATACTCACCCGATTTCTCAAAGAGTAAGGCGTAATTCTCTTGAAGACTAGCTGTATTTCTATCCTCTTCAGCATCTGATTCTTCAACAATCCCTAAGGATTCATCATCGCTGTGTTCTCCAAGTTCTTGTACAAGTTGATTCAAATCATCTGAGGATTCCACATGAGCAATGGTCATGAATGCAGAGAAACTTCCTTCTTCATCACAGCTTTCTTCAGAATCAGAATTTGATGAGTCCGAATCACTTAAAGTAGTGGCATAGGCCTTTCCCTTCGACTTCAAGTAATTGGGGCATTCCTTTTTAAAGTGCCCATGTCCATTACATTCAAAACATGTAATTCCTTGTGAAAGTTGGGAATCTTTACCCTCTTTTCTTCTGAACTCTTTCTTCTCTTTTTCGGCACTCTGAAATTTTCCTTTGTCACCAAATTTCCCACTATTCTTGAGCTTTAGGAATTTCTGGAAGTTCTTTACAAGGTACGCCACATCTTTATCTACCGTATCCTCTTCCGAAGAGTCATGAGACACCATTCTCTCAGCAATTGTCTTAAGAGCAAGGGATTTGCTCTTCTTCTATGAAGGAATGGACAACTTATATGTTTACAAAGAACCAACCAGCTCTTGAACCTTAATGTCGTCAAGATCTTTACTCTCTTCAATGGCTGTAACTTTGGCACGGAAACTCTTTAGTAGTGATCGAAGGATCTTCCTTACAATCTTCGAGTCCTCCGTCTTTTCCCTAAATTGAATTTTCCAACAACCACTTCATTCAATTTGCTGTAAAACAAATCAAAAGACTCATCCTCACTCATCTTTAACTCCTCAAAGTGAGTGGTCAACATTTGAAGTTTGGTGTCCTTTACTTTCTTAGTCCCTTCATAGGTTGTCTCCAGAATTTCGCATGCTTCCTTAGCAATGGTGATATGTGAAATTCGATGAAATTCTTCTGGAGAGACACGGTAGAAAATAGCATTCAATGCCTTAATATTTGCATTGGCCGCCGCAAGAGCAGCCTTATCCCAAGTAGACTTGGCAGCCTCTAGCCTTGTCCATCCTACTTCAACTGCATCCCACACAGCATCATCAATAGAATACAAAAACGCCCTCATACGGACTTTCCAAAAAGTATAATTATTACCATCAAAGAACGGTGGTACATTAAGAGATTGTGACATATCCATCTCTAAGGGAGTCAGGGATCACACTTAGGTATTTAAACCACAACAAGTGTACCCGCTCTGACACCAATTGAAAGTTCAAAATGGGTATGAAACACCCTTGAACGTTTAAACCCCAAATTACAAATTATCAATTCAAGCTTATTATCAAACAATTTATATACGGAATATGAACATAAGCCAAACACAGAATTGATAAATAATCTAAGCCAGATATAAACACATCCACAGCAGTAAATATAAGGCAAAGATAAAGGAAATGAAGATGCAAACACACGGACAACACACGATGTGTTATCGAAGAGGAAACCGAAGCCTCAGCGTAAAACCTCTCCGCCGCCCTCCAAGCGGTCAAATAATCCACTAAAGAATGTAGTTGGGATACATGAACAGCAGACGACCCTCCAAGCCTAATCTACCCAAGCACCTAAGCCCTCCAAGCTTCTTGTTCCAACGAGGTTACGCTGAACCTATTTCTTCTTTAGCTTACCGGATTCCGCTACTAGACCATAGCATCAACCAATGTAGATTGGTTCCTTCCTAACTGCTTCCCAACAGCACCAAATAAACCTTCTCACAGACGTGGGTGTGGTGAGATAAGAATTTGGCTAAAAACCTCTCAAAGGTATGACAATGGAAAGGAAGAGAGTAGAGGAATTTGTAGAGTCTCTAAGGTTAAGATTGTGGATGAATCAATCTTGTATTTCTCTAGGGTTTTTCTCACAAAATTCTCTCTGAAAGCTCTACACATAATGTGGGAATGAGAGGTATTTATACTGGAATGAGAATGGAATGTGAAACGTCAGATTTTCCCAAACAGGGCATTTTGGCGACTTGACCTCGCGACTGGGTTTAGTCGCGAGTTCAAACCATGAGCTAACGGCCTGGCCAGCCTGGGACTTTTGTCCTGTAGTGCAATAGCTGGCGCGATTCTTCAGCTTCTAACATGCTTGGCACATGTGCAGACTTTTGGCAACTTGCAAGCCGTGACTCACCCGCGAGATCCAGTCGCTAGACTCTATTTCTTTGCACAATCTTGAGCATTTCTTTTTCACGATCTTTATTAATAAGGCCTAGAGTGCAATTATATATATATAGTGGTATTAAATATAATTAATGGTAACTTTGGACTTGTCAAGATTTGACAGAAAAGTCCAAGGCCCATTAGAGCTAGTGTCTTATTTGTTCCCTTTTGGTCCCACTCCAAGCCACATACTAAAGCCCAATTGGAAAAGCCTAAAAGGCTAGCCCAATTAGATAATCAGTTATATGGAGAGAAAGATACAAAATTTGTAAGAATGTGAATTGGTATGTAGGTGAGTGTTGGACACTATTTGATTCTCTCTAGAATATACACATATAACTGATTGAGAGACCACACTTCTTGGGCATTAAGTGGAATTGGAGTGAAGATTGAAAGTCTTCTCAAGAACTTCTAATCTTCGGTTTTGAATTTCACCGCTTCAAGGTACACTCCCTTGGGCATCAAGTAGAATATGGCAACATTGTGTAAAGATGAAAATATAATCACGTTATAAAAGAAACGTATCCATTACAAACATAGTATAAAAAATATGGATCCATTGATTTGGTCTAATTCATTTATTAGATCATTCCTAACAATAAATATTGTAATGTAATAAATGAAGTAGAATATGGCATCATAGTGTAAAAATGAAAATATAATCACGTTATTAAAGAAATGTATACATTACAAACATAGTATAAAAAATATGGATCGATTGATTCGGTCTAATTCATTTATTAAATCATTCCTAACAATAAATATTGTAATGTAATAAATGAAGTAAAATATGGCATCATAGTGTAAAGTTGAAAATATAATCATGTTATAAAAGAAAAGTATCCATTACAAACATAGTATAAAAAATATGGATCGATTGACTCGGCCTAATTCATTTATTAAATCATTCCTAACAATAAATATTGTAATGTAATAAAGAATAAGATATTGGAAAAAAGCGTGACTGTGCAAAAATTTATTCAAATGGCAATCTCAGTTTTGTTAACAACTTTCATTGAAAATGTACCCCTCCCCCCTTCTCCTTAATAATCACAAGAATGGCAATGAATAGACAATTAACAAGGGAATGTGAAATGCATTAACATACCGCCACCACATGTGCCCAAACCTCATCCGGACCAATAACTGTTTGGGTGGTCTCATCCCAACCCAAGCCCATGCGCTTTAGCAACTAACTCCACTTGCGTTGTTTCTATCGGAGCCTATTGTGCTTTTGGAAAAATTTCTTAGATGTGAAATTTTTACCCGCCATGCTATTAAGTTCTTGCATCATTAATTGCCACATAAGGCCCTTAAAGACACCATTCTCCATATTACCCTTTATTTGTTCTTCCAACATTATCTCAATAAATATATGTTCTACATAGGGAGGCCATAGTTTGTCATCCACATCTTGCGATTCATTTGCCATCTAATTCAAATATCTCACATGGTAAGTAGAACACTATATGTAGATGATAGGCAAATAAACGAATACGTTACACTGTTCAGTGGGAAAACTGCTAAGTAAGTTACGAAATTCTAAATTGACAAGTAGTACATAATGTTCGTACACCATAGAATCAAAATATGCCACTAGCAGATGGTTATACATATACATTGTCACCATGTAACATAGAAAAAGCCAAAAGACTAAAGCATCAATTTACCACCTTACTAATCAGTAATACCCATTAGTTAGTACATGCTAAAAATGGTGCTAACACCATACCGGTGTACAAACCATAGAGGGGAAAAAAAAGTTATCATAAACAAAAGGCACATCCACTACAATGCTTCAGCAATATAAGTCTGTCTCTTACTAAGACGGATCATCCCCTGAGTCAACAGGACCAACCGGATACCCATGCCCAGACCTTGCATACCTACGAACTCCCCTTGCTTGGCAATACCACCTTTGGAGACGATGTAGTTCACAACTTGCCTCTTGCGGAATCCTTCCCAGTACGAGAGTTAAGAGTTTGGGTGATCACATCCTACATCGGGTCACGAGGAACACCTTGTGCAAAACTACCAAGCAAGAAGTCCCCAAACACAATATCACATAGCTCACCAACACAATCATCATTCCACGTTCTCAAATCCCTAGCCATCTTACGCCAATCCAAGACCATGTAAGAAACACTTTATAACAACAAAATCAAAGGTTATGTGTGTAATGCCAATGTAGGTGATAGGTATATGGGATCCTATTTGAGTATGTGCAAATCATGCTTTGTACCCCCAAATTCCAGTAAGTGCCGAGGAAGAACAAATAAAAAAAAACAAAAACATAGCATCCGAAAAAATAAAAAAATCAGCCCACATAGCATATGAAAAAATAAAAAAAACAAAAACCACAGGGAACCCATTTCAGTGGCAATATTTAGTATAATGCAACTCTCACCAACCACCACAAACAATTATCCGAAAAGCACACAACATTATCAAACACTGTACACAAAACCACAAAACTCAAAAAATGGTAAAATGCCAAAAATTTGAAGTAACTAGCATCCCACGGATCTAAGTAGTAGTAGGGAAATAATGTTTTTAAACATGTACAAATTATGTTGTTAAGCATGTGAAAAATATTTTGTTAAACATAGATCAAATAATTTTGTTAAACAGTCTACCATCCCATGGCTTATATTTTAACATTTTTATACAACAAATGAGGGGGTTGTAAACCCCATTCCACCAATACCCACGAATCTGGCCAAACTTTATAGCAGACAATATTCAAATCCCAAAACAAAATTCACAAAAGGTAAAGGAAACCGAGAAGAGGGAGTTCTAACCCCCCCCCCCCCCTCCAAAAAAAGCAACATCCATGGATCTGGCTAAACATTCACATCACAAAGCATTCAAAATGGAGAAGAAAATAAACAAAACATTAAGGAAATGGGGAAGAGAAGCTGAAGAGGGAAGGATTGTAGGTACCTCTTGACAGAAACGGGTCGATCTTGAGGCTCTAGAGGAGAAAAAGGTCTTCCTTGAGGTCCTGGCACGACGGAGCTGGTCAAGTTCAAAGGCCGATGCTAGAGCTTCAAAGGTTGGGAAGATGTCAGAGCTTGGTCAGCCGTGAGGACACGCCGTGGGTTTGGGAGAGGAGAAGAGAGTATGTTCTTTGAGAGGTGATCTGATGAGAGTGATGAGAGAGTGAAGAGGGTTGAGAGTGATGAGAGAGTAAAGGCATGTGACCATCGGAGAGCATGTGAGAATGGTTAATCTTATGGGACAAGACTCTGCCGTGGGCCCCACGGGTTTGTGAGTATTTACGAGCTTGCCACTGAAACTCATTTTTGGTGTTTTGAAAACAACATTTTCGCTTAACTCAGTTTTTGAATTATGAACCCAAAAAACTAAGAATTGAGTTAAGGAATTGAGTGAAAGAAATTGAGCCAAACAAAGTTATGATGTGTGGGGCCCACCAGTTTTAAAATATGAGTTAAGAAAATTGAGATCTGAGTGATGGAAAATGTCCAAACACCACCTTACTTTTTCTTTTCATTTTTTTTTTTTTTTTTAAAGATAAGAGATAGAACTTTATTGAAAATAACAAATAACTAAACAATTTACAAGTATACCCTGTTCAGCCACAGCCAAAACAGGGGAAAGATTACCAACATCAGAAAACAGAAAAACCTAGTAAAAAAAAAAAAAGGGTTTGTCCGAATTTAGGTGTTTTGTTGTGCCTTTAGCAACTTCTAATATTCCTGTAGGTAACCGATAGCCCCATTCAAAATATCTTTTGAATAAGATTGGGCCTTTTCAAAGTAGAACTTATTTTGCGCATTCCAAATTGCCCACAATGTCACTACCCACCTATCCAAGTCAGTTTTTGATAATCTGTCAAGCAAGGTCCGAAACAGGAATAAATCATAGAGGTTGTTTTAGCATTTTTGGAGTCCACTAAAACAGAGTGCCCACACATTTTGTGCCAGCAGACACTCCCACAGTAATTGTCCAACTGACTCGGGTTGTTGGCAATAGATTCACAATAAGGATCCACCTGCACTCTTCGCCTATTTAAATTTTCCTTGGTTGGCAGAATGTTTGAGCAAGCACGCCTGAGAAACATCCGGACTTTTGGAGGCACATTCAGTTTCCACAGCTTCCTCCATATAGGCCTCTTAATGGTTGTTGTGGAATGCTCAATCCGAGTCGGCTCCTTCATCCTCATAGCGACCTGATAGGCTGATTTTCCTTCCAAATCAATACATCCGGATCTGCTATATTTTACAACAAAAGGCTCTAAAACTCTCTCTCTCTCTCTCTCTTAAACACACACACACACAGAATATATATACCTACACCTCACTCCCTCAAGGAAGCAACAAGTGTATCCTTACATCCTCCAACTCAAGGAAACCTAATCACCATTCTCAATATTGATGGAGATGGAAATAGAAGGATTATCCGAGGAACTATCCTTTGTTTCCTAGAGTCTGAGCTTCAGGTAGAATAAATATAATTTAAATCAATCCGGCATTAATTTTTCATCGTTGTTATTATAAGCTCAGTGGAAAGTTCAACACGCTAAATGAAATTAAATATCTCACTAGAACATCAATGAAACACAAGTTATCATCCCAGCACATTAAATTAAATAGCTCAATGAATGTTTCTCAAAAAAATAGCTCAATGAAAAGTTCAATATGTTAAATAAAACTAAATATTTCACTGGAACAAAGGTCAATTAAAAGAGTGATCCAAATATAAATTCCTATTCTCATCGAAGTTCTACATGCATGCATCCACTTAAAGGTTTTCTGAGATTGATCTTATGAAACTACATTAGTTCATATGACCTTTTGAAAGCATTCCTATTTTCATGTTACCCTCCGTGGTCTCAATGACAGTAAATATTCATAATTCTAAGAGTAATTCTTATTATATTATAGGAGGTGGGGTTTGAATCACCAATATGAAACACCACAAATTATTAATGGACTATCACTTCAATCCATACTTCTTACGGATCTAGATTTGATGCTAGTAAATCAATGGATGAGATTGAAAATTAAAAATAACTTTTAATTTTAGTCTTTAGATCAAAATATTTTTCTTAACCTTTGAACCTTTTACCTCTCTACTTTTCAAACTTCTACGTCAGATCTCACAATTCCATTATAATTGCATCATGAAATTAATTATTGATCGAGATATAAATCCAATTCTTACTAATATAATTATACCATACCACCACCTAAAAAAAAAAAATTATACCATGTGCGAAATTAAATAAAGAACTGACTTGCTAGCTACAGGGCGGTGCTAATTTTTCTAATCAACAAATAATTTTTCTCTTCGAATTTTGGAGGGTGGTTCTTTCTAAATTCTAATCAATCAGTCTCTTGTACATTTGTTTATCATAATTATTATAAGATATATATATATATATATATATATATTGTTCTGGTTTACATTATCTCAAACTTCAAAGGTCATTGCGGTCAATGAGGACCATATCTCCTTCAATCAATTAGCAACTAGCTAGCAAGTAAAACATCTCTCCATCTTCATAGTTGGCGTAGAACTACGGCTAGTTTACATGGATCATAGGTTCGACGTGCTCTAAGTTATGCCTTTGTTTACAATTTACTTATTAGAATAAAAGAAATGCCAACTTGTAAATCTTGTTTTAATAAATTTACTAGGCTTAGTAAAGTAGAGCATAAATCTCTTGTCCCATACACCATGTATATCTTCTCTATACTTTGAATATTGCAGTTGGACACCCGACTGCACTGTCAAATTGGTTGTTTTTATGCCCAACTAAACTATAAATGCTCTATATATGCCCTAGTTATCTAGGGCAAAGTTAGCAACTAAAAGAGGATATATAGGAACCATGAAAAGAAGAAGGAATTATCCTATATGTTCTGCTTTGAGTACATTGGCGAATTAAGTTTTTTTTTTTTTTTAACAGGTAATAATTTTGTACAATGTACTCCCTCCTAGATCGAGGGTTTTACATGGAGTCGCCACTTATTTAATTTAAAAAGAAAAATAATAAAGCCTTCAATAAAAAATACTTCTATTGAATTAATGTATATGACAATTTACATCAATTTTGTAACAAAAATTTACAATGCTTTTTTGTCCTAGATACAATCTAAGAAAAGTAAATTACATTGCTTTATTTCCTAATTACATTCTAAAAAATGTAAAATTGCATATACAAGAGCATGGTTTAGAACCCTTGATCTTGATTCGGAGGCTAATTTACGAGATAGGAAGGGATTAAGCACCCATCTCGCCCGGTAAAACCGGTCTCCCAAGTTAAGGTGGCCAATATCATGTCATATCAAACAAATACAAATAATATGTCATATAAACATGTTAATTTTCAGGAATTGTAAAAAAATATGTGTTAGGAGAATTTGACATACAAAGAAACAAAAAGTGAAACTTATTAGATAACAATTTTAATGTAAAGAAAGCATTAAGGTAATGGCATGTTCATCCAAGAAATCAAAATAAGCAAAGAATTTCTAGCCTAGACATGTTCATCTAAGCATGTGAAGAAAAAAATAAAGTTGTCATGTTATTTGTCATCAACATAATTGCAGAGAGAACCAAATAAAAAAAAACATTTAAGCATATTTGATCATCCAAGCAATTATGAAAAAATAAATAAATAAATAAAAGAAAAATCCCTAAGACATGTTCATCTAGAGAAAATCAAAATACTTAGACATGTTCGTTCAAGCATTTAAAAAAAGTAGGACAACTACCTAGACATGTTCATCTAAGCATTCAAGGGAAAGTTATGCTTTTACCTAAAAGTGTTCATCTAAGCATTCAAGAGAAAATTGTGCTTTAGCCTAGAAATGTTCATCTAACCATGTAAAATGAATATCAATGAGACATATAGGCATGTTCATCCAAGCATATCAATGAAAGAAACAAATAATGACTTGTTAAGCATTTATTCAAGCATGTGTAGAAAGTTAAGAACATAATTCACTACTTACCAGCATAGAACATAAAATTAAAAGGGGGAAGTGATCACTTAAAGGGCTAGGGAGAAAGCAAGGAAGTACTAAACTACAACCAAAGTAAGAACAATGGTTGTACAACAGCTTTTCTTTTCTGCTTTCTCACTAGTTCTCTAGAGGGAATTCGGGGTCCAGAAAATGAAAGAGGTCTTCTCTATTTATAGGGGAAGGGATGGCTTAGCTCTAAAGCTAAGTTATTAGCTTTCTTTTGAAGCTAAGGGGGGAGATAACCTGTTTAAATGAGTTGGAACAAATTTGGTGTTGATCCTCATTTGAATTTTGAAAGGAAGTTGAAGATGATGCAGCACCTGCTTCGTATTTTGGCTCTAACTTTCTGCTCAAATTAAATTCCAATTGATTCAAGATTGACATTTTTCAAAAGAAAATTCAACAATCTACAACTTTTTCAGAAATAGAGAAAACCAAATTTCAACGTTTTCCAGGCCAAAAATGCGTTTCAAATTGCTGCTGAAAATAGTAACGTCTTTTGAACATTTTTGAAATTTTTCACAGGATGTATCTGTTTCTCTATCCAATTTATTTTTCAAAAAACTTTCTTCTGAAGCTAAGGAAAGGGATAAGCCTATTAGATAAGCTTGAGCAGATTTGATGTTGATCCCCATTTGAAATTTTGAAAGAAAATTGAAGATGATGCTGAATTTGTGTTATCTTCTGCACCTGTTTCGTATTTTGGCCATAACTTTCTGCTCAGAATTTCAATTGATTCGAGATTGATGTTTTTTGAAAGGAAATTCAATCCTCTACAACTTTTAAAGAAATAGAGAAAACTAAATTTCAACATTTTCTAGGCCAAAAATGCGATTCAAGTTGCTGCTGAAGATAATGACGTTTTTTGAGCATTTTTTTTGTTTTTTTTTTTTTTTTTTGAATTTTTCATGGATAATATCTTTTTCTATCTCCAAAATTTTTCAAAAGAGCAGATAAGATGGCATAAAGGAAAACATTTTTTTATTATTTCTTAAAAAAAAAGAAATAAAATGAAATCCAATCAAAAATCACACTTAATTAATTTTAAATTAATTCCTGTGAGAACCAATTAAAATTAAGTGTTTAAAATAGGACGTGAACGGGCCCATCGTGTAGGTGAGCCATGATCATTGAAAATTGTTTGTATGATGACTTTTGAGCAAGTTGTCCAATCAAAACCTATGACATACCATTATGATTGTTAGAGCATCAAGATTTGTTTTGTATCACAAATCTGAAAATCTACCGGTTGGTCAAATGGAAGTTGTAAAATGGGGTGTCTACAAATTTTTAAAATATTTTGTGTAGATTGTTTACATGAGAAGGGGTGTGAATTTGTGTTTTAAGAGAGTATAAAGTCCTTTGAAAATATAAAGTAACACAAATATTGACAAATAAAATAATTTTGAAAATTTATGGACTTATGTTTTCTAAAACACTTTTTAATTTAGAAAATATATGTATACTCCAAAACATGTTAGCATGTGTGGTGTACTTGAACATGAGTGTGTAATTTATAAAAAAAAAAAAATTTATTTGGATACCAAACTCCTTTAACTAGCTATGAAAATTATCAATTTAAAGAAATGGTTTTTAACATGCCTCAAAGTTACATTCTTTTTCAGATAATTATCAATTTCCTTAACAATGCGTGGTACCTTAAAATCTCACTAAATCCCATGATGTGCATGGCATTGACTAGAATTTATGGAGTCCATGATAATTTAAGGTATGATGAAGGAGCAAGGAATATTTTGGCAACTTTCATGTTCAATACCAGCTCTCTTTCTTCTCTTCTTTTTTCCTCCTAGTGGAATTTCATATATAGTAGCTCTTTGTTTCCCTTGAAACAGCATTATCATAATTGAATAAATGAAACTTCCTTATCTTTTTCCAAGTCCCAAACTTGATATGAACCGACGTTGAAGATGAATTTATTAGTTATTATTTTTGTTTCAATGATAGATACTATAGGTTAATTAAAAAGACACAAATTTGATTCAATGTAAGCAGGATTTGATTTAAGTCTCTTATTTAAAATACAATTTTTCCTCTTAACACGTTAAATTAAATAGCTCAGTGAAAATTTCAACATGCTAAATTAAATTAAATATCTTATTGGGACATCAATGAAAACTACAATGGTCATAACGCATAAGAAAAGTTCATCAATTCTTTGTTTCTTAATCACAGGAATATTAGGAAACTCGTAGCTCAAATTAATACATGGAGCGATGGCTTGTCACTTGAGAGATAGAGAGGAATTTTTCCCTACATAAAAATATATAATAAAAACTTCTTTATGTGGTGTTGAAAATATCTTCAACAAGGATATAAAAATTAGTGTTTCCACTTAAAGAAGATGAAGC
Organism: Quercus glauca; assembly: GCA_023736055.1. Taxonomy (NCBI): domain Eukaryota; kingdom Viridiplantae; phylum Streptophyta; class Magnoliopsida; order Fagales; family Fagaceae; genus Quercus; species Quercus glauca. Next base: position 25,076,734 of record CM043324.1, on the reverse strand, counting down.
ATAATTTCGTGGTAGTGGAACAATATCAACATCAATTTTAGAACAACAATATCTGGCGTTAGCACATAAGTCATCATGATAATAATTTGACAGTTACTAAGGTTTCTTTTTAGTTAAATTAATCACACACTAGCATGCTTCTCATTACTTACTCCAAAATTGATTGGTGATAAATTTTAGGTTTCAAGGGGTATTTATGTCATTTTTTAGGTTTAGGGGGTATTATGGTAATTTTTTAAGTTTAATGGGTATTTTGGTCCTTTTTAATGGTTTTGGGGTATTTTAGAGTTAGGTGATTTATATAAATGACACTTGGTCATAATTGGGTCTAATTGGGTACCCAGCTAAAACTTAATAAACATTAATGTTAAACTAGTATGTAGCCCCGTGCTACCGCACGGGAATGAATATATTATTAATCATGAGTTTATTCATGTTTAAAAGGCTCAATTAAGTCTAAATTCATATTATTAACCAGAAAATTTCATTAACAAAACTTAGTAGTATATATATTTTACACAAAAAGATGAACCTTGGTGACAATGTTTATCCAAAAGATCCATTCACACTTTTGAACCTTCAATCTCTATTGGTATTGAAATTTTCGTAGCTTAAAAAATTTAAAATTAACAAAATAATAACCATGAAAACATTGAAATTTATGATTAATTTTTGAAGTAAAGTTGAATATCTTTGAAGGATTTTAATTATAATTTTTTTTATTTCTTGTAAGAGATGGATAATTTAATTAAGTGGAATAAAATTGTGTTAAGTTGTTTTTATAAAAAAATAAAATTGCTAAGGGGTTGGATTGCACGGTTCTTGCCACCGATTTGTGCAGCCCAACCTCAGTTTTAAGGGTTCACGGAATTAACAAAAAATCCAGTTCTTTATGCTTAAAAAACCGGTTTTCATCCCAGTTCCCGGTTTTCACGAACCGATCTCCCGGTCTGGTCTAGGTCTGAAAACAATGGTATACTTACAGATATAATGGTGACTGAGAGGATGTAAAATTAGCAACTTGGCATGGTTGTATAGATGATGAAGCTGCTCGTTTTGTATCTCTAGCCTTTCCTAATCATGAAGAAAGCAAACAAATTTAATTCACATGTACAATCCTTATTCATAAATTTGTGGAGGGGTGTGATACCAGTTTGTGTAGGTAAACTGTTAAATACATTCTAGTTGAATAATTGACATGTCAACTAAAACTCTCATCTTGTAGCTGAATTAAAAAAAAATAATAATAATAATAATTAAAAAAAAAAAAAAAAGACTTGGATTGTAACTTTTTTCCATTTTACTTTTATGATATATCGAAATAGTAATAGTGAAACTAATTATATGGATAACCTATAATAGGGCACTGCCCCATCATGTTTGATAACGCCTCACAGATTTTTATACATATTTGTGAATTTTTTTTAACAATTTAGGCTATATAATAGATCAAGGACATCTTATAAAGAGGGAACATAACTAAATTTATAAATAAAAAATTCTGCTTTTCATCACAAAATGCTCCTTATTTTTTTGGTTTACACATGCTAGACTATAATCATAATAATATATAATTATGATTCAAATATAAGTAAAGATGTAAATCATTTTATACTCCTCTACTGGGAGCCAAGTTCTGTAATGTTATCCATTTTGTCTTTGTAAACATAGGGAAGTTTTGAACAGAATAATTTTCTTTTCCAATCAATGGCAATAAGTATGCTATACATTTTTTTTCAATATCTCCCAGCTGGAAGAGTTCTTTTTAAATCTTTCTAAACTCTTGGGAGATGGAAATTATGGCAGGTCTTTCCTTTTGTTGGGTGCCTAGAGAGTCAAATATGGCAGCCCATATTTTTGCAAGTGGTCTTTGCAAAATGTTTTTGTTGGCTCTTTTGATCTTTGGCACTACCCTTCCTGTTTAGATGTTGTTACCAGGAAGGAGGCATTGACTGTGTTTTGATGTTGTGTGCTTTCTTTAATAAAAGTTTTTAGTTCATCAAAAAATAAAAATCACACTTGCTTTATAATCTAAGTAGAGTACTCCACAGTCTACACACATTGGGTTGACCACATGGAAAAGATTATTACTGTATATCATGCACAACTGTACCACCCATTTCCCATGAGTTCTCCACCACTACAAATTGCAGTCAGCAGCTTCCATTCCCTTCATTGATCAATCATTCAATTTACACTTATTCTATGAGTAGATTTGCTTTGAATATTGGTTTTGGTGTGGTGTAGTCCAGTGATTATAAATAAAGACAATACTACACTCACACAGTCATAACTTCAAGTTTGAAACTAAGCTCTCTCTCTTAATAATGAATCTAGAGCTTGAGGCTGTACTTATTTTGCTAAATCTTGACTTTGCCATTGCAAGGTGAAAACAACACAACTTTCTTATATCCTTTATGCAACATAAATTTCAATGAGGTTGATGGCATGCTAAGCATGGCTGTAGTTTTGTACCTGCGATTACATATATGTACTTAATTACATATTTGTATTGTAAGAGTTCCAATTAAAACAAAGTAGAGATTAATTATAGTAAAAAGTTTCTCCTCTATGTGATAAAAAATCAAATGAAACGTAAATGATCATAATGCATCATGAAATGGTACAGCTGAAATTCGTGCACTTCAAACAACTTATAAGAAGCTGTCCAATACCTAGCAAATAGATTAATGACACAAACACATGCAGTGCCAAACAACCAGTGCACCATTCCAAGTCAACCAATTCACCATTCCAAGTCTCTCCAAATCAAAATCAAAACAAAAGAAACACCAAAAAGACAAAAATCCTCAGCACCAAATCTCAACAGAAAACCAAGAAATTAAACAGACCCACTTCCCAGTTCCCAAATCCCATTGATTTCACCTCAATCCCCAGAAATTGGAAAGAGAAATTGTTATAGATAATGAAGTTCATGAATGAAAGTTAATATAAAATGCAAACCAAAGAATACATTGTTAAGTTATAGTAACTCATTTAACACAAACCCAAAACTTAATCCATAAGTTTATTTTTTCCATATGTATTATATTAGGATTTGGAATTAGGAAAACAGAATGATGCAAAATGCTTATCTGAATATTATTGGTCACTACCGTCTGATTATATACATCAACAGAGTACTTAACGAACTAACTGAAAGATAACTAACTAACTTCAAAGTCACGTGCACATCACATGCTCACTTAATAGACTAAACTACTTGCAGCATATCTGCCTAACATCAAACTACATGTAGCACAGCACCCTGCTTATAGCTCTTCAACAGCAATATCAGTTTCTGCATTAACTGCATCTGCAGAATCCTTCTTCAACAAATTACATAATAGAAGTAAAATTATTAACATATCATATGCATACTTATTGCTGGTGAGTTTTGGGTCGGGTCCAATAATGTGAAAACTTTGTGCCAAACCTATTGCTGGTGAAGCTAAAGCCGCCATTCTCGCAGTTCACCTAGCCTGGTCTCTTGGGTTAATGTCATTTTGAAAGGGACACTTTAGCAATTATATCTGCCATCCTCAAGTTCAATCCTACTCAAGCTAGCATACTGGAAAAATGCCTCTATCACTGTAGACATTCATAGAAGGGCTATTTTTCTCTAACACATGGATTTAATTCGCTATTCTGTATTAACTTCTTTATGTGTTAATGAAAAGTTTTATTCAACAAAAATAGAGAGAAAAGAAACATGGGCCACTTACAAAATTCCAAGGTAGGTTAACTTTGTTGCTAACATTTGGCTAGTTGATCCTTGAACAATAGCTTCGTTGGCCCAATGATGAACCTACAACACCCATCAAATTCAAAACTCAAAAAAATTTCACCTTCCCGAAAATTGAATAAACATCTAAAGCATGAATAAACAACTTAGCTCATAGATGAATAAATTAAAAAAAAAATGAAAATTGAAATCCCTTACAAATGATGGTAATAAAGTTAATCATAATAATATTTTAAGGAAAATATTAAAAAAGAAAGCATAGGATACTTTCTGTACTTTGAACTTTTGAGTTTATGAGAAATTAACAAACCATTAAGCTAAATATCTAACAATGTCAAATCCTACAATGACTAAATTTGATACTGCTTCATTAAGGCTGTTTACAAATCTCACATTTGGATCTTGGGTACATAAAAAGTTTATTATTAGCATGTGACTCATTAAACAAATTATTTTATATCTTCAAATTAAATAGCATGCAATTAAGAACATAACAATCATTGTCAGCTTGAATATGATAGCATGATGGGAAATTGTCTAAAACCAACAAACCTTCGAATGCAAATGCAGGAATCCTTAATGTTCTATATATTTCTGTCAAATTTGTGTATAATATGTTGTTACAGGATAGTGAATTTTTTCTTCAACATTTGCTCATGGTTTTCTCCCCAAAAGCATTAATCAAATGCGTAAAATCAACTGAGTGTGTTCACCCATCATATCAAAAACCTACCATAAAACCAAGAATGGCTAAAATAAAAATTAACACTTGCTCATAGCTTCTTCAAAATTTGCTCATAGTTTTCACCCCAAAAGCACTAATCAAATGCGTAAAATCAACTGAGACCCATTGGCAAATTGCACGATAAACTAATACAGCATTATGTGTTCACCATCAATTTACAAACTAACCATAGTATACAAACATTATGAATTGGCCACATAGCTCATAGTTTTTTCAAGAACATTAATCAAATACGCAAAATCAACCAAAACCCAATTACCAAATTGCAGTAAGAATGTATTGAGCATTATGTGTTCAGCCATCATATCAAAAAACTACCATAAAACCAAGAATCGCTAAAATAAAAATTAACACTTGCTCATAGTTTCTTCACCAAAATCAACCAAGACCCAGATAGGGAAATTGCACAATAAACTAATAATATCACAATCCAACCATAAAGTTCAAACATTTATGAGGTGGGTATTAAAAAATTTTTATTTTTTTTTTCTTTTTAACAAAAAACCCACAAAAAAAGTATCCATTCCCAATATACCATTTTTAAAACACCAGAAGTACCAGCGGATTTTGGTGAATAAGAAGAAGGGAATAAAAGTAAAATTCACTGCTTAGCTAAAATCGAAAACCCCCGAAAAGAAAATTGTGAAAGCATGATTGGGAAAAAGGGTTTTTTGCGTTGTGTACGGACGAATAAGAAGAAGGGAATCAAAAATACAAGAAAAGAGAGTAATTTTTTTGCTTTTAAATGGGTTTGTTTGGAATGATCTGTGTGTGCGTTGCTAGTTGGGCTTTGAGAGAGAGCGGCAATGATGAAGGTGGAAGTTTTTTTGTGCGACAAAAGGAGAAACTAATGAAACAGAAAATAGTGCGACAAAAGGAGGAACTGATGAAACAGAAAATAAACATGCAACATCAATTATAGGAAAACAAAAAACTTATCTAATGAAAGGAAGGAAAGCATAGGCAGATGAAAGAAAGGAGTAATCATACCTTAGGAAGAATTCGTTTTGCAGAGCATAAACCAGGACCATTAAAATTGTGAAGAAAAGTACAATCGGAATAGAGGCAGGACCTCTTCCTATATAAGATAGAGAAATACCCAAAGGCATGCATCATTGATACCAAGATATTCTTCTGAAATTCCATAGCATTCATTGAAGAAGAGGGGAGATGTATATTGAAGAAGACGAAGGATTTTGGGTTTTGAGAAGGGGAGCTGAACCTGAAAAGAAGCGGGTGTAAAGAGAAGAATGTTAATTGGGTTTGTAAAGAGCAGAATGTAAAGAGCTGAACCTGAAATTGGAGTGTACACGTGTGTTGCAATTAGAGATCTAATTGGTATGTACACGTGGCACACAATTAGAGTTCTAATTGGAATTCAATTTCACACTCTCTCTGCTTCACCTATTATTATATATATATATGGGTTAATACTCATTTAACCCAATTAATAATTGGGTGGGTTTGCGTCTTATTTAAGTGGGTGGATTTGGGTGGGAAAATGGGTTTGGGTTGATTTTGCTAGCCCTAGATTGGAGGCATGACATCAATATCTTTGCATGCAAGAGGACATGTTAAGTGGGGAAGTATCTTCTATGGATATAGCCACGAAGAAGAATTTGAAAGATCTTGTCAAAATTGGTAAAGGATTGCTAAAGAAACCTGTTTCTAGGGTGAATTTGGAAATGGGTCTTTACGAGCGTTGGGATCAAGAGACTAATGAAGAGGTTCTCATAAGGTATCATTGATTTATACAATAATTATCTTGTAAATTTTTCTTATTAATTTTATAACATTTATGTAATGAAAAAATATATATATTTTCCTGTAGATTTGCAAAATAACTCTCCCAAGAGAAGGGGCTTCACCATGCTAGGTCTCCTCATGGACATGCTACAAAGTTGATGGGTTAAGATAGCTTGACCCCGATTAATTAATTCAATTACCCAAATTAATTAATTAGGTTAAATTAAATGTAAATCATGGAGGCATCAACAAATCACCAAATAAACTAAATACAGAGGAAAATAAATTAGACACGGTATTTTGTTGAAAAATGGGGAAAACCTCTCGCAAGGCGAAAACCCCATCAGATGATTTTAAGGTCACCACTACCAAGAATCTACTAATCAATAATGAAGCAATTACAAGTATAAGGAATCTTACCAACAATCCTAGCCTATCCCAAAATACCAACCTACAGTTGAACCTTCGCTTCAATACCTAATTGAACTTGATCTTGTAGAAGCCTTCTTTCCTTCGATGCATAAATCTTCAATCTGTAACTAACTCCTTTGCACGGATCCTAGTACGTGACTAACTCCACAGCAACCCTTTGATTTTTGTAGTTGATTTGCAACAGCTTCACATAGAAACACCAATAAGATCCTTAGTGTTGGTGCTAGAGAATTTGCTTGGTTACAAAACCCAAAGGCGTACAAGAAACATAGCAAGAACTCTTTCTTTTGTGTGAAGCTGTTGCAAAAAGAAAACCTTATAAAGCTTTCTAGGGTTAGGGTTTTCTTTATCTACCTCCTTATTTAAATAGGAGCTTAATGGGCCTTTTAAATAGGCTCTCCTATTCCAATTAGGTTTACACAAACCTTAGGCTTTCTTAGTCTTATAAGGATTATACAAACCTATAAATAAATAGCCTTTTAGAATCAAAACGTTGCAACCTATATCAAAAATCTCATAAGCTCAATAGATCAAGAGGTATCGAGATAGGTATCAAGTTTCAATAAATCTCAATAGATCGACAGGTATCGAGGAGGTATTGAGACTTGAATATTCAGCTTTTCTTGAGCAATTCTTGAGTAATCCTCATGTCTTCAATGTAACCAGTTGTAATGATCATCTTGAACCTACTTAGATTTACCCAAATACAAGCAAAGTATATTTTGTCATAGGATATGCCAATTACATAAAAATATGAACCTAACAATCTCCCCCTTCGGCAATCTGTGACAAAACCACAAGGGTACATTGAATGTCCGAAAATACATTCTACTCAAAATTACATAAAAAATAAGCCTAGTCTAAAAGATTTGAACCTTTGAAGTTGTTGCAAGAAGAAGGCTCGGAATATTGACTTGGGTTTAACCTGTCTTTCCTGAAAGGCATTAAGCAACAAGCATCAAGGTACCATATGGAAAACATTGACAAGTTAAATAACTAAGCTCAAGAAAAATTTTATTCACAATGCTAGCAGAATAAACAACAAGAATATCTCAATCATAACATGTGAACGAAGCACAAAGATACACATCTCAAAATATATCAATATCAAAGTATATCCAACTAACTCTCCCCCTAAGTTAGTTACATCAAAGATTTTCTTCCCTACAAGAAAAACAAGAAAACAAGATGCTATGGACACAAAGGGAATAAAAAATGAAAACATGAAGAAAAAAAAACTGTAATGCATGCAAGAGGAGTTCGATCTATCAGGAGGTATTGAGGGATGTGTCAAGGAAGACTTCGATAGATCAACACATGTATCGAGCAAACAGAAAGAAGAGAAATGAGGCTTGATGTATCAGGGTGATATCAAGAAAGAACACGATGTATCGAGATGGTATCGAGATGCTTAAAACATGAATTTTCATGCAAGTTCAATATGAAACATATGCAATAACAGAAACTTAACACCATGAACCCACCCTAATTAAAATAATTAAATAAAAAAAATAAACATGTGAATGAAAAAATAAAAGCTAAAAAAAAAAAAAAAAAAAAACTTTTTAAAGCAAAAACAAAAAATTTGATTTCTTTTTTTGTTTTTAAAGAATATACTCATACTAGTACAAGAGTAACTTTAAATGGCCAAATCACATTGTACCTATACATTGTATCAAGAATAGCAAAGTACACGTGTTGTGTGTGAAACTTTTTGCAAGAGAGCATAAGTGAATCATCATATGCAGCGTAATGATATGAGAAGATCAATTACATCCACACACAATCATAACTGTTTGATGGGGACCATCACCTTCAAGGTACATTATATAACTTCCACATCTCCTAAAAACACCCTTGAAACCATATTTGAAAGCATTTTGATGCTTTTTACTTTACATATTCTTTGCATATTTTTCTTTTTAAGCATAAAATGACATAACATGCAGGGATAAATTAGAGAGAAAAGAATTACCCAATTATGAAAGCCAAACATCTTGTTTTTACTATGCAAGTGCTACACCTTACTGGGCATGAATTTTTTGAATTGCACATAGATGTTGTATGATTGACAAGTTTTAGTGGTGAGAGGTTATTTATGCCTTTTTTTTTTTTTTTTTTTTTTGTCCTTCTTGTCAAAAATAGTGATTAAAATATGAATGATAAAAGATCAACTAAATCATAAAGATCACATAAAAGAGCCACAAATCTCACATTGCTTAGTTGTGCATGAAGATGCTCATCTAAGCTACAAGTGATACAAAGTTGAGAAATTTTGTTTCAAAGGCCATCCAAGGTACACAAGTACCAGTATGCACAAACACACACTGATTTTTTTTTTTTTTTTGGAAAGCAAATAAATAAATAAATGCAAAAAATATATAAATGCAAAACAATGCAATGCATGAAAGCATGATTCCAAAAATAGATAAGAAATCAAGCATGAAAGTCCTACTTTAGATAGAAAGAATTAAAGTAGAGGACAAATAGGAAGACAATTAATTCTTATGATCCTTTATTACCCACATAGCACGAGTCTTTAGCCGTGAAGATGAAGAGGCACATGTCCTAGTATGACTACTAAAGGACATAAAGGAATTATGAAATTGAGTTAAAAAGCTCAAAACTTTTAATAACTCACCAAGAATAGGTACAAAGCCTTTAGACAAAGAATAAGAACTATTGGACACTCGCTCATGAGGGAAAAGTTTAAAACAATTAGGGCAAGTGTGACCGAAAGCACCACAATGGTGACAAACATGAGTAGGTTTAGAACTACTAGGCTTCCTAGAAGGAGGTCTAACCTTAGAAGTTGATAGAGATCTTAACTTAGGACAATTTAGCCTAATATGACCAATAATATGACAATGATGACAAGTGGGGACAAATTCAAATTTTTTATTCAACCTGGGCGGAGTTTTAGACATAGATTTAGAAACTTCAACATCAACATCAGATTTTTTATCATTGTCCATCCTAGTAATATTAGCCTTCAGCTCTTCATTATTCCTTTTAAATGGAGGAATATAAAAATCTTTTTCTTTTGAGCTAGGCTCAATAACAAGTTTGGAATTAGTTAATTTTTCAACTTCAGTTTTAGATTCAACTAGTTGCTTTTCTAGAATCTTAATTTTGTCCACCTGAGATGAAACTTGATTATTTAAATTCTCATTCAAATTATTTGCTTCATCCAATTTTGCAATTAATTCACACTACAACAAAATGTATTTTCAGTGACGAAAAAATTCGTCACTAAAAGTCTAGTTTTTCGTCACTAAGGACCTTTAGTGACAAAATTGGACTTTTAGTAATGAAACTCATTTCGTCACTGTAGCCCCGTCACTAAAAGTCCTGGGGACGAAAAATTTTGTCACTAAAAGTACGATTTCATTTAAAAAAAACTTTTAGTGACGAAAACGTTTCATCACTAAATGTTTTCCTCACTAAAACACTATTCAATGACAAAAATATTTCGTCACTAAAAACACTTTAGTTTACTAAATCATATTTAGTGACGAATAATTTCGTCACTAAAACTATGTTTGGGTACATATAGTGACAAAAAAATTCGTCACTAAAACTATTTTTAAAAAAATCCAGGCACATATAGTGACGAAAATTTTTGTCACTAAAACCATTTCTTACAAAATTTTGCTATATTTAGTGATGAAATTTTCGTCACTAAAACAATTTTTTGTTGCTATATTTGTGACGAAAAAATTCGTCACTAAAACTTATTTTCTGTTTTTATTTTTTTCATGGCTTTAATATTAACCTGTAACCTGTCATTACATTATTAAAACCTCATATTTGAATAACACATTTATTTCAACAACACATTTATAAAAAAATATCCATACATTCCACAAGTAAAAGGTATAAAACAAGTATCCAATTCAAACTCCTTCCATACAATAATTGTTTGCAATACATACAATAACTCTACCTAAACCCTATTTTAGAACTAACAGAAGATGTCCTCATATGTCTTTAAGTAATGCCAAAAGTAAATTTCCTAAAAGCCACCAATAAGAAATCTACACAAATATAAAAACAATACTTCGTTAAAATCGTAAAGTAAAAACATTAATTATGTTATAAGAAACATTTCTAACATTGCATTAAGAGTAACCACACCAAAAAAATTAAAATCACAACTCCTAATGTATAAGTTGTAGAAAGCAAATAAAGTACTAACCAAAAAGTGTTTTAACTTGAAGTTGAACCACCCCGTAAGTAAGAGAATCATCATAACCCTTGCTCCTCAAAAAGTTAAGAATATTCTTTTGGACCTCATCTTGTTTAGTTCGTGCATATTGCTCCTTAGCTCGCTCCTCTTGGTCTCTAGCTCTTGCCTCTTTGAGTTCAATTATCTCATTTTCTAACTGTTGGATATACTCCACCGATGAATTAGAGGAGGCGGTGGATACTAGAGAAGAGGAAGGTCTCATGCCAAGTCCTTTTACAATACCAGACTTCTTCTTAAACACCAAGTTTGAGATCTCCTCTTGTGTAAGGGGAATTGCATTAGGATCTTGACAATGATCTGCTTGCACTTTGAGAATATTTTCCTATCATTTAAAAAAGAGAAAGAAAGAAACAATCACAACATTAATACTACATATGTTATAGCTTTACAGACATGATATGGATGGAATGATACACATACATATGTCGCTTCATCCTCAGGGTGTATCCACATATTTGTATTTAGATTGAAATGAACATCTTTGAAGATTTTTGCCAATTCAGGAACTTGACCAGCATTATTATTTGTCTGATTAATTAATATTCAAGTGTTAGATAGATATACTTAATTAATCACAACATGCAATATACTAAGATTTAAGAAAGTGAAAAAATACGCACCTCCTCATCATGAGGTTCTCGTTCAATACATGAGGTAAAATAAGGACAACTCATGCATAATGTATTCTAACATCCAAGTCTATAAGCTACATAAATAAAGTTCTATCCCATTCATGAATGCACAAGTCTATATTAATACTTAAACAAATATACATTGCACACTCAAACACTCCCAATATTAGTTTAAACCACCTTATAACACCATGCAAGCCACCCCGCTTGCTCCAACACAACAACCCCGCACAAAATCAATTTCCTACATTACAAATATAGAGTTTTACAAGTATTTAAATCAAATAAAATACTATTCATCACATCTAATCAAAAATACTCATTCACAATTGCAAGAATTGAAAAACACTCCCAATATGTATTTAAACCACCTTATAACACCATGTAAGCCACCCGCTTACTCCAACACAACAACCCACCACAAAACCAATCACAAACATCACAACTATAATGCTTACAAGTATTGAAATAAAATAAAATACTATTCATTACATCTAATTAACAAGGTTCATTCACGTTTGCAAAAAATGAAAAAAACTCCCAATATGTATTTAAACCTCCTTATAACACCATGCAGGCCACCCGCTTGCTCCAACACAACAACCCATCACAAAACCAATTTCCAATATCACAAGTATATATAGAATTTTATAAGTTTTTAACTAAAATTTACTTACTTTGCTCAAGCTAAGTTTACAACTTTTAGAAAAAATCCAAAGTTAAGCTGTGTTCTTCACCTTGTTCCTCACAATTTCTTCAACCACAAAAGAGAAAGAGAGCTGGAGATTAAAGAAAGATCACTTTTAGTTAGCTTTAGCCCACATACAAAAGAAAAAAAAAAAAACCAATATCTAAAGCTTCAAAAAAAAAATATATATATATATATATATATAGTAATAATCTGGTTATCTTCTTCTTTCTTTTCTTTTTTTACATTCCATTATAAATAATCAGCATCCCAACACCCCCAAGAATGACCACATAGTTACAAAGAGGTCCAAGACAAACATAATATGAACTAATCAATCTTTATATGAGCACACACTAAAAAAAGTTTGAATAAGTAGATGGAACGGACCAATTGCGATCGATTTTTAAAATATGGAACTAAAAAGTAGGCAAAATGTAGAAATGATCGTCATTCATAAAAAAAGGGATTTGTTCAATTCATTAAAAAGGGCGCTGATAAGGGATTGAACCCACCACGAAGGGTGGAATGCTTCAGCCCATTGGTGGTTGAACACAGGACACCAAACAGAATGAACAGTATGAGAAACACTCAACGTACACCATAAGAAAAATGAAATTAAATGTTACTAAGAATCAATTAACATCATCTTTTAGATTAAAAAAAATTCACTCATCTTAGAAAGAAACACATCTAAAAAAAAGCATTTTTCTTTCACCTTAAGCATAGTAATAAGGTACCCATTAAGACCTAGAAAGAAAGTTTGAGACTAATTAAATTATAAAACAAGAATGATCAAAATTAAGTGAAAATTTAAATTTAATTCTTCATATGCTAAATTTATAAGAAACCCATAGTAAAATAAATTTACAAAACAATAATTAAAAAAAAAAAAAATCATGGACTTCAAAGTCAAACTACAAAACAAACTCAAAATGAGAACAACATAAAAAGCAAATAAACAAAGTTACTGACACATAAGTGGAGAATCAACTAGCTTCAATTATTTCAGGTATATTATTTGCAAAGCTATCAATAACAGGGAATGAGGACAACGAAAATAGTGAATACCCAGTTGACCATATAGATTGAAAAAATAAAAGAAAATTCATTTTTCTAAAAAGAACCCAGACTAATAAAATTCTTCATAACAAACATAATATATATAAAAATAAAAATAAATTAAAAAAAAAGCAGCAACAACAAAAGAAAAATGAAAGATTAAACATAGAAGAGAACTAAGAACCTAGAATTGCTGGACTCGGCGAAGGGTCGCCGTGAAGGCGAACAGTCGCCGGGAAGGCAAAGGGTTGCCGATTCGAAGGAAGGAGAACGGTCGTTGGTTCGAAGGAAGGCGAAGGGTCGCCAGTTCGAAGGAATGCAAAGGGTCACCGGGGTCACCGGTGCGATTTGGAGTGGGTATCGGTGTCGGTTAGAGTCGTCGGCGATTTGGAGTGTTTATTTGAAACAGCGAGCTGAAGCGTCACCATTGAGCTTAATCAGTGATGGTGGCTGTTAATGGAGCTTCATCGGCAATGGTTTAGGCTTCATCGGCGACGGTTTGAGCTTCATCGGCAATGGTGGGCGCTCAACGGCGATGGTGGTTTGGGTTTTTTTGGTTGGCTCTTTGTTTTTTTTGACCAAAATGGCTCAGAGAGTTTGTGTATTGAAATGTTTGGTTGGCTCTTTGGGTATTGAAATGTTTGTGGCTCTTGGTTTTTTTTTGGTGTGCTGGGTATTGAAATTAGGCTTTTTAAGTCTTTAGTAACGAATTCCAATTTTGTCACTAAAGACCTGGATTTGTTAAGATTTTTAGAGACGAAATTCATATTTCATCACTAAATCATAATTTTAGTGACGAATTGTGATTTCGTCACTAAAAACATATAAGTGCAAAACTATTATAATTTTTAGTGACGAATATTTTTCGTCGCTAATTCTTCCTTATAGTGACTAAAGGATTTTCATCACTAATACTATCCAAAGTAATACCTACAGTGATAAAATATTTTGTCACTAAAAATTTCAACTTTTACCGACGAAATATTTTGTCATTATAGATTAATTAAACTCGCGCCAAAGTTTCACTCCACGGGGCCCATTTTTCAGATCACAATAGCGATGAAATTTATTTTTTGTCACTAAATGTTATGATTTTTTTCATTATTAGTACAAAATTCATATTTCGTCACTAAAGCTGTATTTTTAGCGACGAAAAATATTTCCTCACTAATTTTCGTCACTAAAAATACATTTTGTAGTAGTGTCATCTTTTTCAAGCTTAACCTTTATAAATTTAGCTTTTAATTTTATAGAACTTTTAAGAGATTTCATACAAAATTTATAAAGCTTACAATAGGCATCTTGAATATCATCATCATCATTCAACATAAGATCATGCAAATCAAAACAATCAAGTGTTTCCATGACAACGGGGGTCAATGGGTCACATAGCAGACATTAAAACCTAATCAAAGTGTGCTTGCTATGATATCACTTGTTGGGTTTGTTGGAAAACCTAGATTTGTATCTCACACAAAACACACAGCGGAAGCAACAAATGTAGATCTATTTCATTCATGATTGATAACATGCACTATGTAAATTTCAGAATTAAAGAACAAGATAGCATACCTTGGTGCGGTGAAATTCAAAACAAAATATTAGAAGTATTGGAAACACTTTTAATCTTCACTCCAATTCCACTTTACACCTAAGAAGTGTGGTCTCTCAATTAGTTTCCAAGGGAGAATAATCGAGTGGCTTCACTCACACATACACACCACTTCACAATGATGTATCTCTTTTTTAAAATAAAATTATGTATGTTTCTCCCTTTATAACTAACTGATTATCTAACTAGGCTAGCCTATTGGGCCTTTCCAATTGGGCCTTAGTGTGTGACTTGGAATGGGACCAGAAGGGACCAATAAGACACTAGCTCCAATGGGCGTTGGGTATTTCTGTCAACTCTTGACAAGTTCAAAGTTACCATTAATTATATTTAATACTACTATATAAATATAATTGCACTCTGTGCCTTATTAATAAATTATAACCCAAAAATTTATTATACATGCAACTCTTTCATAAAATATTCGTAGCAATACAAAGTCATAAATATAGACTGCCACTTTGAAGATTACTACATCTTAATCCTTGAGTACCCAGTTTAATCCTTTAAGTTATTCATTATATATTTATGAAATTGGATTTCATAAATATATACTTTAGTAACTCATTACTAAAGTGGTTAGGCCTAACACTCTGAATAACCAAACCCATTAAACTTATCTCAAGGGAATATTTTATATCTCCGTTAAGAGATTATGAATTCCATCTTGAGAATATATGTTCCATCAACACTAAATGTGGCTGCCCAACATACTGAGGTTTTTATCGTGACTTTAGATTTCACTCCTGATATATCAAAGCAACCTACACTTCATGATTAGGTCCATTATTCTCTCAGGATAGGAGTTCATGTAAATAGAAGTCGTGAGATTTATTATTCATTTAACAGGCCTTAGGAGAATAATAAATCTCACAGCGGTCCAGTTCAATATGTCTTAACTCTTAAAAAATATTAACACATCAATTAGAAGTCTCCACTTCTATGATCAAGACAAATCATCTTAGTTGATATGTTATAGTCTTCGCAGATGAAATGCCCAATTTCATCACTGACTACGAACTAAAATTCTGAGCTTACAAAGAACTTGTAACTTATATCTTCTGTGACTAAATCATATACTATGCATCTCATGGATTATATGATAATGTCCAAATATTCATGTTATCATTATTTTAGATAATAATAAAACAAATTTATTAATCACAACATTAAGTCATACATAATGTCATACATTGCGTCATACAATAGGATTTAAGGGCACTAATCCTAACAGGGTTAAGATAGCTTAACTCCGGTTAATTAATTCAATTACTTAAGTTGATTAATTATGTTAAATTACACGCAAATCATGGATGCACTAACAAATCACCAACTAAAGTAAATGCAGCGGAAAATAAATTAGACATGGTGACTTATTGACAAATGGGGAAAACCTCTCGCAAGACAAAGATCTCACCGAATGATTTTAAGGTCACCACTCCCAAGAATTCACTAATCAACAATCAAGTGGTTACAAGTATAAGGAATCTTACCAACTACCCTAGTCTATCCCAAAATACCAACCTCTAGTTAAACCTTCGCTTTAATACCCAATTGAACTTGAGCATGTAGTAGCATTCTTTCCTTTTATGCACAAATCTCCAATTTGTGACTAACTCCTTTGCATGGATCCTAGTACATGATTAACTCCATAGCAACCCTTTGATTGTTGTAGTTGACTTGCAACAACTTCACATAGAAACACCAATAAGATATTTAATGTTGGTGCTAAAGATAAAGCACCAACATTAAAGCACTATCATAGAGATAAAAACACCAGTAACAACTACACTCATAGAGACATATAAAGCACTATCCATAGCAAATAAACACAAGGGGTCGAGGATCACACTTAGGTATTTAAACCACAACTAGTGTACCCGCTTTGATATCAATTGAATGCTAAAAAATGTGTTGAAAACACAAGAGCTGTTTAGACCCCTAATTAAAAATAATGGCTAAATTGCTTTTACTCTAACTTATCTAAGTGTGGAAACAAGAGTAAATGAAGCGCAATCAACTGATACTACTCTAGTGCATAAACATTAACAGCAAACAATAAAAGTAAAGCACAAGAGTAAGGGAAGAGAGAATGCAAACACAAGATAACACACCGATGTGTTATCGAAGAGGATACCAAAGAACTTGGCAAAAAACCTCTCTGCTGCCCTCCAAGCGGTAATCGATCCACTAGACAATCAGTTGGGATACATGAGTTAGCAAGAGACCCTCCAAACCTAATCTACCCGATGTACCTAAGCCCTCCAAGCTCCTACTCCAACAAGGCTTCTCGGAACCATGTCTTGTCTAGCTTTCCGGATCCTACAATACGCCCGATTGCATCCACCAAGCCTCACAGGCTTCTTTTGGCAAATCCCCAAAGCTTCCCAAGCTCCAAAACACTCTCTACGCTCTGAATAGGTGTGGGTTGTGTTTGGGTACAAATCTCCTTTCAAGGTATGTCAATGGGAGAGGAAATGAGAAGATGCTAGAATGATTTCTCACTAAGGATGAATAGCTCTCTCTCTCTCAAAGATGGGTGTGTGTTGTGTTAGGACATATGTGGTTCACATGTTAAGAACATATGTCATACTTATTTATGTAAATTGGCTAATCCTTTGACAAAACACACTTTACTTGTAATTGGGTAGTTCTAGGTGTTTTTAATACTTCAAGAAATAAGGTTTCAAGATCAAGTGTTGAAGCCATCATATCTGTCCAAGAAAAAACAAGTTGAAGTGCAATTTCAGTAATGCTCGACACCTACTCGATAGCTCTTTGACACCTGCTATCTGTCGAGAATTAAAAAATTAGATTTTCTGTTCTGATTTTCTTGGGATCCGTGAATATGTTTTTGGGCCTTCTTTTCTTTTAACCCTAAACATATAAAAGGAGTATTTTAAGAGCCGTCATGTGAGACACAAGTTGTAAAAGTATTGAGCAATCTTTGTTCAAGCAAATTGTGATCAAAGACGAAGTTCTTGACCTAGTTCGTCTTCTCTGAAGAAGTTGTTGTGTATTTGCACCAAAGGGTTTTGTGACCAAGTATCTTCCTGATCTTCATCGTGTATGATGAACTGATGAACTTTGCAACCAACCTCTCCTTCTAAGTTGGTGTTTGAAGTCACGTACTGGGATCCGCGCATCTGGTTAGTCACGTACTTGGGAGCTGTGCATTAAAGGTGGAAATTGTCACTACAGATCAAGTCCAATTGGGTATTGGGGTAAGAGTTCAACTGTAGGTTAGTAAGGTACTTGGGATTCCTTACTTGTAACCGCTTGATTTGATAATAGTGGAGTTTCGGGAGTAGTGACCTGAAAATCACCCGGTGGGGTTTTTGCCATTAGGGTTTTCCCCATTCGTGAACAAATCACCGTGTTATTTAATTTCCACTACATATTTAGTTATTCGATGATTTGTTTGTGCTGCCACGAAATTACATGATAAATTGATTAATTATTAACTTGGCTAATTAATTAATTGGTTTAATCACAAGGGGTCATTCAGTTTGTGGCCTATCATGTTGTAGAAAATATATCTAGGATTTTTCTCTCTAAATGGCCTCATTTACATTTGTGGGTAATGAGGGTATATATAGTATGAGTGAAGGGTAAGAAAGTCACACAATAAAATCTTCCAGGCAGAATGTTTTGCGACTATCTCGCGGGAAAGCCTTACCCGTGAGACACTATCGAAAACGACAGCCTGGCACGACTCTTCAGCTTCCAATCATGTGCTCCTCACGTGGCTCTTTCGTGGGTTAGCTTCTCATGAGCTTTTCGCGAAATCCAATGATTCTTTATTTAAGCTTGATTCTTCACCAACTTAATACTAAACCCAATACAATAAAATCCCACAAAATACAAAGAAATAAATTAAAGTAATTACAACACTTTTTGTCATAGAATAAAGCCAACATAAAAACATAGTTGTAAATCACAACTTTACATGCTTTACAGCTTGCCAATGTTTTGGTCCTGGATTTGATTGATATCAGCTGACCATGCCAACTGAATAACAAATATCTAGTCCAGTACAAAGCATGATGTTAGGTTTTGAGTTTGTAATATTGGCAAACCATGACAAAAACTAAGTCTCATTAGTTTAGAATGGTCTACATTGAAGCCCAAGACAAAAAAACTCATGTTCGGGATGAAAAAAAAAAAAAGAGTTACAATCTATTTCGTTTGATTGATACTCGATTGATGCTCGACCGATCGAAACTGAAAAATTTTCATTTTTTAAGTTTTTGACCAAATTTTTTTCTTGCATAATTTATGTTTAGGATTCACATGCATTGCATTGTTTTCTGTATCCATCTTGCAGTTTTGCAGTTATATCTCTCATTGTTTACACACATAACATGCACACACTTTGCTAAATTGGGTACTCAACTTGATTTAAAATTTGATTGATTAATTTTTTAGTTCTTTGTACATTTTAGTATATGCAATTTTTATGTATGAACTGCAGAAAATATTTTTCTTAAAAGATATGATGAATAATCAATATGCAAATATTTTCTCTACTCATGCAATTGTTTATGGGTCACATAGTGTCAAGTTTGCATTTATTGAAAGAGAGAATATTTTTCTTCATTTGTATCCTTAACTTATTTTTTTAAGTTTGGTTTGTGTGTTTTTTTTCCCCACCTCCTAAATTTTCCCCAAAATTGTTTTTCCCAAAACTTGTTGTGTTTTTCCTTTTTTTTATAGGGGGAGAAGCTTGTTTTTAACATTTGGTACTCTTCATAGGGGGAGTTGTCTCTATTTTCTATAGACCTGAATTGTTTTGTATTCCCTTAATTCTCTATTTTCTCTTATCCTTTGTTACGTATGTTGTCTATTTACACTTTGTATGAGTTGTCTTTGTTAATACGTGACAAAAAGAGGGAGATTTAGATGAAATGTGGAAATATGTGAGAATTCTGTTTGTTTTGTTTAGGGGGAGATAAAATTGTTTTTCAAAGGGGGAGAACATAAAAACTTTTTGATGTATCTAACTTAGTGGGAGAGTTAGAATTTACTTTTGTTTTTATATTGTGTTTCATATTATTATTTATATGTCTTTCTTTCCACACATGCGTTGATGTGTTCTTTTTATTGTTTTCAGGAAAGACAGGTACATTCTGATCAAGACCTTCTACCTCTTCTTGCAACTTCTAGGCTAGGAGTCTTAAGTTGAGATTTGTAATGTATTTGGGCATTTTATTGTATATGGGCATTATGTTGTATGTGTGTTTTGTCACGAATTGCCAAAGGGGGAGATTGTTAGGTTTTGAGTTTGTAATGTTGACAAACCATGACAAAAACTAAGTCTCAATAGTTTAGAATGGTCTACATTGAAGCCCAAGACAAAAAACTCATGTTCGGGATGAAAAAAAAAATGAGTTACAATCTATTTCATTCGATTGATACTCAATAAATCGAAAGTCGCATATCAGCAAAATCAGTAAACGTAAAAAGGCCATAACTTATCCGTTTGAAGCCCAAATCACGAGTCGTTTTTTCCAGTATTTAAAGGATATCATAAGCTAACCCTAGGTAGGGTTTTGAGTTTTTTTTTTATAGAGATATTAGAGTGCATCTTGTGCCTCTTTTGTAGATCTAGGGTTTTGTACCCAAAAGCTCTCTCATGTCTTCAACCGGTGTTATTCCTTAAAGAATCTCAAGATCCAGTGTTGGAGAAGTTGTTGCATACAAGATCAACATTTAAGGAGATCCAAAACCTTTGAGTGGAGTCTCAAAGTCACAAGCAAGTGAGCTTGTGTTGTTGCAAAGGCCAAAGAAAGAAGGAGTCCGTAATCTCGGAGTATGCACGTGATCGTGTCAGTAAGTTTTCTACTGGTGGGTAGCAATAGGATGTTAGTGATCTAAGCCCTATTGTAAAAATTTTGATTCTTTCATAGTGGATTCAGGTTTACCTTGAGGATAGCTAGGTTAAATCCTCCCCAGATCTTTTACCGGTTTGGTTTTCCTAAGTCATCATATCATTGTGTTATTTATTTTTCTGCTGCTATGCATGATATGATTTTCTGATTGTGATAACCTAGATTTGGAATTTGGACTAAGTAATAACTTGGCTAATAAACTATGTTAATCCAATTGTGTTTTAAGAGGTCTAAAAACAAACATATGACAAACATGAGACTTCTTACTACAAAAGCATAAGGAACTTGTCTCATTGTATTTTCTTCCTCTTGAGTCTTAGGCCTTTGGTCATCAGACAGAGGAACTCCATGTCTGAAAGGGAGTAATCCCTTCTTGGAGTTTTGCATGCTAAACCATTCTAGAACCTTATCTATATATCTTTTTTGTGATAAGCCTAACATCTTATTCTTGCGATCTCACCAAAGCTTGATCCCTAGAATAAAGTTAGCTTCACCTAAGTCCTTCATATCAAATTGGCTTGACAACCAAACTTTTACTGATGACATTATTCCTACATCATTTCCAAGGAGTAGAATGTCATTAATATAAAGCACTAGGAACATTACTACTTTATCTCAATGTCTTTTGTACACACATGGTTCATCAAGATTTTGTTCAAAACCAAATGATTTAATTGCTTGATCAAATCTAATGTTCCATGACCTAGATGCTTGCTTAAGTCCATAAATGGGCATTTTCAACTTGTATACCATATGCTCTTGGTTCTTTGCTATGAAACCTTCCGGTTGCATCATATAGGTTTCTTCTTCAAGATTGCCATTAAGAAATGTAGTCTTAACATCCATTTGCCAAATCTCATAATCATAATGAGCAGCAATGGATAAGAGAATTCTGATAGATTTAAGCATGGCTATTGGCGAAAAGGTTTCATCATAGTCAGTACCTTCTTTTTGTGTATACCTTTTCGCCACTAGTCTTGCTTTAAAGGTTTCAACCTTTCCATCTATCTCTCTCTTCCTCTTGTAAACCCATTTGCAACCAACAGGTTTAATGCCGTTAGGCGCCTTTACAAGATCTCAAACTTGATAGGAATTCATAGAATCCAGTTTAGATTTCATAGCTTTGACCCAATGATGTGCACCAATATCATTCATTGCCTCTTCATAAGTGTAGGGATCCGATTCAGCCTCTTTTGAGATAACTTCATAAGTTTCTCCCAAACCTATAAATCTTATAGGAGGCCGAACAATTCACCCACTACGACGAGGCACCTGTGAACTAGTCATCTCATGAGTAACATCTTGTGGTGTCTCTAATACAACCACATCATCCCTAGTTTCATCCATTGGTTGTTCATTTACAGGTTCATTCATTTCAACCAAAACAACTTTATTTCTAGGATTAAAATTATTCACATAATCATCCTCCAAAGATTTGGCATGTGTGCTAACAAACACTTTGTTATCTTTATGATTATAGAATAAATAACCCTTTGTTTCCTTTGAATACCCTAAAAACATGCATACTTCAGTTTTAGCTTCCAACTTATTAGACTTTCTTTTCAACACATGTGCTGGACATCCCCAAATGTGGAGATATTTCATACTAGGCTTACGCCCACTCCACAATTCCTTAGGTATGTTGGGAACAGATTTTGATGGAACTAAATTCAAAATATGCATAGCAGTTTTTAGTGCATATCCCTAAAAAGAAACTGGTAAAGTTGAGTAACTCATCATGGACCTAATCATTTCCAAAAGAGTCATATTCCTTCTTTCTGCTACACCATTCTGTTGGGGAGTTCCAGGTGCAATCAATTAGGATACAGTCCCATTTTGAGTTAAATAATCCTTGAAATACCCAAGAAGGTATTCGCCACCACGATCAGATTGAATGGCCTTTATGCGTTTACCTAATTAATTCTCAACTTCAGCCCTAAACTCTTTGAACTTTTCAAAGGCTTCGGACTTCCATCTCATTAGGTACACATAACCATATCTTGAGTAATCATCAGTAAAAGTGATGAAGTACTCATAACCTCCTTTTGCTTGGGTTGACATAGGACCACATACATCCATATGAACTAATTCAAGCAACTCTTGGTCTCTTCTACCTTTTGCATTAAAAGGTCGTTTGGTCATTTTGTCTTCCAAACAAGATTCACAAACTGGAAATTCATCAAAGTCCAATGGCTCTAAGAGTCCATCTTTGATCAGTCTTTGAATTCTGTTTGGATTAATATGACTCAAACACAAGTGCCAAAGATATGCTTCATTAGTAGAAGGAAACTTTCTCTTTAATGATTTTACATGAGAGTTATGATCTAATTCAGAATTATATAATTCATACTTATCAGGAGTTAAAATATAAAGACCATCCACAATATTGCCAGAATAGATAAACACTTTATCCTTATTACAACATTGTCTTTTAGGATAACATAATATCCATGTTTACCTAAATAAGTTGCAGAAATTAAATTCCTACAAACATTAGGTACATACAAACAATCTTCCAATATTAAAACTCCAGATTCAAAACATAAATTAAACACTCCAATAGCTACAATTGGAATCTTGCTCCCATCAGCCAAGGTAAGAAACATTTCCCCTTCATTCAACTTTCCGGTCTCCTGAAACCCCTGCAGGGATTTGGAGATATGATTAGTAAAACCTAAATCCACACACCAAGAATCTGTGGAATTCTGTACCAAACATGTTTCAAGAAGGAATGTACTTTTCATACCTTTATTCTTGGCAACCTTAAATATTGGACAATTCTTCTTCCAATGTCCTTTCTCACCACAATGGAAACACTTTCCTTTGGTTTTCTTTCATTTGTGGGCAACTCCTAAGGCAACTTGTTTACCATCTTTCTTGATGAAGTTATTCTTCTTCTTCTTCTTACCTTTGCCTTTTGACTTAGGTTGAAAAGTAGAAGCTTCAGCCATATTAGCATCAACACTAGAAGTACCAAGGATGTCTTCTGCCGCTACCAACTCATTCATCAATTCAGAAAATGTATAAACCTTTTTGTTCATATTATAGTTAAGTCTAAATTCCTTGAATGATTCTAGTAGTGACTGGAGTATGATATCCTCTTGGGATTCTCTATCAATATCGGCACCTAAAACTTCCAATGTATTCAGATTAGAGATCATCCTAAGACAATGCTCCCTCACTGAAGTACCTTCAGCCATTTTGGTATTATAAATCTGCCTCATAGTTTCTTGCCTTGCAGAATGGCCTTGCTCACCAAACATCTCCTTCTGACTTAGCATTATGTCCGAAGCTAGTTCTACATCCTGCATTTGATTCTGTAGAACATTTGAAATAGATGCTAGGATATAGCACTTAGCCATCTCATTAGATTTCTGCCAACAATCATATCACTGTTTTTCCTCAAGAGGAGCATCTAATGATGGAAAGCTAGGACATGGTTAAGTAAGCACATATTTGTGCTCTTCAGCAGTAAGAACAATGTCCAAATTTCTTTTCCAGTCAACATAGTTGGATCTAGTCAATTTGTTTTGATTAAGAATAGCAACAAGTGGGCTAAATGATGCCATGATTTTAAATCTAAAAATAACAAACATGAATATAATAGTAAACTAGACATTATCAATTTAGCATATAAACATATAATATGGAACCTTAATAAAACCATAATATAAAATATGCAATGACAAACCAATCCATGTCTATAATTCCTTGGTAGCAAGTTTATTGTAAACACATTAATTGATTGAGAACTATTCTCATTATTAGTGCTATCATGATAACTCTTATCATACACTAATAATATGCCGTATTAGCTTTAGTCTCTAAGTAATAATGACATAGCTCCTTTGGGAGGTTAACATTACACTTAGTCTAGTGTACATCATTATCTAGAATCATGTGTAGCCACATTTCATCTCCCTTATAATGTTTAGACTTGTAGTACCATGGAACAAAACACCCTCCTTTGGGATCGCGAGGCATATACGCCAAGACGAGATGCTCACCCACACTACTATGAACCGATAATGGAGGCCGTGAGATCCAACCCTTGTATCTCTCTCCCACTAGATATTTTAAATTAAAGGTTTTTAAGATCAAGAACCATAATAATGCTAGAAACCCTTGAAAACATAATCCTAATCTCATTTGGAAAAAATTTCATAATCCTAGCATTAACATGAACCGTTTGACTATAAATATATGATGCAAGGCAAGCAACAATATGATGAATCCTTTATAAATAATTTGCATGTAAACCCATATATATATATATATATATATAACTCTAGGAGCTTAAAGATTTCATCTTTGCTGGATTGGTCACTAATGAGGGTATTGATAAGGGATTTGGCCTTAGCTCTACACTCTTTACTGAAATGACCTTTCTTTCCACATTTGAAGCATTTTCCTAATGCTTTGGAAATTGGTTTTCCTGTGGACTTGGATTTTCCTTTTCTATAGAAATCGTCCTTCTTGAACTTCTGCTTTCTATAGTACTTGGATGCTGTTTTCTTCCTATGGTAATCCTTAGAGGTTTCCTTGCCTCTGTACTTGGACTTTCTTTTGGGAAGAACTGAAGGTAAGCCGTACTGTGTACAGAAGTCTCCTACTTCGTACTTGGCTTTGCCTTTGTTGGCTCTGCTATGGATCTTGAGATCTCTGCACATCTTCATTCCTTCACTTCGAATGGTGTTAGAGATGTCTCCATAGGTTAAGTTATCATAATCTATGACACCTAAAGGGTTACATAGGTAAGTTACAACTGCTTGAGGTAACAGGCTACTGGGGCTCTGATACCAAAAAGGGGGTAAGTTACAACTGCTTGAGGTAACAGGCTACTGGGGCTCTGGTACAACAAGGAATGGGGCGGAAGTATAAACAGGTTACAGTTGGGTGAGCCATAACTATGGCATTACAAGTGTAAACTGATAAAAAGGATAAAGCCATCTGTTACAATCGTTGTAAGAGAGGGAGGTATTTTTGGAACTCTTCCTAAAAATATGCCTGCTTCAGACTGGAGAGGAGGCTGCCTTTTATAGGAGAAGGGAGCTTGCAATCTGCTGAAGGAGAGCTTTGGATGCTGCTGGAATCACGGAAGGTAAAGTACTTTAACTCGGGTGAAAACTCTTTTCAGCCGAAAGTAAACAGTAACTTCGTGATTGTTTGTCGGGCACTGTTGGTGAACAGTAATTGTTACTGTTCATGAATAGTGACTTGTCCCTTGTCTGTTCTGGCGTACTGTTCACTCAGAGTGACTTTCACTGTGGATGAATAGTAGGCTGTCTTGGAATCTTCTGGGTGCGGGTACTGTGCATGTACAGTGATCTGGGACTGTAGATGAATAGTAACCGGGCCTTTGAAGCTGGAACTGCTCACAAAGTGGTCTGAATAGTTGATCTAGACTATCCGGAACACTTAGTCTTCGTCCAGGTTGTAGCCATTAAAAGGATCTTGTGAATCCTGGAATGGGCCAAACTGGCTCTTGATGACTGAAGCTTCTGATGAGGCAGGAGAGGCTCTATCTGCTGACTCTGGAGAAGTGAAAACCTTGAAAGATTATTGGATCCTTCATTTAGGGTTTCATTTCTTAAAGCTGGGAGGAAGCTAGTCTGTATCATAGTAATCCTTTGGAGTATCTGGATCCAAGGGATTGCAGCATTTGTGCTCATGTTCTGAGGTATACAGATTGCAGAAACCACAATAGAGGAGTGGTTCAACAACTGGAGCTGTGGTAACAATAATTCTTCCTTGCATGTTATGTTCTATCCTTTGAGATGGACACATGGCATTTCCATATGTTTTAGGAACAAAGACTGGAATTCTGTCTGTGTTGCCAAAATGGTCATAGTGTTGCCACAGGTCATTGATTATTTCTGGGATTTGGTTGGTGAAGTATTACCTCCAACAATTTGCAAGGTTGAGGGGACGTTGGTAAGAGAAGCGTGTCTTGCCTTCAAACCATGGTCCATGATAAGAATCCTCGCAGACTAAAACAAGATGGTTAGCTGGTTGGACGTCCATCCAATTATCTCTGTCCCACTGTGGTAAAGTGCTCCAGCATCTGATTGCAATAAAAAGGCTATTGATTCTTGCAACAGCCTTCTGTATGATTTGAGGTAACTGGTCAATTTGGGTATGGTTTGTCGTTTTGATGAGCCTGACAAAACCATATTCAAACATCTGTGATAACTAATTGGGATCCCTGTCCTTCTTATCTGAAAGAGCATCAGGATGATCTGCATAGTTGACAATAAGTCCTGGGAATGGGTGTCTATTTTCATAGACCTTGAGACTGTCTCCAAAGTATTCTTCCCATTCTGCTTGTAATAAGGTGTCTCCAAGATCATCTGAATCTGTGGGATCAGGAATGTTAATGGTGACCAGTTTTTTGAAATGTAAGAACCATTGGTCAAATGAATCAGACATTGCCTTGCAGTCCAAAATACATTCCTGTATTTCAGGGGGCAAGTTGGCAACTGCACTTCTTAAGACAGTTTGAGCCTTAAGGCTAAACTTTGCATAATCAGTGCTCATAATAGTCATTTTATCCATGGAATGGATATCCTCTTTGCCAAAGAATTGACTAAGGTTCTTAATACTGGTAGAAGTCTCGTTGCCTGCCTCAAGATTATCCCAATGAGTTTAAAGACTTTTGAGGGTTCTTTGGAAGAGAGTTCTATTTTCTGGGGTGGAAATCAACTGAAGGTTGTCAAATATAAACCTAATGGGGCTTGGTAGTTCACTGTGAACTCCATTATAGAAATTTAGGGTTTTCGACAAAACTTCATGAAAGGTAAAAATCATATTACAACTGGAGTATGTCACGTTTGCTGGGACACAATCCTGAAGGGATGTTGATCCTTTAAGGTTTCCCTTAGAAGATGCACCTTCATGCTTTTTTGAAGACTGTCCCTCTGTTGGGAGTCTTTGAGGGTAGCACTGTGCTTTCCCTTTGTCCTTTTTTGGAGAAGCTAATTTCCTCCACATTCTGTGGGGTTTGCTTTCAAAAGTTATTTGCTGTTTTTCCTGCCAAAATTGGTTTAAACAAATAGTTTGAATTTCTTTTTCAAAAATGCTATTGTTTAAAACATGCGGTGGCTTAAAACAAATACTTTTGTAATGCATGAATGGAGTAGGACATTGTGATGAGTTTGGAATTTGATCAAAGTCATCATTGGCGAATGAAATGGGACATTCTGATAAGTTTGTGAGCTGATTTGGGCTAACAAAATCATTATTAAGGAAAGGAATGAGAGATACAAATGAATCAAGGTTCTTGGCTTGATTGAATGGATCTATCACTGGAGGGGTTTTGGTATTGATAAGGTTAAGGGTCTTGGAGACTGCAATTTCCTGGAGAGTACTAATGTCTCGAGGTTCAGGGCTCCGAAGAAACTTAAACTTAATTGGCTGACCAAAGGGATGGGTAGTGATTCCTTCACTATCCGTGGTGAATGGATACAACAGACACATGAAAGGGTTTCCTAGGATAACCTTATCTGTCATATTCTTGACAAGAACAAATGTGGTTTTGAAGCACGTATTGTCTTGGCAAACATGAGCTTTGGGAATTTTGAATTCAATCTGCATTTTTCCTCCACTTGCAGAAGTTAACCTTTCCTTGGTTTTTCTGAAGTACTTAGAGGGAATGATTCCTTCCTGAATGCAGTTGAGATCAGCGCCTGAATCTATTAAGGCAACAACCTCAAATTCAAAATCCTTGTTTATGACAATCCTGACTTTGGAGTGCCATTTCTGGAAATTAATCCTGCTGATGGTTACTAAGAACTTGTCATTAGACTGCTGTCCTTCTGGAACCATATCTGCAGTAGGATTGACTGATTCGTCTTCTTCATCAGTAGGGTTCTGTAATGAGGTTCCTTCCTCATTGCCTTGATGAGAAGTACTTTCCAGATTCCTAACTCTTTGATCAAGGAGGTTCTGGTCAACTCTAAGAATAGTTAACTCACTTTTGAGGTTCCTAATCTCAGACTTGGTTTCCTTGATTTCTTTCTGAAGGTCGTTGACTGTAACTTCCTTCTTGGATTTGGTAAACCTATCGTAGATTTTTTCCAAATCAACTTTGGGTTCTTGAAGCTTAGGTTTAGGGTCACTGGGTTCCCTAACTAAGATTCTTTTGAACTCACTGAGTCTCTGGGCTTTAGCTACTGGGTCTTCGATCTGTTCTATGAGATCTAAAAGCAGCTCTTCTTGCTTAGAGAGAACATTGAGAGTCTTGTTCCTACAACAACTGTCAATGCATGGAATAGGTTCATCTGGGCCACTAGAGGAACTAGAAGAGGTCCTATAGGGTTCCGAGGATGACTGGTAAATCTGACGAATCTCACTGCTAGAGGTTTCACTATCTGAGTGGTTTAACTCTAGGAGCTTAAAGATTTCATCTTTACTGGATTGGTCACTAATGAGGGTATTGATAAGGGTTTTGGCCTTAGCTCTACACTCTTTGCTAAAATGACCTTTCTTTCCACATTTAAAGCATTTTCCAGATTCTTTGGAAATTGGTTTTCCTGTGGATTTGGATTTTCCTTTTCTATAGAAATCGTCCTTCTTGAACTTCTGCTTTCTATAGTACTTGGATGCTGTTTTCTTCCTATGGAAGTCTTTAGAGGTTTCCTTGCCTCTGTACTTAGACTTTCTCTTGGGAAGAACAGAAGGTAAGCCATACTGTGTACAAAAGTCTCCTACTTCGTACTTGGCTTTGCCTTTGTTGGCTCTGCTATGGATCTTGAGATCTCTGCACATCTTCATTCCTTCACTCCGAATGGTGCTAGAGATGTCTCCATAGGTTAGGTTATCATAATCTATGACACCTAAAGGGTTACACAGGGTTTCTTTAACCATTTGTCCGAAAAGTGTAGGTAAACCATTGATGAACTTCTCCTTCCAATATGGAGAGTTACAATCACTTCTGTGCATGACTCTGGTAGTAAACACATCTTCGTACCACCTAAAGTCTCCAAGGGTTTTACATCTAAAATTACTTAACTGATCGTAAATCCTAGAGGTAATGTTGCTGGGTTTTCCTACGAAGTGGGTTATGATCGTATAGATCAAGGTATTGACTCCGTCGGGAATTCCTCTTCCTAGAATGGTGTCGAAGATGGGGAGTCCTTCCTCATCTTTTTGGACAGCATTCTTGATGTCTTCTTTAGACTCTTCTGTAAGGCAGTTATTCCACCACTGCAGAAGTTTTCCTGTAAATCCTAAGGATATGAGCTCTACAATCTCAGTATGGGGATGTCCTTCACTGATGTAGTTATTGGCTACCATGGTTATATGCTGTACCTTGTTTAGGATTTCCTGTTCCGACAAACCATCTATGTTCCACTCATAGAGTTTACCGGAGGTGACTGAGAATTGGTTGCTAACATTCCTTTCTTCATACTGAAGGTCAGGAGGGGTAGGTTTGGAATACCAATTCTTGGTCAGGCTGGTTGGGGTTACCTTGGGGTGAATCATCTTGTTCACTTGTAAACCCTTAAACTAATTTTCTAGATGTTCTATCTCCTTTTCAACTTCTGAGGAGGTTCTGCTAGAACTGCTAGATGCTGTGTGGATGTCTAAGACACTAAGCTTGGGATTCTTCTTAGGAGAAGGGGAGATGACTGGTCTCTGCTTCTTGCTAAGTTCCTTGGGCTTGGTTAAAGCTTTCTTAGGCAAAGGGGGAATCTGTTCCTGCTTCGTGCTAAGGTTCTTAAGCTTCTGTTCAATAATGTTTAAGGCCGTTGGGTCCTTAGGTTCGTCTAAGACATTTAGACGGGGGTCAACTGTTGGGGTTGAAGTACTAACTGGTGAAGTGGTGACTAGTTCCTTCTTCACGAGTTCTTCAAGCTTTTGGTTGACTACTTCTAAGGCTGTTATGTCCTTAGGTCTAAGGCTTGGTTGCCTATTGGTTGGGAGCTTGACTAGAGGCTTCTCTATGGTCTTGACAAGTTTGCTAGGGCTTCCTGGTTGGAGGATGACCTTGTTCTCGATCCTGTCTTCTATCCTATCAAGCTGCTTTCCTATAACTCCTAAACACTGGTTGGTATAGTTGTTCTGCTCTAGAACCTTCTTGACTACCTGTTCTTCAGGACTAGTCTGGATCTTGAAGGGTGAGGCAACTAAACTTGTACCGCGGTGTTCAAAAGTAATAGCTTCCTGGGGTGGATGGCTGGATCTAACAATTTCTGGTTTGCTAGAACTTGGGGCATCCTTATCTGGAACTTTGGTCCAATTTGTTTTGGTAATGACACAAGATTTTTTATGCCATTCAAAGTGGTTTTCAAAGTATTCAAAGAAAGGGACATTACTGGATATCTCTCTCATGAATTCTTTCCAACTTTCCAAAACTTCTTTCTTTTGTTCCAGAGTATGGTTGGCTCTATAGGCTTCTCTTTTGAGTCTGTTTTCTTCAGATTCAAACTCATCGCCTAGGGCAACTAAATCTGGGGTGAACTCTTTCCTAATTGTCATGAGCTGGTGATCTATTTTAGGTTCTTGCTGAAAGGGATCCTGTAGGTCATAAGGATAAGGGTTCAACATATCCGTTCCTGTCGGGGAAGGGTTCTTCTGCTCATTGTTGTCATCTTGATCAACAGCTGAGTCTTGCTTGGCTGTGTAGTAGGGTGTGCTAACCTGGGATTTGGTCTGGACGCCTTGGATGTCTAATCCTAAATCTCTTGTAGATCTGGGAAAAGGTGCAAGGGGTCTAGATGAACTACACTGTGATGCAGGTCTATCTCTGATGGGGATAGGTGGCTGCCTAAATGGTTGGTGTAGATCAAATGGTGATCTAAACCTAGATTCATATGCTGGTGAATCTACCGGTGGTCTTAACCTAGACTGGTCGAAACTTATCCTAACCGTACCATCGGCTAACTGCTGGACAAAGTCTAAGTCTGGGTTAAAGGCTGGGTTTTGGTTCTGCAAATGATGATTCTCATTTTCCAAAAGCCAATCTTCTGGGAAAGTGACGTCAGTCCACTTGAGGGTCTTTGGAACCCTGATCTTGGAACTGGGGTCAGTTGTCTGGATAAGAGTGGTTTCTCCTATCTTTCTATGGTTGAGTGCTTGTACATTCAGGTTCGTTCTGATGCACTTGTAGTAAATCGTGTAGATCAAGGCTATTTGGTAAACTCCTTTCACTAAGAGGGTACCATGGGTCTTGATGTTGAGGGTGAGGGCTTTCATGATATGCGGGTCATGTAAGCACACTGTGAAGTTGGGGAAACAGTCAAAATGAACTGGTCCACCACTGAGACTAGATTGGATGGTGCCTAGAAGACTATCATTGAATCTGATATGTCTGGTGTCTCTAAGGGCCATGAGAATGGAACAATTCAGTCCTTCTCTGATCAAAGGTTTGACTCCAATCTGGACTAAACCTATGTGCAGGTAGTTGTGTCCTGCTTTCTTGTGGGCTTTCAGTTTCTGGGAAGAAAACAAATAGCACGTCTCGTACTCTTTGTTTATTCCATAAACTTGTTCTATGGTTCTAACATGGTAATCTGTCCTAAACATCTTGGTTAGGGACCATGAAGACTTATAGATCTTACTGGTTGGAAACTCAGGGATATTCCAATCTCCTAGTTTCAAATCTAGATCTGATAACTCTAACTCTTCTGAGTTGAGTACTCCATCTTCTTGTGGTATCTCAGGGAGGGATGATCTATGACTGGTGGTAGAGTTACTCCTGAACAACCTATTCATCATCTTGTATTAAAAGCCTAGTTAAACAACTATAACCTTCATACCTTTAACTCCTAACTTCTGGATCTATCCTTGGATCTAGAACAGAGTGATACAATGAGAAACCGCCTGATCTGAAACACTATAACCTCTTAATGCCTTCATCCTTTATTTCCACAGTGGGACCACCCTAAAACGCCTTCCACACGGCTAACACGGGCTGACCAACACTCACAGGAACTCTCGGATATCTGGTCTTACTGGGCTATAAACAGCACAGATCCTGGTCTTACAACTCTCAACAGTACACATCTGCAACAGACTTTCTGGGTAAACACAGAAACAAGAAGAAGCAAGTATCTGGGAAATAATTGAACAACAGGGACAAATAAACGCAGAATGATAAACAAAGGGTTAGAAGGAGGCTCAGCCTACCATAAACAGATAATCACTGGTGAGAAGAATAAAGAATGGATGAATGATAATGTTATCAGAAAATAGATGCTAAACATAATCAAAATAATCAAAATAATTTGATAATGCTCAAAGTAATTTGATAACTCTGGAGGTACAACGACTCTCCAACTTGATTGAAATTAAAAGTAACTTACAATCTGATCGATAGCCAACTTGGCTCTGATACCAAAAAGGGGGTAAGTTACAACAACTGCTTGAGGTAACAAGCTACTGGGGCTCTGATACCAAAAAGGGGGGTAAGTTACAACTGCTTGAGGTAACAGGCTACTGGGGCTCTGGTACAACAAGGAATGGGGCGGAAGTATAAACAGGTTACAGTTGGGTGAGCCATAACTATGGCATTACAAGTGTAAACTGATAAAAAGGATAAAGCCATCTGTTATAATCGTTGTAAGAGAGGGAGGTATTTTTGGAACTCTTCCTAAAAATATGCCTGCTTCAGACTGGAGAGGAGGCTGCCTTTTATAGGAGAAGGGAGCTTGCAATCTGCTGAAGGAGAGCTTTGGATGCTGCTGGAATCACGGAAGGTAAAGTACTTTAACTCGGGTGAAAACTCTTTTCAGCCGAAAGTAAACAGTAACTTCGTGATTGTTTGTCGGGCACTGTTGGTGAACAGTAATTGTTACTGTTCATGAATAGTGACTTGTCCCTTGTCTGTTCTGGCGTACTGTTCACTCAGAGTGACTTTCACTGTGGATGAATAGTAGGCTATCTTGGAATCTTCTGGGTGCGGGTACTGTGCATGTACAGTGATCTGGGACTGTAGATGAATAGTAACCGGGCCTTTGAAGCTGGAACTGCTCACATAGTGGTCTGAATAGTTGATCTGAACTATCCGGAACACTTAGTCTTCGTCCAGGTTGTAGCCATCATACGGATCTTGAGAATCCTGGAATGGGTCAAGCTAGCACTTGTTGACTGGAGCCTTGGAAGAGTCTGAGCTGGAGGAGTGAAAACCTTGAAAGATTATTGGATCCTTCATCTGGGGTTTCAATCCTTAATACTGAGAGGAGGTTAGTCTGTATCATAGTATTCTGATGGGGGACTATGATTATGTTCATGGAAGGTGGTGAATTGATTGCAAACACCACACCAACTTAATGGTTCATAATCAGGAGGTTTGGTGATGAATCTTCTTGGATCATTATTGTGGCTAATCCATTGGAGATCCATGGCCGCTTCTGAGTATGGTTTGGTGGTGAACACTGAAATTCTTCCAGTGGTTCCAACAAAATGGTAGTGTGCCCACAAATCTTGGGCAATGGAGAGTATTTCATTGTTGTAATAGTTACGCCAACAATCTGCAAGGTAATCAGGATTTTTGTACGATAGGTAAGAATCTCCTTCATGCCAAGGTCCTTGGTAGGTGTAACCATTAATGAGAACAAGATGTCTAGACGGGGTGACCGTCATCCAATTGTTACCATCCCATTGTGGGAGGGTGCTCCAGCATCTGATGGATACAAATGGACTTCTGATCTTCTTGACAACTTGTTGAATGATCTGAGGGAACTGGTTGACTTGGTCATGGTGTGTTAGTTTGATTAATCTAACAAACCCATATTCGAACATTCTGGAAAGCCAACTTGAGGTTCTGACACCTTCATCTGTTCCATCGTCTAAACCATCTTCAAAGTTGATGATGAGTTCAGGGAAAGGATGTCGGTTCTCATAAACTCTGTGACTGCTTCCAAAGTATGATTTCCAAATAGATTGAATAAGGACTCTGTCAGCATCTGTATTTGCTTCACCAGGAACAGGGAAGTGGATGGTGACAAGAATCTTAAAATGCTCGCACCATTGATCAAATGATTCGAACATAGCCTTGCATCCAAAAACATTAGTTTGTATTTCTGGAGGCAAGTTGGCAATAGCACTTCTTAAGATTGTTTGAGCCTTAAGGCTAAACTTTGCATAATCAGTGCCTATGATAGTCATTTTATCCATTGAATGGATTTCCTCTTTGCCAAAGAGTTGACTAGTAATGGCTTCATTTCTTGCCTCAAGGTTAACTAGATAGATTTCTAGGGCTTTGAGGGTTCTTTGGAAAAGGCCTTTTTTGTACAGGGTCCAGGCTGCTTGGAAATTATCAAGTATAAACTTAATGGAAAATGGTAGGTCTGTATATGCACCTTCTTTCCATTGTAGTTCTTCTGTTAAAACTTCCTGCAAAACAACAGCCATATCACAACTGGAGTATGTCACCTTTGCTGGGACACAATCCTGAAGGGATGTTGATCCTCTTTGGTTTCCCTTAGAAGATGCGCCTTCATGCTTTTTTGAAGACTGTCCCTCTGTTGGGAGTCTTTGAGGGTAGCACTGTGCTTTCCCTTTGTCCTTTTTTGGAGAAGCTAATTTCCTCCACATTCTGTGGGGTTTGCTTTCAAAAGTTATTTGCTGTTTTTCCTGCCAAAATTAGTTTAAACAAATAGTTTGAATTTCTTTTTCAAAAATGCTATTGTTTAAAACATGC
This sequence comes from Quercus glauca, assembly GCA_023736055.1. Lineage (NCBI taxonomy): Eukaryota > Viridiplantae > Streptophyta > Magnoliopsida > Fagales > Fagaceae > Quercus > Quercus glauca. Next base: position 25,041,288 of record CM043324.1, on the reverse strand, counting down.
GGTGGCTTAAAACAAATACTTTTGTAATGCATGAATGGAGTAGGACATTGTGATGAGTTTGGAATTTGATCAAAGTCATCATTGGTGAATGAAATGGGACATTCTGATAAGTTTGTGAGCTGATTTGGGCTAACAAAGTCATTATTAAGGAAAGGAATGAGAGATACAAATGAATCAAGGTTCTTGGCTTGATTGAATGGATCTATCACTGGAGGGGTTTTGGTATTGATAAGGTTAAGGGTCTTGGAGACTGCAATTTCCTGGAGAGTACTAATGTCTCGAGGTTCAGGGCTCCGAAGAAACTTAAACTTAACTGGCTGACCAAAGGGATGGGTAGTGATTCCTTCACTATCCGTGGTGAATGGATACAACAGACACATGAAAGGGTTTCCTAGGATAACCTTATCTGTCATATTCTTGACAAGAACAAATGTGGTTTTAAAGCACGTATTGTCTTGGCAAACATGAGCTTTGGGAATTTTGAATTCAATCTGCATTTTACCTCCACTTGCAGAAGTTAACCTTTCCTTGGTTTTTCTGAAGTACTTAGAGGGAATGATTCCTTCCTGAATGCAGTTGAGATCAACGCCTGAATCTATTAAGGCAACAACCTCAAATTCAAAATCCTTGTTTATGACAATCCTGACTTTGGAGTGCCATTTCTGGAAATTAATCCTGCTGATGGTTACTAAGAACTTGTCATTAGACTGCTGTCCTTCTGGAACCATATCTGCAGTAGGATTGACTGATTCGTCTTCTTCATCAGTAGGGTTCTGTAATGAGGTTCCTTCCTCATTGCCTTGATGAGAAGTACTTTCCAGATTCCTAACTCTTTGATCAAGGAGGTTCTGGTCAACTCTAAGAATAGCCAACTCACTCTTGAGGGTCCTAATCTCAGACTTGGTTTCCTTGATTTCTTTCTGAAGGTCGTTGACTGTAACTTCCTTCTTGGATTTGGTAAACCTATCGTAGATTTTTTCCAAATCAACTTTGGGTTCTTAAAGCTTAGGTTTAGGGTCACTGGGTTCCCTAACTAAGATTCTTTTGAACTCACTGAGTCTCTGGGCTTTAGCTACTGGGTCTTCGATCTGTTCTATGAGATCTAAAAGCAGCTCTTCTTGCTTAGAGAGAACATTGAGAGTCTTGTTCCTACAACAACTGTCAATGCATGGAATAGGTTCATCTGGGCCACTAGAGGAACTAGAAGAGGTCCTGTAGGGTTCCGAGGATGACTGGTAAATCTGACGAATCTCACTGCTAGAGGTTTCACTATCTGAGTGGTTTAACTCTAGGAGCTTAAAGATTTCATCTTTACTGGATTGGTCACTAATGAGGGTATTGATAAGGGTTTTGGCCTTAGCTCTACACTCTTTGCTGAAATGACCTTTCTTTCCACATTTAAAGCATTTTCCAGATTCTTTGGAAATTGGTTTTCCTGTGGATTTGGATTTCCCTTTTCTATAGAAATCGTCCTTCTTGAACTTCTGCTTTCTATAGTACTTGGATGCTGTTTTCTTCCTATGGAAGTCTTTAGAGGTTTCCTTGCCTCTGTACTTAGACTTTCTCTTGGGAAGAACAGAAGGTAAGCCATACTGTGTACAGAAGTCTCCTACTTCGTACTTGGCTTTGCCTTTGTTGGCTCTGCTATGGATCTTGAGATCTCTGCACATCTTCATTCCTTCACTCTGAATGGTGCTAGAGATGTCTCCATAGGTTAGGTTATCATAATCTATGACACCTAAAGGGTTACACAGGGTTTCTTTAACCTTTTGTCCGAAAAGGGTAGGTAAACCATTGATGAACTTCTCCTTCCAATATGGAGAGTTACAATCACTTCTGTGCATGACTCTGGTAGTAAACACATCTTCGTACCACCTAAAGTCTCCAAGGGTTTTACATCTAAGATTACTCAACTGATCGTAAATCCTAGAGGTAATGTTGCTAGGTTTTCCTACGAAGTGGGTTATGATCGTATAGATCAAGGTATTGACTCCGTCGGGAATTCCTCTTCCTAGAATGGTGTCGAAGATGGGGAGTCCTTCCTCATCTTTTTGGACAGCATTCTTGATGTCTTCTTTAGACTCTTCTGTAAGGCAGTTATTCCACCACCGCAGAAGTTTTCCTGTAAATCCTAAGGATATGAGCTCTACAACCTCAGTATGGGGATGTCCTTCACTGATGTAGTTATTGGCTACCATGGTTATATGCTGTACCTTGTTTAGGATTTCCTGTTCCGACAAACCATCTATGTTCCACTCATAGAGTTTACCGGAGGTGACTGAGAATTGGTTGCTAACATTCCTTTCTTCATACTGAAGGTCAGGAGGGGTAGGTTTGGAATACCAATTCTTGGTCAGGCTGGTTGGGGTTACCTTGGGGTGAATCATCTTGTTCACTTGTAAACCCTTAAACTGGTTTTCTAGATGTTCTATCTCCTTTTCAACTTCTGAGGAGGTTCTGCTAGAACTGCTAGATGCTGTGTGGATGTCTAAGACACTAAGCTTGGGATTCTTCTTAGGAAAAGGGGAGATGACTGGTCTCTGCTTCTTGCTAAGTTCCTTGGGCTTGGTTAAAGCTTTCTTAGGCGAAGGGGGAATTGGTTCCTGCTTCGTACTAAGGTCCTTAAGTTTTTGTTCAATAATGTCTAAGGCCGTTGGGTCCTTAGGTTCGTCTAAGACATTTAGACGGGGGTCAACTGTTGGGGTTGAAGTACTAACTGGTGAAGTGGTGACTGGTTCCTTCTTCACGAGTTCTTCAAGCTTTTGGTTGACTGCTTCTAAGGCTGTTATGTCCTTAGGTCTAAGGCTTGGTTGCCTATTTGTGGGGAGCTTGACTAGAGGTTTCTCTAGGGTCTTGACAGGTTTGCTAGGGCTTCCTGGTTGGAGGATGACCTTGTTCTCGATCCTGTCTTCTATCTTATCAAGCTGTTTTCCTATGACTCCTAAACACTGGTTGGTGTAGTTGTTCTGCTCTAGAACCTTCTTGACTACCTGTTCTTCAGGGCTAGTCTGGATCATGAAGGGTGAGGCAACTAGACTTGTACCACGGTGTTCAAAAGTAATAGCTTCCTGGGGTGGATGGCTAGATCTAACAATTTCTGGTTTGCTAGAACTTGGGGCATCCTTATCTGGAACTTTGGTCCAATTTGTTTTGGTAATGACACAAGACTTTTTATGCCATTCAAAGTGGTTCTCAAAGTATTCAAAAAAAGGGACATTACTGGATATCTCTCTCATGAATTCTTTCCAACTTTCCAAAACTTCTTTCTTTTGTTCCAGAGTATGGTTGGCTCTATAGGCTTCTCTTTTGAGTCTGTTTTCTTCAGATTCAAACTCATCGCCTAGGGCAACTAAATCTGGGGTGAACTCTTTCCTAATTGTCATGAGCTGATGATCTATTTCAGGTTCTTGCTGAAAAGGATCCTGTAGGTCATGAGGATAAGGGTTCAACATGTCCGTTCCTGTTGGGGAAGGGTTCTTCTGCTCATTGTTGTCATCTTGATCAACAGCTGAGTCTTGCTTGGCTGTGTAGCAGTGTGTGCTAACCTGGGATTTGGTCTGGACGCCTTGGATGTCTAATCCTAAATCTCTTGTAGATCTGGGAAAAGGTGCAAGGGGTCTAGATGAACTACACTGTGATGCAGGTCTATCTCTGATGGGGATAGGTGGCTGCCTAAATGGTTGGTGTAGATCAAATGGTGATCTAAACCTAGATTCATATGCTGGTGAATCTACCGGTGGTCTTAACCTAGACTGGTCGAAACTCATCCTAACCGTACCATCGGCTAACTGCTGGACAAAGTCTAAGTCTGGGTTAAAGGCTGGGTTTTGGTTCTGCAAATGATGATTCTCATTTTCCAAAAGCCAATCTTCTGGGAAAGTGACATCAGTCCACTTTAGGGTCTTTGGAACCCTGATCTTGGAACTGGGGTCAGTTGTCTGGATAAGAGTGGTTTCTCCTATCTTCCTGTGGTTGAGTGCTTGTACATTCAGGTTCGTTCTGATGCACTTGTAGTAAATCCTGTAGATCAAGGCTATTTGGTAAACTCCTTTTACTAAGAGGGTACCATGGGTCTTGATGTTGAGGGTGAGGGCTTTCATGATATGCGGGTCATGTAAGCACACTGTGAAGTTGGGGAAACAGTCAAAATGAACTGGTCCACCACTGAGACTGGATTGGATGGTGCCTAGAAGACTATCATTGAATCTGATATGTCTGGTGTCTCTAAGGGCCATGAGAATAGAACAATTCAGTCCTTCTCTAATCAAAGGTTTGACTCCAATCTGGACTAAACCTATGTGCAGGTAGTTGTGTCCTGCTTTCTTGTGGGCTTTCAGTTTCTGGGAAGAAAACAAATAGCACGTCTCGTACTCTTTGTTTATTCCATAAACTTGTTCAATGGTTCTAACATGGTAATCTGTCCTAAACATCTTGGTTAGGGACCATGAAGACTTATAGATCTTACTGGTTGGAAACTCAGGGATATTCCAATCTCCTAGTTTCAAATCTAGATCTGATAACTCTAACTCTTCTGAGTTGAGAACTCCATCTTCTTGGGGTATCTCAGGGAGGGATGATCTATGGCTGGTGGTAGAGTTACTCCTGAACAACCTATTCATCATCTTGTATTAAAAGCCTAGTTAAACAACTATAACCTTAATACCTCTAACTCCTAACTTCTGGATCTATCCTTGGATCTAAAACAGAGTGATACAATGAGAAACCGCCTGATCTGAAACACTATAACCTCTTAATGCCTTCATCCTTTATTTCCACAGTGGGACCACCCTAAAACGCCTTCCACACGGCTAACACGGGCTGACCAACGCTCACAGGAACTCTCGGATATCTGGTCTTACTGGGCTATAAACAGCTCATATCCTAGTCTTACAACTCTCAACAGTACACATCTGCAACAGACCCCCTTTTTGGTATCAGAGCCAAGTTGGCTATCGATCAGATTGTAAGTTACTTTTAATTTCAATCAAGTTGGAGAGTCGTTGTACCTCCATAGTTATCAAATTACTTTGAGCATTATCAAATTATTTTGATTATTTTCATTATGTTTAGCATCTATTTTCTGATAACATTATCATTCATCCATTATTTATTCTTCTCACCAGTGATTAGTGCCATTTCAGGAAATTAATCCTGCTGATGGTTACTAAGAACTTGTCATTAGACTGCTGTCCTTCTGGAACCATATCTGTAGTAGGATTGACTGATTCGTCTTCTTCATCAGTAGGGTTCTGTAATGAGGTTCCTTCCTCATTGCCTTGATGAGAAGTACTTTCCAGATTCCTAACTCTTTGATCAAGGAGGTTCTAGTCAACTCTAAGAATAGTTAACTCACTTTTGAGGTTCCTAATCTCAAACTTGGTTTCCTTGATTTCTTTCTGAAGGTCGTTGACTGTAACTTCCTTCTTGGATTTGGTAAACCTATCGTAGATTTTTTTCCAAATCAGATCCAGAAGTTAGGAGTTAAAGGTATGAAGGTTATAGTTGTTTAACTAGGCTTTTAATACAAGATGATGAATAGGTTGTTCAGGAGTAACTCTACCACCAGTCATAGATCATCCCTCCCTGAGATACCACAAGAAGATGGAGTTCTCAACTCAGAAGAGTTAGAGTTTTCAGATCTAGATTTGAAACTAGGAGATTGGAATATCCCTGAGTTTCCAACCAGTAAGATCTATAAGTCTTCATGGTCCCTAACCAAGATGTTTAGGACAGATTACCATGTTAGAACCATAGAACAAGTTTATGGAATAAACAAAGAGTACGAGACGTGCTATATATATATATATATATATATAATATACGGATTGTACAACCAAAGCAAATATTACATGCTTATAAGATAGCCATCAAGAACTTGCATATAAACCCATATATATAATTGAAAGCATGTTAATGGCGGAATGAAAATGCCACATGGGTCCACGAAACCATGCAAGACCAAAAGCCTTATAATAATCAAACCATGCAAGCCTTATATTTATATGTATATCCAAGCGTTGCAAAGCATCATTCAGGCACTTGACAGTTACATTCAATAGTCAATAACTATATCCAAGCAACTATTAAGACACGGCACCATTCACTAATGGAATTACCTAATGGACATGATCTTGTTTATAGAGACTATCGTGTTCATGCCCAATACAAGCACCATCATAACACGCCATACATGGAGAGACATAATCTTGACCACTTCGAACAAACCAAGAGAATATGCATCCTTGGTGAAGCCGACAAGCCAGCACGAACCCGTACCTCAAATTTGAATGAAGAATTGGGCCAAGTTGACACTATACTTTCTGATAAGACAGGAACTTTGACTTGCAACTCGATGGAGTTTATGAAGTGTTCAATGGCAGGGACTGCCTATGGGCGTGGAGTGACAGAAGTTGAGAGAGTCTGGCTAGGAGAGAGGGGTTGACTTCAGCTAAAGAGGTGACAAATGGGGAGGGCCAGGTTGAGAATTCCACCAAAGCAGCCATTAAAGGATTTAACTTTTTTGATGAAAGAATCACACATGGTAATTGGGTTAATGAGCCTCATGCAGATGTAATCCAGAAATTTCTACTATTACTGGCCATTTGCCATACTGCAGTACCTGAAGTTGATGAAGAAACAGGAAGAATTTCTTATGAAGCTGAATCACCAGATGAGGCAGCTTTTGTGATTGCAGCCAGAGAACTGGGGTTTGAATTTTACGAGAGGACTCAATCAAGCATCTTACTGCATGAATTAGATCCCGTCTCTGGCAGGAAAGTTCAAAGGTTAGTGTCTTGCACTTAGATCCTCTTGCTTTCACATTTTCTGCTGTAAAAAATCCTGTACTTCGCTACAGAAAACATTGCAGTTCACTCATAGCATGGTGATATTTTTGAGCTCTTCTGCTCAAGGTAACAATGTAAGTTTTTGAGAGATATATGGCTGAAGTGACATATTTTCATTTTACAGATCTTATAAACTTTTGAATATCTTGGAGTTTAGTAGCTCAAGAAAGCGGATGTCTGTGATTGTAAGAAACATGGAGGGAAAACTGCTGCTACTTTGTAAAGGTGCTGACAGGTTTGTAAAACGAAACTTCACTTGAAAACTTGTTAGATTACCTCAGTAAGTAATATTTTCACACAAACTCTGTGACAAAATGTTGTCAATACTGCAGTAGCCTGCAAGAGGTTGGTCTAACACAGTGATTCTTGTAATTATGTTGTGCCATTCTAACTTAGAGAATGTCTTTTTATCTTTTTGATAATAGCATAGATGGTTCACAATAACAACCCCAACAACCCCCCCCCCCCCCCCTTCCCTTTCAAAACAAAAAGAATTCAAATTATGACATGCATTTCCCGACATAAATAAGGGAATGCAATCACATTTCAGCTTCACGAGCCTACACAGTTGAGTGCTATAATTCCTGCTCTTAAATAATCTAAACATTGTGTGTGGCTAATTTCCTTTTTCAATTGTTTCCTTGTTAACAAATTAATTTGAACTTCAATTATTTAAATAATTTTTAATTTATTCCTGAGCAGTGTCATGTTTGAAAGACTTACAAAGAATGGAGGAGAGTTTGAGAAGCAGACTCATGAGCATATTAATGACTATGCCAATGCTGGTTTGAGGACCTTGGTGCTTGCATATCGTGAACTGGATGAGGAAGAATATATAAGTTTAATGAAGAATTTACTGAGGCCAAGAACTCTGTGAGTGCAGATCATGAGGAAATGATGGAGGAAGTGGCAGAAAAGATTGAGAAGGATTTGATTCTTCTTGGTGCTACTGCAGTTGAAGACAAACTTCAGAATGGGGTAAGTTTAATGCATTAAAGCAATGAGACTTTTGAAAATGGTTGAATGAAATTAAAACATTTATGGCACTTTGTAGGAAATTATTCATTTGTGATGTAATAATGGAAAATCTTGTAAGTAAGGCTTAGTCGGGTTTGCTTGAGGCTTAGTCAAATGCTTATGAATATTTCTATGCTGAAAAAAATGAGTCTGAATGACACGTACAAACGATTGTGAAATTAGATCTAATATTCATTTCTTTGTGCTGGATAGGTTCCTGAATGTATTGACAAGCTTGCACAGGCAGGCATCAGAATATGGGTTTTGACTGGAGATAAAATGGAGACAGCAATCAATGTTGGGTATGATTAGTGGTTGGCTCCAGGAATCATTAGATATTGACCCCAACAAACAAAGATTTCTGACTTTTAATTAATTGTTATTTATCATTTATCTTTTATCTTTCAGCTTTTTGCCTGTTGTTTGCTTAGACAAGGAATGAAGCAAATAGTAATCAGCACAGAGACGCCAAAAATCAAAGCACTAGAGAAAGTTGGGGACAATTCTGCTGTAGCAGTGGTAAACCCTAACTTTATATGGTGCTATGCCTTTTTTATTTTTTATTTTTTATATATTTTTTTATTATAACTTTTTTGTGTTAATTAGAGGTAACTGCTTTCCATTTTCAACCACAAGAATAGCACAACCTATAGATTAGTTTTGAGGAAGTGTAGTAAACTCTGCTTTTTGGTGCTTGTTTCCAAGAAAACCTGTTTCTTATAAGTAGTTCTTATTGTATAAAATCTCCAGAAACATAATGTTTTCTGATGTAAAGCACGTACAGAAACTATAAATAAAAAGTTAGGTCCAACGAGTTGACAACATTTCAATGCCAGTTTTTGATTGATATCCTTTTGAATTCTAATAAAACATTGAAGAAACACAATGAAACATGGAATATTATGACAATTTGAAGTTTCAGTAGTTATTTGAAGATCTTAAGTTCCTTTTCTTACCAAGTCTGAATTATCAAATAGCTTACTTACTGTCCTAGCACTGGGAAAAAAAAATGAGGATCTAATGATCTTTTTTGACACTATATCCAAGTTCATCAGCCAATTTAGTTGAACTTTATAGTATGTACTCATATCATATTGTCGGACTGTTCCTATTCCTAACTGCTGGTGGATCCACTCCTTTTCTTTCTTTCCACTACCTTTCATACTTGTCTTCTAGTTGATGAGAGAGATCCTCCCAAGCTGAATTAATTGTGTTGTAGAGATGCCAACAACTTTTCCATTCAACACATGTAACTGGGACACCCATAAGTTGGTACTTATATGAAATTGATACAGAATGTTTAGAAAAAGCTGCTGCGACACATGATATGCAATGCCAGTTATGTAATGCTGAAAATTGAGTATTACACAACCAATGATAAAAAAGAATTCTAACTAAATAGTTGAACTTTTTCTTTTTCCTGATAAGTCTTCATAGTTGACAGCCATAGCAAATTCATGTTCATTTGTAAGTGAATTTAATATCAGGGTCTTCCTTGTAATTTGTGAGCTTGATGGGATCTTTCTTATTTTAGGCATTTAAGGCAAATGTCGTCCAACAGATTCTGGAGGCAAAAGAATCACTTACCACATTAAGCAAAAGCTCAGAGGCATTGGCTTTGATCATTGATGGTAAGTCACTCAGTTGTGCCTTGGAGGATGACGTCAAGGGCCTGTTTTTAGAGCTTGCCCTTGGCTGTGCATCTGTTATTTGCTGTCGTTGTTCTCCCAAACAAAAAGCCCTTGTAAGATTTTCCTTCTTTTTCTATGTTCTTTATATTTTCAGTTCAAGTGTGTGTGTGAATCAATGTATTTTACTTCTTTTTAACTTTTTTATGTTTAGCACAAAGCTTTATATCTAATCCTGAGTCATAATTTCATTCCCATAATATCCTTAGGGTAGTCATAGGCTGCCAAACGAGCTTAATTTTTTAATGTTCCCTATTTTAATCAATTGAAGTTGATAATGAAAATATTTTTGTATCAATCCAGTCTAAAGGACACTATTTCTTATACTGCAAGTTAAGAATAGAAATATATACGCAAAATCATCCAAACTTTTTAGGTTTCTAGCAATTCAAGAAACTTTTAGCCTGAAAATAGGTGTTACTTGATAATGCAGGTTACAAGACTGGTCAAAATTAGAACAGGTAGGACAACTCTAGCAATTGGTGATGGAGCAAATGATGTTGGAATGCTACAAGAAGCAGATATAGGGATTGGCATTAGTGGTGTTGAGGGAATGCAGGTATTTTTTGAAAGCGTTGCTTAAAGATTATATTCTGCATCTATTTTAAATTCCATCTGGAAATTTATTTCAAATTGCGTTTTCAGTTGTCCATTTTGACAAATATCTATGTCCAAATTGCAGGCAGTTATGTCCAGTGACGTTGCAATTGCTCAGTTCCGATATTTGGAGCGCTTGCTTCTTGTGCATGGACATTGGTGTTACAGAAGGATCTCAACAATGGTAACATATCATCTGAAAATGTCAGAGACCAATATGAATTTCACAACCTATTTTAAATTAATAATATACATAAATGGTAAAAATCTTGAATATATTGTTCCCAAGCAATTTTTGCTGGAAAATTATTTAAAATTTGCAGATGCCTTGAGTCAGAAGTAAGTGTCTTTTTCCTGTTTATCCATTATAAGTAATCAGGTGTGAATGTCTAGAATCCTGAAAATGGTCATTATTAATTGTTAATGGTGAACTCTAACACCAACATCAATCCAAACAAGTTTATATAGTTAATCATAAACTTTGAATCTGGAGGCCCGCAAATTTGAATTTTTACTCATTATATATATATATATATATATATAAAATAAAAATCCTGTTTCTTACTCTATATTGCTCATAAAAACTACTGTTTTTTCTTTTCTTTTCCTTTTTATTTTCTTTCTAGACCACAAAGAGCCATGAGAAAGATTGTTAATTTTATGTTACATAAAAGTAGATTCCACGAACAAACACACTTTTAAACACAAGAATGGGCAAAAAAAAAAAAAAAACAGTTTTCTATACCATAGATAGCCATGACAAAGATTGTTAATTTAATTTCACTCACACAAAAGTCATATTCCACACACATACACACACAAGAATGTGTAACCAGGGGGAAAAAATGTTAAGCGTGGATATATTGAAAAGCATGTGAATTCCTACCTCCTTTGTCACTTGCTTTTCTCTTTCTTTTTCTTTTGTGTTCCTAATGTTCTTTGGCACAAAAGCATAATAATAAATCAATGAGCCTTGAGGCAATCTTTGATAGAGACAAACTTGGGAGCTTGACTGTCAATGTTTTGAAGCAAAGGTTTATTTATAATGACATAATCCTTTGTTGTTTGACAGATATGCTACTTCTTTTACAAGAACATTGCATTTGGCTTCACTGTCTTCTTCTTTGAGGCGTATGCATCTTTCTCAGGCCAAACTGCCTACAACGATTGGTATATGTCATTCTATAATGTCATCTTCACGTCACTTCCTGTGGCAGCCTTAGGAATTCTTGAGCAGGATGTCTCTTCAGAGCTTTGTCTAAAGGTAAATCCTGTGTTGGGATTCTTTTTCTTTTGTCAATTCAAATTTATAAAAATTTTACTCATTCCTTTTACCAAGCCACATTAATGGAAGTTTTAAAAAAAGTTCAGCATTCAAATCCTAATAGTAAACAGCATTGAGCTAACTTCTCATTTGTAATCTTCACAGTTCTCTTTGTTGTACCAAGAAGGTGTACAAAATGTCCTATTTAGCTGGTTTCAATTCCTTGGCTAGGCGTTCAATGGGGTATTGAACGCGATTTTGATCTTCTTCTTTTGTTCCCGTGCAATGGAGCATCCTGCCTTCCGTAAAGGTGGTGAAATTGCAGAATTGGAAATCCTTGGAACTGTCATGTTCACTTGCATTGTATGGGTGGTGAATTGTCAAATTGCACTATCCACCAACTATTTCACTATAAAAAATCATCGCCACATCTGGGGTAGCATTATATCATGGTACATATTTCTCTTGGCATATGGAGCAATGAACCCCAACATATCAACAACAGCCTATAAGGTCTTCATTGAAGCCTGTGCACTAGCCCCTTCTTATTGGCTTCTTACACTGTTTGTGGTAATCACTTCTCTAATCCCATATTTCACTTACAAATCCATCCAACTGTGGTTTTTCCCCATGTATCATCAGATGATACAGTGGATAAGTAAAGATGGGCAATCAGATGACCCTGAGTACTGTCAGATGGCAAGACAAAGATCGTTAAGGCCTACAACAGTGGGATATACAGCCCATTTGGAGGCAACATCCAAACGCTTTCAAGAGATGCATGAACTCCATTTATAGTAGTAGTTTATGAAGTTTCTTAGCAGACATAGTGTTGTTTTGTGACAAGTTTGCATTAAACAGTACAGAAAAACTATTTGATTCAAATAGTTCTAACCTCCATTCTTTGAGTTAGAACTTGTAAGTATTAAGGTTATATGTTATTTAATAAATACAAATGGGGCTATAGGTTTTTGTCAAGACCTAGAGGTAAGTGTTCATCTCTATAGATAAGACTCATTGTCACATGTTTAATCATTTTCATTGATTGGTATCGGAGCCATAAGACTCTTTCTTGAGGTTTCCAAGCCCATAGATGACCTTAGAGGCATGAATCCATTTATTCCAAAATCGTTTAGAGTTTAGTGTTCATATCTCGACTGAATCCATCTATAAAAACCCATCTCATTTCAATAGACCCTTGGCTGTTTTTAACTCGTTCAATCTCTATATGACCTTCAGCTTATTTTAGGCCATATATCTTGACAATGGTTTCTCAAATTTTACTCAGCACTTCTAGATGCAAGATACAAACAATCCAAAGCATATTACTCTTTATTCGTCCAATCCAAGGACATAACTTAATAGTTGTTCTCATTATGTTATAATCTTAATAGGAAACAATTTGGAGCAAATTAAGGAGTTCAAGAAATTCTTGGGAGAACAGTTCAAAAATAAATACCTTGGGAACCTAAAATATGTCTTGGGCATAGAGGTTGCTTGATTAAAGAAGGCAGTATTCTTCTCACAATGAAAAGATCAAATGAATTTTTTTTTTTTTTTTTTTTGATAATCAAAAGATCAAATACATAAATGAAATAGTTGGTTCTCTAAATCTTAAATTTTAGCAATAATTCAATAATAGTTGGTTTTTCATTGAAAATTTAAAATATGCAATTGAAATTCTTAAAGGCACAGACTTAAAGGACATAGTTTCTTTTCGAGCAAATCCATTCAAGTTTCCAATGGAGTAGAATTTTTCTCTCATTGAGTATCATGAATAAACTATTCCAGATCATTTATCATCCTGTCAACTAGTTGGGAGACTAATCTACTTAACAATTGCTAGGCCAGTCTTGTTAAAATGTTCACTTTTTGACTTTCACATGGAGGGTTATGTGATAAGAAAAGCCTAATGGCCAATGCACTATGTTCATGTTGTCATGATTAACTCTGGGAGTGTCATTTTGGTTGGTTTGGCCCTAGTGTAAGATCAAATATAATGCAAGGCTTTCCTTTCTAACCACATTATAGTTGCAGTTAAGTTGTTTGATAAAATGCTTATTTGAGAATTTGTTCAGTTCTAAGACAATTTGATTTGTGTAAAAGAGAAATAAAAGTATTAGGACTTTTATTGGTTTTTTTTTTCAAATTCAAAAAAGGGTGAAATTGTTTGCTAGCTAATCCCTTAAATTTGGGTTAATGTACTCATCATTCATTATTATTGAATAAACCATGAAGACTTCTTAGTACATATAATGTAATTCTATCTATGAAGATTGTCAAAGTTCTTCAAATCACTTATATATATGAAGATCTGCACATGTATTATGAAGAAACTGACAAGCCAGCACGTGTCCATACCTCAAATTTGAACGAAGAACTTGGCCAAGTTGACACAATACTTTCTGATAAGACAGGAACTTTGACATGCAACTCAGTGGAATTTGTTAAGTGTTCTATGGCTGGGACTGCGAATGGGTGTGGAGCTACAGAAGTTGAGAGAGCTTGGAGAAAAGGGTCACCTAGGCTCAAGAGGTGACAGATGAAGAGAGCCAGGTTGGGGATTACACTGAAGAAGAATTGCCATCCATTAAAGGCTTTAACTTTATAGATGAAAGGATCACGAATGGTAATCGGGTTGACAAACCTCGTGCAGATGTAATCCATACTGCAATACCTGAAGTTGATGAAGAAATGGGAAGATTTTTTATGAAGCTGAATCACCGGATGAGGCAGCTTTAGTGATTGCAGCAAGAGAACTGGGGTTTTAATTTTACAAGAGAACTCACAAGCTTCTTACTGCATGAATTAGATCCCATCTCTGGCAGGAAAGTTGCAGGATAGTCTCTTACACTTGATATCTTCTTGCTGTTTATATTTTATGTTGTAAATAATCCCGTCTTCATTCCTATGATGACATTTCTGATATCTTCTGATGAAGGTAATAGCTCTACTTTTGTGAGGTATATATGGCTTAAAGAGAAACATGTCTAACACTCGTTAAGTTATGCAGGGTAGGTTATAAGATACAATAAACTCTGCTATAAAATCTTGTTAGTCCTGCACTAGCTTGTGAAAGGTTGTTTTACAGAGTTATTCTTTAGTATATGTTGTGCCACTATAATTTGCAGGATGTCTTCTTTTGATTTGATAATAGGTAGATGGTAAACTACAACCCCTCCCCCCCCACCCCCACCCCCCCCCCCCCCCCCCCCAAAAAAAAAAAAAAAAGCTAAGAGAATACGAGCACGTTTTGATTTCACAACTCTTCACATTATTAAATCAGTCTGAACATTATATATAATTTTAATCTATTTCCTGATCAGCATCATGTTTGAAATACTTTCAAAGAATGGAAGGGAATTTGAGGAGAAGACTAAGGGGCAAATTAATGAGTATGCCAATGCTGGTTTGAGGACCTTGGTACATGCATATCGTGGACTGGATAAGGAAGAATACAATGAGTTAAATAAAGAATTTACAAAGGCCAAGAACTCAGTGAGTGCAGATCGTGAGGAAACGATGGAGGAAGTGGAAGAAAAGATAGAGAGGGATTTGATTCTTCTGTGCTACTGTAGTTGAAGACAAACTTCAGAATGGGGTAGGTTTCACACATTAAAGCAAAGAACAGACTTGTAACTGGTAGAAATGTGTTATAAGTTATAACCCAGGTGCTGGATAAATATTTGAATTTAGTTTAGTGATAGAATAAGGCTTCCTAGACAAATTAGTATTGTTATTTATTTGTATTCAAATTAATTCCTATGATTTAGGATAGGATTGGTTCCTATGTTTCAGGATTTGTTGATGTTATCTCATCATTGGCTATTTATGAATGTTCTTTTTTTGATAACGGCCAGTTATGTAAGTTGAATGCATTAATAAGAATTAAGCAAAAAATTAACCAAAAATGTCTACTTCCTCTCTCAAGTTTAGGAAATTGGTCATCTCGAATTGGTTACACTATCTTGTTTACAACAAAATGTTCTAGCAAGTCTAGGCTTCTAATCATTTTGGGGATATTTTAATCTAAAAGTAAGTGCTTCTTGATAATCTAGGTTACAAGACTGGTCAAAATTGGAATAGGAAACACAATTCAGCAATTGGTGATGGAGCAAACGATGTTGTGATTCTTCAAGAGGCAGATATTGGGGTTGTATCAGTTGTGTTGAGGGAATGCAGGTATAAGCAGAACAGATTTTGTGTATATTATTTCACTCCCATCTGGAAATTAATCTCACTAAAATATGTTTTCAGTTGTTCTTTTTGACAAATAATTCTTTCCAAAATTCCAGGCAGTCATGTCAAGTGACATTGCAATTGCTCAGTTCTGTTATTTGGAGAGTTTTCTTCTTGTGCACGGGCATTAGTGTTATAGAAGGATCTCATTAATGGTAACATATGATCTTGGAAATGTCAGATTACATGCCTCTAAATTGTAGCTTTCTTATATTAACCTATAACTCAATTGGAAAATATTTTCTCATGCAATGAATCCAAATCAGTGAACTTTGCCCCAATATAAAATTTGTAAGAATAATGATTAAGTCGTTAAATTCCACATTTCTTATTAGTTTAAACTTGTGAATACGTGATAGTTTATCATTGTATCACTCTACCTCCTATTTGAAAGTTAAAAATTCCACATATTGACCCAACTATTGAGGGAGAGTTGAGCCCACAAATGAAGGACATTGTCACTTTGTTAGAATGGTAGTTAAGTGATTAAATTCATGCTTTCCTATAATGAAAATTATACATGTAATGTAATATTCTACATATCGGCCCTATGACAGCGAAAAGCTCCTAGTGACTACATTGTTACTATTGTGTTCTTTATAGTTGATAGATAGTGTCAAGAAGTTATGGTTCTTGTTAATTGTTAATGGTGCACTCTCAACACTAAAATTAACCCAAATAAGTTGATGGTCTACAACTTCACATCATCCTTTTGCTGATCAACAGACATGCTATTTCTTTTACAAGAATTGCTTTTGGCTTCACTCTCTTCCTCTTTGAGGTGTATGCATCCTTCTCAGGGCAACCTGACTACAATGATTGGTATCTGACACTTCATGATGTCATCTTCACATTACTTCCTGTGATAGCTGCAGGAGTCTTTGACCGGGATATCTCTGACAGGCTTTGTCTGAGGGAAAATCCTGTGTAGTGATGCTTATCTTTTGTCACTCTAAATTGATAAAAATTTAAGACTAAGATAATACTGATGGAAAATTTGAAACCCAAAAGTAAATGGCATTGGTATAACATCTTGTTGCTAATCCTTGCAGTGCGTTCTGTTGCACCAAGAAGGTGTACAAAATGTCCTATTTAGCTGGTTTCAAATTCTTGGTTGGGTATTTAATGGGGGTACTGAGTGCTACTTCGATCTCATCTTTTGAATGAGTGCAATGAAGCATCAAGCCTTCCTTAAAGGTGGGGAAGTTGTTGATTTGAAAATCCTTGGAACCACTATGTACACTTGCCTTTTGTGGGTGGTGAACTGTCAATTGGAAATATCCATCAACTATTTCACATCTCTACTACACTTTTTCATCTGGACCGCCATTGTAGTCTGGTATATATTTCTCTTGGCATTTGGAGCAATGGACCCCAACATATCAACGACTGCCTATAAGGTCTTTATTGAAGCCTGTGCACTGGACCCTTCTTATTGGCTCCTCACGTTGTTTGTGCTAATCTCTTCTCTTATCCCATATTTCAGTTATGCATCCATCCATCAGATGATACAGTGGATAAGAGCAGATGGGCAATAAGATCACTCTGAGTACTGTCATATTGTGCAGCAGAGATCATTAGGGCCTCGAGTTCGACTGCAAGATATACATCCCATTTTAAGGCAACATTCAAATTCTTGCAAGACAAGCGGCCATTGATGACAGGTTCTTAGCACAAACTTTCTTTTTAGCATAAATTTTCATCATTGTGGTCCGAATCCAGGAATTAGTCTCTCCCAAAAAAGGAAAAAATAAATAAAATAAAATCAAAGCTGTTTACAAATCACCTCTATTAAACCTCACAAAAGTGGGTGTTTTGTACATTGAGTACGGCAGTTATATTGCAATGCAACAATATTAAGCATGCTTTATTTTGAAAAGTCTGTCTACTAAGAGCAGTTTAATTTTAGCCAAACTAGTATTTTAGTCCTTAAACTAGAATTTTTAGCCATTTGACTTCAATTGAAAATAGAGACTAATTATCCATGACTAGAATTTTTAGCCCAGCTTCAAAAGCAACCATTTAATGGCCATGAAGGCTAAAGGTCATGGAAGGTTGGTCAATGGATGGCGCTGTGACTGTATCATAAAAAATTAATTCTTCCTAAGGTGAAATGCCAAGCAATTTGAACATTAAGTAAACTAGTCGTAGACCCGCGTGATGCGCGAAAAAAATTGATATAAATATGTTTTATTAGATAATTATTGAATTAATTTATTATATTGTATATTTTTAAAAGTCAATATGTGTTATTTGAAATTATGTTATATATTAGAAGTTTTTTTTGTGGTGTAACAACTAACAATTTAAATATATTTTATAGTTGGGTATTATATATAGTGAAATATGTATGAAAATACAATGCAATAAATTTTATATTAAAAAAAAAGTTTACCACGTTTTGTTGATCAGTGTAGTCTAGATATAATTATATAAAAATCATGTTTTGTTGATCATGTTTCATAAACCAAAAGTACTATCCATATATCTAATAAAATCATTAAAGTGTAACACATGAGAATTCTTAATTTGAACATCCAATTATATATATATATATATATAGAGAGAGAGAGAGAGAGAGAGAGAAACATATGTAGATGATGGAGGAGGGAGGATGGTGGGTTCTGAACCACAAATAGGGGACACCATAGAGAATGTTGTTAGGCTATAACCTGAACCCCCCAAAAATCAATCTAAGAGGCTAGACGTAAGGATAATAGGGTTTTCAAGAAAGAATTAATCAAATTCCTTAAGTATCTATACATAAAAACATTAATAGCATAATGATGCTCTAGAGTAAATTATATTTTGTCTTATTCTCTTTTTGGCTTTTTCCTTAAAGATTATCAACTAAACAAAGTAAAAACTTACCAAGAAATCTCAAAATTAACTAAAAATTTAATGGTGGAGATTCCTATTATTTGTAATAGAATGAACAAAATAAAAATCACAAATAGATTTGAGAAAAGACGCATAAGATTTCTAAAAGAAAATTTACCAAACACATGGGATGCAACAATAACAAAATTACTACATTGAAAGCTTTTTGGCTTTTTGACTTGTTGACACTTTACAAATAAGCACAAAAAATGTTCATTATCAATATGTTTCATATCAACATTAAAAATTTCCACAACAATAATAGGCCAAATAAAATTGCATTAACAATTCTAAATCTCAATTAAAAATAACAAAAGTCAATATCATTGAAAATTTTGGAAAGGAATACAACAAAATAACTTCAAAAAGATGCAAGAATGCTAAAAAAAAAAAAGGAAAACGAAAAAAAAAAAGAGATCATTTTTTATTCTGCGTTTTGTTTACCTCAATGGTCTTCCTATTGTTGCCTTAACTTTGAAAGTTTCTGACAAAAATAATTGATGTCTTCTCAAAATGGTGAAAACTAAAGCTTGATTGAAAAATATGGAGAACAATTAGTATTGTGCTAATATTTGTTGTTGTAGATGACGGGTGTTTGCATCTAGAATGTGCATTGGTATATATAATATTGTAAAACTTAAATAAATAATCAATGTAAGAGTGAGAGAGAGATAAGGTTGTGAAAAACCAAAATTTTGGAAGAGAAAATACTATAACGGTAGATAAACGAAGAGACATTTAATGCTTGATGTCTTCTCAAAATGGTGAAAACTAAAACTTGATTGAAAAATATGGAAAACACTTAGTATTGTGCTAAATTTTTTGTTGTAGATGATGGGTGATTGTATCTAAAATGTGCATTGGTATATATAACATTGTAAAACTTAAATAAATAATCAATATATGAGTGAGAGAGAGAACAAGTTGTGAAAAACCAAAAGTTTGGAAGATGAAACACTATAACGGTAGATAAACGAAGAGACACGCTTGAAATATTAATTTTATCCACTAAAAAGATAATGAATTATTCAATTTTAACAATTAATTGAATTTAAAAAGAAGAAAACAAAAAGTTGAAATCAATTAGGGTAGCTGAATAGTCAAATATTTGTATCTAATGAATAATGATATTTTTCCATGATCTGTTTTTAATTATTTATATAAAAATATTAAAATATCATAAAGAGAAAAATGATTTAAAAAAAAAAAAAAAAAGAAAAAAGAAAATAGTATGATGTGGTTGATAAGGTGGCTCAATAGGAGCATAGAAACATTAAATGCTACATCTCAACTTTTAAATATATATAGATATAGAAGGGAATCCCTAAAACAATTGAAAATATGAGATTCCTTAAATTAAACCATACTATGGGGAAACTATTCTCGATTCTTTATTTTCAAGTTGGTTGTCTCACCTAGGTAGCTTCTCTACAACATAGCGGCTTCACCAATAAAAACCCATATTTACATAAGACGACATCAAACCCCATGGCAAATTATCTCAATTTTTAGCTCATGATCCAAGCTCATTAGGCGAAAATTTGGGAGTCATGGGTTGGAGGGCCAAGAAATATATTCGGTAAAGCTCCAACGGTTTAAAGTTGATAAAAGAAATATGTTATTTGGCATGTCTTCTCCAACTCCCTAAATTCTGACAGATTAGTATGTAATAGATAAGATTTGGTAAGCCTTTCATATCACATAACACTTAAAATGATAAAACTCTCATCTTTACTTAAAAGTTAATACTCATCATATAACAAATACTTAATAGGTCCAACCAAATAAATAATGGCCAAATAACTATTCCTTCAATCTCCAGCCATTCTTATCAAAGTTTTGAATTCTGCTTCGGAAGCTGTTCCGAATTGGCCATGGGAATGAATGTTCCGGTACTGGTGTGTGCCGGTGCACCGTATATATAAACCACATAAATGCATAAAAAATATTGCACTTAAACAAGAGTTAGCATAATGAGTAGTGGTTCCACTGATTGAGCTATCCACTTTGGATCTTGAAGAAATACAACTCCTAAGGAACCTTAGCCTAACCCAACACCCAATTTCTTCATCTTCCAGACTTCCACACCACCTTTAGCTTCCATGACTTCCTTCTTCTTCTTCTTTACACCCTTTGATTTTCCCACTTCCTAAGTCTCCACTTTGCCATTCTCACCACCCAATCCCATCTCTCTCTCTCTCTCTCTCTCTCTCTCTCTCAATAACCCCTAAACACTTAAACCCAAGATACCATCACAACCCCCTCTCATCTCCCCCTCCACCCAACTAGTAGTCAATTTTTCTTAACCAATGAAACCCACCTAGAAAATCACCATATAGCACTAAAATTTGACCTTTTTGGCTTTTTCCCACTTAGACAGACAAAATTAGAAAACGTAGATGGGAAAACAACTAGATCACTAGGTAAAGATCAAATTTTTAACTAAAATTTTGAAAATCCAAAATTGATCAACTTGTGGAAAATTATATAAAAAGAAGAAAAAAAAAAGGTACTTAGCTTAAACCAAAGAGAAGCAATGAGTAGTGTGGTTTAGCTTCACCCTTTTGGAGACCAAAATCAATGACACAATGTGGTTGAGTCGTGAGGGAGAGTGAGATGGAGGCTTGGAAAGTGACTGTAGAGTGAGATTGGAGGCCAAATAGATAGACACGGAGAAATTAAGAGAAACACTGAGAGATTTAGAGGAATTCAGGGCAACTAAGAGAGCAAAATGACTAAAAAGGCATGCAACTTACTAATGTTAAATTTTGAACCGAAACAATACTTTCGACCAAGACATTGGAATTTTTTTTGGAACGCTAGAATGGGTACGCACAGGCCGGAATTTGAGGCAAAACAGAATGAAGGGTTAGCTGCATCGGACAAGGTAGTGGAACAGAAAATTCTGCCCATTTCAACCGGAATGGAATTCAAAACTTTGGTTCTTATTAAAATTTGGAAACCTAACTATATTATTTTACATAAATTATACTACCATTTTCATCTAAATCAAGCCCAAACACATGCCTATACCTAATTTGGCCATCTCTATTTTCCAAAATATAATAAATATAATAAAATTTGAAACCCACTAAAGAAAGTACCATTTTTTGCTAAAAACCTTTCCTCGTTTGCTGATTATTCCTTCAACCAAATCTCATTTTAGTTTCATACTTGGCTTTATATAAAGAGGACCAAGCTATACACACTAGACACACCATCACTCATCTTATACACATTCTATTATCTCCCATATTTTGAAACTTTATCATCTTGTCGCCCATATCTTCTAAACATCTAAACACTTCTCTTACAAAAACCCCTTCTCTTAGTAAGAAACACTACACTTTATAACTCTTCTAAACACAACTCTTACTCTCCATATTCAGAAAATCCACCTATTTTGCTGCCCATAAATACATCTCCATACTCCTCCACTTCTCCTACAAAAATCTCTCCTCTTAGAAAGTGACAAAACCCATCACATAATACAAAAAACCAATACAAAAGCTCTAATATCAGATTTTTACTATCTTTGATTTCCATATCTCTCATATTTCTCATGTATTTCACAAAATGATTCCTCATAAAAAGTGTGTGTGTGTGTGTGTGTGTGTGTGTGTGTGTGTGTGTATTTCTCATATATCTCACAAACTCATTATAGACACCTCATTTTGTACATTATACAGCTCAATCCCCCGTTCCCCAATGACGATAACACTAGGAGGCCTCCCCCAAAACACACAGCAGTGTGGGAAAAGGCCTCTACACATTAAAGGGAGGTTGTAGACACTTGATTTTGCACCCATAATTTAATCTTGGAAGATGGCTTAAATGACCATTCATATACCCAAAAAATTTAGAGTTGCATTGCTTGCCTCAATTCATTCATTGCATATCATAAAAATGATCTTGAGATTCTAACGATTGTGACGACATGCCCAATTCCTAAATCGGACCGTTGGATTGAAATATATCACATAATCAAGTTTTCACGATTTACATGCATTTTGTTTGGGTGGAACCGATCATGTGTGATTAAGTTAAATTAATTATGATTGGTTAAACAATTAAAATTAATTAAATACTTCTGTGATTGGTTGTTGGTTTTTGTCAAAAATAAGCCTGCTTGCATGGAAATAAAATGGATAATAAGATAATAAGAAAATTGTTAATAATTAAGGGTCCGTTTGTTTTGGGTGTAAATGGTTTCAAGAAATCATTTTCTGTAAAATAGGTTGTT
This sequence comes from Quercus glauca, assembly GCA_023736055.1. Taxonomy (NCBI): domain Eukaryota; kingdom Viridiplantae; phylum Streptophyta; class Magnoliopsida; order Fagales; family Fagaceae; genus Quercus; species Quercus glauca. The sequence goes on along the minus strand of CM043324.1, from coordinate 25,018,515 downwards.
TGGTTGGCTTTGAAAATAGGCTTTTCCAGAAATGCTTTTCAGTTGACCTTAAAAAATAAGCTTTGACCACAGAAATTCATTTTCGTTTCTATTTTCACTTCAAATGGTTTCCAGACCGAGAGAGAGAGAGAGAGAGAGAGAGAGAGAGAAGGACCAAGCGCAAAGAGAGAAAGAGAGAGAGAAAGGACTCACGCGCAAACACAGAGAGAGAGAGAGAGAGATCGCGAACCTAGACCCAAGATCGTCGCACCACCAGCGAGATCGTCAAACCCGAGATCGCGAACCCAGACCCACGAACCGCGAGTCGCACCGCGCCGATCGAACCTAGTCGCCTCACACGCCTTCGCCTTCAAACCTAGTCGCCTCACCGCAACGATCTGACCGGATTTGATGATTTTTTTTTCTTTGGTTTTGTTTCTTTTGTGGCTTTTGATTGCCAGAGTTTGCCGCCGTGGGTTGAATTGGAGTTTCGGTGGTGGGTATAAATTTCGGTTATTGTGGGTTGAAATTTTCTGTAATAAAATGTGTTTGGATGCTAAGAAAATGACTAAGAAAATGTGAAAAATTTGAAGGAAAATAGTATTTTTAGAATGTTACCAAACACCGAAAATTATTTTCCGAACTATTTTTCATTGCACAACCAAACAGCCTGAATACATTTTCCTTTTCCGAAAATAGCATTTCCGAAAAATATTTATTTTCCGAAAAATATTTTACATGAACCAAACGCAGCCTAAGTCTTTTTAAATATTTATCTATCAGATAATTATTATTTTAAAGACCTGAATATCAAGACCCTTCTGATTAAGATAAAACCTATCATTTTCAAATTTTTGGGAACAACGACGCGTTCCAATTCATATATGATCTTATTCAGCTTAATTTTCAAGCATCCCAACCTCTATAAATAAAGGAAAAACATTAGAATTCAAGACCCTTCTTTCGACCCTTCTTTTGCTCTACTCCCCTTACATTAAAGACATTCTCAAAGCCTTGGCTTTAAGAATTTCTTTTTTGTAAGTAAAATATTTTAGATCTCAAAGAAGTGAAAATTTCTTTGATTTCTAAAATATTCTTCCATTGAAGGGTACATTCATGCAAGTAGATATTTAATTTCGTTCTTGTGTTTATTTTTCTTTTCTCTTAATTGATATTATGTGTCGTTCATTGCATGGTTTTTATTAATACTAGTCGCAAACTCGCGCTTTATGTGTGATAATTTTTTTAGAGCTATCTCATAAATATATATATTTTTTTATTATTATTATTATTATTGTTTTACTATTGTCTATGTAACTTATGAAAAATTCTTATATGATAAAATTATCCAAATCCTGTTATGTAATAGAATAATATTATATTTTTTATAAGGCAATTGGATATCATTTAACAACCAGTGAAAACAAAAAAGAAAAAAACTTAAACCACAAAACTAAATTGCATCAACTCAAAGTAGAGTTCTTAAAAATACAAAAAATTAATAACCTAAAGCAGAGATGCAAGAAAAAAAAATCCACCAAAAAATTGAGAGAGAGAAATAACATTTTTTTGTGAGGGAAAATTATGCATAGAAATATAGAATAGAAAAGATAATGAAAATTTTATAATAAGAGGATAAGAATAAGAAGAAACAAAATAAATGAAGATAAAGGGAAAGATAAAGTGTGATATTAAGGTAGAGGGTAGTGGGGAGATGAAAATCTGAAAGGAATAAGAAATGTTGGAGAAAATGTAAATGTTATAAAAAAAATGATTACGATTTTATTAGAAAATTTTTATTTATTTGTATTTAATAAAACTTTATGTGTTTAATTTTTAAAAATTAAAAAAATGAGAGCAAATATTAATAATTTAATGATATGGAGGATATGACTAAATTTAAGTGGTCAATTGTAGTAGTGCTATTGATGTTAGCTTGAATATATATATATATATATATATATATATATATATATATATTGAAACATGAAAAATGATAAACCCTATCCATATAACTAAATTAAAGTTGCTTTTATGATGCTGAGTTAGCAAAACGAATTAGTGGTTACCAGAAAGCTAAGCATTTTTTTTAAAGAATAAACCTGAAAGTTGAACATGAATTATCTTGTTTTATTGTTTTTCATTTGAGTGAGATTGAAGCCTCGCAAAAATTAATGGAGCCTCATTAGACCTATCAAGCATTATATCTCTAAAAAATACCAATAACAAAATTTAGCATAAATCAATACTTACCTTTTGCAAGTCAAGAGGCTACACATACAATCTAACGTACATCATTACCCAACAATGTTTTGACATAGCAAAGTAATCACGCAAATGAACTTTGAAATATCCACTTGGTGTTACGATCGATGGTATGTGGCTTTCAGGAAAAATATGTAGTAGTGATAAATTAAATAACAATACTATTCAACTACTCAGATTTATCACTATATGAGTTGAACATGAATGCATTATAGACCCCTTTGTTCCTTATGGCCCATACAAAATTTAAACTATTGGAATTAAGAAGAAATAGATTTCTAAATATATAAACAAAATAATTTTTGTTAGAAGTCAATCACTGCACATGAGGAGAGAAAAAAAATCAAATGAAAAGATAATGTATCAAGTCTAAAAGGAATTTCATAGAACAAATGTCATGCTATACAAAAATAACATATGTAGAACAACTAAATAGGTGAATTCTAAGCAACCCAAACTAAGAATTTAAAAAAACACATGTAATAAAATTAACAATTAAAGAGAGAAAAAAACATAAATCACAAAACTAAATCACATCAGCTCAATATAAAGTTCTAAAGAACACAACAATTTATTAACCTAAAGTAGAGATGCAAGAAAAATAAAAAAATCAACCAAAAAATTGAGAGAGAGAGAGAGAGAGAGAATCTTTTTTTGTGAGGGAGAAGTATGTAAAGAATGAAAGAGAAAATGACAAATTTATAGTAAGAGTGTGTGAATAGGAAATGACAAAAAAAAAAAAGGAAGATGAAGGGAAAGATGAAGAGTGATATTAACGAAGAAGGTAGTGGAGAGATAAAAAAGGTAAGGTAGAGGGTAGGGGAGAAATGAAAAGGTAAAAGATAAAGAAAGGTCGGAGAAAGTGTAAATATTTAAAAAATGACTAAATGTTAAAAAAAAATTATAGGAAAATTGGAAAGAAAAATGACAACGACCTGGACGCTAATGTGGCTCAACTAAAGCATAGCAATAATAAATAGATACAGATGTGTTTGATTTCATTATGATCTTGTTCACAATGTATATATGCCATGTTCACATGTTTAGTTGGAATTTTCTTTAATTGATTAACATGTTTATGAATCAATTCTTCTTTAAATTCAAGATCTGCAATTAATCACTAAAACCTTTTCTAAAAAAAAAAAAAAAACCAAAACAAAAACAGATCTGTATTTTTATTGAAAAAACATATCTATATTTTCATAAATATAGATTTGAAAATTTTTCTGAAACAAAAAAAAAAAAAAAAAAAAAAAAAAAAAAAAAAACTAATCTGTATTTTCATTAAATACATATTTGAATTTTTATAATAAAAAATGGTTTTCTTCTTAAATAAAAATTGTAGATTTAGATTTTCAAAGAATGAATTAATATTTAAGTTAGGGATTTTTTGTTAATATGTCATTGTAACATCATGCATCTTTTGAAAGGGTATATAATGGTCATTTAGAGTCTAGAAGATCAAGCTCTGTATGGGCGAAATAGGTGCTTAACACCTTCCCATTCCCTTACCTAGCCCCTGAACTTAGGTCTTTTGGATAGTAGACTAGTGTTTTATCTTTTGTTTTGGTAGATTGTAACTAGGATCAAAACTTTGTAATTTTTACATAGATTGTATTTAGGACCAAGGCCTTGTAAAGTTATTCTACCAAGTTGTATTTGTATAATCAATTAATGAATTTGAGGTATTTTTGGACATACGAATTGTATTTTATTTTTTCTTATTTTTTATAAAAAATAAGTGGCGACTCCACACAATTACCCAAAAGAGAGGTGCCTTATGCACCCAAATCTCTTTTTGAGAGCACCCCCAAAGAGATGCGGTCTCTCACAGAGGTCATTCCTTATAAGCACATCCCCATTTTCTTCCCTAGGCAATGTGAGATTCCATGAAAAGCAAGACCCCCCTTTTGGGTCTCTCCAACTGATCTAGGACTTGGCTATGGAAACACTTTAGTTGAAGGATGCTTTTGGGAGAAATAAAATCCTTACTGAAACCCTAAGGGCGCGTACACGGCCTTGAGCCTGCGTATGCAACATTAACTCTTGCGTACGTGGCCATGAGCCTGTATACACAACTAGGGTTTCAAGATTCTATGTAAGGCAAGTTTGTATAAAAATCTCGGCAAAGGCAATCCCACATTGCTTGAAATTGCCTCCGCCCCTTCTCTTTGAACACTATAAAAAGGCCCCACGAACCTTTTCCCAAAAACACATAGAATCTACTCCAAAAAAGTGATTCAAGATAAGCTTTTTATTTTGAAAAGCATCATAAACTAAAGTTTTTGGGCTATGACTTGATTTAGTCCAAAGCCTTCTGGCTAAACTTACTAACCTTCTGGGAATTTGTTTTGTAGATTGACCAAGGGGAATGGTCAATATCAAGCTCAAAAAGCTTCTTGTGTGAGGTACTTGTCCTTACTTTTATCTATTTATTTGTTTGCTTTTATCTCTATTTGGTTGCTTTTAAACCTTCTTGTATAGTTCAGGTTTGTTGTTTGTTTGTTTAGAAAGCATGCTAGCTTGTTTAGATTAGGTTTTGATTGGTGTGTGTTTGCTGCATTTCTGGGCAGGGTTACATATGCAGGCTCGTGCATGCATCCGCAGCTTCATGACCTTGCATACATAGGCTCCTATATGTGTATGCAGGTTTAGCCCAGAAACCCAAATTTGTTTATTCTTGTTCTTATTTTGTTTGCATGCATGTTTTAGCTTTTGTTTAATCCTCTTTTATATGTGTTTAAGTCCTAGGTTAGTAGTATAACATATTTTAATATCCTTTACTTAGATTATTTGATTAGGGTTTCATGCTTGATGAATAATGTGAACATGCACATGAATATGAACATGCATTGATGCATAGGTGCTATAATGCAGTGAGGTAAATTATGCATAATCACATGTATATGCAACTAATTTGGTTTTCTAAAATGTTTGCTTAATGAATATAATGAATATGCTTGTTTAAAGCTATGATGCCATGTTTTGAATCATTTGAGGTTATGTGAGGATGTTCATGCCTTGATATACTTGGTGCCCTTGAATAAAGTGTTTGAATGCCATGATAGATGAATGCTAGGGTTTAGGGATGATATGTCATGTTGCGTGTTTAGATGCATGTTAGTGTGTGTGTGTGTGTGTGTGTGTGTGTGTGTGTGTGTCTAAAATAGCCTATTAGAAAACCTTTTGGTGGGACTAGGATTTGGTACACAATGAGTGGAATCCAACCTAAGGGTCGAGTGGGGTTAGGTGCCTAACACCTTCCTATCTCCAAACCTAAACTCTGGACACTTGCTCTAGTAAAAATCAGTCATTCCACAAGGCTGCTATCTATATGGTTCCTAGACCTAATCTAGGCGGTGACTCCATTTTCACCCTCCGCCCAGTTCATCTTAGGCTAAGGGGTACTTCCCACAAGGAGAAAATTAACCAACTCGTCACGGGCACTTGCGCCCACACTCACTTCTTACAAAGTACCTATACATACTTCTCATACTTCTAACAACTTACATTTCTCTCACAAAGTATCTCTCATACTTCTTTACATCTTACAAATCTCATTTCTCACTAAGTACCCACACATATTTCTCTAATATATATTTTCCTTACATATTACAAGATCCATATCCCAAAACTTACAAATTACATCTCTCTTAAAGTTCCTAAAATATATATCTCATATCTTACGAACCTATTTCCTACAAAGTATCTATATATACTTCCCATACACATTACAAACACCGTATCTCACAAAACATATATATTTCTAAACATTTCCATTCATCCCAAAAGATACCAAACACTCTTCCAAGAGCATATTACAAAGGTCCTCTCATGGAAGACATATGAACAATGAATACTAAAAGCCTTTCTCCAAGAAGGCACAAAGATTTCATTTTAAAGCCCTTCTCATGGAGGGCATACATTTCTAATACTAAAAACTCTTCTTATGGAATGCATAAACTTATCACACAAAATGCCCTTCTCCTAGAAGGCCCAAATATCTCATACCAAAAGCCCTTCTTATGGAAGACAATATCACTCATATCTCACTAAGTATTAAAAGAGTATTATCACAGGGAAACTCGTTTAAGTGTATGATAAAGAGGATAAACTTAATTAGCCTCTGCACACGGCTGGACATACTTTCTCTCCCTCTAGTTGCACCAATTTTTCCCCTTCAACCTTGAAGTCATCGTTAAAGGACTCATCATAGTATACTCCATTGTTGGACTTATTTTATCATACTATTGGAATGTTATCAGCCCATTGATGCTATACGGCTGGAGTCATAAACATACATGACAAGTTAATATTCTATATCTTTGAAATTACGTTATTGAGTACATTTAACTCATTATTACTGTACCGATGGATACAAAATGCTTTAATATTATTTTATTATTTAATAAACATGATTTCACTAATATTTCACTAATGAACATATACATTAATCAATTGATCCCTTATTGCTGGACATATATTATTTAAACATAAACCATAACTGGACATAAACTATTTGACGTATATTATTTGGACATAAACCACTATTGGACATATATTATTTAAACATAAACCACAATTGTACATAAACTATTTGACATAAATTATTTGGACACAAACCACTACTGGACATATATTATTTGGATATAAATCGTTACTGGACATATCTTATTATAGTAAACATGAATTATTTTTCGCGACTGGATCAAGTCGCCAGGGTAAGCCGCGAAACACTGAAGGTAAGAAATTTGAAAATTTCTCTAAGTGTTTTTCGCGACTGAAAGATCTACCCACAAAGGAGTCGCGACCTGAGCCGCGAAAATCTCTGAGCAACCTCACGATTGGACCTTCCACCCACGAACAAGATCTACCCAAACTGAGTCGCAAAAAATACAAAAACTCAAATTTTGAAAAATTTTCTAAGTCTTTTTCGCGACTGGGATACTAACTCGCCAGTAAGCTGCAAAAAATCTCTGAGTGGGCTCGCGACTGGGGCTTGCCACTGGGATAACCCGCGACTTAGTCGCCAAAACAGGGGAAACAGTTTTTGAAATTTTTGAAATTTTTTGTAAAAACAAAATACTTTCCAAAAACAACTAAAAACACTCAAAAATCTTTTTGTATTTGATCAAATAAAGATTGAGTATGTGGAAACACATTTAATCAAGTACAATCACACAAATGAATATGGCATTCATTGAGCATAAACTTGTGTGTTGTGTGTGGATATCAAAAATAAGATAGTCCTTAGTCCAATGTGAAACTTCAATGATCAATTCAATCAAGGCATACACAATTAGCACTAGATAATGTGACCTATCTCAATTATAGAAACATGCATATATGACCTCCCACAAGAACTTGATTACATTCTTTGAAACTTTTCATTTAGTTCCATATTCAACATATCATTTGCACTTTTTGAGCAAAGAAAATCTCATTGTGAGATAGATGCCTGAAATTTTTGATATTTCAATTTATGAGTTAGCCTTTGGCTTTTTGGGCATCAAACATTTTATTTTAGTCGCTTTCCCTTTTTCCTAGTCAAATACTAGTATGTGTGACAGGCTTTTGCAGCTCTATATCTTTTTTCATTTGAAGATTTACATTTAGAGAGCTCTTTTAAGCAAAAACAAAAATAAAGAGTGTGAAGATATATAGGCATGAGTCTATGCATGTCTCAAGATCAACAAAACCATTCACTAATCATTCATGACAAGGTTGAAGATCTATTTACAACAGTCACACAGATTTCAGAATTTCTCCCACAATGATACGAGTGCATAGAAGACAAGCTAAGCTCGTAGATGCACAAAGCCATTAGTACAAAGGTACAGGGTAAAATATGATTTGAGACAGAAACTCAACAAAGTTGATCAAACTTTTTGGATTTTCTACTTTTTATGTGTTTTTGGATTTTTGACACAAAAGCAGTAAAAGATTAATAAAAAACATAACAAAAAAATGTAAAAACATTTAAATCAAAGACAGATACACACGCAAAATAACAACCTAAGTACTAGCAAGAAGCACACAACCAAGCATATTCATAAACATGGGAAGTATTGATGCATGGACATGTTGTAATGCTTATGCATGAGTACCCTTCATCACCCACACGTCACGTGCGTTTGGGGTGATATCCTTAACGGATTGAGTACAAGAATTAGGACTATCAAACCTTCGTGTGAAGCTTTCAAGGCAGTTGGTGAAGGCACCGATCATCTTCATCACGTCCATCATTCCTGAATCATGGTTTTGACTTCTTGGTTGCTCACCACCCCAAGACCTCTTGTCATTTCTTCTTCCTCGTGACCGAGGTGCGCTTGCATTGTTGTCTGCTCTCAGCTTTTGACAGTTGGGTCTAGTATGTCCTTGCAATCCGCAATAGTGACACACATAATCTGTTCTAGGACCCCTTTGTGGTCTTGAGAGAGATCTTGCTCTACCTTCAAATCTAGCTTCTGACTGATTTCGGAACTTATTTCCCACTCATTGCTCAGCCAGCTTCTTCTTCTTCTCAACCTTAACATTCTCAGGCATGGGCTCTTCCACAATCGGCTTTATGGCCTTCACAAATTTTACTTCTTTGGTAGCTTTGGCCGATGAGCTACTTCCTCCAGTATAACCCAATCCAGATTTGTCAGAGAAGTGTTTTTGAGAAGAGATAACATTTTCTAGCTTCCTGGAAGAGACCCTTTCTATCTTGGCTTGTTCTTGCACCACCTCTTGCTCAAGAAATCTTACTTTGGTATAAGCTTCCGATAACTCACCATTTAGTGTCTCAATTTCACACTTTGCCTCCTTATATCTGGCCAGAAGACTTTTGTAGTCCTCTTTAGCCCTTTTCATTTTCTTTACAGTCGCCTTTGCAACCCTTGCATACTAACCCGATTTCTCAAGGAGTAAAGCGTAATTCTCTTGAAGACTAGTTGTATTTCTATCCTCTTCAGCATCTGATTCCTCAACAATCCCTAAGGATTCATCATCACTGTGTTCTCCAAGTTCTTGTACAAGTTGTTTCAGGTCCTTCAAGGACTCAACATGCTCAATAGCCATAAATGCGGAGTAGTTTCCTTCTCCATCACAGCTGTCCTCAGAGTCAGAATTTGATGAGTCAGAATCACTTAAAGTAGTGGCATAGGCCTTTCCTTTAGACTTCAAATAATTGGAACATTCCTTTTTAAAGTGCCCATGACCATTACATTCAAAACACGTAATTCCTTGTGAGGATTGGGAATCTTTACCCTCTTTTCTTCTGAACTCTTTCTTCTCTTTTCCAGTACTTTGAAATTTTCCTTTGTCACCAAATTTCCCACTATTCTTGAGCTTTAGGAATTTTCGAAAGTTCTTTACAAGATATGCCACATCTTTGTCTACTGCATCCTCTTCCGAAGAGTTATGAGACACCATTCTCTCATCAATTGTCTTAAGAGCAAAGGATTTGCTCTTCTTCTGTGTGGGCAGGGACAGCTCATATGTTTGCAAAGAACCAACCAGCTCTTGAACCTTAATGTTGTCAAGATCTTTACTCTCTTCAATGGCTGTAACTTTAGCACGGAAACTCTCTGGTAGTGATCGAAGGAACTTCCTTACAATTTTCGAGTCCTTCGTCTTTTCACCCAAGTTAAATTTGCCAACAACAACCTCATTCAATTTACTGTAAAATGAATCAAACGATTCATCCTCACTCATCTTTAGCTCCTCAAAGCGAGTGGTCAACATCTGAAGTTTGGTGTCCTTCACTTTCTTAGTCCCTTCATAGGTTGTCTCCAGAATTTCCCATGCCTCCTTAGCAATGACGATATGTGAAATCTGGTGAAATTCTTCTAGAGAGACACCGCAGAAAATAGCATTCAATGTCTTGCTATTTGCATTGGCCGCCGCAAGAGCAGCCTTACCCCAAGTAGACTCGGCAGCCTCTAGTCTTGTCCATCCTACTTCAACTGCATCCCACACATCATCATCAATAGAACACAAAAACGCCCTCATACGGACTTTCCAAAAAGCATAATTATTACCGTCAAAGAACGGTGGTACATTAAAAGATTGAGACCTATCCATCTCAAAGGGGGTCAGGGATCACACTTAGGTAATTAAACCACAACAAGTATACCCGCTCTGATACCAATTGAAAGTTCAAAATGGGTATGAAACACCCTTAAACGTTTAGACCCCAAATTACAAATCATCAATTCAAACTTATTGTCAAACAATTTATGTGCGGAATATGAACATAAGCCAAACACAAAATTGATAAATAATCTAAGCCTAATATAAACACATCCACAGCAGTAAATATAAGGTAAAGATAAAGGAAAAGAAGATGCAAACACACGGACAACACACGATGTGTTATCGAAGAGGAAACCAAAGCCCTCGGCGTAAAACCTCTCTGCCGCCCTCCAAGCAATCAAATAATCCACTAAAGAATATAGTTGGGATACATGAATAGCAGAAGACCCTCCAAGCCTAATCTACCCAAGTACCTAAGCCCTCCAAGCTTCTTGCTCCAACGAGGTTACGCCGAACCTATTTCTTCTTTAGCTTACCGGATTCCGCTACTAGATCATATCATCAACCAATGTAGATTGGTTCCTTCCTAACTGCTTCCCAAAAGCACTAAATAAACCTTCTCACAGACGTGGGTGTGGTGATATAAGGATTTGGCAAAAGACCTCTCAAGGGTATGACAATGGAGAGGAAGAGAGTAAAGGAATTTGTAGAGTCTCTAAAGTTAAGATTGTAGATGAATCAATCTTGTATTTCTCTAGGGTTACTCTCACAAAATTCTCTCTGGAAGCTCTATCAATATCGTGGGAATGATGGGTATTTATACTGGAATGAGAATGGAATATGAAACATCAGATTTTCCCAAACAGGGCATTTTGGCGACTTGACCTCGCGACTGGGTTTAGTCGCGAGTTCAAGCCGCGAGCTAACGGCCTGGCCAACCTGGGACTTTTGTCCTGTAGTGCAACAGCTGGCGCGACTCTTCAGCTTCTGACATGCTTGGCACGTGTGCAGACTTTTGGCGACTTGCAAGCCGCAACTCACCCGCGAGATTCTATTTCTTTGCACAATCTTGAGCATTTCTTCACACTCTCTCACTCCCTATCCTTACAAGTGTCCCACCTAAATACAGGGTTACTAATTGCTGAATTACAAGCAAATTAGCACAGAATAAAGCCAACAAGATAGTTGATTAAATTCAACCTTACAATTTATTTATTTTTTTTGTTTTGTTAGAGCACTCACGTCAGCTGTAGTAAAATGACATAAGGGCCAAATCTTGCTAGGTCAATTCCAAAAATTACCCACATCAACTTACGCATTCATTGTACAAAATGCATTTTTGCTACTATACTTGTGCAAATATACGCAAGCAGTATTGTTGTGCATTTCAATTTTTTATTATTATTTCTTCTCATTTCTGAGGATCGAAGAATAAAGTAGATAACAGCTGTGGTGTGTCAAGACAGAGAAACAATTAAAAAATCAAGAAAAAATAATATTTTTAATAAAATAGAGTTTAAAATAAATAATCTAGTGTAAATGTTTTAAAAAGTACTTAGTTTGGTAAAATAATATATATATATATATATATATATATATATATATATTCTTATGCTAAAATAAACAAGAATTTTTGCATGTGTGAATCATGCAATATTGTCATTGTGTTAACGTGTTTGGTTTCTTTATTTCCTTCTTAAGGGCTTACAAAAATAAAAACTTTCTCAGTTCTCACAACTTAGTTTCATTTAAATATTAAAATATTTTATATGTTATGTTTATTTAATATTAAACAGATCTCACATATTTTTTTTATTCCTTAGTTTTCAATTCATATTAAATATTTAATTATTTTTCCTTAACAAATATGTTATGTCAACTTGTTAGCCTCTCGTGGCGTTTCCAATAGAAATATTCTAAGTTCAAATCCTCCTACCTCATTGAAATTATCATATTATCCAAAAAAAAAAATGTTGTTTCTTATTTAAACTTTATTTATTTATTTTCTTTGTAGATAATTTAAATTTATTATTATTTCACATGCAGCAGGTGGACCAAAGGAGGTTGATAACTTTATATAGTTCATAGCATCTAGTATTTTATTTTATTTGTTCTTTTGTAATTTAGATTTATGAACTTTAAATTTTGTAAATTTAAGAATTTTTATGTATTATTTAACTTTTATTTTTGAATATTTTGTTATTTGATCTCTTATTTGTATTAAAAGCAAGATAAAGGTAATATATATGATCACATTTTAATTATATTATTATTATTTTCATTTGTAAAACTATGGGTCAACTTGATATTGACTCGACCTTGAAAAGTCCAAGTTAGGGTCATAGGTTTTGCAAATCATTTTTTACATGGACTTGATCTGACGCAAACCTAGCCAGGTCAAACTCAAATTTGATCGATCCGACCCATTTGCCAGGTCTAAAAAATATCTACCAATTACCAAAAAGTAACGTTAAGAATATTTTACAAATTTTACTGCATCTATACTACCGACTCCCGTTTCATAGAATTGCTACCCTGTCGTTTCCATATTCCTTTGTTTTTTTTAGTTGGTCATGGAACATAATTCTGAAAGTTGTAAAGCTTTTAAGGATGGTGAATTCTCAGAACTTAGTTGCTCTATACGATCACAACTGTTCCATATAATGGGATTAGAAGTATTCAAACAATAAGGGGTGGATGTGATAGCTTTAAAATGGCTGGTGGTAGAAGAAAGAAGCTTCATTTCCACAGTATCCATGACTTCACTTATGGGGACAATTATGATAGAAGTACAAGATATAAGCTTGCAACGTTGTTTCCTAAATCATTGTACGACCAAGTCAGGCGTGTTTCTCATTCAAAACTGTATCAATACTACTACATATATATTGCAAATTCACCAATATGTTATGTGACACGCTTTTCCTTTGATATTTATTTGTTCTCATGTATAAACCTTCCCGGATCATTTTTTAGTTTCACTCGGTTTCGGCAGTGTAGGTTCTTTAAATGACAAATAGAAGGAGACCCAGCATGTGAAAGCCAATTACAATGCGTATTTTCTTAGTTGTTTCCACTTTCCGTGAGTTTTGGGCTCTCTTACTCCTCCTAGCTTATGTTGACCAGACTATTCTTGGAGTCGTTACCAAAATGGGAATAGTTTGTAGAGTTCAAAATTCACTTTTCTTTGATTTTCAAAGATAGTTATTTTAGTTTTTAGCTGAGGAATCCTGTATCTGTTTCCTTGTAGCTATAAATATCATAAGCTTGGATGGTAGTCAGGTCTATAATAAAAACTGAGATACACTTCAGCTCAAGAAAAAAAACTCCTTCATATAACATTCTTTTTGGATTGGTTCATTACCTTATTTCTATATCAATTTTTTAAATTTTGTCATTGTGTTGAGCCTAAATTTTGAGGGGGCAGGACTTGTTATTAGTAATTGGGAATTGAGTTTAGAAAGTTTGTTGGTGGATAAGCTTCCTTTGAAAGGTGAATTCCTAGAAATTATTTGCCCTATAGATTCACTATTGTTCTATGGTGTGGGAATAGAAGTATTTTAACAATTAGGGGTGGAGGTGATAGCTTAGAAAATGGCTGGTGGTATAAGAAAGAAGCTGCATTTACGCAGATTCCGTCCCTTCAGACCTGGAAAAGAATCAATTCAACCTGAACACTCACTGATTGGAGGACCTGGCTTCTCAAGGGTAGTATATTGCAACAATACAGAAAGTCAAAAGGTCCTAACTTATGGCAACAATTATGTCAGAAGTACAAAATATACACTTGCATCGTTCTTCCCCAAATCATTGTTTGAGCAGTTCAGGCGGGCTTCCAACATATATTTCCTTATTACCGCAATTTTGACTTTCACGCCATTGTCTCCTTCAAAACCAGTTAGTACTGTTCTTCCTCTTGCTCTGGTGATCGTAGCTGCAATGGTCAAGGAGGCTATAGAAGATTGGAGGCGGAAGATGCAGGTTAGTTTGTAATTATATACACTGCTTTAATTCTACTTTCTTGCTTTTTTTAAGTTTAATATTTTCCTTAACTTACAGAATAAGTTATATATGGTAATGAACAAATGTCAAGGGAGCTTTGTAATCCTATCTTTTGTCACTGAAACAATTAAATAACTTTAGAATATATTGAGTAAACAGGAAATATGATATCATCTACATAGTTAACTATAGCAAATAAAGGCATTGTTGGAATATGTTTTCTTTGCCCTTCCCCTATAGCATATTCTTCATAGAAAAGCTTCAAACTTATTTGTCACTTTAGTTATGGTTCAGTTGTCATGATGGTTTAGTGGAAAATTGGAGCCAAAGGAGGTTCAATTAGCTTGTCTGTGTTCAAATGCAGTGACTTGATCTGTCATAGAGAAATGCATTTAATTCCATTTTTAAAAATCAATTTACTACCAGCATCTTCAATAGAAAAACTTTGGTTTTTTAGAGATGGCCAATTTAAATATGTAAGTACTTGGTTTCATTTTTGGATCCTCCAATTTTAAACAAGGTGGACTTTTAAAGTGAGTATAGCTCACTTCTTACTAGATATTATTCTCCCACCCTTGGCTTGATTCCTGTTTTTAAAGTAAGCTATGAGAAACAAATGGAGAGAGTGCAGCATAAATATTCACACACACACACACATATCTTACTAGGTGTTAAAGAACTTAAAAACTTCATCTATACTAAAGCATATAAAGTTGATATTATACCTACATATTTATGCATTCACCTTTTTTAATCCTATTACCCACAATGTTATTTTTAGTTATCTCTGAATCCTAGGTCCATAATCTTGTCTGTATTATTATTATCAGGATATTGAGGTGAACAATAGAAAGGTAAAAGTGCATCGTGGTGAAGATGTATTTGATAATGCTAAATGGATGAATTTACAAGTTGGAGATATAGTGAGGGTGGAAAAGGATGAATTTTTTCCTGCTGATCTCATCCTGCTTTCTTCAAGTTATGAGGAAGCAATTTGCTACGTTGAGACCATGAACCTAGATGGAGAAACCAATTTAAAAGTAAAACAAGCAGTGGATGCAACTTCAAAGCTGCACGAAGACTCAGGCTTTCAAAATTTCGCGGCTGTAATAAAAAGTGAGGACCCAAATGCAAATTTGTACTCTTATATAGGCAGTTTGCAGCTTGAAGAACAACAGTACCCACTTACACCTCAGCAACTTCTGCTTAGGGAATCAAAACTAAGAAACACGGATTTTATTTATGGGGTGGTAATATTTACAGGTCATGACACAAAGGTTATGCAAAATTCAACAGCTCCTCCTTCCAAGAGAAGCAAAATTGAGAGAAGATCGGATAAGATTGTTTACTTGTTGTTTTTTATCCTTGTGTTGATATCTTTTATTGGATCAATTGTCTTTGGAATTTCAACTAGGGAGGACTTGGAAAATGGAACAATGAAAAGATGGTACCTTAGACCAGATGACACTACAATATACTATGATCCAAGCAGAGCACCAGTTGCAGCAATTTTGAACTTTCTGACTTTCCTTATGTTGTATAGTTATTTTATTCCCATTTCCTTGTATATTACACTAGAAATAGTTAAGGTTATTCAATGTACTTTCATAAATCAAGATTTGCACATGTATTATGAAGAAACTGACAAGCCAGCACAAACCCGTACCTCAAATTTGAATGAAGAACTGGGCCAAGTTGACACTATACTTTCTGATAAGACAGGAACTTTGACTTGCAACTCAATGGAATTTATTAAGTGTTCAATAGCAGGGACTGCCTATGGGCGTGGAGTGACAGAAGTTGAGAGAGCTCTGTCTAGGAGAGAAGGGTTGCCTTCAGCTAAAGAGGTGACAAATGGAGAGGGCCAGGTTGAGAATTCCACCAAAGCATCCATTAAAGGATTTAACTTTTTTGATGAAAGAATCACACATGGTAATTGGGTTAATGAGCCTCATGCAGACGTAATCCGGAAATTTCTACTGTTACTGGCCATTTGCCATACTGCAGTACCTGAAGTTGATGAAGAAACAGGAAGAATTTCTTATGAAGCTGAATCACCAGATGAGGCTGCTTTTGTGGTTGCAGCCAGAGAACTGGGGTTTGAATTTTACAAGAGGACTCAATCAAGCATCTTACTGCATGAATTAGATCCCGTCTCTGGCTGGAAAGTTCAAAGGTTAGTGTCTTGCACTTAGATCCTCTTGCTTTCACATTTTCTGCTGTAAAAAATCCTGTACTTTGCTACAGAAAACATCGCAGTTCAATCATAGCATGGTGATATTTTGGAGCTCTTCTGCTCAAGGTAATAATGTAAATTTTTGAGAGATATATGGCTGAAGTGACATATTTTCATTTTACAGATCTTATAAACTTTTGAATATCTTGGAGTTCAGTAGCTCAAGAAAGCGGATGTCTGTGATTGTAAGAAACATGGAGGGAAAGCTGCTGCTTCTTTGTAAAGGTGCTGACAGGTTTGTAAAACGAAACATCACTTGAAAACTTGTTAGATTACTTCAGTAAGTAATATTTTCCCACAAACTCTGTGACAACATGTTGTTAATCCTGCAGTAGCCTGCAAGAGGTTGGTCAGCGAAGTGATTCTTGTATTTATGTTGGTCAGCGAATGTCTTTTTATCTTTTTGATAATAGTATAGATGGTTTACTATAACCAACCCCAACGCCCCCC
Source organism: Quercus glauca (assembly GCA_023736055.1). Taxonomy (NCBI): domain Eukaryota; kingdom Viridiplantae; phylum Streptophyta; class Magnoliopsida; order Fagales; family Fagaceae; genus Quercus; species Quercus glauca. Next base: position 25,001,564 of record CM043324.1, on the reverse strand, counting down.
CCCCCCCCCCCCCCCCCCCCCCACCCCCCTCCCTTTCAAAACAAAAAGAATTCTAATTCTGACATGCATTTCACGACATAAATAAGGGAATGCAATCACATTTCAACTTCACGAGTCTACACATTTCTAAACATTGTGCGTGACTAATTTACTTTTTCACTTGTTTCCTTGTTAACAAATTTATTTGAACTTCAATTATTTAAATAATTTTTAATTTATTCCTGAGCAGTGTCATGTTTGAAAGACTTACAAAGAATGGAAGAGAGGTTGAGGAGCAGACTCAGGAGCATATTAATGACTATGCCAATGCTGGTTTGAGGACCTTGGTGCTTGCATATCGTGAACTGGATGAGGAAGAATATAATAAGTTTAATGAAGAATTTACTGAGGCCAAGAACTCTGTGAGTGCAGATCATGAGGAAATGATGGAGGAAGTGGCAGAGAAGATTGAGAAGGATTTGATTCTTCTTGGTGCTACTGCAGTTGAAGACAAACTTCAGAATGGGGTAAGTGGCTTAGTCAAATGCTTATCTATATTTCTATACTGAACAAAATGAGTCTGAACGACACGTTCAAACAATTGTGAAATTAGATCTAATATTCATTTCTTTGTGCTGGATAGGTTCCTGAATGTATTGACAAGCTTGCACAGGCAGGGATCAAAATATGGGTTTTGACTGGAGATAAAATGGAGACAGCAATCAATATTGGGTATGATTAGTGGTTGGCTCCAGGAATCATTAGATATTGACCCCAATAAACAAAGATTTCTGACTTTTAATTAATTTTTATTTATCATTTATCCTTTATCTTTCAGCTTTGCCTGTTGTTTGCTTAGACAAGGAATGAAGCAAATAGTAATCAGCTCAGAGACACCAAAAATCAAAGCACTGGAGAAAGTTGGGGACAATTCTGCTGTAGCAGTGGTAAACCCTAATTTTATATGGTGTTAAGCCTTTTTATTTATTTATTTTATTTACTTTTTTTTTAATTAGAGGTAACTGCTTTCCATTTTCAACCACAAGAATAGCACAACCTACAAATTAGTTTAGAGGTGGAAGTGTAGTAAACTCTGCTTTTCTAGGTGTGGTGCTTGTTTCCAAGAAAACCTGTTTCTCATAAGTAGTTCTTATTGTATAAAATCTCCAGAAACATAACGTTTTCTGATGTAATGCATGTACAGAAACTATAAATAGAAAGTTAGGTCCAACGAATTGTCAACATTTCAGTGCTAGTTTTTTATTTATATCCTTTTGTATTCTAATAAAACATTGAAGAAACACAATGAAACTTGGAATATTATGAAAATTTGAAGTGTCAGTAGTTAATTTTAAGATCTTAAGTTCCATTTCTTACCAAGTCTGAATTATCAAATAGCTTACTTACTGTCCTAGCACTAGGAAAAAAGAAAGAAAGAGAGGATCTAATGATCTTTTTTGACACTATATCCAAGTTTATCAGCCAACTTAGTTGAACTTTATAGTATGTACTCATTTCATAATGTCAGACCGTTCCTATTCCTAACAGCTGGTGGAGCCACTCCTTTTCTTTCTTTCCACTACTTTTCAAACTTTTCTTCTAGTTGATGAGAGAGATCTTTCCAAGCTGAATTAATTGTGCTGTAGAGACACCAACAACTTTTCCATTCAACATATGCAACTGGGACACCCCTATGTTGGTACTTATATGAAATTGATACAAAGTGTTTAGAAAAAGATGCTGTGACGCATGATATGCAATGCGTCACATGTAATGCTGAAAATGGATTATTACACAACCAATGATAAATAAGATTTCTAACTAAATAATTGAACTTTTTCTTTTTCCTGATAAGTCCTCATAGTTGACAGCCATAGCAAATTCATGTTCATTTGTAAGTGAATTTAATATCACGGTCTGACTTGTAATTTGTGAGCTTGATGAGATCTTTCTTATTTTAGGCATTTAAGGCAAATGTCCTCCAACAGATTCTGGAGGCAAAAGAATCACTTACCACATTAAGAAAAAGCTCAGAGGCATTGGCTTTGATCATTGATGGGAAGTCACTCAGTTGTGCTTTGGAGGATGATGTCAAGGGCCTGTTTTTAGAGCTTGCCCTTGGCTGTGCATCTGTTATTTGCTGTCGTTGTTCTCCCAAACAAAAAGCCCTTGTAAGATTTTCCTTCTTTTTCTATGTTCTTTATATTTTCAGTTCAGGTGTGTGTGTGAATCAACGTATTTTACTTCTTTTCAACTTTTTTTTTTATGTTTAGCACAAAGCTTTATATCTAATCCTGAGTCATAATTTCATTCCCATAATATCCTTAGGGTAGTCATAGGCTGTCAAACATGCTTAATTTTTTGGTGTTCCCTATTTTAATTAATTGAAGTTGATAATGAAAATATTTTTGTATCAATCCAGTCCAAAGGACTCTATTTCTTATTCTGCAAGTTAAAAATAAAAATATATATGCAATATCATCCAAACTTTTTAGGTTTCTAGCAATTCAAGAAACTTTTAGCCTGAAAATCGGTGATGCTTGATAATGCAGGTTACAAGACTGGTCAAAATTAGAACAGGTAGAACAACTCTAGCAATTGGTGATGGAGCAAATGATGTTGGAATGCTACAAGAAGCAGATATAGGAATTGGCATTAGTGGTGTTGAGGGAATGCAGGTATTTTTTGAAAGGATTGCTCAAAGATTATATTCTGCATCTATTTTAAATTCCATCTGGAAATTTATTTCAGTTTGTGACTTTGTGTTTTCAACTGCCCATTTTGACAAGTATCTGTTTCCAAATTGCAGGCAGTTATGTCAAGTGACATTGCAATTGCTCAGTTTCGATATTTGGAGCGCTTGCTTCTTGTGCATGGACATTGGTGTTACAGAAGGATCTCAACAATGGTAACATATAATTTGGAAATGTCAGAGACCAATATGAATTTCACACCCTGTTTTAAATTAATAATATATATAAATGGCTATCCATTATAAGTAATTAGGTGTGAATGTCTAGAATCCTGAAAATGGTCATTATTAATTGTTAATGGTGAACTCTAACACCAACATCAATCCAAACAAGTTTATATAGATGTTTATAAACTTTGAAGCTTAATAGGCCCGCAAATTTGAATTTTCACTCATTATATATATTAAAAATTTATCTTGTTTCTTACTCTATTGCTCCTAGAAACTACTGTTTTTTCTTTTTTCCTTTTTTATTTTCTTTCTGTACCACAGAGAGCCACAACAAAGATTGTTAATTTAATGTTACACAAAAGTAGATTCCACAAACAAACACACACTCAAACACAAGAATGGGCAAACAAAAAAAGAAGTTTTCTATACTATAGATGCCATACAAAGATTGTTAATTTTATGTCACTCGCTCAAAAGTCACACGTACACATAAAAGAATGTGTAACCAGGGGGAAAAATGTTAAGCATGGATATTTTGAAAAGCATGTGAATTCCTACCTCCTTTGTCACTTGTTTTTCTCTTTCTTTTTCTTTTGTGTTCTAATTTTTTTTTTTTTTGGGCACAAAAGCATAATAATAAATCAATGAGCCTTGGCTGTCGATGTTTTGAAGCAAAGGCTTATTTATAATGACATAATCCTTTGCTGTTTGACAGATATGCTACTTCTTTTACAAGAACATTGCAATTGGCTTCACTGTCTTCTTCTTTGAGGCGTATGCATCTTTTTCAGGCCAAACTGCCTACAACGATTGGTATATGACATTCTATAATGTCATCTTCACGTCACTTCCTGTGGCAGCCTTAGGAATTCTTGAGCAGGATGTCTCTGCAAAGCTTTGTCTAAAGGTAAATCCTGTGTTGGGATTCTTTTTCTTTTGTCAATTCAAATTTATAAAAATTTTACTCATTCCTTTTATCAAGCCACATTAATGGAAGTTTCAAAAAAATTTAAGCATTCGAATCCTAATAGCAAACAGCATTGGGCTAACTTCTCATTTGTAATCTTCACAGTTCCCTCTATTGTACCAAGAAGGTGTACAAAATGTCCTATTCAGCTGGTTTCAATTCCTTGGCTGGGCTTTCAGTGGGGTATTGAATGCAATTTTGATCTTCTTCTTTTGCTCCCGTGCAATGGAGCATCCTGCCTTCCGTAAAGGTGGTGAAGTTGCAGAACTGGAAATCCTTGGAACCGTCATGTTCACCTGCATTGTATGGGTGGTGAATTGTCAAATTGCACTATCCACCAACTATTTCACTTTAAAAAATCATCGCTACATCTGGGGTAGCATTATATCGTGGTACATATTTCTATTGGCATATGGAGCAATGAACCCCAACATATCAACAACAGCCTATAAGGTCTTCATTGAAGCCTGTGCACCAGCCCCTTCTTATTGGCTTCTCACACTGTTTGTGGTAATCACTTCTCTAATCCCGTATTTCACTTACAGATCCATCCAACAGTGGTTTTTCCCCATGTATCATCAAATGATACAGTGGATAAGTAAAGATGGGCAATCAGATGACCCTGAGTACTGTCAGATGGTAAGACAGAGATCATTAAGGCCTACAACAGTGGGATATACAGCCCATTTGGAGGCAACATCCAGACGCTTTCAAGAGATGCATGAACTCCATTTATAGTAGTAGTTTATGAAGGTTCTTAGCAAATATAGAGTAATTTTGTGACAAGTTTGCATTAAACAGTACAGAAAAACTATTTGATTCAAATTGAATTTTCTTTTCCATGTGTAAGAATAATGGTCTAAATTGGATTTTCTTTTCCATGTGTAAAAATAATGGTCTCTTTGCAGCTTAATGTACTTTCACTATCAGACAGTTGATGTTGAAATCTTAGTTAGGCTTTTTACCAAAGTTGTTACATATTAACTTGTTCTTTCTCTCTGCCTCCTCCCATTTGGGCCAATCTTTTGATATTGAAGTAAATGCATCGACCTCCATTCTTTGAGTTAGAACTTGTAAGTATTAAGGTTATATTTTATTTAATAAATACAAATGGGGCTATAGATTTTATTCAAGGCCTAGAGGTAAGTGTTCATCTCTATAGATAAGACCATTGTCGCATGTTTAATCATTTTCATTGATTGGTATCGGAGCCATAAGACTCTTTCTTGAGTTTTCCAAGCCCATAGATGACCTTAGAGGCATGAGTCCATTTATTCCAAAATCGTTTAGAGTTTAGTATTCATATCTCAACTAAATCCATCCGTAGAAACCCATCCCATTTCAATAGACCCTTGGCTGTTTTTAACTCATTCAATCTCTATATGACCTTCGGCTTATTTTAGGCCATATATCTTGACAATGGTTTCCCAAATTTTTCTCAGCACTTCTAGATGCAAGATACAAACAATCCAAAGCTGATTACTCACTATTCGTCCATTCCAATGACATAACTTAACAGTTGTTCTCATTATGTTGTAATCTTAATAGAAAACAATTTGGAGCAAATTAAGGAGCTCAAGAAATTCTTGGGAGAACAGTTCAAAAATAAATACCTTGGGAACCTAAAATATTTCTTGGGCATAGAGGTTGCTTGATTAAAGAAGGCAGTATTCTTCTCACAATGAAAAGATCAAATGATTTTTTTTTTTTTTTGATAATCAAAAGATCAAATGTATAAATGAAATAGTTGGTTCTCTAAATCTTAAATTTTTGCAATAATTCAATAATAGTTGGTTTTTCATTGAAACTTTAAAATATGCAATTGAAATTCTTAAAGGCACAGACTAGGATATAGTTTCTTTTCGAGCAAATCCATTCAAGCTTCCAATGGAGTAGAATTTTTCTCTCATTGAATATCATGAATAAACTATTCCAGATCTTTTATCATCCTGTCAACTAGTTGGGAGACTAATCTACTTAACAATTGCTAGGTCAGACTTGTTAAAATGTTCATTTTTTGACTTTCACATGGAGGGTTATGTGATAGAAAAGCCTAATGACCATTGCACTATGTTCATGTTGTCATGATTAACTCTGGGAGTGTCATTTTGGTTGGTTTGGCCCTAGTGTAAGATCAAATATAATGCAAGGCTTTCCTTTCTAACCACATTATTGTTGCACTTAAGTTGTTTGATAAAATGCTTATTTGAGAATTTGTTCAGTTCTAAGAAAATTTGATTTGTCTAAAAGAGAAATAAAAGAATTAGGACTTTGATTGGTTTTTTTTTTTTTCAAATTCAAAAAAAGGGTGAAATTGTTTGCTAACTAATCCCTTAAATTTGGGTTAATGTACGCATCATTCATTATTATTGAATAAACCATGAAGACTTCTTAGTACATATAATGTAATTCTATCAATGAAGATTGTCAAAGTTCTTCAAATCACTTTTATACATGAAGAACTTGGCCAAGTTGACACAATACTTTCTGATAAGACAGGTACTTTGACATGCAACTCAGTGGAATTTGTTAAGTATTCTATGGCTGGGACTGCGAGTGGGCGTGGAGCTACAGAAGTTGAGAGAGCTTGGAGAAAAGGGTCACCTTTAGCTCAAGAGGTGACAGATGAAGAGAGCCAGGTTGAGGATTACACTGGAGAACTGCCATCCATTAAAGGTTTTAACTTTATAGTACTGGGGTTTGAATTTTACAAGAGAACTCACATGCATCTTACTGCGTGAATTAGATCCCATCTCTGGCAGGAAAGTTGAAGGGTAGTCTCTTACACTGATATCTTCTTGCAGTTTATATTTTATGTTGTAAATAATCCCGTCTTCGTTCCTATGATGACATTTCTGATATCTTCTGATGAAGGTAATAGCTCAACTTTTGTGAAGTATATATGGCTTAAAGAGGAACCATGTCTAGTCTAATACTCATTAAGTTATTGCATAGAGAAACATGTCTAATACTCATTAAGTTATGCAGAGTACGTTATAAGATCCAATAACCTCTGCTATAAAATCTTGTAAGTCCTGCACTAGCTTGTGAAAGGTTGTTTTACAGAGTGATTCTTTAGTATATGTTGTGCCACTATAATTTGCAGCATGTCTTCTTTTGATTTGATAATAGGTAGATGGTAAACTACAATCCCTCTCCCCACCCCCCCCCCCCCCCCCAACAGAAAAAAGCTAAGAGAATACGTGCACGTTTTGATTTCACAACTCTCCAAACATTCTTAAATCAATCTGAACATTATATATAATTTTAATCTATTTCCTGATCAGCATCGCGTTTGAAAGACTTTCAAAGAATGGAAGGAAATTTGAGGAGCAGACTAAGGGGCACATTAATGAGTATGCCAATGCTGGTTTGAGGACCTTGGTACTTGCATATCGTGGACTGGATAAGGAAGAATACAATGAGTTTAATAAAGAATTTACAAAGGCCAAGAACTCAGTGAGTGCAGATCGTGAGGAAATGATGGAGGAAGTGGAAGAAAAGATAGAGAGGGATTTGATTCTTCTCGGTGCTACTGTAGTTGAAGACAAACTTCAGAATGGGGTAGGTTTAATACATTAAAGCAAAGAACAGACTTGTAACTGGTGGAAATTTGTTATAAGTTATAACCCAGGTGCTGGATAAATATTTGAATTTAGTTTAGTGATAGAATAAAGCCTCCTAGATAGATTAGTATTGTTGTTTATTTGTATTCAAATTAATTCCTATGTTTTAGGATAGGATTGGTTCCTATGTTTTAGGATTTGTTGATGAGTTTATCTCATCATTGGCTATTTATGTACGTTCTTTTTACGATAACGGCTATTTATGTAAGTTGAATGCATTAATAAGAATTAAGCAAAAAATTAAGCAAAAATGTCTACTTCCTCTCTCAAGTTCAAGAAATTGGTCATCTCAAATTGGCTACACTATCTTGTTTACAACAAAATGTTCCAGCAAGTCTAGGCTTCTAACGATTTTGAGGATATTTTAATCTAAAAATAGGTGCTTCTTGATAATCTAGGTTACAAGACTGGTCAAAGTTGGAATAGGAAACACAATTCAGCAATTGGTGATGGAGCAAACGATGTTGTGATTCTTCTAGAGGCAGATATTGGGGTTGATATCAGTTGTGTTGAGGGAATGCAGGTGTATGCAGAACAGATTTTCAGTATATTATTTCACTCCCATCTGGAAATTAATCTCACTTACATATGTTTACAGTTGTTCTTTTTAAAAAATAATTCTTTCCAAAATTCCAGGCAGTCGTGTCAAGTGACATTGCAATTGCTCAGTTCTGTTATTTGGAGAGTTTGCTTCTTGTGCACGGGCATTAGTGTTATAGAAGGATCCAATTAATGGTAACATATGATCTTGGAAATGTCAGATTACATGCCTCTAAATTGTAGCTTTCTTATATTAACCTATAACTCAATTGGAAAATATTTTCTCATGCAATGAATCCAAATCAGTGAACTTTGCCACAATATAAAATTTGTAAGAATAATGATTAAGTCATTAAATTCCTCATTTCTTATTAGTTTAAACTTGTGAATACTTGATAGTTTATCATTGTATCACTCTACCTCCCATTTGAAAGTTGAAAATTCCACATATTGACCCAACTATTGAGGGAGAGTTGAGCCCACACATGAAGGACATTGTCACTTTGTTAGAATGGTAGTTAAGTGATTAAATTCATGCTTTCCTATAATGAAAATTATACATGTAATGTAATATTCTACATATCGGCCTTATGACAGCGAAAAGCTCCAAGTGACTACATCGTTACTATTGTGTTCTTTATAGTTGATAGATAGTGTCAAGAAGTTATGGTTCTTGTTAATTGTTAATGGTGCACTCTTAGCACTAAAATCAACCCAAATAAGTTGATGGTTTATAACTTCACATTATCCTTTTGCTGATCAACAGATATGCTATTTCTTTTACAAGAATTGCTTTTGGCTTCACTCTCTTCTTCTTTGAGGTGAATGCATCATTCTCAGGCCAACCTGACTATAATGATTGGTATCTGACACTTCATGACGTCATCTTCACATTACTTCCTGTGATAGCTGTAGAAGTCTTTGACCAGGATATCTCTGACAGGCTTTGTCTGAGGGCAAATCCTGTGTAGTAATGCTTATCTTTTGTCACCCTAAATTGATAAAAATCTAAGACTAAGATATACTGATGGAAAATTTGAAATTTTCGCAAAATTTGAAACCCAAAAGTAAATGGCATTGGTATAATATCTTGTTGCTAATCCTTGCAGTGCGTTCTGTTGCACCAAGAAGGTGTACAAAATGAATTTAGCTGGTTTCGAATCCTTGGTTGGGTATTTAATGGGGGTACTGAGTGCTACTTCGATCTTCATCTTTTGAATGAGTGCAATGAAGCATCAAGCCTTCCTTAATGGTGGGGAAGTTGTTGATTTGAAAATCCTTGGAACCACTATGTACACTTGCCTTTTGTGGATGGTGAACTGTCAATTGGAAATATCCATCAACTATTTCACATCTCTACTACACTTTTTCATCTGGACCGCCATTGTAGTCTGGTATATATTCCTCTTGGCATTTGGAGCAATGGACCCCAACATATCAACAACTGCCTATAAGGTCTTTATTGAAGCCTGTGCACTGGCCCCTTCTTATTGGCTCCTCACGTTGTTTGTGCTAATCTCTTCTCTTATCCCATATTTCACTTATGCATCCATCCATCAGATGATACAGTGGATAAGAGCAGATGGGCAATAAGATCACTCTGAATACTGTCATATTGTGCAGCAGAGATCATTAGGGCCTATGAGTTCGACTGTAAGATATACATCCCATTTTGATGACAAGATTCAAATTCTTGCAAGACAAGCGGCCATTGATGACAGGTTATTAGCACAAACTTTCTTTGTAGCATAAATTTTCATTATTGTGGTCCGAATCTAGGAATTAGTCCCTCCCAAAAAAGGAAGAAAATAACATCAAAGCTGTTTACAAATCACCTCTATTAAACCTCACAAAAGTGGGTGTATTGTACATTGAGTACAGCAGTTATATTGCAATGCAATAATATTAAGCATGTTTTATTTTGAAAAGTCTGTCTACTAAGAGCAGGTTAATTTTAGCCAAACTACTATTTTAGTCCTTAAACTAGAATTTTTAGCCCAGTTGACTTCAATTGAAAACAGAGACTAATTATCCATGACTAGAATTTTTAGCCCAGCTTCAAAAGCAAACATTTAATGGCCATGAAGGCTAAAGTTCATGGAAGGTTGTTCAATGGATGGCCCTGTGACTATATCATAAAAAATTAATTCTTCCTAGGGTGAAATGCCAAGCAGCTTGAACATTAAGCAAATGGGAATCCCTAAAGCAATTGCAAATATGAGATTCCCTAAATTAAACCGTACTGTGGGGAAACTCAAACTATTCTCAATTCTTTATTTTTAAGTTGGCTGTCTCACCTAGGTAGCTTCTCTGCAGCATAGCTTATTACTTAGCCCTCTATGCAGAGAGGTTGATCTGGAGTCTGGACATACTGACTTTGACATCTTTGTCAATAGAGAGCTCTATCATGGAGCCCAAAATGTGCAGATGTATCATATATTCTTCTGTTTGGAAGCCTAGTTGGAAAGAACAGAAAGGCTGTAAGAGAATGCTCCTTTAATTCCATGCCATTCTTTTATAAGCTCCCAAACATAATAATAAAATGTGTGCAAACTGGGACAAAGTTGTTAGATTAGGTAGCTCTTATGTAATGTTTGTATTGAATGGGTTTTCTGAGAGAAGAATCTGATCTTGAAAGTTTTAAACTAATGGTCCAGTCACGAATTATCAATCATCCCCAAAAAAATGCATCTTGTTTTGCTTTGATTTCTTTTCTAGGCACCCTTGCTAATCCATGTAATGGTCTTCATGATTAAGTTTGATTTTGTGGTAGACGGTGCCCACAATGTTCTATATAGCTACATGAAGCCTTAATTCCATGTCATATAGATCTTCTTAGTAAAACAAAATTATGCAATACAATTTAATCGCGCACTTCATTTCCATGTTCTTAATCATTAATAAAGGGCTATTGTTCAATCATGTACATTTAATTTCTACAACCAAATAATCAAAATCTACATGTAACAACCTACAATTACTCGAACAAAGACGATAAGTTTGACACCAATGAATGTATCAGCATGCTGTCAACAAAAACAATTAACATACCACCTAACATTAGTCACCACAAAGAGAGGCCTAGGAAATCTGAGGCAGATTTAGCCATTACAGCCGCGAATTCATTGAAACTAATGACGCCATCTCCATTGGTATCAGCCTCTTTGATCATCTCTGTCAACTCCTTATACGTTAGTGGTTGACCCATTTTGGCCATAGAACCTGCTAACTCAGCCGCAGTAATGTAGCCATTGCCATCCCTATCAAAGGAACGAAAAACCTCCATAAGTTGTTCTTGGTTTATCAATACTTCTTCCTTCATGTCAGGCAATATGGCATTGACCAATTCATCAAATTCCACAGAGCCATTCCCATTGGAGTCCATGTTGGCTAATAGGACATGAATTTGGTCACCTGATGGCTTGAGTCCTAGGGACCTTAGGAGTGCTGCAAGCTCTAGGATGGTCAGGCTGCCATCTGAGTCCATGTCAAATCTTGCAAATATGGCTTTTAATTGATTAAGATGATCAAGTTGAGGTGCAGCCATTTTTGTAGTAATAACATAAATAAAAAAGCAGCTTAATCTAGAAGAATGAAAGAACAAAAAGATTGATAGTAATGAATAATAACACAATGAATGATATGTGATAGTATATGAGAATGTATAAATGGTGGTAGTGGTTCTGGTCTTTTTGGGTGGAGGTGTTGTTTTATGGGGTTGTTATTGTTGTGAGGTTGAGTTTTTCTTTTTTTTTTAAATTTGACTATTTGTGAACAGAAAGCGTGTCGGTGGATATATTGCTGTCACACCTATGGAAGGCTGAGATTCCTTGGATTTTTTTTTTTTGGGGATATGGGTTGTTTTTTTTTTTTTTTTTTTTTTTTTTTTTTTTTGTGGGAGGATATGGGTTGTTTGTTTTTACTTGTTTATGTTTTTTTTAATGTGCTTTCAAGTTTTATGCCCATTTCAAGTTATTTATTAGTTCTTTTGCAAAAATCTTTCTCCAAAAAATTTATAAAAAAAAAAAAAGTTCTTTTACAAAAATCATACCATGTCAATAGATTTTGTCCTACTTTTTCACCCATATATGGATTTGGTGGAGGTTTGGAGAGAATAAAAGAGGTTAGGTCTTCCATCAAAAAATTCAATAGAAGTGAAAAGTTTGTGCACTAATTGGATACAATATTTTGGGTACAAAGAAAAATAAATGTGCACGAAATACAAAACTTTTTGGTATATATATATAAAATAAAAAATAAAAAAAAGGAGTAGGTTTGTTACGCACACCTTGTTACACAAACTTGTGTGTGAAATTTTTTTTAAAATTGAAATCTTATATAACTTGAAGTAAAATGTTTTAAATTGAAAATTTTAGTAAAAAATAATTTTACACACAAATTTGTAAGTAACAAGATGTGTGTAAGAGTATTTATCCTAAAAAAATATTAACAAACAAACAAGAGATGAAAAATTGTATGAGCCATTAATCGAATCCAATATAATACAGCAGTACATTGTAGAAACTACATGATGCTGTTACATGTAGATTATATGCTATATAATTACTTTAGAGATCAAATAAATCTAGAAATTTCCATGCGTATGGTATAAAAATATAAATAATTTCTTTTATTTGTTCCAGAAAAATAGCTGAACATGATTTTATCAAGCTTGGTATTTTTTTTTTTTTTTAACTTTGATTATATTAAAATTAATATTGATTTAGTGATTGTTGTGTATATTATATAATAAAAAAAAAGTAAAAAATAATCCGTAATATTAAATAATTAAATCATAACTATGGGAGGTGAAATATTATCAATTTGATATGGCATTCTTTAGTCTATGGCCCATCACTGCTATATGGTATATCCTAAGTCCTAACACACTCTTACAAATATATATATATATATATATATATATATCAACCACGCTCCCTACAGCTCATTTGAGGTGGATACATATTCAGCCAAAAAAAAGAGAGAAAGAAGAAGATACATCATTGATCATACATGTCCAAACTATAAATAATAATAAAAAGTGGTCACCCACACATTCTAAGTATTTCATTTTACGGGATTCAAGCTGGTATATAATTGCATATTTTGGATCCATGAACTAGGTTAGAAATTAGATAAGTGAATTTTACTTAATTCAACTTATCTTAAGTCAAAAACTAATTGGTGTTTTGATAGAAAAATGTAATTTTTACAATATTTTTCACAACAAATTTTAAGTAGCAAACTGTTACTAATAAATAAAAAAATAATTTTAATAATGAGTTTAAATTAGTTGTGAAAAGTGAAAACATATTAAATAGATCACAGAACACAATATACTCAAATAGTATAATATATATATATATATATATATTATTTTTGTGCCTTTGATTATGCCTTCTTTGTAGCTCCATTGTTTTGACCTAAGTTTGACCATAATTATGTTGTTTACAAATTTAAAATACCCAAACAAAGCGCCAAAGACTGCGGATTGAAAGTAACAATGAAAGGGTCGGTGTTAATTTATTGCCGCTGCAGGTAGGAATTGGTCATATCGGTAAAATTAAACAGTTAACTTAATGTTAAAATTATGGTCATTTTCTTTTTCTTTTTTTGGTTTAAAAATTTATTAATTAGCACCACCAAAGCAATTAATAGGCTATTAATGAATCAATGAATGTGTCTGGATTAAGTAACAAATAAGCGCTAGCAGATAAGGTTGGACCTATATACTAGGCACCAGAGGAAGAAGAAGTTTTGAGCTCCGTTGTTAGATGACTAAGTCTACGGTGATAGGTAGGGACTAGGAATTTGTAGAAGTCAAACTTTAATTGTCGTGATCAAACTCAAACACACCAAAATAAGGTGTTAGCTTACTGTTGACTTTTTCAATTTCGTAGGGGGAAGAAGTTTGTGGGTTGGAAAAGTGTAGAGTATAAGGATATTGTTGTGTGGTATTAATTAGGCAAAATTATAATGTTGGTTCTTTAAGGTTAACGTAAGAGTATAATTGGTTCTTTAAGTTTCAAGTGAACACAATTGATTTTTTAAGTTTAAAAAATAAAATGTGTTAATCTTTTTATTAACTTTTGTTAATTAATGGTGTTATTTACGTAGTTAACAAAAAAATGATATATTTTTTTTAATGACGTAAATTTTTTTTAATTAAAAAATTACAATAATTAATATAAACAAGGTCGTCCAAGATCACCCAAAGGAGGAGGCAAAAGATTAGATTGTATATTTGTACACAACCTAACTAATTCTGACACATTCATAATTTCAAAATAAAAAATTGATATTTCATTCAGATGCAATACCAACGGTACACAATCAAAGGTTTGACTTGGTTCTTGAACTCTCCCTCATAGTCTTTAGTTTCTCTTCTCATCAAAGTTGCATCTCTCAGTCATTGGTGATGGGAGTCAAATCAAAAGGTGGAGCTAGAACTCAATATATATATATTTTTTTTTTTTGAGAAATAATTACAACATACTGCTAACTTCGCAGTTCGAACTATTTTTCCCTTAAACCCCCACACACTTTGTGTAAGAGGAAGTGCCAATTCAGCAATAAGGCCTTTGGCGGACCTAAAACTCAATATTAATATCGCAATCTAGAGAATTGTTGAAGAGAGGAAAATCAAAGAAACCTCCAATACTGATTGCCTTGTCCAAGACGATGTCGTCGATGACCAGTTTCTCCTCTCTAAATTGCTCTCTCAGGTTTTATTTGATTACTTCTTAAAATTCCTAAGATGGGTTGCACTGCCACGAAGAGAGGAAAATAGAAATACCTAAGGTTGGTTGGCCAGAGAGGAGAAAGGAGGGTAGCTTCTCCTCTCTCTCTTACCCATTTTATATTGTGGACTTGGAGATTCAGATTTGACTTGGTTGATTCAGGTTACCAGTTTGATTCGTGATGGTTCTTATGTGTAAATTCAATTTTGTAATTTTTAACAAAAAGAAATGTCACATCATAAAAATAAAAATAAAAAAATCAGGTCATTATTCTGTTAGCCATGTAAACAACACCACTAACAGAAGTTAACAGAAGGACTTAAATTGCTCATTATGAAAACTTGAGAGACCAATTGTGCTCAGTTGAAACTTAATGGACTAATTGTGCGCACAGAGTAAACTTGAGGGACCAATAGTGTAATTTCACCTATTAATTAAGAGTCTTGTATTTTAAATAACAATTTTTTTGTGTTTTTAAAGAACCGTACAAAGTTTAGGTCTCTTATCTCTCAATTATCAAATTATTATTAAAAAAATTAATTAAAAAATAGAATACATGAGGAAAAAAATTATAATTTATATCAAATAAGGTCAAAATCTAGTGAGAACAAAACATGAACATTTTTGGCTACCGGTCATGCAAGAAGCTCTTTACATTAAGTGAGCTACAAAGTTGTGTATATATATACAAGCATAAACTTATAATTGTGTGATACATAGATTAATTAAAAAAAATGAATTATCAAAAGAAATTGAAAAAAATAAAACTAGATAATACAAATTAAAGAACAGAAAATATTTATAATTATATGACAAAAACACATCGTGAAAAACTAAGTTATTATCAAAACAAAAAAATACAATAGTTTATTTAAATAACTTAAAAATAAATAGTGAAACTTAATTTGATGAAAAGCTTCATTTGTAGCATGTGTTATCATTCATTGCAAAAATTTAAATCCCATGATAATGTCTTACCAAAACTCAATTACTTATTATTGGAAGATAGTGACATTCGTTATTATTCTTAAAATTTTTCGGTGAGTGAATATTGACTTTAGCAAATAGGTTCTAAGAAACTATCATTGTAAACAAATTCATATGTTAAATAGCTACTTTAAGTTTAAGTACATGGTTTTAGACTTCTTCAAAAAGAAGTTATATCTTAATTTTCTCACTCAAGGGGTATCACGTGACTTGTACGTATCACCCAAACTAGTATATATAAAAGCAAGCAAACATTTTACCGTACAACACAATCAATATACATATTTAAATAGTAAGGACACTCCACTCTGTTCATCTCACATAAACCATCTTGAAAACAGCAAACAAAATTTACATGCCCCTAATGACAAACCTTTGAAACAGTTAAGTTCAACGCCACAAAATTAACCCCTTCACAAGACTAGCAAAACTGCATAGAAAGAACAGGGCACATTCAAACCAAGAACAGATGTTGAAATACCCCCAACAACAAAACAGAGTTCTATCACTTTCCACTTGACTTCTTGAAGCATACCTTCATCTTTGGAGCCAAATTTGGTAAACTGAAAAACCCCCCGCCAACTTACATTTTATGGCTCTTCTCTTTCCAGTTTTTCAGATTCCACAAGCCTATTCCAATCAGAATTTGGATTGAAAATCAGACACATATCCATAATCCTCCACCAAACTCGTTCACTAAATACAAGTTGTCTCCCCTTTGTGGCTAATCTATTCAACATAGCTGTTAACCAGAGAATGGAAGCAATAACTAATCCATTTAATTAGTTGCTTTTAACTCTAATTAATTTCGATAAAAAAAAAAAAAAGAGTCAAGGTTCAAACAAAAAAAAAAAAAAAAAACCAAAGGTCTCTTACAACTCCAATTCAAAAGCCATTTCTCAAGGGACACAATATATGCTATGTTACAACTTACTTCTTGTTCCTCCCACTATAGATCATCACCTTTATGATTTAAGAAATTTTTATTTTATATATATATTATTGCACATTATATATAACATTATATTGCACAACTCCAAGCAAACATTATATTTCACATGCAACCCAATCAATATACAAATTTGCAAAGTAAGGACACTCCACTCTGTACACAACATAGCCCTACTGCAGAAAAACACAAGTTGTCTCCCCTTTATGGCTAATCGATTTAACATAGCTAACCAGAGTATGGAAGCAACCGATCTAATTAATTTAGTTGCTTCTGACACTATTATTGATCAAAATATTAGAATCAAGGTTCAAAACAAAAACCGAAAGTCTCTTACAATTTCCATTCAAAAGCCATTTCTCAAGGGATACTAATATACAATGTTACAACTTACAACTTGTGCTCAGACCAAATCCAGTGTAAACTACCAGGTATCTAGCCAAGTTTGCATGAGCCCACCATCAATTAAGGTTGTGGAAGTTGTTGAACCTCACCATCTTTAACGTTACAATCATTTCTTCCTTTACCAAAAGCCATCATCTTCATTCCAACTTTAACATCACAAGACATACACTGCCTGCACTTTCGCTTCACCCACCCAAGGCAGCCTCTATCCTTGATACTCTCTAATGGAGTAACAGCCTCTTTGGTGCACATCCTGCCAAATAAGCACGAAAGAATTGCGAGAACAGTTAGGACAGACATCACTGCAAAGAAAGGACCTATAGACCCAGAAGAACTCCAAGCAGCATTATTGTTTGGTACAGCTACAGGGTTATTAGTCAAGGTTTCCCCTGCTGGCTGTTGCTGCATAGGCAGTGATGGTGATGTTGTTGCCATAGCTGTTCTTGAAGAAGTAGAATTAACATCTCTATTGTGAAATGGAAATATATATATATATATATATATTTGCAGCTGTTGTGATTAAAGTGTTACTGTTGCTTCTTTAGCCGGCCGTAAGTGCATGAATGTGTGGAATACAACATGGAAAGGGGTAAAGCAAACACTTTTTGTATTTTTTATTCTGTTTTACTTTGAAGATAGTTTTGCATGCTTGCATTTTGTAAGCCTAGCGGAAAGTGGCCTTTTCCTTCGTAAAGAAGGTAGAGATTCCTTTGCTAAAGTTAAAGTGAATCCCATGTGGTTAGTTTGATCATGATTATCTGAATCCTTCCTTTGTTAA
This sequence comes from Quercus glauca, assembly GCA_023736055.1. NCBI lineage: Eukaryota > Viridiplantae > Streptophyta > Magnoliopsida > Fagales > Fagaceae > Quercus > Quercus glauca. The sequence continues at coordinate 24,983,670 of CM043324.1, read as the reverse complement.
TTTAATAATGCTACGCAAATAACTTTTTTTCCCAAAAAAATTTCACAATTGTTGAATTGTTCGACAGTGAGTAATAGACACAATGATACTCATGGAGCCATCACTTTTTCGCCACTACTCTTAATTTAGCAATTTGAGAGATTTGTTGTAAAAAAAGCTTGTGTCAAAAAATGGAGAAAAAAAAAAACTTCTTAAAATTAATAACACAACTAATTATGGGATTGAGCACACATCCCTATATAAGTACCCAAAAAAAAAAAAAGTTTAATCAAGAGTTCAAGATCTAGCTAACTAATGTAATTCCTAAATTTTTTTTTTTTTTTTTTGGCATCCTAACAAATATACAAATATTAAATTTTTTTTGTTTGAATAAAATAAATAAATCACATTTTAAACCCCATAATATATGAATATTTTCAAATTAAACCTTATTGTTTCAAATTAAATCTTAAAAATTATGGTTTTTATAAATTAAACCTTAAAGTTTTGTTAGTTTCAAATCAAAGAATGTATTATTATAATAGAATCAATTTAAATTCCAAATCAAACTTGAATAGTCTAGAATTTAAATCGATGGGATTTTAAAGGTTCATGGCTCAATTCAAAATTAGTCAAAGTATAAGATTTAATTTGTAACAATCTTAAACTCATGATTTTTTTTATTTTTTGGTAAATAAAAAATGATTAGTGGGGGTCCTGACCTATAGCCGCATTTGTTAAAATGTGGCTATAGACCCCTCAGGCCTATAGTTAGGCCATGGCTAAAAACACGGCTATAGACCCCTTAGGCCTATAGTCCCCTTAGGCCTATAGTTAGTCCTATAGCCACATTTTTATGAGCTATAGCCGCGTTTTAAAAACGCGGCTATATGACCTTTTTTTTGTAGTGGTGGTTTATCTAGACCTTTCCATAGTAGCTAGCACCATAACCGCTCTCAGACTAAAACTATTGAAACATGATTTCTTATTTGTTTTTTAACCGCTCTCAGGCTAAGACTATTGAAATATAGTTTTTTTTTTTATATAGAAAAAAAAAAAAAGAAATTAAGGGAACAATTAGCAGTGAAAAACCTGAATATTATATCAAAGACATGAGATAAAACCTAATTCCCATTAGAGGATTTAAGAGAGAAAAAGTTATTCTAATTTGTAACCAAGCATTTAGGCTAGAGTAAAAAATTCTACTCATTAAGGTTGCGTTTAGCAAAACAACTGCAAATTAAAATTTTTAATTATGGTAGAATCATTCTTCTCAGAAATAATTTTTGGTATCCTGCTAAAATTCTTACTAAAAGATAATTATGTTAAATTAAATGAAATTGTATTTGATTATGTCTCTAGAGAGTGAATTTTTTTCCAAAAATAATGATTTAATTTTAAAATATTACTTGTGGGGCCGGTTGCCCGAAAAACTAACAGAGTCCATAAAAAGTGGGCTTATGGCCCAACGGCCCAGTCCGAGGACACTCACCCGTCCGAGGATATTCCTCTGTCCGAGGATACTCCTATGTCCAAGGATGAGATCCATTCCTCAAACTAGCTTTCGAAGTGGATGTAACTATTTTAGTTGTCAAGGAGCTTCACGGAGTTACATACAAACTAAACTAATGAATATTGATCAAAGGAGGAACCGAAAAAGGTAACAAATATCTCCTAAAAGCCGCTGTCTCCACATTAAATGCATCCCACCTAATTCTCTGGCTGCATTAATGTGGAGGTGATACCTGAACAGTAACCAAGTAACCTTATAACCACCAAGCGGAAGATCTGGGATGTGCTGGATGGGACAGAAAGAAGTTCCCAGAAGGGAACTTACACATGTACGGTGAAAATAGAAAGGGGAAAGTAGTATATAAGGTGAAATCGAAATACTATAAAGGGGACTTTTGGAAGAAGGAAGAAAGTGGGAGTCCGGAAAAAGAGAGATTGGAAGCCGAGCCAAGGAGAAGAAAGAAGAGTACTTTCCCGCATTGACCTTGAAGTTCTTTCTGTTGCGCAAGAACGACGTCTTTTTCTGCTTACCGGAGCTAGTTCTTACGCCCACGCTCTACAAATTTTATTATTAAGGGTCCATTATAAATTGAGTCCCTACATTACTCAATTAACAATTTAAAAAAATAATTACTCTGTAACAAAATGTTTAAATACTGAAGCAGATATAATAAATTCATTAGCTTATTTTAAAAATTCATAAAATGACGTATAACCTGATTTTTTCACAATTATTGTAGTCACAACTAGCCAAACCACCACCATGAAATATTATTAATCAACCTGCGCAGCCTACAATCTAGAAGACTAGAACAAGTGCAACCTATCAGGGTTGGCTCTAGGTCTATAGGACTAAGCCCTCCATGGCCCCATTACAAACAAGACCCCAAAAGTATACTTTAATAATTGATTTCACATAAAAACAAAATAAATAAATAAATAAAAGTGATTAAGTTGTACACTCTTTCCCCTATTTTAAGAAGGCCCCAAAATATTGGGTCAATAAAAATCCAACTCAATTGAAATCTTAAATTAATTGTACTTTACCTAAAAAATAAAAATTACATTTTAAACCTCATAGTTTAAGGGTGTTATATTGTAACTTAAGGTATCAAAAAGTAACAAAACATTTCGTTCCATTCAGTACCAAAAAAAAAGAGGAAGCTAATGTCTCTTTCTCTTATTTTGATGATCTTCAATATAAAAGAAAGAATATAGACATTAAAAAAATATGGGACTACATGAGTGCATTCAATCCTCAAAAAAGAGAATTTGATTGAGTATCAAGAAGTCAAAGAATTTAAGCCAAAATACCAAATGAAAATAGGTCAATTTTTTTATTCCAGTGGAATTAGTACATATTTTACCTGAATCTTCTTCCATAATGGTACAAAAAGAAAAAATAGTCTCATTGGACTAGATACATCATACACAACTCACTTTAAATGCAAGAAGTTGAGCAGGCAAACCAAAAATCTTCAAATTTTTTAAAAACTAGCAAAATTAGGGATTATCATTAGAAAAAAAAAATGATGTTAGCAAAAACCTATATACAAAAACTTTATTAATTATTTTGCATTTTGAAGAATATTTTTTTAAATAACAAAATTATAATATATAAATTAAATAAATATTATTTACTTGGTATTTGAATATTTTTTTTTAAAAAAATGCCTCACTTAAATTCTTTGTCTAACCTATGAGTCTATGACTATGTAGAATAATGGTATGTAGAAACTAGAACTTGAAGAAAATAGACGTAAACATTATTTACATGTTAAAAGAAAAATTAAATGTTGCATGACAACAATATAACCTAATTAATTGCTTAATTATACAAATTTTGGAAATGAAGAAGGAACTAACGGTAGCATGTCAAATTGAACTAATACATATAATTAGTCATTCTATGAACACATCATTTATCACAACTTGATAACTCAGTTGATTATGAGTGGTGAATATATAAACACTTCCATATTGAACCATCACTTTTTACAATCATTCACATTAGAGTTGTAAGGGCAGGTGATAAGTCCCGATCATATTACCTCCGTCCATAAAGAAAGCAATGGACGAAGTCCATATCAAGCTTTGCCTCACCCCTGGTGACCACCTGGTGAGGACGAGGTCATCATCCCACGATCAATGAAGAAGCGTTACGAAAGCACTAATGAGCCTCCACACCGTTAAGAAGATATCTCCCCATTAACACCCCTCAAAGACATTACATATCTGGGAATAATGTCACCATTAAGACGAGTCCAACGGCTAGAAGAAAGAAGGAAGCACCTATATATATACCCATTCATAAAACCTGAAGGAAGGTACAACAATTTCTAGCACATACACGTTACTATCTGAATATTTCTTTTTACTCCTAGCTATTCTAACTTTAACATTGGAGGCTCTGTAGCAGGCACCACACCAGTGACCACACTCTTTCTTTTCGTCATTCCTTTTGTTTTAGGATCAAGATTAGCTGTGGACGACTCCACTCTAGACAAGCTTTTTTACTGACGATCTAAGCATCATCAGTTTGGCATCGTTTGTGAGGAACACTCAAAATTCTTTAGCATTTAGCTCAAGAACATTGTTCCATTTAACTTGTAAATCCAGATGGAATCCAACGTTAATCAAGATCCTGCTACATTGGCCCTACAAATTCAGTCACTTGTAGCCATTGTGGAAGAGCTTAGCAGGCAGAACCAAGAGATGAGACAACAATTACGACAGGAAGGTAATCGCTCAGAGACCAACAGGGACGAGGAGGGGGATAGTCACAGGAGACGAACCAGCACTCCAGAAGAAGTGAGCTCAGATCTTCTTAGGGAGATGAGAAAGGAGATGGATGAATTAAGAAATGCCATCAAGAGAAAAACATATCAAAGTTTGACAAAATGGTCGAAAAGACAGACTCACCCTTTACCTTAGCGGTCCAGGAATTCCCTGTGCCCTCCAAATTTCGTCTACCCCAGCTTGAGCCCTTTGACGGATTGAAGGATCCACTAGATCACCTTAATGCCTTCAAGACAACTCTGGGCCTCCAGCAACCCTCTGATGAGATTCTGTGCCGCTCTTTCCCCACTACCCTCAAAGGGGCAGCCAGGGAATGGTTTACCAAATTACCAACATCGTCCATTGACAACTTCATTCGTCATTTTGTTGGTAGGCAATGTCCAAAAAGGCCAGATGACCACTTGCTCACCATTAAGTAGGGAGAAAAGGAAACCCTGAGGTCTTATGTGACATAGTTCACTCGAGGTACCCTGGAAGTAGAGGAAGCAGATGATAAAGTGCAGCTAACAGCCTTCAAGGCTGGATTGAAGTCCAGAGATTTCGTGGTTTCCCTGGCAAAGAATCCTCCCAAGACGATGGTAGAGATGTTGTTGAAGGCACAAAAATATATGAACGCCGAGGACGACCTGGCAGCAATAGAAAGAGTAGAAAAGTCCAAGGAGAAAAAGAAAGAAAAAGAAGACGATAGAAGACGACAAAAAAGGGACCGGGCCGACCATTAGAATGGCGAAGGAAGTAGACGAAGAGATGATAATAGTCTTTGTCCAACGTAGTTCACACCTTTGGTGATGCCTGTCGACCAAATATTGACGTAGATCAAGGACGAACACTTCCTCAAATGGCCAAGACCGTTGCACTCGTCTCCCAGTGTGTGCGATAAGAGGAAATATTATCGTTTTTACAAAGATCACAGGCATTACACTGAAGATTGCCGAGACTTAAAGGAGCAGATAGAAGAACTCATACAAAAAGGGAAGCTGCAAAAATATGTGAAAAATGGGGATTCCAACAGGTTCAGGGATGACAACAAAGACCAGCATGAAAACTATCAGAAAGACGAGGACCACATGCCCCCCCATCCATAAAGTACTATAGGAGAAATAAAATCTATCACGGGAGGGCCATCTGCAGGAGGGTCATTCAAGTCCCTGAAGAAGTCATACCAAAGGCAGGTGAATAGTGTTCATAGGCTGCCTCTCCTGAAGCAAAGACGGACAAACCAGGATATGTGTTTCTCAAAGGAGGATGCCAAAGGAGTAAAGCAACCTCATGACGACCCGTTGGTTATTATGATCATGATTAAAGGATTTAATACTAGAAGGATTCTGGTGGACAATGGGAGCTCCGCAGATATTATTTATCTTTTTGCCTTCCAGCAGTTAAAAGTAGATCCAAAGAGACTTCGTCCTTTCGAGTCCCCCTCGTCAGTTTCAGTGGAGACCAGGTGTATCCTTGGGGAATAGTAACATTGACGATCATGACCGACTCGTATCCCCTCTAGGTAACAAACAAGAATAACTTTTTGATAGTGGACTCACTTTCGTCCTACAATGTAATTATAGGGCGGCCTACCCTCAATCACTAGAAAGCAGCCATTTCCACTTATTGCTTGAAAGTGAAATTCCTAACAGAACAGGGGATTGGTGAGATAAAAGGAGACCAGGTGCTGGCGAGAGAATGTTATCAAGCAATCTTGGCCTCAAAGGAGAACTACATGTGGATAATCGAAGACAAGACGAAAGAAATCGCTGAGAAGCTGGAAACGATAAAGTTGGTCGAAAGAGATCCTACAAAGACGACCTAAGTAGGGACGAACCTAAATCCCCAAGCGAAGAAAGAAATCGTCAGCTTCTTGAAAGATAATATGGATGTTTTTACGTGGAACCACAAAGATATGCTGGGCATACCAGCTAGCATCATTCAACACCATCTAAATGTGAACCCCGAGAAGAAACCCGTCCAGCAAAAGAGAAGAGTTTTTGCCCCTGAACGAAACAAAGCAGTCATGGACGAAGTGAACAAACTGCTTGCTGCTAACTTCATCAGAGAAGTCCATTATCTCGAGTGATTGGCCAATGTCGTCATGGTAAAAAAGGCGAACAAGAAGTGGAGAATGTGTGTGAAACAACGCCTGCCCAAAGGACAACTTTCCTATACCCAGAATTGACCAGTTGGTGGATTCGATCGCCGGGCACAAGCTTTTTACCTTCATGGACGCTTTTTTTGGGTATAACCAGATACAAATGGCCGAAAAAGATCAAGAAAAGACAGCTTTCATTACTAGCCAAGGACTCTACTACTACAAGGTCATGCCCTTTGGTTTGAAGAACGCAGGGGCTATGTACCAAAAATTGGTAAACCGGATGTTTAACAAACAGATTGGGAGAAATGTGGAGGTGTACGTTGATGATATGCTCGTCAAGAGAAAAGAAGAAGAGGACCACCTGGACGATCTCAAGGAGACGTTTAATACACTCAGACAGTACAGCATGAAGTTAAACTCGTCCAAATGTGCTTTTGGGGTCTCCTCAGGGAAGTTCCTCGGGTTCATGGTGTCGCAAAGAGGAATCGAAGCAAATCTCAAAAAAGTAAGAGCCATCCTCAAGATGTCTTTTCCAAGGACGGTCAAAGAAGTACAATCACTCACAAGAAAAGTAACAGCCATCAACAGGTTTGTCTCGAAGGCAACGGACAAATGCCTTCCTTTCTTTAAGACCTTGAAGCGAGCTTTTGTTTGGACGGAAGAATACGAGGCAGCATTTCAAGAATTGAAGCGCTACTTAAGTAACCCCCCACTCCTGAGTCCGTCCAAAGAAGGCGAAGACTTATTCCTCTACTTGGCGGTATCCATAACTGTGGTTAGCGCGGTCTTGATCAAGGAAGAGAACAAAATACAACTTCTTGTGTACTACATCAGCCAGGCCTTTCAAGAAGCAGAAGCTCGACATCTACGCATAGAGAATATTACCTTCGCCCTAATAGTGGCCTCAAGAAAACACCTCGCGCCTCACGCTGCCATCGGTTCCCATCGCATACCCAAACAAGAAACGGCCACACCAACGCCGCCACGCCCACGCGAGACCCATCATAATTCTTGCCGTCGATTGCTTGATCTGCCCAGCCCAGCTTCATTGCTCCAGCTCAATTCACAAGTATTTAATCTATCCTTTCCTAGTTTCCTTCAAAACCTAATATAGTATTTATGAATCTCAAAATCTAACAATCTACAATCTATGCTTGTGGACTTGTGGTGTTTATTGATGATTGATGAACTAAGTTGTTAATTGTGAATTGAATCTGTGTTTTTTTTTTTTTTTTGGCTTTTTGGCTTTTTGGCTTTGTGTGACTCTGTGTTTATGACTCTCTCTTATATTATATTGATAAGAGATATAAGAGAGAGAGAGTAGAGTTTGTAGAAATTAGAGAATATATTAGTGGTGTGTTTGACTGTTTATTCTTTGTTGACTGGATGTTGGGCAATAACAGGGACAACTGGACAAATGACAGGAAAAAAAAAAAAAAAAGGATTTTACTAATGTGTGAGTGCACAAAATAGTAAAACCAATTTTGGAAAAAGTTTATTAAAAATTGTCCCAATAAAACTTTTTTCAAAAATAGATTTATTAATGTGTGCTCTAAGGGCACATTTTAAACCGGACTAAAAAAAATGGTAAAGTTAGGAAAAGTTTACATAGTGTCGGTAGTGGGATTGGATAGGGAAAAGATTTTGTTGCTAGTGTAGAATAAAATCATAGTGTTAGTAGTGAAATTTGGTGAGTCCGTGAGTGTCAAAAATATGGAGATAAGACAAAGACAAAGAGATAAATAAAGGCAAAGACTAAAGACAAAAGACAAAAACAAATCATATAATATAGAAAATTGTCACACAAATTTAAGAAAATAACAGTGATTCACTTGCGCCTATTGTTAACTCATAATGCTAAATTAGATAAATTTATAAATTGAAAAGAAGTGAGAAATACTAAATTTATAATTAAATGCATCATGCATATTACCGTTTGTGAGATAATATATATGATTCTCATTTTATTTATAGATTATGAAAAAACCAACTATAATGTTTGATTTTTTTAAAAGAAAATATTCAAATTCTTCAAAAGTCAACATAGGATTGCCAACAACTAATCTTACTATTCCAATTCCAGAAAATGTGGATGTTTCAATTCTAGAAAATATTCATTCCCTAATTCCAGAAAATGTCGATGTTCCAATCCCAAAAAATATTTATTTCCCAATTCCAGATGATTGTATCTTAATAGTGTTTCGTGTGTTTTGTTTTTGTTGGTAGATGATTGTATCTTAATATATTAAGAAACAATGATTTTTGGGTATTTGTTTTAGTTGATAGTTTATTAATACTATATGGATGCATATTTGAATTTTTTTTTTTTTTTGCTTATCTCCGGCCCCCCCTAGCTTGAAATCTTGGGTCCATCCCTGCTTAGAACCTAACAAATATATATTTGTTAATTAGAAAAGTCTTGAAACATTGAACCAAATTAAATAAAAAGTCAATATTTAGTTTGTCTTTATCTCTGATGTGGCATTTGAGAATATTTCAATTCTCTTTGCATAAAATGCATCACTTGGCATAATCTCATATTTTCCAGCATGAGATCTCTGCTTTTATATAATATATATATATATATATATATATATATTTGATGTCCCCTCACTCTATATTTATTAATAATAATTTTAAAATTTGTTGAATTTTACTTATTGGCCCCTTTCAAATGATAAAAAAAAAAAAATTGTATAAAAACTCATTTAAAGAGGTACAATTAAGTACGATGAGGAGTAGGGGAGTATTGGTGGACAATCTGAGAATGAACTCAAATTGAACTATTTTCAAAAACAATTCTATGTTTGGCTGATGGCTGGAGCAAAGATTGTGAGTTCAAACAGTGTTGGCTTGATCAGCTCCTGTTTAAAGAGAAGAATTCTAAAAGAGATTATTTCTCCAAATTAGTTCAAACAGTGTCGTTTTGCCAAATGATTCTAAAAAATGTATTATTAAACAAAAAGGACCATGTCTATGGACTTAGAAATAAAATCATAAAATGTCTCTCACTCTGATAAAGAAAATGAAAAAAAAAAAAAAAAAAAAAATCCCATTCGATTTAAAACCCATCCAACCATAGACTCGTCAAAAGATAAAATAATCGGTTCACTATTGGATTAATTGGAGTCAATTTTATAAGGGACCAATATGATGGAACACCATTTAACAACAATGGAGCCTCAACCATGTTTCTATATATTAGAGAGTTTTTTTTTATGAATCAAAACTTTTTTTAATTAATGTGTAAACAATATAGATAAACCATTTTTCTATATATTAGAGAGATTTTTTTTTATGAATCAAGACTTTTTAAAATTATTGTGTAAACAATACAGATAAACGTCTTTTGAATGTATTTTGAATTATTAATGAAAAAAGTAATTTAATAATTTCCTTGGATTTTTTTATTTAGATAACATTAAATTTTTATTTTCAATTTTTTATAAGAATTCTTAACTTAATTAGTATATTAAATTATTATAAAATTAATAAATAGAAATAAAATAGATGAGAGCCATTGCAAAAGAAAAACAAAATAAATGACACGCAATTAAGATTGTTAAGAAATCTTTTTATAATAATAATAATAAGGCTAAATTGTAAACTACACTCCTAAAATTTAGGAGTTTTTGAATTTTGCACCTTAAAATTTTAGAATTTAAATTTTACTCTCTGAAATTTCAGGATGATGTTTGAATTTTACACCCTAAAGTTTCAAAATTCAAACACCTCTAAACTTCAAGAAGAAAAATCTATATTCTAAAATTTTAGAAAATAAAATATAAACACCTCAAACTTTAAATGTGTAGTTTGCAATTCAACCTAATAATAATATTTGGGTTGAAGTTAACTTAACTTGTTAAATCTATTGTCAATAAAAATGGAAAAGGCATCAAAAGTCTCAAATCTTATCCTCTCTCTCTCTCTATTACACATGACAATTAAATAATGATTAGTAATCACTTCATCAAAGTAATAATGCAATATATGTCATTACCATCTTAATAATCTTCTTTTGTTGCTAAATGTTACTTATTTTGGCTTAATTACCATATTGACCATCCAAACCATCATGTGATGTTATTTTTGAGTAGCACTAGATAGCAAAAGAATCTATAAAAATCCAATTGCAACTTACAATGATATTTTCTATTTGCAACAAAAAGAAGTGACAAGAAGTAGCTTATTAAAAATTAAAGTACTAAAATGATTAAGATTATTGACTTTTCTTCTCCTTCCTCTAATAATTAACTTAAAAAAGTTAAAATAAAAAACAGTTTTTTTGAGAAAGAAATAAAAAAAAAACAGTTGAAATGAATACATCAAGGAAATTTATCATGTGCTTCATGACTTTACCGACTGATTGGTCCTGCCAAAGTAAGAGGCATTGTCACCAAACACGTGTACAGGTACACCAGTTCTTTTGTACGTGAACCTGAGTTAAAAACAAGCACAAAAACAAATAAGTAATATAACAATAATAGAGATAACGTCAGCTCAATCAGTAAAAAATTTGTTATCGATAAAAGATATGAGGTTGGAACTTGTGTATACCTATGCCCAATTTGATATACTAATTTAAATATATATTTTTAGTTTTTAAATAAGAAAAATGTTAACGAGTGTTCTTAGAGTATTGGTTAATAATCTATTTAAGGAAAATTTTTATGAAAAAAAAGTAATTAATATTTTGACAGTTTTTTTCATTTTCTATAAAAGTGGTATCAAAACTTTACTAAAATAGATTATTTATGAGTGCCCTAAGGGTACTCGTTAACATGACTCTTTAAACAATATTACACGTATTTTTATATATTTTTTCACCCACATGTATTTCCATACATATTTTCAGACACATGTTTTCAGTTTTTAAGTGTATGTACCAAACACCCCCTAATTCTATGGAGTTTGAACCATTCACAAATAATGAATTAGGGCATATTTGGTATATGTGTTTAAACACATGTATTTTTATATATTTTTTCACCCACATGTATTTCCATACATATTTTCAGACACATGTTTTCAGTTTTTAAGTGTATGTACCAAACACCCCCTAATTCTATGGAGTTTGAACCATTCACAAATAATGAATTAGGGCATATTTGGTATATGTGTTTAAACACATATTTTCAGTTTTTAAATAATATTACACGTATTTTCACATACTTTTTACTCACACGTATTTTCAAAAAAATTGAAAACTGTTGTTTAAATACACGTACCAAACGGGCCCTAGTGTTTTAACTTGATTATAAGGATAATTATTATGGAATAAATATTATAGATGAAATTTTACTATATATTTATATGGATCCGGTTAATGTATGTTTTTAGGACATACATTAATAATTTACTCCCTTCGTCCCAGTTTGTTTGTTATCTATTCTATTTTAGGATGTCTCAAAATATTGTCCTGTTTCTAAAAATAAAATTCATTAATTTATTAATATTCCTATTATACCCCTAATTTATTTTCAAAACTATTTGAAAAAAAAACTAACAAATATTTAAAAAATCAATCTAATTAGGGCATCTTTTTATTTGCCTCATTAACAATAACTCTTTTTTTAAATAAAAAAAAGCTGATAAATTTATTTAAGGGTGGTTTTGCAAACTTATACATTTTTATAATGCAAACAAGACAATAAATGATATTCCCTTAAAAAGTTTAACTTTTCAAATAGGATAAATAAATTGAGACAGATGGAGTATTTTAGAAAAAAAATTTATGAAAAATTGAAAAAACAAAATTTTCAATTTTTCATAATTTTTTTTTTCTAAAATGGTTTACTAATTCATACCCTAAGAGCATATATTAGTAAAACCTTATTTATATAAATCAAATAGACGAGCTTTATATTTACAATATTTTCATAATAAATCCTAAATTTTTTTTAGAGAGTTTTAACTTATGTCGTCCGTTCCTGATGATATCTCTTTTTCATCAAACCAAGACATCAATCGGTTTTTGGTGTAGGCGGAGATTGAATCATAAATCTCTTATTCAACCATTAGAGACTTTACCAGTTGAGCTAACTGAAACCCACTAATAAATCATAGGTAATAAGTTATTAATAGTTCTAATTTGAATTCACTATTTAAATATTACTTTTTTGGCCATCAATTATAACTCGTAACAACCTGCAACTTAAGATTTGTTGTGAATAATGTTGTGAATGTAACATTTTTTCAATAAATGAGAAGGCTTCGTCTATAACATTTTCAAAATAAATTGTTATAATTCTAATTTGAATTCACCCCTTAGAAAAAAAAAATATATATATATATATATATATATATTTCACCGGTTACAGTCACTTAAAATTTGTGGAGAAAGTTTTATGTTTTGTTTTTTCTGAAAAAAAAAAAGGGCTTACTATATATCTATGGGATCTTTACCTCCACATGTACACTGGGATATGGACCACTGTACCAATCCAATCATAAGATGACACGCTACCTCGTCCATTTCCTAGCAACGCGCCGAAAAAAAAAACATTATGGTCAATTCGATTTAGTTTAAACAGGGGCAATAAGGTAATTTCATAATACATAATAATAGTAGCAAGTAATACTAAAGATATCGTAAATTCAAAAGCTAACCTTAAAAAGTCACTCTGTGTCACTCTCTCAGCAAAGCAAAGAGAGAGAGAGAGAGAGATTCCAAGTTTCCAACAAAAAGAAGAAGGAAAAGAGAGAGAGAGAGAGAGAGAGAGAGAGAGAGAGATGATGGGGGTGGGGGAGAGAGAGAGAGATAGAGGAGTGTGAGATAGAGATTGTACGGTAATGGTGACTCTTCAGATTCCTCAGTTTAATCGGTTTTTCTCTCTCTTTAAACTAACTTTCTCTCTTTATAAATAAACTAGTACTATATTATGCTATTTATGATTATCGTTGTAAAAGGACAATTATTTTTTTCTCTTCTACTTCTCTGTGTAATCAGTTTTTAGTGTTCAGATCTGTGTTGTTTGATACCATTTGGTTATTGGGTTTTGTAAAAATTTGTACTTGAATACATGTTTGATCTAGCAATTTTACTCATTTCATGAATGTTTTTAGTTTTTCAATTTTTTTTGGTTTTTTTTTTTTTTGGACTTTGTTGTCAGAAAAAAATAAAAGGCAAAAGAGAGATTTTTTTTTTTTTTTTTCTCTGTTGGGTTAGTTAAGCTTATGGGGTAGTTGTGGTAGTTGAGGGTGAAGTCACTGGAGGCAGCGGTTCATCGATCTCTTCCTGGGAATTTGTTGTGACACTAAAACAAACATGAATCGGTCGATAAACCTCTGCATCCAGCGCTCACCTCTTTCTCTTTCTTCTTTGTGTCATCTTTTGGCATTTATTGAATCATGTTTTTTTTTTTTTTTTGTGTTTTGTTGCTGAAAATTTTGAAGGAAGTAAGGCAATAGAAAATGATATAGTTTGGTCTTTTTTACTAGTTGGGATGCAAATGAAGAAAGATAAAAAAGGGAATCTTTGCTTAATTGAGCCTTCTAGTCTGGTTTTTTTTTTTTGTATTTCCTTCACTTGGGAATTATAAAGATCACCAAAACACTAAATGGGTACCTTCTCTCTTTTGTAAAAAAGCAAGGGAAGGTTGAATTTTGTTTATGGGGCTCAAGACCCACCTGCTGCATGTATTACTTACTAAGAAAAAAGAAAGAAAAAAGAAGAATATAAAACATTTGGGTTCAAATACTAGTTTACTGGAATATGACTCTATTTTTGCCTTTTTCTTTTAATTTTTGCACCGCTAGTACTTGTTAGTGCATTGTTTTGTGTTATGAGCTTATGATATATTGTTGAGTAATTTGCAGGTTATGAGATGAATAAATTTTGAACCGGCCGGTTTTGAGGAAAGTTGCCTTTGCCTTCAAAGATTGTATGTGCCTTTTTTTCTACTCTTTTGGTGGAAACAGACTATATCTGTCATGAAAATCTTTAACATTATGATGATGATGATGATGATGACCACGGTGATGATATGATGAACACTATTTTTAACATCATAATGATGAATACTATGATGCTGATGACAGTGGTGATGATATGATAAACACAAAGATGCATTTAGCTGAATTATTCTTAATCTAGCATTCCTTTTTAAGTACATCTGCATGTAATTTGTGGCCAAATTCATTTCACAAAATTAATGAATCTGTGAATTTCTTATTGTTTTTTTGAGAAAGTGTGAATTTCTTATTGTTGGTTCTTTTCAATTGACACGTCTCTTTTTCTGCCTCATCAAGTTCAACTTATTACTGTGGATAGATCCCTCCCATTGAAATCTCCAATTCTCACTAATTTTTAACGTAAGACGTGTCATTTAAAAAACAAATAAATGACATGTGTCTCACGTCCAACTAAAAAATGAAGGGAATTGGAGAATTCAATGGGAGATCTGAATCCTTTCCCGGGTAATTCTTGTTTGATGCTTGCTGGTTTAGAAACTTCAAATTTTTCTTGTTTTACATATTTTGTTATCCTCAAGTCCTGTACTCGATGTGCAGTCAACTTACTTGTTAAGCTCTCTAAAAAATGGCTATTTCTTTTTTATTTGTGTTTCACCTTGTGTGAAATAGCTTTTCTGGGGGTTTTTTTTTTTCCTGCTGAATACTGTTCTTAGATAAGGTGAAAAGTCATCATGGCTTTTTCAATGTCACTGGTGTTTTGTTTCTATTGTGCTAAAGTTACATCTTATTTGACAGTTTGCTGTGTTTCCAAACTCAATAATATATGCTTATTGCATCTGCTTAACATTTTCACTGTGGAGTCAACTTGGTGTCTCATGTAGTCATGTATTCCATGATTCACCTAGAGCGTTTTCTGTGATCAATCATTCTGTTGTTTTTGGCTCGTAGTAAATTAATGAAGCAAAGATGGGTAGAAAGTACATCAGCATTTTTTTTGTAAAAGTTGGTACACATTTATTTTGCCTGTTCAAATTAGTGTGGCACTATGTCAGTGGTTTGGAATCTTTCCAGAAGTTTCATTGTTCACTGTATTCGTTAGATAATAGTTTGAGACTGATGGTGCCAACTTCGTTAAGAGCCCCTTTTGGTTTGTCTAGGTAGATGTGAAGACTGTTGAATGAATTTATATATATAAAACAAAATCCTGATAAATAAGGTGATATTTACAGCTTCTTCTTCAAAAAAAGAAAAAAAAAAGAAAAAAAAAAAGGGTATTTTACTATCCTTGTCTCAAATTTTTCATGATATTTATTAGGATTAACCAATGAGTGGATCAAATGGCCCCCTCCATATTGTTAGAGCAAAGTTTAACTTACCAATAAAAATAAAAAGAGAATTATCGGAATGAATTTTATGCCAATTATGTGTCATTTTCTTGAGCAGGTGGTTGTAAAGTTACTACTTGTTTCTTTCTTTCTCTGATATGGGGAAAGGTATCTTTGAAATAAAGTTTGAAGTGGGAGACATAATATCGTCATTGCAATGCGAAAGTGTGGGAAAATCACAATCGAGTACCAAGTTGGCAGAGTATCCTCTATGCAGATGCTCACTAGTAGAATCTGGTATCAAATTCCTTGTACCAAGCTTAGAATGGAAATCAATAAAAGTAGAAATGACTCTACTATACAAAGCAAAACACTTTTTTAAGTTTTTGGTTCAAGTAACACATGAATTAGCAAGAAAAGTAGAGGGAGGTAATGAAACTAACGCAAGCTGTCAATATTCCATCATTTTGGTTCTTTGTGCTGATTCATTTTGTTGAAAAACCTGCCATAAAGAAATCATTCTAATATCATAACATTAGAAAAGAAATTTCATTTTCATTCATTCTCTTCTTCAATATTTTTCTTTTGAGCCAGAGGATCTATCCTTATCCAATGTTTAAATTGAGGGAGATGGATGGAGAAGGGAGGGATATAATACGGAAGTGACAAGAATGTACTAAATTTTAGTAATATTTCGGCCAACTCTCTCACTCTCTATTCTCGAGAGAGCGAGAATTGTAAATCAAAGCATATAAACAAATTGAGGTCATGGATGTAAAACAAAGCATATTGTAAATATAGTTTTAGGATATGGAAACAACTGGATATCGTTTGATTGTTTAGTGTACAAAAATACATCAGCGGATTCCCTATTTCAAAGGTATGGGTCCCAAAACAGAATGTAGAGCATATAATTTGTGCTTCTTTCTAGTTCTAGTTTGACTGATCAGCCACAAAAATTGAGATATTCCTAGTTTTAAACTCTTCCCAAATAGTTGAAAGGCAAATTCATTATGAGACTTGCCCAATAAAAAAGATCTACTGAGGGTGATCATGAATCACCTAGTCCCTATCATAAAATATTGGAATAGGCCAATAATTCTGCAGATAATGAGAATGACATTGATGATGGCAATGAGATCATGATGATAGCTGTGGTGGTGGCAGCGTAGACTAGTGTCATGCCTATGAAAATGACCACCATGGCATGTTGCATGTGAGGACAATGGCCATCTTGTCATGTACAGGATGGTGATAATTGGGCACTTAAATTGCACTATTTTGACTCTACGGACTGTTGGGCTTTCTCCCCACAAAATGGCCATTTAAACCAAAAACAAAAAAGTCTCTCCTTATCAAGTGATCAAATCTATTTTTAAGCACTCATTTGATTTTTTTTTTCTCTTTTTCTTTTTATTGTGCCCCTAACAGTACATAGGTGGCCCAGAAAAAAATAAAATTCAGCACTGCTAAAAGCCAAAAAAATAATATCTATGATCTTTTGGGAGTCCTCATTCCTCTGGGTAAGTTAAACATAGATGTCAGTTCAAGAGGAAATTTTGGTCCACTAGAAACAAGTGCGATCTTCGGTAATCATAGTGGTTGTTGGATGGTAGGTTTATTATTATTATTATTATTTTTCATTTTTAATTATAATTCTTACAACGAAGAGAATATTTGAACATTGAACATTTTTGTTAAAAATATTAAAATGTATTAATTGAGATACAATGTAAGATGTATAAATGGATATCTGGCTAAATAATGGACTGTTAGAGAAGGGTTTAGTTTAGATACTGGACTTTTTAGATGTTGTCTTGGTAGTTGATTCTATCACCGTTTTTTAATTTATCGTGCTTAACATTTTGATTCCTCCTTGCTATTCAAATTTGGTATTGGATTACAATATGTTGCTCTTTTGAGTTTTGGGGACTTCTGTATGACATATATGCGATTCTAAAATTAAAGAAGAAAACGTTAGCTGTGGATTGTTGCCAACAACTTTTTTGTGTGTTTTGCTCTTACTTGATATGATATGATATATATATATATATATATATAATCTTTTGTGAGATGTGATCTTGGTGTAATTTTTTTTGTTAATGTACAATTCAATAACTTTTTATTATGAGATGTAATCTTGGTGTAATTTTTTGTTAATATACAATTCAATAACTTTTTATTGGCTTAATATTTTAAAACTTCTACGGATAGATTATATATTATCAATTCTTCATAACATGCACACCAAATTTCGTTTAAATTTGATGTTATTTATTATTTGATCCATAAATTAATGTTTTGAGTATAAATTTAATTTTTTAAAAAAAAAAAACTTGAATTTTCAACATTTTATGGATGAAATAGTTATTGATCTTGTGGGGCCTAAGAGTTTGACAATTCCGGCCCATTTTACACCATGCCCAAGGCCCGTGCCGAGGAGGAAGAAATGTCCGAGGACGAACGAAAGGAGTACGAAGTGCCAAGAAACATTGCCAAGGACGATTCTGTCCTCGGCCATTCAAAATCACAGAAGGAAAGATCAGCACACCATCAAGGGCAGCCTCCCAAAGCATCCCAAGAAAAGGACAAGCACAATGAGTCAGCCATGGAAACATGGTGGATGAGCAATTCAAGGAGAAACTGTCACCTCCACATTAAATACCTACAACTAACATTCTGGCCACATTAATGAGGAAATGACTCTTAAACAGTGTTACTTTGGTTACCGTAACTCACAGAACGCTAGAGAGAGTGTCTGATGAGACAGGCACTCAAATATAGGTTTGGATGATCAACAAGTGGAAGGCCAAGATCGTTTAAAGAGGACTATATAATAGGAGAAACTCACCACAGAAAAGAAAAAAAAAATAGTACTGTAACAATCTCAAGAACTCCTGTAATCAGAATCATTCAGTATTTCTTAGAACAAAACTCCTCGAATTGTGCCGAGGACAACTTTTCTTAGATAAATTTAGTTCATCTCTGTTTGATTGTCATGAACACCATATTAACTGTTGTCCATGCGCTAAAACCTAATTTTTAAACTCATTCTCTAGAAATTTATTGTATTGGGCTAGTTAGGCCTAAGTCCACTCATCCAAAAAAAAAAAAAAAGAAGAAGTGCTCAAACCCGGTTCCTACAATTAGCGTCGTCTGTGGGGAGAACTTGTATGATAGCGAGTACAACAGTTAGTTAAGGTGGGATCAGGCCCCCATCAGCAAGAGTCCCTGGGGAAAATCATTATGGTGGCTAGTTTACTATGTGAGTAAGACACTACATGGGTCACAATTCTAGGGGCTTCTGACATTAGGTACATGCCTCGTACCTCTGTCAAGAGTCAGGTCCTTGCGAATTTGGTGGCCGAGTTTGCTGGACCTCTGTTGGAGGAAGTGGCAGCAACATAGAGCGATTCAAGGCGGCTCCACGGCGGGGCTAGTTCTGGAAGGTACATATGGATACCGTCTAACCTGTTGAAGTGGTTAAATGGAACCTTAGCTATAACGGGTCCTCGGACCTCCTGCTTTGGGGGAATCAACACACATTGACAATTATCTAAAGTATTAGACAGAACTAAGATCTTGCATGACTCCTCGGACCATAAACCTATGGGGAAACTAATCACTTCTGACAATTATCTAAGTATTAGACAGAACCAAGGTCTTGTATGGCTCCTCGGACCACAAACCTATGGGGAAACTAATAACTTTTGACAATTATCTAAAGTATTAGACAGAACCAATGTCTTGCATGGCTCCTCGGATCACAAACCTATAGGGAAACTAAAAACTTCTGACAATTATCTAAGTGTTAGACCGAACTGAGGTTTCGCATGGCTCCTCAGACCACAAACCTATGGGGAAACTAATGACTTGCGGCAACCACCTAAGGGTTGAACCGAATCAGGGTATTGTACGGGTCCTTGGATCACAGCCCATGAGGGGATTAACTACTTCAAGCATCTATCTGAGTGACGAGAAAAATCTAAAAGGAGCACAGCTCCTCGGATTGCTACCCTTTCCCCACTCAACAAAGATGTAAACAAATGCAAGTTCATGAGCATCACTTAAGGTGTCCCAAGTACGTTTAAAAAAAAAAAAAAAGAAAAAAAAAGGAGTGGTGAATGGCGTAAATGAGATTACTTCCTTATCAAGTAAAGCACGAGTTGAAATTTGCATTGTGGGCTTAACATTTTTTGTTACCCATTCAATAAAAGAAGAGCATTGGCTATGTCAGGTCCCTCAGACCTCCTGCTAAGAAGAGCCTTAACTATGTCGGGTCCCTCAAACCTCCCGCTAAGAAGAGCCTTAGCTATGTCGGGTCCCTCAGACCTCCTGCTAGGTTTCGCATGGCTCCTCGGACCACAAACCTATGGGGAAACTAATGACTTGCGGCAACCACCTAAGGGTTGAACCGAATCAGGGTGTTGTACGGGTCCTTGGACCACAGCCCTTGAGGGGATTAACTACTTCAAGCATCTATCTGAGTGATGAGAAAAATCTAAAAGGAGTTCGGCTCTTTAGATCGCCTACCCTTTCACCACTCAACAAAGATGTAAACAAATGCAAGTCCATGAGCATCACTTAAGGTGTCCCAAGTACGTTAAAAAAAAAAAAGGAGTGGCGAACGGCGTAAATGAGGTTACTCCCTTATCAAATAAAGCATGAGTTGAAATTTGCATTGTGGGCTTAACATTTTTTGTTACCCATTCAATAAAAGAAGAGCATTGGCTATGTTGGGTCCCTCAGACCTCCTGCTAAGGAGAGCTTTAACTATGTCGAGTCCCTCAGACCTCCTGCTAAGAAGAGCCTTAGCTATGTCAGGTCCGTTAGACCTCTTGCTAGGTTTCGCACGGCTCTTCGGACAACAAACCTATGGAGAAACTAATGACCTGCGGCAACCACTTAAGGGTTGAACCGAATCAGCGTATTATACAGGTCCTTGGACCATAGCCCTTGAGGGGATTAACTACTTCAAGCATCTATCTTGAGTGATGATCAAAATCTAAAAGGAGTCCGGCTCCTCGGATCGCCTACCCTTTCCCCATTCAACAAAGATGTAAACAAATGCAAATCCATGAGCATCACTTAAGGTGTCCCAAGTACGTTAAAAAAAAAAAAAAGAGTGGTGAACAGCGTAAATGAGATTACTCCCTTATTAAGTAAAGCATGAGTTAAAATTTGCATTGTGGGCTTACATTTTTTGTTACCCATTTAATAAAAGAAGAGCAATGGCTATGTCGGGTCCCTCAGACCTCCTGCTAAGAAGAGCTTTAGCTATGTCGGGTCCCTCAGACTTCTCGCTAAGAAGAGCCTTAGTTATGTCAGGTCCTTCAAACCTCCTGCTAAAAAGAACTTTAGCTATGTCGGGTCCCTCGGATCTCATGCTAAATGCTTAAACCAAACCTAGGGCAAGCCCGGGTCTTCGGGCCAGGCGCTTGGGGGAAACCAACGCTATGACATCATTATAAACGTCGAATAGAGCCTTAATACACGATGGTCCCCTCGGGTCACTTACTTTAAATTCAACATTCTTTGATGGTTCCACAGTTTGCGGTATAGAGCACCTGGTTATTTTCCTGATTATTCATATATAGTTAACTTATTTAAAGTTAGCAGTCGGGCACTATCGTCGGTTTTGTTAAAGTCAGGGTGACAACTTTTCGTTACCATTGACAACATCAATTCTAAGTCCCATTGGAGGGAAAAATAGCAACACACCCATTAATGAAATAATTACTGCAGAGAAAGGAAAGATTCATAAAGTAAAGAGTGCAACCCTTTTTATTAAATAAAGGAAAGGTACATCATATATATAGCGGCTTAAGCAGGCTTGTTTTAAAACTAACTACACAAAGAGAAAGCCCATAGGAATGGTAGATTCACAATCTTGTTCTAGTAGCAATTGAGCTAGCATGGGTGGTACCGGCAATGAGAAAGAAGAAGATGCGGAAACGCTGGATGGACCCCTTTTCTTCTAACTACAAGATGTATTGATATCAACGCTGATAAATAGGAAACCTTCATCCTTGTTTTTGTTAATTTTCTTGATCAACCCGGGGTTGCTTTTACATCTGTGCACAGATGATATATGTCGCCGGGTGAGACCCAAATTTTGTCGAACCAAAGTCTGATGCAATTTACACCTGCTTTGGTTCTTGGCTGAAGGAGGAGGGTCTTCTTTCTTGCTTAGTTGAAAGGTAGGAACATCTTTGGCCTCTGCTTCCTTTGCCTTAACTGCGTTATCCAGGATCTGGGCAACATCCTTGATTTCTAAGGGAGGCTTAGTTTCCTTGCCCTTGCCCTTGCCTTTATCCTCGGCCACCTCATTCCCTAGGCATTGATCACAATCTTGGCAAGGTCCTTGGGAATGCCTGAAGGGTTGAGAACTTGAGATTCTTGCAGAACTCAAGGATCTGTAAATGAGAAAGAACGATTTCCCTAGGGTGCCTTATATAGAAGGCGAAATCTAGTGGAAATTAATTAGCACGTGATTTAAAGAACGAGTTACGAGCGAAATAAATCCTGCCCAATTTCCAAAGAAATCCTCAACCGTTGGATCTGCGTCACTTTATAAAAATATTAATAAGGGCGCGTCTCGTATACTAAAGCGTCAGGAACGTGCCTTGGACAAGTGAAGAGACACTGGTATTGACGAAGGACAATACTTGACAAGCCATGACAAAGGCCCGGGGACATCAAAATCCTTATCTCCTTCTGAGGATCCGGACAGCAGGATTTTAAGGAGCTATTGTGGGGCCTAAGAGTTTGGTAACCCCGGCCTATTTTACACCAAGCACAAGGTCCGCGCCGAGGAGGAAGAAATGTCCGAGGACGAACGAAGGGAGTCCGAAGTACCAAGAAACATCGCCGAGGACGATCCTATCCTTGGCCATTCAAAATCACAGAAGGAAAGATCGGCACGCCATTACAGGCAGCCTCCCAAAGCATCCCAAGAAAAGGACAAGTATAATGGATCAGCCATGGAAGCATGGTGGAGGAGCAATTCAAGAAGAAACTGTCACCTCTACATTAAATGCCTACAACTAACATTCTAGCCACATTAATGAGGAAATAACTCCTGAACAGTGCTACCTCCGTTACCGCAACTCACAGAACGCCAGAGAGAGTGTCTGATGGGACAGGCACTCAAATATAGACTTAGATGATCAACAAGTGGAAGGCCAAGATCGTTTAAAGATGACTATATAATAGGAGAAACTAACCACAGAAAAGAAAAAAAATAATATTGTAACAATCTCAAGAATTCTTGTAATCAGAATCATTCAATATTTCTTAGAACAAAACTCCTCGGATTGTGCCGATGACAACTTTTCTTAGATAAACTCAGTTCATCTCTGTTTGATTATCATGAACACCATATTAATTGCTGTCCATGCGCTAAAGCCATGACGAAGAACAATACTTGACAAGCCATGACAAAGGCCTAAGGACATCAAAATCCTTCTCTTTGTCCGAGGATCTGGACAGCAGGATTTTGAGGGGCTATTGTGGGGCCTAAGAGTTTGGGAACTCCGGTCCATTTTATACCAAGCCCAAGACCCGCGCTGAGGAAGAAGAAATGTCCGAGGACGAACGAAGGGAGTTTGAAGTGCCAAGAAATATCGCCGAGGACGATCTTGTCCTCGGCCATTCAAAATCACAGAAGGAAAGATTGGCACGCCATCAAGGGCAGCCTCCCAAAGCATCCCAAGAAAAGGACAAGTACAATGGGTCAGCAATGGAAGCATGGTGGAGGAGCAATTCAAGGAGAAACTATCACCTCCACATTAAATGCCCACAACTAACATTCTGGCCGTATTAATGAGGAAATGACTCATGAATAGTGCTATCTCGGTTACTGCAACTCACAGAACACCAGAGAGAGTGTCTGATGGGACAGGTACTCAAATATAGGTTTGGATGATCAACAAGTGAAAGGCGAAGATCGTTTAAAAAGGACTATATAATAGGAGAAACTCACCACAGAAAAGAAAAAAATAGTATTGTAACAATCTCAAGAACTCCTGTAATTAGAATCATTCAATATTTCTTAGAACAAAGCTCCTCGAATTATGCCGATGACAACTTTTCTTAGATAAACTCAGTTCATCTCTGTTTGATTGTCATGAACACCATATTAACTGTTGTCCATGCGCTAAAGCCTAATTCTTAAACCCATTCTCTACAAATTCATTGTATTGGGCTTGTTAGGTCTGAGTCCACTCATTCAAAAAAAAAAAAAAAAAAAAGAAGAAGAAGTGCTCAAACCCAGTCCCTACAATTGGCGCCGTCTGTGGGGAGAACTTGTATGATAGTGAGTACAACGGTTAGTTAAGGTTGGATCAGGCCCCTATTAGCAAGAGTCCCTGGGGAAAACTATGTGAGTAAGACACTACGTGGGTCACAGTTCTAGGGGCTTCTGACATTAGGTACATGCCTCGTACCTCTGTCAAGAGTTAGGTCCTCGCGAATCTGGTGGTCGAGTTCACTGGACCTTTGTTGGAGGAAGTGGCAGTAACACAGAGCAATTCAAGGGGCTCCGCGGCGGGGCTAGTTCTGGAAGGTACATATGGATACCT
Source organism: Quercus glauca (assembly GCA_023736055.1). Taxonomy (NCBI): domain Eukaryota; kingdom Viridiplantae; phylum Streptophyta; class Magnoliopsida; order Fagales; family Fagaceae; genus Quercus; species Quercus glauca. The sequence continues at coordinate 24,959,476 of CM043324.1, read as the reverse complement.
TCTAACCTATTGAAGTGGTTAAGTGGAACCTTAGATATGATGGGTCCTTGAACCTCCTACCTTGGGGGAATCAACGCACATTGACAATTATCTAAAGTATTAGACAGAATTAAGGTCTTGCATGGCTCTTCGGACCATAAACCTATGGGGAAACTAATCACTTTTGACAATTATCTAAGTATTAGACAGAACCAAGATTTTGCATGGCTCCTCAGACCACAAACCTATGGGAAAACTAATAACTTCTGACAATTATCTAAGTGTTAGATCGAACCGAGGTTTCGCATAGCTCTTTGGACCACAAACCTATGGGGGAAACTAATGACTTGCGGCAACCACCTAAGGGTTGAACCAAATCAGGGTGTTGTACGAGTTCTTGGACCACAGCCCTTGAGGGGATTAACTACTTCAAGCATCTATCTGAGTGATGAGAAAAATCTAAAAGGAGTCCGGCTCCTTGGATCGCCTACCCTTTCCCCACTCAACAAAGATGTAAACAAATGCAAGTCCATGAGCATCACTTAAGGTGTCCCAAGTACGTTCAAAAAAAAAAAAAAAAAAGAGTGGCGAACGGCGTAAATGAGATTACTCCCTTATCAAGTAAAGCATGAGTTGAAATTTGCATTGTGGGCTTAACATTTTGTTACCCATTCAATAAAAGAAGGGCATTGGCTATGTCGGGTCCCTCAGACCTCCTGCTGAGAAGAGTCTTAGTTATGTCGGGTCCCTCAGACCTCGTGCTAGGTTTCGCACGGCTCCTCGGACCACAAACCTATGGGGAAATTAATGACTTGCGGCAACCACCTAAGGGTTGAATCGAATCAGCGTGTTGTACGGGTCCTTGGACCATGGCCCTTGAGGGGATTAACTACTTCAAACATCTATCTGAGTGATGAGAAAAATCTAAAAGAAGTCCGGCTCCTCGGATCGCCTACCCTTTCCCCACTTAACAAAGATGTAAACAAATGCAAGTCCATGAGCATTACTTAAGGTGTCCCAAGTACGTTTAAAAAAAAAAAAAAAAAAAAAAAAAAAAAAGGAGTGGCGAACGGCGTAAATGAGATTACTCCCTTATCAAGTAAAGCATGAGTTGAAATTTGCATTGTGGGCTTAACATTTTTTGTTACCCATTCAATAAAAGAAGAGCATTGGCTATGTCGGGTCCCTCAGACCTCCTGCTAAGAAGAGCTTTAACTATGTCGAGTCCCTTAGACCTCCTGCTAAGAAGAGCTTTAGCTATGTCGAGTCCCTCAGACCTCTCGCTAAAAAGTGTCTTAGCTATGTCAGGTCCCTTAGACCTCATGCTAGGTTTCGCACGGCTCCTCGGACCACAAACCTATGGGGAAACTAATGACTTGCGGCAACCACCTAAGGGTTGAATCGAATCAGATTGTTGTACGGGTCCTTGAACCACAGCCCTTGAGGGGATTAACTACTTCAAGCATCTATCTTGAGTGATGAGCAAAATCTAAAAGGAGTCCGGCTCTTCGGATCGCCTACCCTTTCCCCACTCAACAAAGATGTAAACAAATGCAAGTCCATGAGCATCACTTAAGGTGTCCCAAGTACGTTAAAAAAAAAAAAAGAGGAGTGGCGAACGGCGTAAATGAGATTACTCCCTTATCAAGTAAAGCATGAGTTAAAATTTGCATTGTGGACTTAACATTTTTTGTTACCCATTCAATAAAAGAAGAGCATTGGCTATGTCGGGTCCCTCAGACCTCCTGCTAAGAAGAGCTTTAGCTATGTCGGGTCTCTCAGACTTCCCGCTAAGAAGAGCCTTAGTTATGTCAGGTCCCTCAGACCTCCTGCTAAGAAGAACCTTAGCTATGTCGGGTCCCTCAGATCTCCTGCTAAGTGCTTAAACCAAACCTAGGGCAGGCCTGGGTCCTCGGGCCAGGCGCTTGGGGGAAACGAACGCTATGACATCATTATAAACGTCGAACAGAGCCTTAATACACGATGGTCCCCTCGGGTCACTTACTTTAAATTCAACATTCTTTGATGGTTCCACAGTTTGCGGTATAGAGCACCTGGTTATTTTTCTGATTATTCATATATAGTTAACTTATTTAAAGTTAGCAGCTGGGCGCTGTTGTCGGTTTTGTTAAAGTCGGGGTGACAACTTCTCGTTACTATTAACAGCATCAATTCTAAGTCTCACTGGTGGGAAAAATAGCAACACACTCATTAATGAAATAATTACTGCAGAGAAAGGAAAGATTCATAAAGTAAAGAGTGCAACCCTTTTTATTAAATAAAGGAAAGGTACATCATATATATAGCGGCTTAAGTAGGCTTGTTTTAAAACTAACTACACAAAGAGAAAGCCCATAGGAATGGTAGATTCACAATCTTGTTCTAGCAGCAATTGAGCCAGCATGGGTGGTACCGGCGATGAGAATGAAGAAGATGCGGAAACACTGGATGGACCCCTTTTCTCCTAACTGCAAGATGTTCTGATATCAAGGCTGATAAACAGGAAACCTTTATCCTTGTCCTTGTTAATTTTCTTGATCAACACAGGGTCGCTTTTACATCTGTGCACACATGATATATGTTGCCAGGTGAGGCCTAAACTTTGTCGCACCAAAAGTCTGATGCGATTTACACCTACTTTGGTTCTTGGCTGAAGGAGGAGGGTCTTCTTTCTTACTCGGTTGAAAGGTAAGAACATCTTTGGCCTCTGCTTTCTTTGCCTTAACTGCGTTATCCAGGATCTGGGCGACATCCTTGATTTTTGAGGGAGGCTTAGTTTCCTTGCCCTTGCCTTTATCCTCGGCCACCTCATTCTTTAGGCATTGATCACAATCTTGGCAAGGTCCTTGGGAATGCCTAAAGGGTTGAGAACTTGAGATTCTTGCAGAACTCAAGGATCTGTAAATGAGAAAGAACGATTTCCCCAGGGTGCCTTATATAGAAGGCGAGATCTAGTGGAAATTAATTCTCATGTGATTTAAAGAACGAGTTACGAGCGAAATAAATCCCTCCTAATTTCCAAAGAAATCCTCAACCGTTGGATCTGCATCACTTCATAAAGATATTAATGAAGGCGTGTCTCATATACCAAAGCGCTAGGAACGTACCTTAGACAAGTGAAGAGACTCTGATATTGACGAAGGACAATACTTGACAAGCTATGACAAAGGCCCAAGGATATCAAAATCCTCCTCTTCGTCCGAGGATCCGGACAGTAGGATTTTGAGGGGCTATTGTGGGGCCTAAGAGTTTGGCAACCCCGACCTATTTTACACTAAGCCCAAGGCCCGCGCTGAGGAGGAAGAAATGTCCGATGACGAACGAAGGGAGTCCAAAGTGCCAAGAAACATCGCCGAGGACAATCCTATCCTCGGCCATTCAAAATCACTGAAGGAGAGATCGGCACACCATTAAAGGCAGCCTCCCAAAACATCCCAAGAAAAGGACAAGTACAATAGGTCAGCCATGGACGCATGGTGGAGGAGCAATTCAAGAAGAAACTGTCACCTCCACATTAAATGCCCACAACTAATATTCTAGCCGCATTAATGAGGAAATGACTCCTGAACAGTGCTACCTCGGTTACCGCAACTCACAGAATGCCAAAGAGAGTGTCTGATGGGATAGGCACTCAAATATAGGCTTGGATGATCAACAAGTGGAAGGCCAAGATCGTTTAAAGAGGACTACATAATAGGAGAAACTCACCACCAAAAAGAAAAAAAAAATAATACTGTAACAATCTCAAGAATTTCTGTAATCAGAATCATTCAATATTTCTTAGAACAAAGCTCCTCGGATTGTGCCAAGGACAACTTTTCTTTGATAAACTCAGTTTATCTCTATTTGATTATCATGAACACCATATTTATTGCTGTCCATGCGCTAAAGCCATGACGACGGACAATACTTGACAAGCCATGACAAAGGCTCGAGGACATCAAAATCCTTCTCTCCATCCGAGGATCCGGACAGCAGGATTTTGAGGGGCTATTGTGGGGCCTAAGAGTTTGGGAACCCCGGCCCATTTTACACCGAGGCCAAGACCCGCGCTGAGGAGGAAGAAATGTCCGAGGTCGAACGAAGAGAGTCCAAAGTGCCAAGAAACATTGCCGAGGACGATCCTATCCTCGGCCATTCAGAATCACAGAAGGAAAGATCGGCATGCCATCAAGGGCAGCCTCCCAAAACATCCCAAGAAAATGACAAGTACAATGGGTCAGTAATGGAAGCATGGTGGAGGAGCAATTCAAGGAGAAACTGTCACCTCCACATTAAATGCCCACAACTAACATTCTGGCCGCATTAATGAAGAAATGACTCCTGAACAGTGCTACCTCGGTTACTGCAACTCATAGAACGCCAGAGAGAGTGTCTGATGGGACAGGCACTCAAATATAGGATTGGATGATCAACAAGTGGAAGGCCAAGATCGTTTAATGAGGACTATATAATAGGAGAAACTCACCACAGAAAAGAAAAAAAATAATACTGTAACAATCTCAAGAACTCCTGTAATCAGAATCATTCAATATTTCTTAGAACAAAGCTCTTCGGATTGTGCCGATGACAACTTTTCTTAAATAAACTCAGTTCATCTCTGTTTGATTGTCAAGAACACTATATTAATTGTTGTCCATACGCTAAAGCCTAGTTTTTAAACCCATTCTCTACAAATTCATTGTATTGGGTTAGTTGGGCTTGAGTTCACTCATCCAAAAAAAAAAAAAAAAAAGAAAAAAAAAAGAGGAAGTGCTCAAATCCAGTCCCTACAGATCTCTAATTATTTTGATATTTTGTAAGCATAAAGAGTATAAAGAGACAATGTGATCAAATAGTAGATTTGTCAAAATTCATATATAATAAAAAATTATTGAATGTTTGATGTATGGGCCTTAAAATACACTAAGCCCACTTAGGATGATGGAGTTAGGTTATTAGGCCCAATAACATTAATTTGTTTAGAGTAATGGGTTTCCAAAGTCACTTTTAATGCAATCTTAAGATCTAAATCCCGTGTTTGAAATATAAACAACTCAATATATCATTCGTATAAGACCAAATTGGGAATTAACACTTCCTCGGATTTGGCTTTAGAGCCAATATTAGTATTGAGTTCAAGTTTTTCAAATACAAGGTTTCTCTACACAGTTCTTCTGTTTTTTTACACTTTCTCATCCCCCATTTTGGAGGGGTTTCCTTTCTTTATATAGTTCTTTGGATTGCATCCTACCCCTCCACTTGTTCAACTATGGGTCTTCCTTTGGATACTTGTCACATCAGGGCTGTACGGGAGGTAGTAAACTGTGCTGCAAGCTGTAAGGCTACTGTTCAGGGGTCATTCCTTTATTAATGCGGCCATCTAAGTTGGTACAGTGCATTAAATGCGGAGGTGATGCAATAGTTTACCACTTTTTTAAGTTACTATTGCAACAACTGTATAACTTTTAGATGCAAAACCGTGTTTAATACCGCTTTATTTTTTTTTGTTGCATTAACACCTAATATAATAGACATATTTTATTGTAGTGACATGTAAGTAATCCTCATTTAAGGATCTGTATGCGTGAAATTGACATGATCGCAAGTTTAAATGGTGATTGAGAGTTTCACAGAGAAATTGATGATGGTGATTTGTTTTTTTAAAACTTGATTTAATCATTGAGAAAGAAAATAGCAAATTTGGATTGCTTAATTATTATAATTGGGGCCGAAGTGATAGCCTAGTAGTAATGATATATTTTGTAGCACTCCATATCTGTAGTTCAAATTAATTATATATATATATAAAAAAGACTTTTATAGATTTATATTGTACTAGCAACATAAACTTACATTGTAGACACACAAAATATGTACAATGTTAATACATTTGTAAAAAAGTGTACAATATTGTACATTTTTGTGTGTTTACAATGGAGTGCTCTAACATGCCCTAAAATTTGAAAGCTTGGCTTTCATGAATTATTTATAAGCATTTCTTGATTGCTTAATGTTTATGAGTGTGTTTGTTATAATTTAAAATCTCAACCATTTTTTTAACCTCTTGTTTACGTACAATTTTTTAAAGTTTTAAATTTTTTAAGGTGCAATTGTATTTTTACGCAATGTATATTTTACACAATAAAATAATGAAAATAAGTTCACCTATACGCAAACAATTTAATTTTTAACTTTTTGGATTAGCATTTGTTTTTTTAAGCGAATTAATGTGTTTGGGGAATAATTATAAGCTAATTTTTTTGCTTATTTTATATATTATTTGTAAGTTCCACATTTTTTGTCTCAAATTTATTTTATATAATTTAATTTTTAACTTTTTGTCTCACATTATATAAATAAATTGCAAGTACTTCTCAAACCGTAAAAGATAACTATCAAGGCTCCTCATTGTTATTTTATTCTTCTATTCTTGTTTCTTTAATTAAGCTTTTTTTAATTTTTGAGTCTACTTTGATAGTGTCTGCACGGCTGCTTACATCGAAAACAGGAATTTCAAAATTTTGAAATAAAATATGTATGTATAGGCAGTATAGCAAAAGTTAGCAATTTTCTTTATTTTTTACATTTGACGAGGTGAACTATATGACTGCAACGCTCTGTTAATTAACTACTCTACCGACATGTACATTGCAAAACTAGCAAATTTCTCTATATCTATCAAACCATTTATTCCGAAACAGACCAATGATGCATTGACAATTTCGGTAGAGAAAATTATTAAGGATCCGATTCTCAAATAGAAATTATATTTCATATTTTGGATTTTCCACACTAAATATATATAGATAGATATATATATATATATATATATATATATATATAAAGTAGCAAATAACGCCTGGATAGAGCATTCAGTGCAAAGTCAAAGGAACCAATTGACATTGGACTAATGGAGGCTAAAGATAAGTTCACACATAATAAACTAGTATTACCTTTGTTTTCTAGAAAACTTCCACATCAATTTGACATTCATGTAGACAATCTCTATGTAATTTCGACCAAAGACAAATAGCTAAGCTTGGAGGAGAACATCGATCTAATCAATAACTGAAGACAACATGAAAACATAATTTACAAGAAAGAGTACTGGCCACTCTTTGACAGTATATAGAATGAGATATTGAAGTGACTAAGCCTCTTGGCCATTCTTTTCATCTTCTCCTACTTGACATAGAGAAGAACTGAAAGAAGGAGCTACAAAAACAGAAGAATAAACCTTGGAACTACCAAATGAGAGCTGTGAAAGCATATTTCTATCATGATCAAAACCACAGCTTCCAGCTGATTCAGAGTTTGATGAACAAACTATAGTTTCTTCAACAAGCGTATCAAAATGGTTTGAATCCACTTTGTCACCTGTTATATGATCATTCCATGGAATGATCTCATCAGGGAAAAGAGATGAGGATCTTGCATGGTTCTTTGTGATTGTATGTTGAAGAAGCTGAAACAGCCTCGGATTCTTTCCCAATAAGCTGCTACTTTCTTCATGTGAGTTCATGTTTCCATGACATGGGAAGTTTGTCTTGGCATTCCTTCCTCTTAGAAGCCTGGCAGCACTGTCATAAGCCCGAGCAGCCTCTTCGGCACTGTCATAAGTCCCTAACCAAAGCCTTAGCTTCTGAGAGGACTCTTTGATTTCAGCAACCCATCTTCCTGAGGGCCTTTGTCTCACCCCTAGAAACCTTCTTCCATTGCTGTTCACTCTTTTGGGAAACTTCGTGCTTCTTTTTTCTTCATTTTCATGGACTTCGTCTCCCTCAAGTGGTGTTTGGGTATAATTTTTACATAAATTTTGAGGCTCAAAAGGGATTCCTGAGCTCTCTAGGCTGTCCATGAGAGTAGGAGAAGGGTTTGTTGGCAAATATGGGGGGTACGCATTGATAATACTATTATAAAACAAATATGACCAAAGAATGATGGTGGGATGATGGCAAGTTGATTGTCTGGTTTCAGGTTTGTTTTTTTACAAAACTAATAACATATATATATATATATATGATTAGAATTATATAGTACCTGGGAAACAGTATTTATATTGTAACCTAGGGGCTAGGGCAAAACTTCTGAAGTGGTCCTCAAATGTATGGGGTTAGAGAAAGCAACTGGGGAAATGTTGATGAAAATTAAACAATTAATTGTTTAAAACATTGACAGTAGTACTATGGATAGGCACGATGAATGGTGTATTAGGTATCAGCTACTTCATTCATTTAAATAAGAGAGGTATCATCTACTTTTGGTACAATGTATGTTATTGGTAACCTGTACTGGTTTAACTAGAAGCCTAGTAGTAGTTAAGAGAATATATGAGAAGAACCAAATTTGCATATTAGAATTATACCCTGAAAGAATGTGGACATGTACTAAGAACTTTTAATTATTTGTTTTGAAAATATAGACGTCAAAAATGCTTATTCTTCATAAATTTGCTTTCACTATCTACATTAATTTTGTCATTATGCATAACAAAATCTTTTAAAATAATGAAAAAAAAAAGGTGGTTTGGGACTTAAAACTAAAAAGAACAACTCCTTTGAGCAGCTTATCCCAGTGTCCAAAGCCTGTACACTGTTCAATCTATTGGCTCAAATGAATGTCCATGATTGTATATAGTCTGCCAGAATTTGCAACACACTTTCTCCTTTGATGACTACAATTTGCCAATGATATCTTTTTAGTAAATGGTCAGTTGGATTAAAACGAGAACATAAGATGATGATCCAAGTAAGTTCAGGTTTTTGCGAGAACTGAGGTTAATTTTTTGTTAAAACTTAGCATAGCTCTTAAATCAGTCTCCTTCAGGTCTCATATAAGGTTGCAGTGACAACCTGTTAAACCTTCTTAACCAATGATAATGACATTACTTAGCAAAAAAAAATAGATATTAATGGCATAATTAGTTGTTAAGTGCTCTGCTAAAAGACTCAAATCATTGGATTCTCCATTGTATTAGGGTGTCCCCAACAATTGGTCAGTAGGTCAAAATTTTACTAACAATATATGTTCATGACATTAGCAGAGGTGGTACCTAGTCTAAACATTATACACAACATTGTAATAGGGTACCACACCTGTGCCTAACGAAACAAAAAATGTCTCTCTCTCTCTCTCTCTTTAAAATCAAAAATAAAGAACATGGGTCCAAGCCGCAAGCAAAAGCAGGGTAGATTAGTAATGTGACATCCTGCCAAAGTACCCAGATGTTGATTTAAGGTGGAATGTGCATTAGCTCAAGTGGGTTGCAGAAAAAGGCAAAAAGCCATAGCAATAAAGTGACATAAGCAACGTTTATTGTGATTAGTGAATAGTTTAGTGTTTAAAAAACCATTATTAAGGCTAAGTAGTTCCAGACATGACATACATCCAACAACCTACAAACAAAGTCACACCTCAAAAGCTCAAAAACAAACAAGAACGCCCCACGTTTATTTTCTAAACTTCGTCAGGCTCTTAATCCTAAAAAACTAATGTATGACATTTGTCACATTATGGGTGTCTTTGTTATTCCCTCTTAGAACGTGCTACCCCATTCTTTGGCTCACTTACTATTTTTAAAATTTTTCGAAATTATATACCTACAATTCCTGTGCACTGCAAAATCCTCAGACGAACTTTTAGCTTTCATATTTGTTGGATTCTTCATGTACTTTTCTCTCACATTTCTATCTTAATTAAACTCCCACTTCCCCTTTGTGTTAGGTTTGCTTTGTAGTGTTGTAGTTCTGAGGCTAAGATCATCAATTCTTCATCATTGCAAGCTGTTAGCTATCTTGTCGGATCCTTCATCCTCTTTCTTCTTTTGACAACTATTTCATTAAGTTTTTTTGCACAACCTTACACGTATGTACTTTAATGGTTGTAGTATATTATACACACACAAATGTAGATTGAAATATTTGTAAGTGGTCTTATTTTATGGAGTAAAAGATCGTAGAGAAAGACTTGAAGTTAAAATTGAAAACTTTAAAGACTTGCTCAAGCGTGGCCACTGTGCAAGCAACAGTGAAATAGGCACAAAGAAAGTATCAATACTTGTAAAGTGCCGATTGACACTTAGCCAAGCCTGCTCAAGCGAGCATCGAGCGGAGGTCAAGCCAAGTACACACGGGGATAAGAGAGCACGATTTCAATTATAATCCTAAGCTATGTACTTTCTCAATTGTGTGGGGGGTGTTAAACATTCCTTTTTTTTTTTTTTTTTGTAAAAAAATAAAAACCTTTTTGTAAGTGAAACACAAGAATAAAACAATTAGAAATCCTAACCATGATATCGTCAAAGGATATTTGTATTGTATATTTTTATTTTGAACTTGGTTAGAAATACTACATAAATACACCCCTCTTCTCCCTCCCCCTGGCTTGAATCGAGGCTCCCACATTTCCGCATGAACTTAAAAGCATGAAAAGGTACAATCGGGCTCAACTCTTCTTATTGTATATTGAACTATAATTAAATTGTAAATGAGACGTGTATTTGTTTACACAACATTGTAAAAAATAATACTCCGTAAAGAGCGATGTACAAGTAACAAATAAAGTAGTTGTGTGTTGAGGTCCAAAATTTCAAAACAAAACCCATTCCATAAAAAATAAAGAAGGCATAATTCGTGCAGTAAGAAGAATTAACATCAAGGCCCTATGTATGTTCAGATTTCCAACAAAAAAGGCAATTAAAAAGTCCAGCAAAATCCAGTGAAAGAACTGGACCGGGATCCCCTGAGGTTGCTAGAGGCTCGGGATCCTCGAGACGTATAGCACAGCTAAAGTGGGATTGAGACAGCTCAAAAAGGAGTACTACGAAATACAAGAAATGAAGAACAAATATGTCCCTCTCAAGCACCCAGTGGTGCAGCAAAGAATCAGAAAGCTTGGAGAGTGACAATTCATGAACAAAAGGCCGGTACCTCGGGGAACCCAGAATGAAGAACTATAAAGGGAAGTGGCTGGGAAAACCTTCAACCCAGCAAGAATGGATTCTGCTCACTTAGGAAAAATGATAGCAAGGAGGATAGCCAAAAAGCTTAGTCTAAGAGGTAAAAGGCCTTGAAAGAAGAGAGGGTAAATGTCAACTATCCAAAATGGAAAGTCAGTAAGTGGTTTTTAGGAAAACAAGACCAAAAGATGAAAACTATGAGAAACAGAGAAAGAATCAATGGCTAGAATGGCTGTCATAACAGGGGCTCTGGTACCCAGGGAGCCAAGGGGGGAGAATCAATGGTATCCAAACCCTAAAATGACACTATAAAAAGGGGGAAGCAGCCAACATTAAGGGGGCATTATGTAGAATAGAAAATCACAACAGAATCATGGAGAAAACTCTGTCAAAATTCAAAGAAAGTAGAGAAATATCTCCTGGGATCCCAGAAACAACCACTAGTACATACTTGGATTCAAAAGGATTCAAACTTTGCAAGTCTTAGAAGCTTATTTGCCATCTAAGTCTGTAATTTTTGAGCTTATTTAGACCTTGTATAACATCTTAGTGAGCATATTGTAATCCACAATTAAGAAAAATAATAAAATTCCTTATATTGATTTGAGGATCTCTTCAGTTATTTCGTGTGTTTCTTTATTACATTGTTTTCCTTTGCTGCTTTCTGGCTGTTCAACACACATATTCTTACTTGCTAGTTTTCCTTTTACTCAACCAAAAGGCTGAGTCCTTTTACCGGGGTCCTTACTTTAATTTGGGCCTTGGACATACTTAGTCTCCAAAGAAACATATGCCAAAACATACACACATCAGATATCACTCTTTCCTACAAAAATTTTTCTCACCTAACTATCTTGGAAGGCAATGCCCAAACAAAGCCACTTGGACCTAAGTTTCAAATCCCACAAGTCTTGTGCAAAAGCACTAAGTCTTGTAAGAATTGGGGCCAAGATCCTCGTGGCTGAATCATTCTCATGAAATTCATTTACATATATGTATATATATTAAAATGTATATCATAATTTAAGAAATTAACAATTATTTGAAGATATGTGTATTGTATAGTGTGTTTTTATGTAGCACTTATAGAGGTAAAGGGAAATGACAAAACTCTATTACATAATAAACATGGAGAAATATCATATAGTTCAGAGAACCAGCATTCTGGGTTCTTACAGGCCTAGTACGCCCCAGGATCCCACGATAGTATGCCCGGGATCCCACGACAATACGCCCGGGGTCCCAAGTGAAGGAATTCTTTTAAATGTTTATACAATAAAAGATAAGTCTTAAATACTCTATTTCAATCTCCTTCTCATCGTGAATATTATGAACACTTATTTTACTTATTTCGTAAGAGTAAATAGTCATTTTACGAGACTAAAACACTTATAATGGTATTTTATTGCTTATGAGGAATTGCATTTTTCGTCTTGAGGAGTTTTATGTGACTTGCGCACAACTTGGTTTGTAATCAGCCCCATTTAGCTGCGGTGAACTAAGCCCAGTCCACCAAAACAACAAGTATTTGGGCCCAGGATCCTTGTCTCTACTTGAGCCTATGCTAAGAAAAAAAAGCACTCTCACATCAATGGACCTAGACTTTGATAGCCCAATTGTCTAATACTCCAATAATGATAACTAACATTACCCAAAATATTTGGTTCTTTTCCAGTAATATTATACCTTTTCTGTGTCATGTATATTGGTCACAGAAGTGACAATTAACATGTCCCACACGTTATGTTTTGTGAAGTTAAAAAAGAAAATGTACAAAATTTGTTTAGCAAGTATGTCTAATTTTTTTTTTTGTTGCCAGTAAATATGGTAAAGAAGATTGATACGAAATAGACTACAGCAGAAGTAGCTATTATATTATAATTTTTTGATCTGCAGCAGAAGTAGCTATTAATCGTAGTCATTTGCATTTGCAAGCCATTCGCAAGATGTTCCAAGATGTAATGCTTTGTCCCATTGGAAAAGGTGCGTCGCATGCAACAAGCACATTATTGGACCAAAACCTGGATAATTGGACAGGACCATAACAATCAGTTTCTGAGGCCTAAGATACTAGACGTAATCATCCTTCTTCTGAGGGTTGTATTTCATAAGGTTGGTTTAAATGAGATTTGTAGCTCAATTGACAAAAAAAAAAAATTGATGATTGTCATAGGCACTTTAATACAAAAATCATTTTTGGAGTGAGGGATAAACATGTGAGCAAAATATTGTTATTACATACAAATGGGACAAAATTGCTAAATGCCCTTTTTGGGCAAACTAAGCAGCGTTTTGCCTTATTTTTCAAACTAATTAGAGAAATGTTTCTCCTTTGAAAATCGATTTTCTCAAAATTGAGTTAGACCCTATAGTGGCGTTTTTAAGGAGCCTATAGTGACGTTTTCAGGACCTATAGTGGCGTTTTGTAACTCGATTTATATAAAATTGAGTTATAGGTAAAAAAAAATTAAAAAAATCGCTTATAACTCGATTTAATGGAAGTCGAGTTACAAAACGCCACTATAGGTCTTGAAAACGTCACTATAGGTCCTTAAAAACGCTGCTATAGGGCTCCAGGATTTTTTTTTTTTTTCCTATAACTCGATTTTGAGAAAATCGAGTTTCAAAAAAAGAGCATTTTCCTAATTAGTTTGAAAAATATGGCAAAACTCTGCTTAATTTGCCCAAAAAAGATATTTAGCAATTTTGTCCCATACAAATGTGTATAGAATGTGTATCACTTCAATCGAAATCATGTTTTCAAAATGCGATTTTAGTCAAATTATAAAACACAATTTCACGATTTTAAAATTATAATTGATATTGTGTTTTCAAAATGCAATTTCCAAAACTATGCCTACCGGAATGTGTAATTAGTTGTATGTAACAAACATTAATGAGGTAGAAGTATTTCTACATCTTTGGGTAATTTTTTACACTAACTCCGTAGTTTCAATCTAATGTGTTTAGGAACGACCGAATTGATCCTTCCGTCTTACTTTAGTGAGTTTTATAAACGGGAAAACTTCATCACTTGTGCAGTGCATGAATCATGATCCATTGTTGGGGTTGTAATTCTCATAAAGAAAATTTCTTAGTTCTAAAAGTCCTGCTCAAAGCAAGAGTATTTTTAAGAAAAGCTGCTATCTGACAATCTCATCAGGTGAGTTGACCAACTTATTTGTATTTATTTGAGTATTAGTATTCGGAAATGCAAAAAAAAAAAAAAAAAAAAAAAAAAAAAATTTAAGATTCTTAAATACTATTTTATCTATTTTATAACTTACTCTTCATCTCAGTTTTTATTTTTACATACAACTTAATAAAATAATATAAAATACCTAATAAAATAATAAAAATTACTATTCTCTCTCTTTTTCCTCCCACTCTCTTTTTCTCTTCACACACAATCACAAGATTAAAATAATATTTTGGTCAGAGTTCAAGTTTTCAGAAGAAAACTTCACACACACATATATTTTTAAATTAGGTTAAAGTAGAATTTATATCTTGCATAAAAAAAAAAATAATAATAGAGGTAAAGTGTCATTTTTTTTTTTTTTTTTCTAAATTCTACCTGTAGGGTCCAAATTTGTGGCCCAGGCTCAAAAGGTTTGGATTATGAGCCCAACGAACCCGGAACAATGAATTTGTAGAGTGTGGATGGCAAAGCTAGGCTAATTTTACATCTAACAATAGTTAGTTGACAAAGAACACATTTGAAAGTTGAAAATGACTTAAATCCGAAGAGGACTGTTCTTGATTTAAAGGTGGATATGATTCTTAGAATTCTTTTAGAGATTTTTTTCCCTCTCCCCTCTTCAGAGGCTTCTTACATTTATATACTCCCCTTCTACTTCATCATTACCGTCCACTTGTTCTTCATCTAAGCCTTCACTTGAGTACATGTCATATCAGACATCTGTTTCAGGCCTACGTGAGTGGTGATAGCTGAGATTTCACTGTTCAGGGGTTTTCTCCACATAAATGCGGCCAGAAAAACAGCTGCAGTGTATTAAATGCGGTGCTAGCAGCTTTTCCTTTTAGATATTTCTCTGCTCTTGTCATCTCCAGGCATGCCAAAGCTGGTCCTTGTCGTGGGAGTAGTGGGGAGGATCATTCGGACTTTCAGGATATTTGTTTGATCGGGTCCCTTCGCTATCCGAGGATAATGATGTCTTCGGACCGATAGGGTTCTTTTTGGACCGCTCCTATTGCTCATTTCAAGTTGCATTTCTTCCTCCAAGACTCGTTCCTAACCCCATTTTTCTCTTCGGACACATAGTGAGATTCGAATTGGGCCCTAGGCCCACCGCATGAAGTTGGGCTTTTACACCCACACTACCCATTCATTTTTAAAAGAGTTAATTGGATTTTGTAATATCAAAAATATTTAAAAATTGTTAACTATGCTATTATCTATTTAAATTATTGATGAGTAACAAAATCTACAAAACCTTATCTACTTATTTAAAAATGGATGGATATAATTTTAGTAACTTCATTATTCTAAAAACTTAAGAAGATCTTAATACTTAATCCATAAAATAGATTTTTCCCAAATGCCACAATTTCTCTTACATGTATCTTGTATAAAAAATAATAATAATAATAATCGTCACAGATAGTCTCATAAAGTTTTTTTTTTTTTTTTTTAAATTCTACCCATTCATTTTTAAAAGAGTTAATTGGATTTTGTAATATCATCAATATTTAAATATTTTTAACTGTGGTATTATCTATTTAAATTATTGATAAGTAACAAATCTATGAAATCTTATCTACTTATTTAAAAATGGATGGATATAATATTAGTAACTTCATTATCCTAAAAACTCAAGAAGATCTTAATACTTAATCCATAAAATAGATTTTCCCCAAATGCCACAATTTCTCTTACGTGTTTTGAATTTCATGATAAAATAAGGATTTAGAATACACAATTGTTTAGGGTTTTTTTGGTAAGAGAATTTAAATACAATTTTTTGTTTAGGAAATCAAAAATTAATGGTGGGTCCCACACTTAAATCTATTGTTTGACTAATGTTTTCAGAAAATTGCTTCCTATTTTTCCTATTCAAAATAGGATTTTGAGAATAGCTGAAGGTTGTTTCCAAGATACAAAGAATGTTTTTAATGGCATAGTTGTAAATAAATTGAAAACAATGAACTCCATAGATTTATCCAAATGCTTCTATCTTTTAAATTAAGGAGTTTATTTTTATCACAATAAAATTCCCATGCTTCAAATTTGAAGCTTATCATTAAAATAAAAAAAATAAAAAAAAGTTGCATAAGCTCTATTCTCTTATCATTATCCCAAAAAAAAAAATTTTTTTTTTTTAAATTTAATATTTTGAAGATCAATATAAATATATATATATATATATATATATAGCATAAATTGGGAAGGGACGCAGCGCAGAAGGCGGAAGCACAGATATATAATAAGAAATGGAGAGAGTGAAACTAATGTTAGGACATATGTGTTCACATGTTAAGAACATATGTCATACTTTATGTAAATTGGCTAATCCTTTGACAAAACGCACTCTACTTGTAATTGGGTAGTTTTAGGTGTTTTTAATACTTCAAGAAACAAGGTTTCAAGATCAAGTATTGAAGTCATCAAGTCTGTCCAAGAAAAAGCAAGCTGAAGTGCACAGATTTTAAAGCTCGACACCTGCTCGACAGCTACCTCGACACCTGCTATCTGTCGAGAATTAAAAAGTCAGAATTTCAATCTGATTTTCTTGGGATCCGTGAATGTGTTTTTGGGCCTTCTTTTCTTCTAACCCTAAACATATAAATGGAGTGTTTTAAGAGCCGTCAACATAGGCACAAGTTGCATAAGCATTGAGCAATCCTTGTTCAAGCAAATTGTGATCTAAGACGAAGTTCTTGACCTAGTTCATCTTTCTTCAAGAAGTTGCTGTGTATTTTGCACCATAGGATTTTGTGACCAAGCATCTTCCTGATCTTCATCGCATAGGATGATTTGAAGAACTTTGCAGCCAACCTCTCTTTCTAAAGTTGGTGTTTGAAGTCGCGTACTGGGATCCGCGCATCTGGTTAGTCACGTACTTGGGAGCCGTGCATCAAAAGGGGGAACTGTCACTACAGATCAAGTCCAATTGGGTATTGGGGTAAGGGTTCAACTGTAGGTTGGTAAGGTACTTGGGATTCCTTTACTTGTAACCGCTTGATTTGATAATAGTGGAGTTTCGGGAGTGGTGACCTGAAAATCACCCGGTGGGGTTTTTGCCGTTAGGGTTTTCCCCATTCGTGAACAAATCACCGAGTTATTTATTTTTCCGTTGCATATTTAGTTTTGGTGATTTGTTTGTGCTGTCACGCGTTTGCATGATAAATTGATTAATTAATAACTTGGTTAAATTAATTAATTAGTTTAAATCACAAGGGGTCATTCAATTTGTGGCCTATTAAGTGGTATCAGAGCAGGCACACTCTGATTAGGTTTAATCTTTGCTGTGTTGATCCATTGACCCCTGTTTGTCATGGCTATGACCGGCTTCAAGAGATATATGTTTTCAAATACATCTTGTTTTTCTAATCACTATATGTTTGAGTGCCTCAGAAAACACAAGTCTAAAAGTTATTTGAATTCACTTATAATGACTATGGTAAAAGATCTCAGTTTGGCTAAGAAGAAACTAGACTGTCTCAGAATGAAAATGTGCAGTGGAGTTCGTCTGAGAAGAGTAAAGTTTAAAGGCTTAGCTAGTAGAAGGTAGTTGAGAGAAAGAACCATTCCCTCTGATTTGTCATCCAAGCATGAAGTGTGTTTCATGATGAAGTCTGCATTCAAAGTAATGGATACATGCCTTTGGTATCTTGACAGTGGCTGCTCAAGACACATGACTGGAGATCGATCTCTCTTCAAGATCTTTGAGCCTAAGAAAGGTGGTAATGTGACGTTTAGTGATGGAAGCAAGTCACAGATTAAAGGGAAAGGAATCATATCTCTACCAGGACTGCCGGACATTGCAAATGTTCTCTATGTAGAAGGCCTAAGGGTGAATCTACTAAGCATAAGTCAGATATGTGATCAAGACTTCATGGTGTTGTTCTCAAAAGGAAAGTGTCTTGTCATGGATGAGTCCGGAAAGAAGCTCATTAGTGGGGTTCGTACTTTGGACAATTGTTATGGATTAGTTCCTGATGCTGATATAGTGTGTAATAGCATTCGATTGCCAAATGAAGATCTATGGCACCAACGGATGGGACATGCTAGTTACAAGCATCTATCCATTGTCTCTAAGCATGAATCTGTCTTGGGGATACCAAAGCTTAGTAGAATGAGCAATGTGATATGTGGACCATGTCAACTTGGGAAACAGACAAAAGCTAAGCATCCAAGCACTCAGGCATCCGCTACCTCCAAACCGTTGGAATTGTTGCATTTAGATCTTATGGGTCCAACCAGAACTTAGTCTCTTGGTGGTAAGAGATATATCATGGTAGTGGTAGATGACTTCACCAGATACACTTGGGTCATCTTACTTCGATCCAAGTCTGATGCTCCCGAGCACATTGAGGCCTTGTGCACAAGACTGCAGAATGAAAAGAATTTGAAGATTGATCGAATTCGAAGTAACCATGGTAAAGAATTTGAGAACTCATACATGGAATCGTTCTGTTTGAAATCAGGTATATCTCAAGAATTCTCTGCACCTATTACACCTCAACAGAATGGTGTGATAGAAAGAAAGAATAGAGTTATTCAAGAGATGGCCAGAGCCATGTTGCATAACAAAGATGTGGCTCGAAACCTATAGGGAGAAGCCATAAACACTGCATGTCATACAGTGAATAGGGTGTACTTCAGACCCGATACCAAAAAGACTCCCTATGAGTTGTGGAAAGGAAGAAAGCCAAATGTAAAGTATTTCAGAATCTTTGGTAGCACTTGCTTCATCCTCAAGGATAGAGAGAATGTGGGAAAGTTTGACTCTCGGAGTGATGAAGGTATATTTCTAGGCTATTCTTCTACCAGCAAGGCTTATCAGGTATACAACAAAAGGACTATGAAGGTAATGGAGACTGTAAATGTTGTCATTGATGAGTTGTCACAGGTTAAACCCAAGAAAGTGGAGGAAGCACTACAAGATGAAAGTTGGGTTGAAGCAATGCATGATGAACTGCTCCAGTTTCAAAGGAATGATGTTTGGACTCTTGTGCCTAGACCGAAGGGCGAGCATATCATTGATACAAAGTGGATTTTCCGCAACAAGACCGATGAAGAAGGCAATGTGATTCGAAACAAGGCTCGACTTGTGGCTCAAGGATACTGTCAAATGGAAGGAGTAGACTATGATGAAACATTTGCCCCAGTTGCTCGTATGGAGTCCATCAGAATTCTGCTTGCCCTAGCATGTCAACTGAAATTCAAACTTTATCAGATAGATGTGAATACCGCCTTTTTGAATGGGCTACTTAAAGAGGATGTCTATGTGGCTCAACCAAAAGGATTCATTGATCCACACTTTCCGGATCATGTGTTGTATCTCAAAAAGGCACTTTATGGGTTGAAGCAAGCCCCTAGAGCTTGGTATGACAGACTTACACAATATCTGGTGTCGCATGGGTTCACAAGAGGAAAAGCTGACCAAACTCTCTTCATCAAAAAGGAAGATGGCGAGTTGATAGTTGCTCAAGTGTATGTTGATGACATCATCTTTGGGTCAACTAAGGATGAACTTGCTCATGACTTCTCAAAGCTCATGCAAGCCGAGTTCGAGATGAGCATGATTGGAGAGCTGACTCACTTTCTTGGATTGCAGATTCGTCAGCAAGATTCAGGTATATTTCTTTCTCAATCTAAGTATGCTAAGAATCTTGTGAAAAAATTTGGCTTGGATTCTGCTAGTTCTGTTCGTACCCCTATGAGCCCTAATGTTAAACTCACTGTAGATGTGTTAGGCAAGAGTGTTGATCCTTCTCTTTATAGAAGCATGATAGGTAGTCTTCTTTACCTTACTGCTAGTAGGCCTGACATTAGTTACAGTGTTGGAGTGTGTGCTAGATATCAAGCTAATCCCAAAGAATCACATATGACTACTGAGTTCGGTGTGTGGTACAGCAAGGACACTAATAATGTCTTAGCTAGATATTCCGATGCGGATTGGGCTGGGAATGCTGATGATAGGAAGAGTACTTCGGGGGGTTGTTTTTATGTAGGCAACAATCTTGTCTCTTGGATGAGCAAAAAGCAGAACTCCATCTCCTTATCCACTGCAGAAGCTGAGTACATTGCTGCTGGTAGCTGTTGCACACAACTCCTCTGGATGCAAAAACTCCTTCGTGATTATGGTATTTGTCAAGATCATTTTACTATCTATTGTGACAATACCAGTGCCATAAACATCTCTAAGAATCCGGTTCAACATTCTCGAACCAAACACATAGAGATTCGACATCACTTCATTAGGGAGCTTGTCGAAGATGGTACTCTCACTCTTGAGTTTATTAACACCAATGATCAGAAGGCTGATTTGTTTACCAAACCTCTTGACAGCAAACGTTTTGAATTCCTTCGTCAAAACATTGGTGTTATCTCCGTGGATTGATTTTCCCTCTCTTCTTCCTCTTTCTC
Source organism: Quercus glauca (assembly GCA_023736055.1). NCBI lineage: Eukaryota > Viridiplantae > Streptophyta > Magnoliopsida > Fagales > Fagaceae > Quercus > Quercus glauca. Next base: position 24,938,942 of record CM043324.1, on the reverse strand, counting down.
ATGCATTAGCATCTAGTTTTATGCATTGTTTTGCTTTGTTAACATGTTTTTGTGTATTTACTTTCAGTTTTGTTTATTTTGTTTTTGAAATAAAATTAAAAAAAATTGAAAAATTGAAAAATACAAAAACAGTGTGTGTTTTGTGTACTTTGGTACTTGTGTACCTTGGATGGCCAATGAAACAAAATTTTCTAAACTTTGTATCTCTTGTAGCTTAGATGAGCATCTTTATGCACAACTAAGCAAGTGAGCTTTGTGGCTCATATTTGTGATGAGTAAGATTAGGTTATTTCTTGAACTTAACACTCATATCACTCTTTTTGACGGGTAGGACTAGAAAATCCTAAGAGAAAGGCATAAATAACCATCTCACCACTGTTGCCCACCAATCATTAATGACATCTGTATGCTTCGGCATAGCAAAAGTGTGATGTCAATGACATTTGTGTGCTTAGGCATAGCAAAATTGAAATGTCAAATATCAATGAGTATTTCTTTTCTTTCTCATAAGCCCATGCATGATATGTTTAAAAAGAAAATATGCAAAGAAATAAAAAGCAAAAAGATTAAAATACTTTAATAATGGTTGCAAGCGTGTATTCTAGGAGATGTGGGAGTTATAGGATGTATCTCGAAGGTGATAGTCCCCATCAAACAGTTATGATTGTGTGTGAGTTAAAGTTATTTTCTCATATCTCAGATCGTCATAACATGTATACACATATGCAATCTTGCGATGTTTTTCACACACAACACGCAATATTCTTTGCTACTTTTGATACATGTGCAGGTACAATGTGATTTGGCCATCACAAAGGTTTTACATGTGCTTTTGTATGCTTACTAAACTATCATGACTTATTTTTGAAATATAAAATTGGTTAGACCTGTTTAGTGTGTGTGTGTGTGTTTTTGGGAGATCCATGTGCTTAAATTTTCATTGAAAAATGTTTTTTGAGAGCTTTTTATGTTGATTGGATCATGGTTGAGGTGTTTGTCTTGATTGCATTCATGTCTGTGTTTTTCACTTCTCGAAAAACTGCTTTTCACTGCTGGCTCGACACCTCCTCGATACCTCCTCGATACCTGATCATCTGCCGAGCTTCTAAGACTTTTTCTTATCGCAATCTCGACGCATCCTCGACACCTGGTGGATCGATCGAGAAAGTTTCTGTCTCCTCGATACCTCCTCGACACTTGGTCGATCAATCGAGCTTCTGGTCTTTGAAATTGGTCTTGTACCTCGACACCATCTCGACACCTTCATCTGTCGAAGGCCATTTCCTCGACACCTACCTCGACAGCATCCTCGATACCTCTCGACACCTCAACTGTCGAGATTTATTGAGGTGTCTATATAAGCTCCTGTCGCGATTTTCTTCTCATTTCTTGATCTCTCTTCGATCTGTCTGAGGCTGTTCATCTCCCAAACCATTTTTCTTCACTCAAATCTCCATCCCACGTGATTTTCGGCCTTCCTTGCTTCAAATCAATTGGTATGATCTTCTTTTCCATTCATTTTTCATGCATTTCATGATTTTGAAACTTAGGTTTTGAAGTTTTTGAAAATTTTGGGGTTTTTCAAATTTGATGAGTTTTTCTTGAAATTTTGGGTTGGTTTTTCACTCAAATGATTTTAAAATGTCATACATTGCATTACATGTGCATTAGAATGATATTTTCATGCATTTAGATGTGTGTTTCTTGTATGTGTGCTGCTAGGTTTGGATTGGGCTGAGCCCATGATGCTTTTTATGTTTGCATGTCACATGATCATGCATTCCCATGCATACGTACTTTTTGTTCAAGATATTATCATATTTGAACTGTTTGGGTCTTTTCTGATTGTCTCCCTCTCTATCTCATTCTCATTCTTTTACGTTAGTAGTGTCTATGGCACCCAAACGTAAATCCACTCCTACTCGGAACCCTCTGCGTTCTGGAGCTTCCTCTTCTTCTGATACTGCTCCTTTTTAACCTTCGGTTCCGTGATGGAGATGCCCATAAGGCATTTACTGAGAACTTTTCTAGACGAGGTGTTCATTCGGAACGCCAAGTCATTTTGGCGGACTTCGCCGACACTGACCTTCCCTTTGTCATTCACAGTAGGGGATGGGAGTCACTGTGTGACGTCCCAGTCACTTGTCCTCTCGTACTGATTCAGGATTTTTACTCCAACATGTACGGGATTGATCGTTCAGTACCTCTCTTTCATACTCGCATTCGAGGTACGCGCATTGCTGTCACACCGCAGCTAGTTGCGAATGTGCTTAGAGTCCCTAGGATAGAGTTTCCTGACTATCCTACATGTGAGCGACTGAGGACTGTGTCCAAGGATGAGCTTATTTCTGCTTTTTGTGAGCGCCCTGCTGAGTGGGGTGAGCATCAGTATACATCATGTAGACCTTTTGCTAAAGGTCCTAGGTTCCTAAACATGGTGATGACTTTTGTACTTCATCCTCTCTCTCTTTATAACTCTATCACAGAGCCTCGTGCTCGTTTCTTGCTATCTCTACTTGAGCATCTTACGATAGATTTTCCTTCTCACTTCATTTTCTCTATCATAGATGTTCATTTAGATTCGGCGTCCCGTGATAAGCTCATCTTTCCTTCCGCTATCACGAGGATACTACGCCATTTTTCCATCCCTTTCCCTGTGTCCGACCACTTCACACACATATCTGCCATAGATGCCGCTACCGTAAAACGTAGTGAGGCGCAGTTTAGGTCGCGACAGCCGGATTCCACTCCGCCCTCCCGTTCGGCTCCATCCAGATCTGCTCCATCTACATCAACTTCTCTTCCTTCTTCAGGCGATGTATCTCTTGGAGATATCATGGTGCAGCTGCAGCGCATGGATGCTCGCCTCGATACACTCACCACTGAGTTGTATCAGGTGAACGTTCGTGTTGGTCGTATTGCACGACGGCAGGCGACCATGGGTGGTTTTGCTTCTGAGGCTTCTCCTCCACCACCTCCTCCAGTCGCTTCAGATTCTGATGCTGAGGATGATGATGATGATGGTGATGACGATGATGCTTCGGATGATGATGATGGAGATGCTAGCTCTACTGATGAGATGTCTACATGACACTCTACCCTTTGTCATTTGTGACAAAAAGGGGGAGTAGTTTTGGACTATGAGAGTAGTCATCTTAGGGGGAGAGTTAGTATAGGACATTTTTGATAGGGGGAGTGTTCATATTTTTTGAGGGATGTAGTGAGGTTTTGATGTATCTTTTCTTTTCTATTCTTGTTAGATACATTGATCTTGTATATGAGGTCTTGTGACCAGTTTTACATACATTGTACTTATCTTTCTATATATGTGGATGTATGTTTCTTTTTCACCTATCTCTTCATGTGTTGTTTCTTTTCTATCTTTAGACACATGTTCTTTATACTTGTATGCAATCTAATTATTTCTGTTTCACACAAGATGCCTTGATGAGTTTTGTTTAAAGTGTTTTAGAAATACAGGTTGTCAAAGTCTACTTGTCATAAACTCTCTTCTTGCAAAGTTTTTCAAGAGTTTGTGTTAGGATAGATTTTATTGTGTTCAACAAGTGAATATGAGTTGAGTGATTTATGACTTCTCTCATATGTTCATTTGTTTGTTGTGGTTTTGTCACGGATTGCCAAAGGGGGAGATTGTTAGGACATATGTGTTCACATGTTAAGAACACATGTCATACTTTATGTAAATTGGCTAATCCTTTGACAAAACGCACTCTACTTGTAATTGGGTAGTTCTAGCTGTTTTTAATACTTCAAGAAACAAGGTTTCAAGATCAAGTATTGAAGTCATCAAGTCTGTCCAAGAAAAAGCAAGCTGAAGTGCACAGATTTTAAAGCTCGACACCTGCTCGACAGCTACCTCGACACCTGCTATCTGTCGAGAATTAAAAAGTCAGAATTTCAATCTGATTTTCTTGGGATCTGTGAATGTGTTTTTGGGCCTTCTTTTCTTCTAACCCTAAACATATAAATGGAGTGTTTTAAGAGCCGTCAACATAGACACAAGTTGCATAAGCATTGAACAATCCTTGTTCAAGCAAATTGTGATCTAAGACGAAGTTCTTGACCTAGTTCATCTTTCTTCAAGAAGTTGCTGTGTATTTTGCACCATAGGGTTTTGTGACCAAGCATCTTCCTGATCTTCATCGCATAGGATGATTTGAAGAACTTTGCAGCCAACGTCTCTTTCTAAAGTTGGTGTTTGAAGTCGCGTACTGGGATCCGCGCATCTGGTTAGTCACGTACTTGGGAGCCGTGTATCAAAAGGGGGAACTGTCACTACAGATCAAGTCCAATTGGGTATTGAGGTAAGGGTTCAACTGTAGGTTGGTAAGGTACTTGGGATTCCTTTACTTGTAACCGCTTGATTTGATAATAGTGGAGTTTCGGGAGTGGTGACCTGAAAATCACCCGGTGGGGTTTTTGCCGTTAGGGTTTTCCCCATTCGTGAACAAATTACCGAGTTATTTATTTTTCCGCTGCATATTTAGTTTTGGTGATTTGTTTGTGCTGTCACGCGTTTGCATGATAAATTGATTAATTAATAACTTTGTTAAATTAATTAATTAGTTTAAATCACAAGGGGTCATTCAATTTGTGGCCTATCAACTAAGATAATCAAAATAAGGCGGTAGAACCAGCCAAGCAATTTATATCAAAGTAATTCAAAGTAAATAACACAAAGTAAATAACAAAAATTTAGAACCAGCCGTTATGGCGGTAATCCGTCCAAGGTGGTGGTAGCAACAACAATATAAGAAAGAGTAATAACTGAAAATACTTGTTTATTGAAAATATGAACAATAAACTTACAGCAGTAGTAGTGATCTCAAGCAAGGTTGAGAAACATTGACAGAGTTACAGGTTTTAGGTTTACAGGTTACAGTGAATAGGGAAGCAAGAATTCTCTTAACAGTGTTTTCTCTTTGACTTGGTAAAGTAATCAAAGGTTCCTTAGTTTTGATAGAAACAGATTTTTGAACAGAAATAGGTTTTTCAATAGAAATAGTTTTTTCAATTTTTCTTCAATGCGGTCAAGTTGTTGACCAATAACATGCAAAGATTCATTAGTAAAATTGTTTTGTTCAATGATACTAACAACAAGAATAGCATCATTAGCAAATTTAAAAGGAGTGGCCTTTACCTCAGCTTTGTCAACAGTTATGACAATTGTATCAAGTGGAGGATGAGAAGACCTAACAGTAGAAGCATTGGATTTAACAAAAGTTTGCTTTTTTTTATAACATTCAAATATTGTTTTTGGCATCTCATCTTTTGAGACATAATAATTTTCCAAAAAGTCAAAAAACAAAATATGTCTATTCAGCTCTCTCATTTTTTCAAACCATTTTCTTTTAAAACGGTCTTTTTCAGACTGAACAAAAGTATCTTGATAATAATGCCTTTTAACTCTATGTTTTTTAGAAACAAATTCATCATATAGAGCTTGCAAATCAATTTCAAAATCAGGATTGAAAACATTTATGACTCTTAATTTACTAGTTTCAAAGTCATTAACAGATGGATCAACAGAATCTGAGTCTTCGTCTTCATCATTAATATTTTTAACAAAAGAAGAAGATGATTCATTTTTAGTAGAGTAAAAAGGGGTACTAACTTGAGAGTTAGTAGAAATACCTTTTAACTTCAAATTTTCAATATTTTTTTGCAACAGATCATCAACATCTTTGTCTCTTTTTGAGAGACTTTCAGATCCAGCAAAGGAATGTCTTCCTTCGTTGATCTTTAAAGCAGAGTATTTTGAAAACTTACTTTAACAGTTCCATCAACAAATTGTTGAATATTAGTTAGATCAAGTTTATCAAAAATAGGTTTAGCAATAGGAGTTAATTGTTGCATATACCATTGATTAGGGACCTTAACATCATTCCAATTAATCATTTTTGGAACTTGGGTTTTAGCATCAGGGGTAGAGCAAGTGATTAACATAGTTTTACCAGCAGGTTCTCTATGAGTCCTAGCTTTAGGATTCGACTGAGTGCCTAACAATCTGTAATAGATGCGGTAGATCAAAGTAAAAGGTTTACTACCTTCTTCCATAATATAACTAGATGTCAAAATATTTAAAGTTAAGGCTTTAATGATGTTAGCATCATCCAAAGCAATAGTAAGATCAGGATAACAATTAAAGTAAACAGGACCTTCATACAAAGAAGTAGTAATCATGCCAAGAACACTATCAGAAAACACTTTAAATCTAGCATCACGCAAACATATAAGAACAGAAGCATTAATACCCTTTCGAGTAAGAGGTTTAATAGCAACTTGCACCATGCCAATATGCAAATAACTGAACATCTTTTTAGAAAGAAAATCATTAATATTTTTCTTTGAAAACAAACAACATTTTTCTTGGTGTTTTGAAATAGAAAATATTTGTTCAACAGTTCTTACTTTGTAAGCAGTAATAGATTCAGCCCAAGTAGTATGATAAACAGTCTTAGTTTCAACTTTAGGAATAGTCCATTTCTGGAAATCAGGGAGCTCATGCTCTTCAACAGTGTGATCTTCTTCATTTACAATATCAGGAGGACAACTAGTCTTGGAGCTAACAGTGGAATTGGATCTCCACAATCTATCCATATTCATCTTAATTTTAACACTCAATTATCATGTTTTTCTCACAGCCGTTGCATTTCGTAACATATACCCCAACCAACCGTATGCCTCTCATGCCCTAAATGCTCTCCTAGCTCAAACGGGCCTTACTGTTCAGCTCTCGGAATTCACTTTACGACTGAGGTGGCGCCAATGACAACAAGAAGGAAACACAACAACGAAGTATCAAAGGTTCAGATAGACACAGACAAAGAGCAGAAACACAACAACACTATCACCAGCCAGAGAACGAAGATGGCTCTGATACCATAAAGGGGGAAGAGACACAGCGCAGAAGGCGGAAGCACAGATATATAATAAGAAATGGAGAGAACGAAACTAAGATAATCAAAATAAGGCGGTAGAACAAACCAAGCAATTTATATCAAAGTAATTCAAAGTAAATAACTCAAAGTAAATAACAGAAATTTAGAACCATCCGTTATGGCGGTAATCCGTCCAAGGTGGTGGTAGCAACAACAATATAAGAAAGAGTAATAACTGAAAATACTTGTTTATTGAAAATATGAACAATAAACTTACAGCAATAGTAGTGATCTCAAGCAAGGTTGAGAAATATTGACAGAGTTACAGGTTTCAGGTTTACAGGTTACAATATATATATATATATAAAAGCAGAGACCTCCTGCTGGAGAGTACGAGGTTGAGTCATGTGGCGCATTCTTTGAAATTTTCTTTATTTAGTTTTCCACTTCAACAAAGTTTGCATTTATATTAAAGTATTAGTACATTGAATTAGCCAATAGAGTAAATACATATATTAATTATCTATTATTGTGCATTAATTATTTCTATTAAATGAATTTATATGATTATTTTTATAAACTCTATATAGAAAATAATTTTCAGTTGGAATAATAATGATAAATTTAGAATATGACATTCTTACTCATGTTCAGTTGTTATGACAACAATTGTCACAAAAGGCATAAAAATAATAAATATTTGTGAATTCATTAAAATTAATCTTAATCCTTTAAATTTTCTAACTCCTTTGTGTGTGTGCGTGTGTGAGCTCGCGCATGTATGTATGTGTGTGGAAATAACATTGTAGCATGTATTCTATGTACGCAATTAGAAATATTACTAATATAATAAATAAGTTTATTTTGTTATATTAATTATTTTAAGTATAATGAAATTTTAATATAATTTTTTCTAAGATTTATATGAGAAACAAATGGTTTTTTATGTGAGAAACAATTGATTTTAAATATGGCATTTTTACTCAAATTTAGTTTTTTTTTTTTTGCAACAATTGAAACCATGTCCAACAAAAAGGGGAAAATTCTTTTAGTAACACACAATCAAGAATGTAAAAAATAATAATAATAATAATAATAATAATAATTGAAGTATATATGAATTTTTTAGTAGGCATGAAACATGCCTATCTTTATTAGCTACTATATCATACAATTTTCAATTTGTAAACACATATATATAGTATGATCAAATAACTATACTACTCTTAGTATATTTCTATTTTGTCTATATATAAAATAACTAAAGATTACAATATTTTACAATGAAATTTATTGAAATATCTTTTTTTTTTTTTTTTTTTTTTTTTTTTTATTATATTGATAGTTGTGGGGTGGGGATCTGAATTCTGAATATTTCTATTGAAAATTGAAGTGTCAATTAATTAAGTTACAAGATTTTTGGTACAACTAATCAAAATATTGGAGAAAACTAATAATAAGTTGCATCGCACTTCGTGCGGGAACTCAGCTAGTTGATTTTAAAAGTGAGAGCCAAACACGTATAGTGTAAAAATTATTATTTAAAAAATAGTCCCAATTTCAATTTTTTAAAATTGTTTTCATACTACTATTTTGAAAGCAAAACAATAATTATCCTACCAAACAACCCTTATACTCCCAATCTCTTTTATTTCAAAATAGTGACTAAAGCATTTCATAGCTTCAAGTTTCATGGTCATCTCTTGCTGTGAGATGAAGTAGATAAGAGCAAGAGAGACTGGAGAAAGAGAAAGGAAATAAGGTGAAAAAAATTAAAGAGATGAGATAAGGATGAAGAAGAAAAGGCAAGAATGGTAGAGAGAGAAGGTGGCTAAAATGAAGAGTTTTTGAACACATAGGAATTTTGGACCCTTGAACAAAAATGAGTCAACTCATACCCAACCCCATAAACACTGGTAGGGTCAAGACAATCCACGGGTCGTGATTTGTTTCACGTTGTTTTTTTTTTTTTTTTTTTTTGGTGGGCGTGGACTTTTTGACCTTGTGTAATTGTGCTAGGAATTTGGCTATTATAAAAGTTTTTTTTTTTTTTTTTTAATTTTAAGAAGAGGCTATTATAAAAGATCTTTTTTTTTAATTCATTAGGTATTTGACTGTAATGAAAGTTCACATTGTGCTAACAAATAAAAAATAAAAATCAACTTGAGTTGTATTTTGGAAGAGCCTAGCCCTAGATATAACCAAAACCGTATTGCATAGTTTTGGGGGAGGGAGGGGGCTTCTACCCTTGTGTAATTGTGTTAAGAATTTGTCTATTATAAAAGTTCATTCTTTTTTTAATTCATTATTAGGAATTTATCTGTTATAAAAGTTCACACTATCGTAACAAACAAAAAATAAAAATCAATTGGACTTGTATTGGAAAGCATTCTTATAAGATGCTTCTGAATCAATATTAAAACTTTTAATATTGGAGGTAAAATTCTTATAAGATTTTTTTTTTTAAAGAAATATATATATATATATATATATATATATATATATTATCATATATAGGTACTAATTTTAGCACCAAAAAAAAAAAAATTCTATGAAATTACATTGTCGCCCTTAACAATATTAATATTTCTTTTAAGAGTAATGTTATAATCACAAACTTTTCTACAACATTTTTTCATACTGCTAAAGTAGAAATTCTTATTGGTTCGCATTTAAGCCCACACTTACATCACTTTTTTACTTATTAATAACTACGCACTCTTGGTACGATAGTCATTCCACAAGTATAAGTGCTTGTGGGGTGTAGAAGGCAAAGACCACGGTTCAAGTATTTAGGGGGAGTTTCACACACATATTCACTTAGATTAGGCTATTGTAGAATTTCTATTTTGTATTAAAAAAAAAAAAAAAATCACCACATTATCAATTTATAAAAGAGTTTGTAACTCAAGCATTTTCCTACTTTTAAAGGCCACTAAAAATTTATAGATCTAAAATCTAAAACAAAATATAAAAGTCCAAAAAAAATATACCTCAATCAACCAATATTATTAACACAAACAACTCAGCCCTATAAAAAATTTTAAACAATATAATTTTGTTCTTACCCAGTGCAGACACAGTGACACATCTCGGAAATACAAAAATAAAAAATAAAAACCCCTTAGCGGTTAAACAGATAAGCTGGATGCCAGAGCCCCTGCACTTAAAAAACAACATTCTTTATTTGCGCTTGAGTGAAAGTCGAGCAAGTGTCACGCAAAATTTTCTGTTTTCTTTAATGATTTGCTTGAGCGAGTCTTGGTTTTGCTCAACCAAAATTTCTGGTATTCAGAATCTTCAATCTGCTCTTGACACCTTTTTTTTAAACTAACTCAATACAGTGATTACAACCATTTGTGACATAAGTTTCTCACATGGATTTTGTCAATATCTAAACCTTAACAAAAGATATTATATAACTCTTTTCGTGACATATTCAATCCTTTTCAAAGTTTATTAAATGGCTTTGCGAACTCAGTGAGGAGACCTAATAGCCACGTGGACTCCAATTTCTTTAATCAATAGGATTAAGATTTTTTTTTTTTTTTTTGGGTATAAAAAGAAAAGATAAATCAACTCTAATAATTTTATTTTATATTTAATAATGTGCTGCCTCAGAACGAGGCTACTGGACTATGACTCGTTTGGGCTCACAATCTATTTGTATCGTGGGCTTGAATTCCCTACACTGGGTCGTTCTTGTGCTGAGACTGAACGAGAATTCCTCTGTTCTTTTCTCCCTCTCTCTCTCTCTCCCTTTAACTCTCCAAGTTTTCAACAACCCCCTCTCTCCCACAAGATCCTTGTATTTATAGTGAGATGCTGGTGGGATAGTGATGATTAGCCTGTCGCTAGTGCATTTGGAGGTCCAATACAGATGATGATAAGTGGGTGTTTAGGTGGGAGTGGCCTTGGAAATGGTTCCCATTCTCTGACGCTAGGCGGATACAACTCCTGGTTGCTAATGCTCGGTCATAGATTTCCCGTGCACAATAGAACTTCCCTGGGAAGTATCCTTGGGGGGTGACGCAGCCTCGGCAAGCACGTGTGGGCGACTAAGACCAAAATGCCCTTATCCGAGCGTGCCAAGAAAGTAGGGCCCTAGTGGGCCTTAATGATCCAACAGGCCCAGGGAGTTTGGTGCCGTACAAATAAGTTACACACACATCAAATGAATCTTAAAACAACAACCTCACTTGTAAAGTTGCGATTCCATTATTAGAAGAGGAAGTCTCATTTGAGTTAGAGCTCATTGAGATCTAATAAACTTACTTTGTTATGCTTGTTGCTTGTATGTGCATAGCATGTCTATTTATTTATGAAATAGATTAAAGGTTTCTAATGAGTTATAAGAGTAACAATTGAATGAAATGAAGTTTTTTATGGCCTCTAAAAGTATGCATGCTTGCAGCACTACAAGAAAAACGAGCTATTGCGGCGAGAGCGAAAATTGCCGCTATATGTCGCCTATTGCGGAGCTTTTTTGGCCCGCCGCTGTACATAAGATCTATTGCGGCATTCTATGTGCCCGCCGCAATAGTTCTTGTCTTTTGCGGTGTACTACAGCAGCGAGCCAATGACCCGCCGCAATAGACCTGTTTTAGCAGCGCTAAGCTTAGATATAGCGGCGGGTCAAATATGTACTCCTTTTTGCAGCGGGATGGACTGCCGCAATAGACCTATAAATTTCCTAACCCCAAAATTTTGCTCTATTTTTGTTGCCTTCCAACTTAAAGATCAAATGGTAAATTACACCCGATTGACATGAAAATTGGCATACATGTTCAGAATATATAGAACATGTAATCTAATGGTTGGATTTCCAAAATATGAATTCAATAATAAGTTATTTGTTGGTGTAACATTTTTTAGAGTTACATTAGGTGTAACTTGAACCCAACCCTATATTTTTTAATTCAATGTGAATTTTGACAAATCTACCTTTAGATTATATTAATCAAAGATTAATAGGCACGTCATCAATCAATTGTTTAAATTTAAGGTTTTGTAATTTAAAATAACACATAAAAAATGAGTTTAAAGATCAAATGGTAAATTACATCCGATTGGCATGAAAATTGGCATGCATGTTAAGAACATATAGAACATGTAATCCAATGGTTTGATTTTCAAAATATGAATTCAATAATAAGTTATTGGTTGGTGTAACATTTTTTAGAGTTACATTAGATGTAACTTGAACCCAACCCTATATTTCTTAATTCAATGTGAATTTTGACAAATCTACCATTAGATTACATTATCTTCATATATTTTTCATACTTACAAAATTTAGAGGTGATCAAAAATTAATAGCCACGTCATTAGTCAATTGTTTAAATTTAAGTTTTTGTAGTTTAAAATAATGCATAAAATATGAGTTTAAAGATCAAATGGTAAATTAAATCCGATTGGCATGAAAATTGGTATGCATGTTAAGAATATATAGAATATGTAATCCAACGGCTGGATTTTCAAAATATGAATTCAATAATAAGTTATTTGTTGGTGTAACATTTTTTTAAAGTTACATTAGATGTAACTTGAACCCAACCCTATATTTCTTAATTCAATGTGAATTTTGACAAATCTAACTTTAGATTACATTATCTTCACATATTTTTCATGCTTACAAAATTTTAAGGTAATCAAAGATTAATAGGCACATCATCAATCAATTGTTTAAATTTAAGGTTTTGTAATTTAAAATAACGCATAAAAGATGAGTTTAAAGATAAAATGGTGGTAAATTACATCCGATTGGCATGAAAATTGGTATGCATGTTAAGAACATATAGAACATGTAATCCAACGGTTGGATTTTCAAAATACGAATTCAATAATAAGTTATTGGTTGGTGTAACATTTTTTAGAATTACATTAGGTGTAATTTGAACCCAACCCTATATTTTTTAATTCAAGTCGTACTCCTTCTTGGCTTCAATCATTATATTCCTCTTACTCATAATCTAAGCAGAAAAAAATGTATATAGCTTATCCAAAATGCTAACAGACAATGCAGAAAAATAACTAAGTGTGAATGGATAAACAAAGAATTCACCCATATTTGAGCTCTTAGTAGAGTCTCCAACCCTCTGAAAATGCCTCATATGGCAACTCTACCTCACCCAAAGCAAGTTTTGGTTTAACCCTTTGAGTATATGCCCTCCCTTTGTTATTTGCAACTATCCATTGACAATCCCATCAAAACCCTGTAATATCAAGCACCAACAAAGAGGAAAAAAATTAGGTCCAGTCCAACTAGTTTTTCTTGTTGCTTAACATGAATTTTTTTTAAAAAAATTTTACTAATAAATGTTAAACAATATTAAGATGATCAGTTGTATAACTTTCAGAGTGATTGGTTAATTTTTAATGACAACTAATTGGGGTCACATTATACAGAGAAGAATAGCATCACCTGTTTAGTGAGCTTATGATGAAAGTCAACAATGTATTAGACAGAAAAGCCTAGACTATGAAACTCAATACGAGCCTGGAAATTTAGATCTTTGGGACTCCAATCTTTTTGTATCTATGTCCTTTATAGTGGCTTTGTGGCTACTGACTATGGTTCTTCAATGATCAGAATCAGAATGTTTCCTGAACTAAATAGAAGACAAATTTGGTTAGGAAAAGGCCCTTTTTGATTGGTGACAGGGGTGTAGCCAGAAATTTTTGCTTGGAGGGGCCAAGATAAAACAATCATATTGATTTGCAATTCAAGAAAAATTCAAAATATAACATTCATACATGTCTTGGCACATTAGTTTAGAAAAACAAACATTAAATCCAAAGTAAGTCTTAACTATATATGTATCATATATATATATATATATATATATATATCATAAGATTACTACTAGAATTTTTTTATTAGTGTAATTCAAATTAGCACTCAAAATACTAACAAGCTAATCGACCAATTGAGCATCGTAAGGAAGAATTAATGAAGAGAAATTGAAGAGAGAGCACTCAGTAATGGCGATGAGTATTGAGTAGAGTCTTTTGGGTGACTATAAAGTGTAAGGGGATATTGTAATAGTTTTGGGAAATTGCAAAACTTAAGTATAATATCTAAAGTGTAATACATTAGGTTTCTCAATTAATTCAAACACATGTTTACCATGACAAATAAAATACAAACAAAATTATCATTTTTAAGGACAATGAAATTCAATACAAAGTTTAATTGGGAAATATAATGTACTACACCTCAGTTTTATAACTTTATTCTATTAGGAAAATTGAATGACTAAAAAGTGGTAAAAATAAGGGGTAAAACTGTTGTAAAGGACATGGACATTTTATCAGGACATGAGATATGGTCTTAGCCTCTTAGCAAAAAAATAATTAAATAAATAAAAGGGGATCTGCCAATGGTTGTGCTTTTAATGGAGAATGGAAAAAACAAAATGAATAAATCTTTATGGCTGAAAAGTGGGGATTTAAGACGAGGGAAGGGAGTTCTTATGGCTGACATATAGGAGGGGGGGCCAAGTTTTTTATCTTGCAGGGGCCAGCTATTAAATCAAAGGGACTGAGAACTAGTTTTCCTTACAATTATAGAGGATTTAAAAATTTTTGGAGGGGCCATGGTCCCCCCAATGCATTACTTAGCTCCACCCCTAATTGATGATGTACTGATGTATCAGCTATCATCCAATTTGTCACATTTAAATTAATCAAGCTTAAGCTTGCTCATCAGCTTATGTTTACTTGTGCTAAGTGCAAACCATTTGATATAATGTCTTGTACCAAGTCATGCATCCAAGTGACCCCATATTTGAACACCTGCTAGATTTGCTTAAATGTGAACATCACAAGGAACTACTCAAAGAACATGACACGCCATATCATTGATATCAGGACATACATTAAAATGCTAATGAACATAAAATTCTGGTAAAGATGAGCACAAAGTCATAAGCACAGCTCTTGAGTCTAAGGTATTACATTTGAAGGGTCATAACATTTGAAGGGTCATACCTTGTCATTCCAACCAACATTGAGGTGATTGGGTTATTAGGCTTAGTTTAAAGGTCAGCCTGTCACTCAACCCGATCATGTCGAGTTAGGAACTCTCCTGCCTATTGACAATTGAGCACTCAATCATAGCCAACCGCTACTCATTCTCAAGTGAGCAGTCAAATTTTGTCAAGCAACGAGCATGATTTTAAGACCCGGATAGTTCCAAAAACCGGCAAAGGGAGAGGCTAGTATGACCATTGGATTCATCACTTCATGGATTGAGCTTCATGATCGACATAATTCTTCTTAAGTGGGCTCTGTGATCCATAAAATTTCATTACTTTTATGAATTGGGCTTTACAACCCATACGTTTTATTAGACAAATTTGGCTCATAATAATTCTTCATTACTTTATAAAATGGGCTTTACTGCCCATAACTATAAGTTTCATCAAACAAATTGGGATCATGATTCATTTTCTCCTTCTCTTCGTGGATTGGACTTATGACCCATGTTCTTTCCCCTTTAAGTGGATTGGACTCGCGACTCATGTTTTTATCCTCTTTATGGGTTAGGTCCTAGTGTCCCACGTCTAAAAGCTTTTATTTATACAAAATGGGCCAATATGAAGGCAAAACTTAAGTACATGGTTTTTTTATACCGAACAATCAATGAGTTAGCAAATCCTTGAAGCCCACATTATGTACGGGGTAAGATTAGTGGGATTTAGATTTAAAATGTTTTATTAAAAAAAAAAAGCCCCCTCAATCCCCATTCATTTCATTTCTTGCCTCCAATATTAGAAGTCACCGACTCACCATGGCCTTGATTCTTTTAAACACTTGTCACGACCTCACACTATTTAAAAAAAAAAAAAAAACACTTTTACTCCATTTTAAACTTTAAATTGATTAATGTGTCCTCATTTAATAACACCATTATCAGCAAGGAGACATGGAACTAAGCACCCTACTAGCAAATTAATCATATAAAACTACTTTTTTTTTATTACTTTATTTACACTATCTTAATGTATTAGAGAAAATGAGGAAGAAAAAAACCCCCTCTAATTGTTCATATTCCATTAATTTCTTGTATAAAGTCCCTAACATGGTGTTGGTATTCTGAGTTTTTGACTATTATGCAAGAAATGCATGAGTGATTATTAGGGTTCAACGTTACTTATGCATTTAATGCCTTTCTAAGCTCATTAATTTGTCTTTTCTTATTAGATACTAGAATAAGTTCAAAATTATCAAGTGAAGCATAGAAAATGATCAGGGGTGGAACAGTGGAGGGATAAAAAACTATTTTGTTTGATTGAATAGAAAAGTAAGAAAAAAGATAATGCAGTTTGTATAAATTTACTCTCATATTCCTGTAGGGTCCAAATTTGTTGGGCCTGATACCAACTCCTTGTACGGTCAGCCCAACAAGTTCCCAACAATAAATTTATAGAGAATGGGTTGAACAACTGGGCTAGTAGCGGATTTAGCAACGGTTCATACAAGCAAAAACCATCTAAAAGAAAAAAGGATTGAGACAGGCTTTTTCAATAGGGAAAACCCCTTGGTCCGAAGAGAATCAGTATATAAAAACTTCGTGAATACAATTTTTTTCTCCCTCCCTCTGGGGGAATTGCTTCCTTTATATATATACACCCTTACCCCATCTTCACCGCACACTTGTCCTCCATCTAGGCGCCCACTTGAGTACTAGTCACATCAGCCGTTTGCTTTAACCCACAGTGAGTGGTGGTGGGTGAAGATGCACTGTTCAGGTGTCTTCTCCACATAAATGCGGCCAGGAAAGTTGTTGCAGTGCATTAAATGTGGCGGTGGCAGCTTTATTGGTAAGATACTTCATGACAGCTACGCCTTTGGACATGCCCGAAGCTCAGCCCTGGCACGGAGCTCTTCAGCATATCTACTCGTTTAAGTTCTGGGTAGCTCCTTTGGGAAAGATCCCTTCGGCCCAACTAGGTTGTCTTCGGACGGCGCGTCTGTCCCTCATGGATTGCACCACCAAAAATGGTAAAGCATCGACACTTTTATCCTCCTCGGACAGAGAGTCGTATTTAAATTGGGCCTCAGGCCCAACATATGGCGTCGGGCTTTCTCACCCACAATTCCTATTACATAAAATAAAAGCAAATTTTTAATAGTTTATCATCGTAATTTTCTCCAAATTGGGGGGATTGATTTTTGGTGGGTCCGGGGAGAAAATACCTAGGTCTACCAAAATCTCCACCCACTCTTCCCCCTCCAACCAAGCAACTAAGAAAGTGTTTCCCCCCCCCCCCCCCCTATTTTTCTCCTTTATATCTCCCAAAATCACTCCAACTAAACACACTCTTAGTAATTTCAATCTAGGAGTGGGGTGATCATGCAGTGCTTGACCCAAGTTTACTCAATTCAAAGTTCAAGGTTTACTTCATTAACCACTTATTTCCCTTGTGACAAGGGTCCCAAAAAAAATAAATAAATAAACAAGCAAACAAAAGGGAAAAGAAAAAAAAAAAAAATCAAATTTTCACTTTCAAACTCAGCCCCAATATTTTATTTTTGGACATATTTGACTTTTTACCTTTCTAATTTTTTTCCCATTTTTACTTTTTGCTTTAATTTTTTTCATTTGACGCTATCACATTTAAGTGTAATTGTAATTTCACTTGCGGGTATAGTTATTAAAACCCAACCTAGCCCAACCGGTTGGACTTGTAACTTGGTGAAGCAATACCTAAGCTAGTCCATTTGTTTGATCAGATAACTTATGAAATTGACCTATATATTATAAGTAAAATTCAACAGTTTTTTTGCAACTTATGCAGTCAGAAGGGTAGTTGTGCTCCATCTAGTTTTGTAGTTTTGAATAAAATTACCTTTTTTGGGTTCATTGCAGTCTTGTTGTCTTAATTTAGAGCTTAATGATTACAAGAGATTTCTTATGAGATTGATACTTGACTTTTCAACAAAGATATAGCTTCAACTTTCTAATCAGATTGTAATTCATGAGATTAGAGTAACGTTTGAGATATACAATACGCATTGAGCGTAACTATGGAGTTTGAGATACTTTAATTCCCAGAATTTTAAGAAATATAATATAATAAGATTTATTTAGCAAAGCCTTGGCTACAATATTCTTTTATTTTATACTTTCTACTATACTTACTTGTGAAACTTTGAGTTTGTATTATATTAGGTGACTTGTATTTTAGACTTAATTTTAATTAGTAATTAAGGTATGTCATTTTTTTCATATTTATTTTTATGATTTATCAAACTTATTTTCATATTTATTTTAGTTCCATTTAACCATGTTATTTTATTGATACCCACTAGTTGAACTAGTAACCCAATCCAAAATCATCTCTATTTTAAATAGTAAAAAAAAAAAAAAGTAGAAAATAAATAATTAAATAAAAAAATATAAATTGACCAAACCAAACCCCAAATTTAATCACCGCCTTTCTCCAAAATCCGATTCCGATTCCAACTCGGAACTCCTACTCCTTGAGGGTCACGGAAACAACAACCCAAGGAGCTTTAAATACATATATTCTGAAATTATAAGAGTTGCTACAACGTTGTGTACTTCAATTTGGAGAGAGCAAAGTGATTGTGTATTTGTGAGGGGAAGAAGGTAGCAGTGATCATCAACAACTCACTACACGTTGTGACAATGACAAAGACTGAGGTTCTCAAGTTTCGGCTTCCCAATCCTGAAACAGATCTAGGTATGGTTTTTCTTGATCATCAAGATTTCAAGGTACCCATCATCAGCGACAGTAAAGGAGGTGGCTTTGAAAAAGATTCGATCTGGGGTCCCAGACAGAAAGAAGCTGATTGACAAGTTTCGTAATCCTAATCCTAAGGCAAAAACAGAAACGATCAAGGTGCCTCTGAAGAACAATATTGACGTTCATCATCACCAAGATTCCAAACCCATCACCAAAAACTCTTGTTACCGTGAGAGGGTTAGGAAACAGTTGCAAGAGGCCTTTTCTATAGTTTCTTAGCGTAAATGTACTTTTAGTCCCTACATTTTGACTTTTTTTCATTTTAGTCTCTATATTTTATTTTTACCACTTTTAGTCCCTAAACTAATTAACGCTTGTTATTTTAGTCCTTTCCGTCAGCCATCAAACGGAAATAGCTGACGTGGCTAACGGACTGATTAAAATATTATTAAAATATTCATTACTCATGCCACGTCAGATTATAATTTAAAATATTTATTTCTCAATTTTAACAAAAATAAAAAATATGAGTTAAAATTTTTAAAAAAATAAAAACCCACCAGAACATAAGAACAAGAACAAGAACAGAAGGTGGAGAAGGGGATCTGGTCGAGCATGAAGAAGATGAAAAAGAAAACCATGGTGACTCCACCACCACTTCCTCCTCTTGTTTCTTCTTCTTCTTCAGCTCAACTTCGGCTTTGGGAAGTTGAGCCTGGCAAACAAGAACCATGTTGTGGCTGTTGATTTTGTGGGTAAAGGTGTTGGTTTTGGAGGTGGATCTGGGTTTGGATCTAGCGGATCTGAGATGGGGTTAGTTGGTTTAGCCCAACTGAACCTGGTTGCTCCGATGATCCGATTTACGCTCCACCGGTTTCAACCTACCCCAACGACGCCGACGACTCATTCAATCGCAACCGCATGAGGCGGCTAGCGACGAAGCTTGCACCTAGACAGGTGTCCTTCCTGGTCCTCATCCCCGACTCCCTGGGCTGTGGAATCATCGGAAACGACGGAGTCGTCGCGTAGCACATCCAGCGCGAAACGGGCACCTGAGGATCGCCTTGCTGCACAGCGGCGAGGAGCTCAGGAGGCAATGCTTAGGGAATGGGAAGCGGTAGCACTGATGGGTTTGAAACATAATGGTACTACTTTCTTTCTCTCTTTCTCATTGATCTTCCAAACGCTGTGATGGGTTTGATCTGGGTTTGAGATAGAAAGAGGTTGAGATCGGCTTGTTCTGGGTTAGAGAGATGCCATGTTCGGATCTAGTTTTGGAGGTGGGTTTTGTGTTTGTTTTCTCTGGTTCAACACTTCTGCCTCTCGATTTTGCTTCCACTAGAATTGATTACTCATATCTTTGGTTTAGGATTTGGCTTTTGTTATTGGGTTTTTTTCAGTTAAGCATGTTTGTACTTGGAGTTTGTGTAGATGGAGGTAAGCAAATTGGGTTGTTGCTGGTTTTGCTAAAGATGGATTGATGGGTTTGTGTTTGTACTCTTGCTGGATTTGTTTGCATTTGTGTTTGTGTTTGTGTTCGTGTTCTTACTGGAATCTTTGAAGGTAAGAGGGACTGACGGGTTAGAAGCTTCTGGGTTCTTCGTGATCTTCCAAAAATAAAAATAAAAAAATTTATTCTTTTCTTTTCTTTTCTTTTTTAAAAATTAAAAAGGTTAGAAATTTTTTTATTTTATTTTATCTTACCTGGCAAGTGCCAGGTGGATTTTTAATAATATTTTAATTCTTCAGTCAGTCACGTCAGCATTTTCTGTTAATTAGGTGGCGGTAAGGACTTAAATGGAACACGTAAATTGATTTAGGGACTAAAAGTGGTAAAAATAAAATGTAGGAACTAAAATGAAAAAAAGTCAAAATATAAGGACTAAAAGTGCATTTACGCCTAGTTTCTTCTGTAACTGATGAGAGCATGTCACCAGCAATAGACCCAGTTCAAGTGGCTGTTTCAGTAGAGTCTGCTATGTTTGAAAGGATTGGGTGGTCTAATCCCATCAAGAAGGCTAATTATCAATCCATCTTGTTCAATCTCAAAGACCCAAAGAACCCAGATTTGAGGAGGAAGGTGCTTCTTGAAGAGATCAAGCCTGAGACTCTTGTAACCATGAGTGCGGAGGAGATGGCCAGTCACAAGAGGCAGAGTGAGAACATTCAGATACAGTTGAAAAGGTTGAAAAGATGTGTGCATGATGCTGATGAGGAAGAAAAGGCCACCACTGACATGTTCCAGTGCAGCCAGTGTCGCGAGTGCAAGTGTACCTATTACCAAATGCAGACCCGGAGTGCCAATGAACCCATGACAACCTATGTCACTTGTTGCAAATGCAGCAAACGTTGGAAGGTCTAACCAGGGCCACGGCTACGTTCATTATTGATTGTCAAGAGCACTACGGCTACTGTTCGAAGAAATTATTAGTCTAGGATTAGGAATTACTTCCATTTTTTGTCCACATTTATGATTCTTGATGTAACTACGTTTTTGGTCTTATATGTTAAGACTCTCTGTCTCATATGTAAAGTTTTCTTGTCATCTTCTGATATAGTGTTCTAATTAAATTGTTTGATTCTTTTTTTTTCCTGGTTGATTAGTAGCACATTTTGAATGTGCTTTAGAAATTAATAATTTACTGCATACCATATTGGCTATGCAGATAAATTTATTAACAAGCAGTAAAAAAAATTTCTTCTTCAATTGTTTGACATGCGGCAGAGCTAGAATCAAGTAATGCAAAAGCTCCATTAAAGTCTATATTGACTCGTTCTATAAGATGAAGTATAGTCGACAATGATTCCCCATGTATGAATTCTCATTAAATTTTAATGATAATCAGTTTCAAATATTTAGATTTTTTTTTCTTGGTTAAAAGTTTGTCGCACATTTTGTATGTGCATTGTTTGCGGAGAGAAATTCCTTTTAGTGAGAATCCTTTAGTCCTGATGTATAAAATTGTGAGCTACCGATCCATACATTGAGTGGCTGTGAATTTGTGCTGGCACAGGATCTCTGGTACCTTTTTTAGCTATATTTTTACATCATAGTTATTAAGAATTCTGTTTTGTATTCAATGATGCTAGCTGCTTCTACAAACCCTCTTATGGAAATAAACAAATGGTATCTGATATATGGCCAAGTGAATGAGTTTGTATTACGTTTAATATAAAGAATTCAGTATTCACCCATATATGAGCTCTTAGTAAAGCCCCCAACCCTCTGAAAATGCCTCATGTGGCAGCTCTACCTCCCCTAAGGCAAGTTTTGGTTTAACTCTTTGAGTATATGCCCTCCCTTTGTTATTTGCAACTATCCATTGACAATCCCATCAAAATCCTGTAATATCAAGCACCAAAAAAAATGAAAAAAACTAGGTCCAACTGGTTTTTCTTGTTGCTTAACATGAAAAAAAAATTTTAATTTTACCAATAAATGTTAATCATTATTAAAATGATAAGTTGTACAAGTTTCAGGGTGATTGGTTAATTTTCAATGACAACTAATTGGGTCACATTATACAGAGAAGAGGAGCATCACCTGTTTATTGAGCTTATGATGAAAGTCAACAATGTATTAGACAGAAAAGCTTAGACTACGAAACTCAATATGAGCTTGGAAATTTAGATCTTTGGGACTCCAATCTTTTTGTATCTGTCCTTTATAGTGGCTGAAAAGGTTGAAAAGATGTGTGCATGATGCTGATGAGGAAGACCAGGCCACCACTGACATGTTCCAGTGCAGCCGGTGTCGCAAGCGCAAGTGTACTTATTACCAGACTCAGACCCGGAGTGCCGATGAACCTTATGTCACTTGTTGCAAATGCAGCAACTTATGTGCTTTAGAAATTAATATGTTTCCTGGCTGAGTAATTTTTGCTAAAAGCTTATTTAATTTCTTTTTATTTTTTATTCAAGTAACAGTTCTTTGTTTATTATTTTTTTGAGTAACAGTTCTTCAGCCATGGATATTTCAAGAAGTGAGCAACTGATATATACATTAATTGTGAATAATTAGCTACTACATACCATATTGGGTTATTTAGAATTGGATAAATAACAGATGCACAGCCAAGCGCAAGTTCAAAGTACATGTCCTTGACAGCATCCTCTAAAGCACAAGTGACTTCCCATACATGATCAACGCTAATGCTTCGAGTTTTCAGTTGATGTCGTAAGAAATTTTTTCCCGTCATTAACCAAGTCTATGCTATTTAATTCCTGGGAATTGGTAAGAAAAGAACTCAATGTCTAATAATCACTCTCAAACTTCAAATTTAACAGGATTCCAACATTTCATTTCGTTTCTTCCATGTTTTAGCAGATATCAAAAGGAATGAAAAACTTGCACCACAAAATCATGAATTCATTGGACCTACTTTTCAGTAATTTTGAAAATGCTTTTATACAACAGAAATTGCTCATAATAAACAGGTTCCCCTGCACTCAACGTTAGATTGTAAATAATTATAGTGAAATTGAAAATACACCATAATATATTTTAGTTTTCCATTATATTGTTTGTTGAGGGAGTAGAAAAGTGCAGGGATCGATAGAAAAATCTTTTATTCGGTTAAGAAAAAAAATGAGAAGATGAAAATGTAATTTGTATAAATTTAATTTGATACTCTCTTAGATATATAAAATTAAAAAAAAAAAAGTAACAATTTATATTTTTATTAAAAAAATTTGTATGGATAGACAATTCATTTTTAAAAAATCATACAAAAACTCAAAAAAGATAAGAGAAGAAAATGAATGATTTGATGAAAAAAAAATATATACCCGGAAGAGAAGTAACATAGAAAGACAAAAACGAAAAATAAGTAAATAAATAAATAAATAAAATTTGAAAGAAGGAAAAAGAACCACGGTGCATAAAGATAGTTTTATCCAAAAGGCTAGTAACATTTGTGTGTCCATGATCTCTCAATATTTCTCCCCAATTGGGAGAGCTTGCATATTGGTGGACTTTTGGAAAAAATAGTTAAACCCCCTTAATTTTCTCTCATAACCAAATAACACAAAAAGTGATTTTCTCTTCTATTTTTTCAACATTTTTTCCATTCTCCCCAAATCTCTCCAGCCAAAAGGATTGTAAGGCTCAGATTTCCCTCCTCAACTTTAAATATATAAGTCAATTACTTTTAAATTAATTGGCACTTGGGGATATTTCCATTGCAAATATGAAATATCAAAGATTTCAATTCCACTCTCCCACTTAAAGTTATATATATATATATATATATATACACACACACACACATATGTATGTGTGTGTGTTTTCCTATCATTATTTGATCTTTCAAGGAAGTCTTGCGTGCGATTATCCCTTTTCTAGGAATTGAAGTATCATTGATATATTATATATGATCGTTCGTAACGTAGGAAGTAGCAAAGTGCAAGGCATTCTTTTTAATTTGTTATTATTCTAATGCCTGATGTTTGACTTTGATTCCTCGTATGCAATCACCTTATTTCTAATAAGGTGGTTTTAAAATTAGAAAAAGGTAGTGATAAAAAAGAAATGGAAGGGAGTTGTGAGAGTGCTGAGTGAAAAAACAAGTGATTTTGGATGGTAGTAGAATATATATTAAATAGATCAATTATAAATAAAATAGATTCTCAAACAAAATTATGAATAAAATATGTATCAAAAATCAAATTATATATAAATAATTTAAATATATATTAAATAAAAGCTATGTATATAAATATTCAGGGAGAGTGGGAAAAACCTATCTCATGCTGCAACTCTTCAAGGCAAATAAAACTCTTGTGGGACAGAGTGAGGGTGGGTGAAATAGTGGGGATTGGAAAATTTTCATCATCCCTAAATTTTATTAGTGTATCCAACTGGATTGAATAAAATTATTACATATAAAAGAAATTCATTAATATCATTAAAATTAAATAATAGAATAAAAATAAAAATTAAAAAGGAAATATCTTTGGTTATGTGACAAAAAGTGTATCATACAGAACTGAGTTTTAATAAATAAATAAGTAAAAAGTAAAATATATAGTGGAACTTTTAAAAATTTTCTCAATAATTTAGATGATAAAATTTTAGTTGAAGGAATATTTTAAAACATTTGATCTTTTAATAATAGAATTTCACAAAGGATAAACTATCAAATAGTTTTAACATACTTATGGTAAGAAGTGGTAGAGCCAGAAATTTTATTCAGGTGAGCCAAAATTAATATAACAAAATTCTCTTAAGTTAAATATTTTGATAATAGAATAATAACTCAGTATAAGATTATAAATATCAAATAACAAATCACAACACATCATTAAAAAAAATAAAATTTAATAAAAAATAAATAAATAAACAGTATCAAACTTAAGTGAGTCTAGTCTCAAGTCTCATCACAACACATAAAATAATAGAAAATTTAAGCTTTCCAAATATTAAAATGCAACCTGTAAAGCAATATAGTACACGTTTATCAAAAGTTCAAACTTCAAACCATTACACAGTTATAGTCTTTTAGTTTGGGTTTCTCATATACCCAGGGAACAAAAGAAACTTGCATTCTCAAACATAAAAGATAGAGAGATACTAGGCAGCAGGTGTAAGGGATCAGCCAACTGTTTAGAACTATAGGATTTGAAGACTACGGCGGCGTAATACTATTTTAAATGAGATTTGGGTTTTTTTTTTTTTTTTGGTGGGATATTGTTTATTTGGAATTTTTTTTTTTTAATATACACGATAGAATTTTATTCTAGAATAACCTAAGTGTATATGTATGTGAAACTACCTCCTGGAGACTTGAATCCCGGCCCTTACCCCCCACACTCTACAAGCAAGTATACTTATGTAGTGACCATCAGACCAAGGGTATAAGGTGGTTTTATTTGGGAATTTGGAAGTTGGTAAAGATGGATTATTATTTGAATTTGGAGGCTTTATGGGCTCAGGAATGGGCTAGATGTTTTGTTTTGCTCTTTTTATTAATATTTTTTTGGGCTTTTCTAAACCAATATGATAATTTTAGGGCCTCCAAAATATGTTTTAAGAGAGGATTAGCAAAACTAGTAGACTAGTAGTATTTTTATTTTCTCTCACTCAAAATCTTTTTTTTTGTTGGGGGGGGGGGGGGGGGGGAGTAGAATATTTATAGCACATATAATATAGCATTTTATTAGCACCTTTAAGAGCATCATCATCAGGCGTGTTAAAATTATGCCATTTTAACACATCAAAATACCTACTTTATTATTTTACCACATCATTTTACAATACACCATTTATCACATATTCTATCCTTTGATTCTAAACATTAAAATAATATATTCAACACATTAAATAATATATTATCTCAAATCTCAGCCAATATACAAACACCCATCTCAGGGGCAGTTGCCACCAACCAACCAACAACTACCACCAACAACAAATCAACTGTCACAAACTACAACCACAATCACCGGATCCCTCCAACAAATTCCAAATTCAAAAACCTCAACAAAAAAAAAAAAAAAAAAAAACTCAAGGGTCCTCCTCCCTGGCTCCGCCAATGATTGTGAGGTACATAGTAAAATCATTAATGTACAACAATTTTTTGCATACAAAATAAAGGAGCATATAATAGACCATCTACGTATCATATGGAGAAGGAATCCATTTGATGCAACCGTAAAGTAAAGGATATAAATTTTATTATGAAGTATATAATGTATGTTGACGGATGAAGGTTTTTTTTTTTTTTTTTTTTTTTTTTTTTTTTTTTTTTTTTTAATTTTTGTTATTAAAATTCGATAGTTACAATGAGTGAAAGGGGACTTGAATCACCAACATTCAAGTGGCCTAGTTGGTAAGAAATTGGGCCAACAAATCTCAGGACTTAGGTTCAAGCCTCAAATAACTAACTGTGTGTTGATGCTCCTTATATTACATTTCCATCCCAAACGGTCGACCTAACTTAACTGACTGAGAGTATAGGGTCCTA
This sequence comes from Quercus glauca, assembly GCA_023736055.1. NCBI lineage: Eukaryota > Viridiplantae > Streptophyta > Magnoliopsida > Fagales > Fagaceae > Quercus > Quercus glauca. Next base: position 24,912,359 of record CM043324.1, on the reverse strand, counting down.
CTTGGGAGCGGTTAAGATATTACTATGGTTATGCCTAGGTAGAGAAGCCACATTGGAGGGCCCCCCTAACCATTTTCATTTAGCAAAAAAACAAAAAAAGAAGAGAGACTTGAATTATGGACTTTTATGTGAAAATTAGAAACAACAAAATGTGAGAGTTAAGCTATGAGGTTATTGGCATACAACAAAAGGTGCTTATACTTTTGGCAATAAATAAATCTTTTAAGTAACTCCTAATTAAATTCAAATATATTGTTGTATTGACCAATGAAATCTAGACATCATCTTCTTTTCCAATAGAAATTAAACTCAATACATCCATGTGTTTGAATTGAATTGAAAAATCTAATGAAACACGAACAAAATTGACTAATTTCACTTGCAGATTGAGAGGGGCAGTTTATGCATAAAAATTAAAAAGCCACCTAATTAATAAATATAAAATATTGGATTGAGAACCGGTGCAATACTTTCATGGGTTGAGATTGAAATTCAATGTTATTCCTTTTAGCAAAATATGTTTTTTCTTTGGAAATAAATAAATCTTTTAATGTACTCATACTAGAGATGGATACAATTGTAATGCTTAGTCTCCTTCATCAAATGTAGAGCCAAACCAATTACAAATTGAGATACCATCTATTATTTGATGTGCTTTACTTATAGAAACCATTACCACATTCGTCACTAGTGATTTTAAGACTGAAAAGACCAATAAATGGTTAACAAAAATTAATGCTTTGTTTGCTTTGGTAGAAAATCTTTTCCAGAAAAAAATTCTATCTATTTTGATGTTTGGTATAACGAAAGCATAAGTTACAACAAATAACTTTTGTAATCAACTAAAAATAAGCTCAAATTAACAGAAAACATTTTCCAAACTTCAAATACTTACTCAACAAACCATCACAATTGTACTCCACACTTAAAATTTTTCCTTTCTCATTTTCAAAGGGACATCCAAACAAAGGAAAACCTGTATGTTTTCTACCTAGAAAAAAAAATCCAAAACGAATCATTTTTGGAAAAAAAAAAATTATCAAAACAAATGGAGTGTAAATATCACAAAGGGAAAACATATATGTACACAGGGCAAAACTTATGTATAGTATATTAGGTTCCCCAATTAATTTCAAACGCATATTGTGTTGACCAATAAAACACAAATGATGTTTTCGTATGCAATGACAGTTAAATTCAATACATTCATGTCTTTAAGTTTAATTAAAAAAACATAATGAAACACAATTGCAAGGGGGTGGGGTACCCATTAAAAATTTAAAAGCCACCCAATAAATTAGTATTAAATCTTAGATTGATATCTGATGCAATACTTTTAAGGATGAGGATCGAAAGTCAATCTCATTTTTTTTTTTTTTTAACATTTTAACTTTTTACTTTTTTCCATTTTATTTTTTTCACTCTCAATTTAAAAATTAAAAAAAAAAAAAAATGAAGTGCAATTACACGGTGTGATCCAATCCTCAAAAGTCAAAACCTCTCTATTTCCAATAGTAAAAAATAAATAAACAGAAGAAAAATTAAATAAAATTAGAATTCACCTCCCAGCCCAAACCAAACAGGCTGAACGGCAAACATGTTTTAGTATTTATTCGGAATTACTTGACACTCGAAAAAGAAATACCCAATAGCCCCAATAGCTATAAGCCTATAACACATTTTTTATCGGATGTCCCCGAAGGGTCATAAGCCTATAACACATCACCGCCCTGCTTCCTCAACTTCAAATTTGCTAATCCGAATCCAAATCCAACTCGAATTCCTTGAATTTTAAGGCAATCTTAATTAAATACATAGTCCCTCTTTTACAATCACAATATAATAATCCTTCTTAGAGTTTCTAAAATGATAAAAAAAAAAAGTTGCTAAAACGTACTACTTTTCTTTGGAGAATTAAAGGTTGTATTCTTGAAAAAGATAAGTAATTGCAATTTTATTTGTGAACGTGATCATTAAACCTGACCGTTCTAGGCCAGTTGGGCCAGTATTCATGAACCAACACTTAGGCCAGTCCGGTTGTTTGATTGGACCACTTATGCAATTGACCTAATAAAATCTAGTAAAACCCAACGGATTTTTCGAAACTCATGAAACCCGGACAAGCTGTTGTGGCCCATCTAGTTTTCTAGTTTTGAAAAAAATTACCTTCATGGATTCATTGCAGTATTGTTGTCTGCATTTAGAGCTTAACGAAAACAAGAGATTTTATAATAAGGTTGATATTTGCCTTTTCAACAAAGATATAGCTACCAATTTTGGTTCAAATTGTAATTCATGAGATTAGAGCAACGTGTGAAATATACAATATGCATAGAATATAACTTTAGAGTTTGAGATATACTTTTTTTCCTAGAATTTTAAGAAATATAATGTAATAAAACATATTTAGCAAAGACTTGGTTACAATTTTATGACATCCTTTTATCTTATAATTACTTTCTAGTTTTGTTACTTGTGAAACCTTGAGTTTGAGTTTGTATTATTCTAGGTGACTTGTTCATTAAACTTAATTTTAATTAGAAATTTAGCCATGTCTTTTTCATATTTATTTTATGATTTATTAAACTTATTTTTATATTTATTTATTTTCATTTAACCATACTGCTTGATCTGTAACCAACTGGTGTGAACTAGTGACCCAATACCCAGCACTTATACTAAGTCCGATTTGAGTTAAATAATTATCTTACGAAATCCAAAATTTTCTCAAATTCCAATTGTAAAAAATAATAATAATAATAATAAAATAAAGAAATGAACAAAAAAATATATATAAAAATTGACCTGTAGCCCAAACCAAACTGCAAACATGAAACATTTTAGTTTATATCCTAGAAGTACTGTGTCTTGTTAAAGTTTGAAACCAAGTAGCTGAGAAGCCCAACGGCTAGAACCCAAACCCTTCTTCATATTACCACCTTCTCCAAACTAGACGGCTAAAACCCAAACCCTTCTTCATATCACCGCCTTCTCCAAACCAGAAACAGATGGGTATGGCTTTTCTTGATCAGCAAGATTCCAAGGCATAGATCATCAAACAGAATAAATACAGTGGCTTTGAAAAAATTTCAAGGGTTCCAAACAGGAAGAGCCTGATAATCAAGTTTCGTATTCCTAATCCTAAGGCAAAAAAAGAAACGACCAAGGTACCTCTGAAGAATAATCACCAAGATTCCAAACCCATCACCAAAAGCTCTGGTTACCGTGAGAGGTTTAGGAAATAGTTGACACTTTGACAGAGGCCTTTTCTAGAGTTTCTTCTGAAACTGAGGAGATGATCATGCAATGTTTGACCCGAGTTGACTCAATTCAAAGATCATGGTTTACTTCATTAACCACTTATTTCCCATGCGACTTGGGTGCAAAAAAAAAAAAAAAAATCCGTTTTTCACTTTCAAACTCAGCCCCAAGATTTTGTTTTTGGATATATTTGACTTTTTACCATTTAAAATTTTTTTTTTTAATTTTTACTTTTCGCTTTAATTTTTTTATTTGACTATCACATTTAAGTGTAATTGTAATTTCACATGCGAGCATAGTTATTAAAACCCAACCCAGCCCAACCAGTTGGACCTATAACTTGGTGAAGCAATACCTAAGTCAGTTCGATTGTTTGATTGGATAACTTATGAAATTGGCATGTTAAAAGTAAAATCTAACGGGTTTTTTTACAATTCCATGCAATCAGAACGTGTTGTTGTGACCCATTAGATTTTGTAGTTTTGAATAAAATTACTTTTTTGGATTCACTGCAATATTGTTGTCTGAAGTTAGAACTTAATGAAAATAGGAGAGTTCTTATGAGGTTGATGCTTGACTTTTCAACAAAGATGTAGCTTCAGCTTTCTCATCAGATTGTAATGCATGAGATTAGAGTAATGTTTGAGATAGACAATATGCATTGAACGTAATTTTGGAGTTTGAGATATACTTTTATGCCTAAAATTTTAAGAAATATGATATAAAAAGATTTATTTAGCAGGCTACAATATTCTTTTATTTTATACTTTCTAGAGTTGTAACTTGTGGAACTTTTTGTATTATATGAGGTGATTTGTATTATAAACTTAATTTTAATTAGTAATTAAGGCATGCCATTTTTTTTCATATTTATTTTAGTTCTATTTAACCATTTTGTTCGATCTATTCCCGCCGGTTGAACTAGTGACCCAACACTTAATCTTGTCCAGATTTAATAATTATGCAGGATCCAAAATCTTCTCTATTTTCAACAGTGGAAAAAGTAGAAAATAAATAAATAAATATAAATAAAATAAAATATAAATTGACCAAACCAAACCCCAAACACTAAAGTAAATTCGGGAAGTGCTAATTAGTAATTAGTTGTGACTAGCTAAAACTCAAAACCAAACACCCAAAATTAATCACCGCCCTTCTCCAAAATCCGATTCCGATTCAAACTCGGAACTCCAACTCCTTGAGGGTCACGGAAACAACAACACAAGCAGCTTTAAATACATATAACAGTTGCTACAACGTTGTACTTCAATTTAGAGAGAGCACTGATCATCAACAATCTCACTGCACGTTTTGACAATGACAACAGCGACTGAGGTTCTCAAGTTTCGGCTTCCCAGGCCTGAAATAGATGTGGGTATGGCTTTTCTTGATCATCAAGATTCCAAGGTACCCATCATCAATGACAGTAAAGGTGGTGGCTTTGAAAAGGATTCTGGGGTTCCATACAGAAAGAGGCTGATAATCAAGTTTCGTATTCCAAATCCTAAGGCAAAAACAGAAACGACCCCAGTGCCTCTGCGGAACAAAATTGATGATCATCATCACCAAGATTCCAAACCCATCACCAAAAACTCTTGTTATCGTGAGAGGGTTAGGAAACAGTTGACAGAGGCCTTTTCCAGAGTTTCTTCTGAAACTGACGAGATTATATCACCAGCAATAGACCCAGTTCAAGTTGCTGTTTCAGTAGAGTCTGTCATGTTTGAAAGGATTGGGTGGTCTAATCCCATCAAGAAGGCTAATTATCAATCCATCTTGTTCAATCTCAAAGACCCAAAGAACCCAGATTTAAGGAGGAAGGTGCTTCTTGGAGAGATCAAGCCGGAGACTCTTGTAACCATGAGTGCAGAGGAGATGGCCAGTCACAAGAGGCAGAGTGAGAACATTCAGATACAATTGAAAAACTTGAAAAGATGTATGCATGATGCTGATGAGGAAGAAAAGGCTACCACTGACATGTTCCAGTGCAGCCGGTGTCGCGAGCGCAAGTGTACCTATTACCAAATGCAGACCCGGAGTGCCGATGAACCCATGACAACCTATGTCACTTGTTGCCAATGCAACAAACGTTGGAAGGTCTAACCAGGGCCAGTAGCTTGAATTAGTTGATTGTCAAGAGCACTACGGCTACTGTTGGAAGAAATTATTAGTCTAGGAATAGGAATTACTTCCATTTTTTGTCCACATTATTGATTCTTGATGTTACTACATTTATAGTTTTATATGTTAAGATTCTATGTCTCATATGTAAAGTTTTCTTACCATCTTCTGATATGGTGTTCTAATTAAATTGTTTGATCCTTTTTTTTTTAATTTTTTCTGGTTGATTAGTAGCACATGTTGTATGTGCTTTAGAAATTAACATGCTTCCTGTCTGAGTAATTTTTGCTAAGAGCACATTGTTTTAGAATTCAATTTCTTTTTGTATTTTTTTATAATTTACGATTTTTTTTTTTTTTGGAGCAAGTGACAGTTCTTCAGCCATGGATATCTAAAAAAGTGAGCAAATATACATTAATTGTAAATAAATAATTTTACAATTTGTTTACTACAAACCATAGTGGCTATGCAGATAAATTTATTAACAAGCAGTAAAAAAAATTTCTTCTAGAATTGTTAGACGTGCGGCAGAGCTAGAATCAAGTAATGCAAAAGCTCCATTAAAGTCTATAATGACTCGTTCTATAAGATCAATTATAGTCCACAGTGATTCCCCGTAAATGAATTCTCATTAAATTTTAATGATAATCAGTTTCAAATAATCAGAATTTTTTTTTTTGGCTAAAAGTTTCTCGCACAGTTTGTATGTGCATTGTTTGCCGAGAGCAATTCCTTTTAGTGAGAATTCTTTAGGCCTGATGTATAAAATTGTGAGCAACCGATCCATACATTGAGTGGTTGTGAATTTGTGCTGGCACAGAATCACTGGTGCCTTTCTTAGCTATATTTTTACATCATGGTTATTAAGAATTCTGTTTTGTATTCAATGATGATAGCTGCTTCTACAAGCCCTCTTATGGAAACAAACAAATGGTATCTGATATATATGGCCTAGTGAATGAGTTTGTATTACGTTTAATATAAAGAATTCAGTATTCACCCATATATGAGCTCTTAGTGGAGTCCCCAACCCTCCCTTTGTTATTTGCAACTATCCATTGACAATCCCATCAAAATCCCGTAATATCAAGCAACAACAAAGAGGAAAAAATTAGGTCCAACCGGTTTTTCTTGTTGCTCAACATGAAAAAAAAAACTTTAATTTTACCAATAAATGTTAATCATTATTAAAATGATAAGTTGTACAAGTTTCGGGGTGATTGGTTAATTTTTAATGACAACTAATTGGGGTCACATTATATAGAGAAGAACAACATCACCTGTTTAGTGAGCTTATGATGAAAGTCAACAACGTATTAGACAAAAAAGCCTAGACTATGAAATTCAATATGAGGGGGTGTTTGGTACATGCACTTAAAAACATGTGTTTTGTTGTTTGAAAACATGTGTGGAAATACGTATGGGTAAAAAAGTGTGTGAAAATATGTTTAATGTTGTTTAAAAACTGAAAATTGTTATTTGAAATAGTGTACCAAACACCCCTATCTTTGGGACTCCAATCTTTTTGTATCTGTGTCGTTTATAGTGGCTTTGTGGCTACTGACTATGGTTCTTCAATGACCAACAACAATTTGCCAGATTCAGAATCAACATGTTTCCTGAACTAAATAAAAGACAAATTTGGTCAAGAAAAGGCCCACTTTGATTGCTGATGTATCATCCAATTTGACACATTTAAATTAGTCAAGCTTAAGGTTGCTCATCGGCTTATGTTTACTTGTGCTAAGTGCAAACTATTTGATATATTGTCCTGTACCAAGTCATGCATCCAAGCGACTCCATATTTGAACATTTGTTAGATTTGCTTAAATGTGAACATCACAAGGAACTTCTCAAAGAACATGACATGTCATATCACTGTTATGAGGCAGGGGCAACTGGACATACACTTCAAAGGGTTCAAATGAACTCCCTTACTTGGAAAAAAAAAACTATTTACATATATATATATATATATATATATTGTTTTACTAATTTAATTTACCCTTAAAAATATTTTTGCATACTCTGTTTTAAATCTTGCACACCCTAATCATATATCAACTTATTCCCACAATCTAACAACAACTTAGTGTATTATTTATGTATAGATGGGTGTGATTGTGTGAGTTAATAATTATACAATGCAAGTAGAGTTGAGTTTTGTCATTTAGTTTAAAATATTTTTATTAAAAAAAAAAGACAAATATATAACCACAATTGCATAAATACAAAAATATTATACAAAATTAACAAAATAAAATGGTCATACTTACATTGACAATAGATAATGACAACTAATAATAAACTATCATGAGACGATTTCAAAATATGAAAACTCATAGAAGGAAATTGTAAAACTTCATGTATTTATGTGTGTGTGTGTGCGTTTTTTTTTTTTTTGTTTTTTGTTTTTTGTTTTTTTTTTTTTTTCGATAACTCAATATATTCAAGTTCTTTTTTTTATTAAATTTTGTTTAATTTAAGTTTCTTAATAACCCCCTAGAAAAAATTTCCAAAGCCGCTACTGATATTAAGATGTACATCTAAATGTTAATGCACATAAAATTCTGACATATTGAGTAAAGATGAACACAAAATCATAAGCATAGCTCTTAAGTCTTAGGTATTAGATTTAATGAGTCATACCTTGTCATTCCAACCAAGATAGGGGTGATCGGGTTATTAGGTTCAATTTAAAAGTCAACCTGTCACTTAACTCGATCATGTCGAGTTAGGAACTCTCCTGCCTATTGACAACTAAGCACTCAATCATAGCCAACTGTGCTGCCCCAGAACGAGGCTACTGGACTATGACTCGCTTGGGCTCACAATCTATTTGTATCGTGGGCTTGAATTCCCTACACTGGGTCGTTCTTGTGCTGAGACTGATCGAGAATTTCTCTATTCCTTTCTCCCTCTCCCTCTCCCTTTTTCTCTCCAAGTTTTCAACAACCCCCTACTCTCCCACAAGATCGTTGTATTTATAGTGAGATGCTAGTGGGATAGTGATGATTAGCTTGTCGCTAGTGCATTTGGAGGTCCAATACAAATGATGATAGGTGGGTGTTTAGGTGGGAGTGGCCTTGGAAATGGTTCCCATTCTCTGACGCTAGGCGGATACAACTCCTGGTCGCCAATGCTCGGTCATAGATTTCCCATGCACAATAGAACTTCCCCGGGAAGCATCCTCGGGGGATGACGCAGCCTCGGGAAGCACGTGTGGGCGACTAAGACCAAAATGCCCTCATCCGAGCATGCCAAGAAAGTAGGGCCCTAGTGGGCCTTAATGATTCAACAGGCCCAGGGAGTTTGGTGCCGTACAGGGAGAAGCACTCAGTCAAGCGAAAGGTGAGAGATTAGAGGATGTGAAAAGTGAAAAGGAATACCTGAAGGAGATATATATAGGGGATGGATGAGGAGTAAATGGCAATTAATAAGCCGGCGGTGCGAAACCCAACGGGCCATCGCGTCAACTGCCACACGCGCGATGCCTCGGTTCGCGAAGCGTCAAGCAATAATGATAGCCTACCAGACTTAATGCGCCTTTTGAGAAACGCGTTAGTGACCGAGGAAATCTCCCTGGCCGGGCCTTCGACCCCTCAGGTTCCTTAATTCACCCCCCGAGAACGGGGGTTGAATCAAGGGGGGCTAATGTACGGCACCAAACTCCCTGGGCCTGTTGAATCATTAAGGCCCACTAGGGCCCTACTTTCTTGGCACGCTCGGATGAGGGCATTTTGGTCTTAGTCACCTACATGTGCTTCCTGAGGCTGCGTCATCCCCCGAGGATGCTTCCCGGGGAAGTTCTATTGTGCACGGGAAATCTATAACTGAGCATTGGCGACCAGGAGTTGTATCCGCCTAGCGTCAGAGAATGGGAACCATTTCCAAGGCCACTCCCACCTAAACACCCACCTATCATCATCTGTATTGGACCTCCAAATACACTAGCGACAAGCTAATCATCACTATCCCACTAGCATCTCACTATAAATACAAGGATCTTGTGGGAGAGTGGGGGGTTGTTGAAAACTTGGAGAGAAAAAGGGAGAGGGAGAGGGAGAAAGGAATAGAGAAATTCTCGATCAGTCTCAGCACAAGAACGACCCAGTGTAGGGAATTCAAGCCCACGATACAAATAGATTGTGAGCCCAAGCGAGTCATAGTCCAGTAGCCTCGTTATGGGACAGCACACCAACCACTACTCATTCTCAAGTGAGCAATCAGATTTTGGTCAAGTAATGAGCATGATTTTCAAACCAAGATTGTTCCAAAAAAAGGTAAAAGGAGAGGCTAGTATGACCATTGGATTCATCACTTCATGGATTGAGCATCGTGATCAACATAATTCTTCTTAAGTGGGCTTTGTGATCCATAAAATTATTCATTACTTTTACAAATTGGGCTTTAAAACCCATTAGTTTTATTAGACGAATTTGGCTCATCATAATTCTTCATTACTCTATAATCTGGGTTTTACGGCCCATAACCATCAGTTTCATTAAACAATCGGGCTCATGATTCATTCTCTTTTTCTCTTTGTGGGTTGAACTCATGACCCATGTTGTTTCCCCTTTATGTGGGTGGGTTGGACTCGTGACTCATGTTTTTATCCTCTTTACAAGTTAGGTCACATTTAAAAGCTTTTTATTAATACAAAATGGACCAATATTAAGGCAAAACTTAAGCACATGGTCTTTTATACCGAACAACCAATGAATTAGCGAATCCTTGAAGCCCACATTATGTATAGGGTAAGATGAGTGGGATTTGGATTTAAATTTTAAAAAATAAAAAATAAAAACCCTCTCAATCCCAACTCATTTCATTTCTTGCCTCCAAAATTAGCAGTCACCAACTCACCATGGCCTTTATCCTTTTAAACACTTATTAAACACTTTTATTTTAGTTTAAACTTTAAATTCATTAATGTGTCCTCATTTAATAACACCATTATCAGCAAGTAGACATGGAACCGAGCACCCTACAGGCAAATTAATAATATAAAACTACTCTTTTTTTTTTTATACTTTATTTACCCTATCATAATGTATTAGAGAAAATGAGCAACAAGAAAAAAAAAACCCCTCTAATTGTTCATATTTCATTCATTTATTGTATAAAGTCTCTAATATAGTGCTGGTATTTTGAGTTTTTGACTGTTACGCAAGAAATGCATGAGTGATTATTAGGGTTCAATGTTACTTACGCATTTAATGCCTTTCTAAGCTCATTAATTTTTCTTTTCTTATGAGATACTAGAATAAGTCTAGAATTATCAAGTGGGGATAAAAATGAGGAGAGGTAAAAAAGTGGAGGGATAAAATACTCTTTTGTTTGGTTAAGTAGAAAAGTGAGAGGATAGATAATGTAATTTGTATAAATTTATTTTGATACCTCTATTACATAAAATAAAAACATTTTTTTAATAGTTTATCTCTATAATTCTCTCCAAATTGGGGGGATTGATTTTTGGTGGGCCCCTAGAAAAAACACCTAGGCCCCTCCAAAATCTCCCCCCACTTTTCCCCTCTAACCAAGCAACCAAAAAAAGTGTTTTCTCCCCTATTGTCTCCTTTATCCATCCCAAAATTACTCCAACTAAACACACTCTTAGTGATTTCAAACTAGGGTTGGGGTGATTATGCGGTGTTTGGCCGAAGTTGACTCAATTCAAAGTTCAAGGTTTACTTCATTAACCACTTATTTTCCTTGCGATTAGGGTCCCAAAAAAAAAAAAAAAAAAAAAAATCAAACAAACAAACAAAAGAATAAAAAAAAATCCATTTTTCACTTTCAAACTCAGCCCCAAGATCATTTTTTTTTTTTTTTGTTAACATATTTGACTTTTTACTTTTTTTTATTTATTTATTTGACTATCACATCTAAGTGTAATTGTAATTTCACTTGTGGGCATAGTTATTAAAACCCAACCTGGCCCAATCGATTGGACCTGTAACTTGGTGAAGTGATACCTAAGCCGGTCTAGTTGTTTGATCAGATAACTTATGAAATTGGCTTGTTAAAAGTAAAATCTAACTTTTTTTTGCAACTCATGCAATCAGAACAGGTTGTTGCGACCCATTTGGTTTTGTAGTTTTGAATAAAATGACCTTTTTAGGTTCATTGCAGTATTGTTCACTGAATTTAGAGCTTAATGAAAATAGGAGAGTTCTTATGAGGTTGATGCTTGACTTTTCAACAAAGATATAGCTTCAACTTTCTAATCTATATATATAATAATAGGTGAAGCAGAGAGAAAATCCAATTAGATTTCAATTGGATTCTCAATTTTGTGCCACTTGTCCTAACCAAAACTCAAAAAAAAATCTAATTAGATTATAAATTTGACTCCAATTTTGTGTCATGTATCTTATCTAAATTTTCTAATTTTTGTGCCCAAATAAATGATACATTAACATTTAACACAGAAGCCAAGAAAACTGCAATGATAATGCTCATTAGCCTAAGCAAGAACATCTTACCTGCACACTTTTATGGAGATTATAAATTGGACTCCAATTTTGTGTCATATATCTTATCTAAATTTTCTAATTTTTGTACCCAAATAAATGATGCATTAACATTTAACACGGAAGCCAAGAAAACCACAATGATAATACTCATTGGCCTAAGCAAGAACATTTCACCTGCACACTTTTATGGGTGATCTCAATAGAGTCTGGAGCTCTTCTAATCCCACAACCAGAACCAAGGAGTCCAACGAGAAAGACTATAAAAGTAAAACATCATCTTTTTTTAATTCCATATCGTCATCCCATGTCTCCTCCTCTCTCAACCTCCACCTACTAGATCCACACACTACCCTCTCCTCCTCCTTACGGATTTCTTAGAGTAAGGCCGAGTTCAAACGCAATGTTCAATCCCACTCTTCATTTCTTCATACTCTCATACATTAGCGCTTCATTGGCGCCTCCAAGAAAATTCCAAACTTAATGATCAGTTTTTATTTTTTAATGTCCCTTTATATATTTTAAATAATAAAATGCAATATTCTCTTTTTTCTTCATTGTAGCATCACTTAAATAATAAAATGCAATATTCTCTTTTTTTTATTCATTGTTTTATCTAATGCTATCCTATGTATGATAAACCAAAAAAAAAAAAAAAAAAGACCAATAGCATTACTTAAATAATAAAATGCAATATATATTTTTCATTGTTTGATTTAATTCTATCATCCGTGTGATAAACCGACAAAAACAAAAACAAAACAAAAACAAAAAATTGGCCAATAGTATCATTACAATTAACCAGTCTCGTGTGGTAGCACGGGGTTATATACTAGTTAGATTGTAATTCATGAGATTAGAGTAACGTATGAGATATACAATATGCATTGAGCGTAAATTTGGAGTTTGAGATATACTTTTATTCATAGAATTTTAAGAAATATAATATAATAAGATTTATTTAGCAAAGCCTTGGCTACAATATTCTTTTATTTTATACTTTCTAGTGTTGGTACTTATGAAACTTTGAGTTTGTATTATATTAGGTGACTTGTATTTTAGACTTAATTTTAATTAGTAATTAAGGCATGCCATTTTTTCATATTTATTTTTATGATTTATCAAAATTATTTTCATATTTATTTTAGTTCCATTTAGCCATGCTGTTTGATCAATACCTAACAGTTGAACCAGTAACCCAACACTTATTCCTATCTTGGTTTAATAATTATGCAGATCCAAAATCTTCCTATTTTAAATAGTAAAAAAAAAAAAATGTAGAAAATAAATAATTAAATAAAAATTGACCAAACCAAACCGGCAAACCCCAAATCAATAAACAGTAGTATATTCCGGAATCAGTAATTAGTAATTACCTGTGACTTGCTAAAACTCAAAACCAAACAGCTTACAGCCCAACGGCTAGAACCCAAATTTAATCACCGCCTTTCTCCAAAATCCGATTCCGATTCCAATTCGGAAATCCTACTCCTTGAGGGTCACGGAAACAACACAAGCAGATTTAAATACATATATTCTGAAATAATAAGAGTTGCTACAACGTTGTGTACTTCAATTTGGAGAGAGCACGGCTTTTTTTATTCTGTTTTAATTTGGGAGAGGAAGAAGGTAGCACTGGTCATCAACAATCTCACTACACGTTGTGACAATGACAACAGAGACTGAGGTTCTCAAGTTTCGGCTTCCCAAGCCTGTAACAGATGTGGGTATGGCTTTTCTTGATCATCAAGATTCCAAGGTACCCATCATCAACGACAGTAAAGGTGGTGGCTTTGAAAAGGATTCTGGGGTTCCAAACAGAAAGAGGCTGATAATCAAGTTTCGTATTCCTAATCCTAAGGCAAAAACAGAAACGACTACAGTGCCTCTGAAGAACAATCATCAAGATTCCAAACCCATCACCAAAACCTCTGGTTACCGTGAGAGGGTTAGGAATCAGTTGCAAGAGGCCTTTTCTAGAGTTTCTTCTGAAACTGATGAGAGCATATCACCAGCAATAAACCCAGTTCAAGTGGCTGTTTCAGTAGAGTCTGCTATGTTTGAAAGGATTGGGTGGTCTAATCCCATCAAGAAGGCTAATTATCAATCCATCTTGTTCAATCTCAAAGACCCAAAGAACCCAGATTTGAGGAGGAAGGTGCTTCTTGGAGAGATCAAGCCTGAGACTCTTGTAACCATGAGTGCAGAGGAGATGGCCAGTCACAAGAGGCAGAGTGAGAACATTCAGATACAGTTGAAAAGCTTGAAAAGATGTATGCATGATGCTGATGAGGAAGAAAAGGCCACCACTGACATGTTCCAGTGCAGCCGGTGTCGCGAGCGCAAGTGTACCTATTACCAGATGCAGACCCGGAGTGCCGATGAACCCATGACAACTTATGTCACTTGTTGCAAATGCAGCAAACGTTGGAAGGTCTAACCAGGGTCATTAGCTTGAATTAATTGATTGTCAAGAGCACCGGCTACTGTTGGAAGAAATTATTAGTCTAGGAATAGGAATTACTTCCATTTTTTGTCCACATTAATGATTCTTGATGTAACTACGTTTTCAGTATTATCTGTTAAGATTCTGTCTCAAGCACAAAGTTTTCTTATCATATGTTTAATTCTCTCTCTCTCTCTTTTTTTTTTTTCCTGGTTGATTAGTTTCTCTTAGAATTTCATAGGCCCAACACTATGATTTGTTATATTATAAAATCAATAGCACATTTTGTATGTGCTTTAGAAATTAATATGTTTCCTGCCTGAGTAATTTTTGCTAAAAGCACATTGTTTTCGAATTCAATTTCTGTTTCTTTTTTTAAGTTACAGTTTTTCTTTTTCTTTTTCTTTTTTTTTTAAGTGACAGTTCTTCAGCCATGGATATCTAAAGAAGTGAACAAATATAGATTAATCGTAAATAATTAGTTTAAAAAAAAAATTCCTCTAGAATTGTTAGACGTGCGGCAGAGCTAGAATCAAGTAATGCAAAAGCTCCATTATAGTCTATAATGACTCGTTCTATAAGATCAAGTATAGTCACAATGATTATATATGAATTCTCATTAAATTTTGATGATAATCATTTATATATAATGACTGGTTCTATAAGATCAAGTATAGTCACAATGATTATATATGAATTCTCATTAAATTTTGATGATAATCATCTGCATATATTAAGAGGATTCGGAAAATTAGTTACTGCTTTTTTTACTGTAAAAAATACCTCTAATCTAATTAGATAACCCTTATTCTTAAAAAATAAAAAATGAGGTTAAAATTGTAATTCAAAAAACAAAACAAAAAAAACTACTGAAGTAACTTTTTTTCCTAAAAATTAGCATACTCTCTATTTTTCATTTCTTTTTAAATATATCTCACGCACATTTGATACATTTTTTTCCTAAAAAGTAGCAAACACCAAACCAACAGTTTACTTCATTTCAAATCCTAAATTTTATAGTAGTTTCTTAAAAATTCATTCCTATGTAAACTCACTAACAATAGATAACTTCCCACTAGAGTCCTAAATAGATTCAAACTTCTCTCCTATTTCTAAAAAAAAAAATCTTTTCATCCCACGAACACAAATAAAACCACCACTCCCTACTCCTTCCCAAATACAGTTATTTCCAACTTACATTTCTCTCCCACCTATTAGATTGAGTAAAACTGCTTCTACCCTCACTTAACTTTCTTCCAGTGTCTTAAAAAAAATGGTTTGGGAGCGCGTTCAAAAAAACTGTTCATACAACTAGCTTTATTCTCTAGAAGAAGGTTTGCAGTATTTATGAGATTCTTCCTTATTTATAAGTCCTCATTTTTTTTCATGAATGAAGTTCACCGTTCACCTAAATTTCGCCTCTTACTTGCTTTTCGGGGACAAACACCATACAACTTCTCCATTAGATCTATAAAATCCAATTAATTCTCATATAACTTTTGTGGGTTTGATTTTTGTCTTCTCAATTGGAATTCACAATGGACTTCTTTGATGGTCAAATATACCCATTTCTTCCGTTAATAACAATTTCTTACCGCAAAGTCTTTTCCCTACAATAGTAAAAATAAAAAATATATATTTCTAAATTATAATAGATGCAAATTATTAAGTTTCAAATAGTTAGATTTTTTTTTTTTTTTTTTTTGGTACAATTTTCTTGCACATTTTGTATGTGCATTGTTTGCTGAGAGCAATTTCTTAAAGTGATAGTCCTTTAGCCCTGGATATATAAAATTGTGAGCAACCAATCCATACATTGAGTGGCTGCAAATGTGTGCTGGCATAGGCTCTCTGGTACCTTTTTTAGCTATATTTTTACATCATGGTTATTAAGAATTCTGTTTTGTATTCAATGATGCAGCGCTAGCTGCTTCTACAAGCCCTCTGATGGAAACAGACAAATGGTATCTGATATGTGGCCAAGTGAATGAGTTTGTATTATTAAAAAAAAAGAAAAAGAAAAAAAAAGCACAATGACACAGCAGCATATATCCCAGCAAAACTGTACAAGCCAGTCACAGCAGATGTACTTATAACCATGTCAGTAGGATAAACGCCATGAACACCATGCACTAGCAGCCAACAGGTTAATTACCAACCTCTTATTCTGTTATGAAATACTAAGCAACAAGTCTTATTGTCTATAAAACATTAGTAATACAAGAAAATATTTCAAAGAGTTCAAGCTGCGGCTTCATCAGCAGAAGCAACCTTCCTGAGGACATAAATAGGATCTCCTACTTTAATGATCTTTCCTTTCCCTTCAGTAAGAGAGTCCTTCCAAACTAAATTCTGACCAAAGTAGATCTGCAGAACCATTTAGCACGCTATTAATGAATAATTTGGATGGAGAGAATAAAATTGTTAGGAGTCAGGGATACAAGATTGACCTTTCCCCGCTGTTTTTGAGTTGGACGCAAGACATTATCTGATCGGAATTTTTTAAGAGTTTCATTTGGCTCAGAACCTGCGATCCCAGACTCTTGATTGATTGTAGGGACCTAAAAAACATAGAAGTGTCTGTTTAAACATTGGAAGATCAACACAGTTAAGCAAGTGAAATTCACAGCTCCAAGTTGTGATTTAAAAGGTTCAGAGTGTATGAGAAGCCCATTGTGGTAGTCATGGAAGCAGATATAACATCAGGACCCAAAAATAAACAAGTCCCCACTAGGATATCAACATGGAACATATAATCTTAGGGTGGTTAGATTTTAGTACTTTTAGTAATTTGCATAGGGTAAAACTTAGGTACAGTATTTAGATGTTGTTGCTTAAGTTCTCCTCTTAAGATTCAGCCATGTGGTTGTAATTAACTAAAAATACACTTTCATCCCATGAGAAATAAGCCACATGGCTGAATCTTAAAAGGGAAATTTAAGGAACAACACTTAAGTACTGTATCTAAATTTTGTCCATTTGCATATAACTTAGGAGATGATTAAAATGGAAAATCGAAATGTAAAAACTCTTGTAGAATCAAATGATTTAGATCAATTAGGGTGATGATGATATCCAACATGGATCTACTAGTGATATCATCATCAATAAACATGTTCAACCTGTTTAGCTTTGGGGCCTGAGAATTCACTCATGTTTTTTCTTCGAGCTCACCGCAAGTTGCAGTCATTCTTTTAAATGTTATGTTCAACAGTTCATCTTACCAAGTCACTGATAACATTTTTCATTTCAAGCTAAGTCCACCATAAAGTGAAGATAATTGCACATCAAACTGGAAATTTTTTTTTTTTTTTTTTTTTTTTTAAAAGAAGATTTTTAACACAAAGCATGAGATACACTAATATTTTGATGAAAAATAACTTGAATATCATTAGATAGGCAAAAAATGACGAGATGTAGCTCTTTACCTTACAGCGGGAGCATAGCTTGACACCCTGAAATATGAATTTGTTTATCTTGATCTCTGTCCATAAGTCTTCAGCAAATGATTCACAACCATCAACCAGGATGCTGAGAAATGAAAGTAAAAATTTCAAAGATAGAACCAGTGTTTATGGTATGAACTTGTTAACCTTTGGGTCTAAAGCAGTCAATAGTATTGGACAACAGTAAACGGTGAAGAGTACATGGATGCTTTAAACGAAATAAAGAGATAAGAGAAGAGCAGATACTTGGGTCTAAAACGGTTGACTGGTATGGGTTCCCTGAGAAGCTTATTTAGTGCATCCATTGATTCCTGCAAAAGATATGTTGAGAGCCACCTTCAAAATTCTATGTAAAAGCAAGAAAAACTTGGATTTCATTTCTCAACTTGACCAACCTGAGATAACAGCATGTATGGATACATGTCAGAGAACATGACACTGTGTCCAGGAGCATACCCAGGTTCCACAGGCCTAGTTTCTGAAGCTGCATTTCAAAATAATGGAATCCATAATTTACAAAGAAGTATATATATGTGTATATATATATATATATATATATATATAAAGAAGGAATAAGTCCACACTCGCTGAAGGATTAGAAATGGTCTACGGAGGCTGCCATGGCAAATGGGGGAATGCAAAACATAAAAGTCTCTTAATGAGTCTGCGTTTGTGCGTGTTTGTGTGTGTGTGTGTGTGTGTGTGAGAGAGAGAGAGAGAGAGTGATACAATCTACAATGCAAAGTTGTACCAAACCATATGTAGAAGACACATATCACTTATCAGAACCAAATGCAGCCAAATCATATCAATTATTTTGAGTTTGGAAATTTGACAATATGCATAATGACATATATCATGATGAGTTTACTCTTTTTTTCTTCTTGCTGATGGAATGTATGTATTTGTCCTCTCTAAGGAATGTGTGTGTATTACGATGCCAAAGCACAGGCTTGCCCATGCCCGTTCATCATTCAATTCAAAGAATTTTTATTTTCCAATAACACTCCTATCCAAAGTAATTTTTGCTGTTATTGGTATCCCTAATCAATGGATGCAGTGTCCTATACACTCCTAGTCTTTTAAGATGCAAAAAGATGAAACGCTACCAGTATTAAAACGAACTAGCCGGCTGGGCTTCCCCAAATAATTTGAAAACCATTGTGACGCTTCATCTCCTTCATCCAATGCAGAGCCAGACCATTCCCAGACTGAGACACCATCCGTTGTTCGACGTGGTTTACTTAGAGAAACCTTTAGCACATTCATCCCAGGTGCCTTTAAGACTGTAATGACAAACTTGGTTAACAAGTTGAAAAAGTAAAAAAAAAAAAAAATGAATAAATAAATAAACTTACTAGTTACCTTTGGTAATGGTATGAAAGGGAACTTAGTCAGATAAGACTTTTATCTCCAAAAAAAAAAAAAAAAAAATAGTAGAAAATTCACTGTTCCTGGTCTATTAAAAGGCTGAAGTTGCCTTCAACAGATCCAGAATACTAATACCTTCTAATACTGGCCATTAAAATCACAACTTCATAACCAAGCTCATCATACCAACTGACACACGTCATGTAAATCATGCAAATTTTTATGCCTTTTACTAACATTTCATGATATGTAACGCAAATGACCATAGGTTGTGGGAGCTTAATTACAGATGGATATATAGCATCAGTGAGAAAAGCTATTTAAGGTATTAGACTTTATTTTAACACATGAGAAAGAACCATTAAGGATTATCTTTGCATAATATTATACCAACACAAGCAATACGATCATCTAGAGCAAAAACAAAACAATTAAGATTTCATTTTGAAGTAAGCTAATAAACTTTATAAACAGTCTTGCCCAAAGGGGGAAAGATCTATAAACAGAGAAACATGCATCACTTGATATTCTAACAGTTGAGTAAACTCTCTGTTGTGAAAAAACATTACATGGCTTAACTATGGTATAAGATGAGGCAACCATCATATCTGAAAGAATTTTTCTAACAGATAATGCAGTAAAAAAAAAAAATGGGTACGTGTGTGTGTGTGTGTGTGTGTGTGTGTGTGTGAATAGAAAGACAAAGAATTTACCCATATATGAGCTATTAGTAGGTTCCCAACCCTCTGAAAATGCTTCATTTGGCAGCTCTACCTCAACTAAAGCAAGCTTTGGTTCAACTCTTTGAGTATATGCCCTCCCTTTATTATTTACAACTAACCATTGACGATCCCATCGACATCCTGTAATATCAAGCACCAACAAAGAGGAAAAATAAATCAGGTCCAACTGGCTATTTTTATGTTGACTACTCCAGGTTTTTCCTGTTGCTTAACTTGAAAACATGAAAGTTTGACATATTTTCAAGTTTGACAATATGTTCGGGAAACTTCTCATTATATGTTAATTATTTTAAAATGATAAGATGTACAAATAGCAGGGTAGTTAGTGTTGACTAAAAATTTAAGTACTCAAAGTAATGTTCAATAACAACTAATTGGGGTAGGCTAACATTATATAGAGAAGAACACCATCAACTTTCAGTGTTCTTATGATCAAACTCAGCTATTTATATTCTACAGTCGTGCTTAGAATATGAAACTCAATATGACAAAGTTTTGAAATTTAGATCTTTGGGAATCCTATCTTTTTGCATCTATGCCCTTTATAATGGTTTTGTGGCTACAGAGTACAGACTCTGGTTGCCAACTACAGTTTGCCAGATTCAGATTCAGCATGGTTCTGGAGCAAAAAATAGAAGACAAATTTGGTTAGAAAAATTAGGCCTTCTTTGATTGGTGATGTAGCAGCTGTCTTCTAGTTGGACACATGTAGGCTAGTCAAGCCTAAGCTTGCTCATCAACTTAACTGCTTGTGCCAACCAGCATATATTTGTCCAAACTTGAGAATACTTAATCAAAACAGAAAACTCAAGAACCATTACTATGAGTCTATGACCATGAATCACCTCAGTTGACTGCTCAAAATCCTAACTAAAAAAAATCGATGTGGCTTTTGGTCTTGTATAGTTTTCAAGGTTGAAATTGAAGATAAAATCTGGCTAGTTTATATGGTGACAAGCTCAAACAAGCTAGCTAGCAAGCCAGTCTCAAATTGTTTATTATAAAATCAATCATTTATAAGAAGCAGCCTACATCATTAATTGTGAAAAAAGCCAATATATTTTTTCAATAATTCTGAATTGCTTTCAAGATAGATATATAAGATAAAGCAATTATATTGTTGCACAAGTTGCAATCTTTTTTTTTTTTTTTTAAAGAAGAGAAATACCTTGGATACTATGAAAATTAAGGTAAAAGTCAAGGGATTAAATTGAATTTTAGCCAAAACATAGTGATGATTTTGGCAACTGAGCATAGAAAATTATTGAAATTTAGTGATAAAAAATAATAGGTAGTAGATAATGTTGGGAAATATGTAATATGTTTTTGTTATGAATTACTCACAATAATTTTTAATTTAGCTTGTGATTTGCCATTATCCAAGGTATTTCTCTTCTTAAAAAAAAAAAAAAAAAAAAAATTGCAAGGGATTAAATTTTACCTCAGGTTTAATAAAAACATATAACATAAACATTTTACCCTAATTACACCTTAGGGACTAATTTGACAATTGAAATAAAAGTGAAGTGAGGGAGTAGACTGAACATGAAAAACAAAGCAAGTCATCAACCTCACATTTCAAAATTGTACAGATGATTAATAAAAAAGTTTATAAATTATAGCTAACACCCAATTTCAAAGACTAGATGATACTTTCTTCCCCTCTCAACTTGAAAAACTTAACCAAGAAACTGATTAGAGTACTACAGAATATATTGTTCAGAGTTAAGAATAATTCAACAAAACAAATAGTAGAACAATCAAATGGGCAGAAAAAACGACAGTGAAAGAAAAGGAAATAGAAAAAATTTAAATGGGTGTCAGATGATTAATCAAAAGTTCACAAATTTATCATTCAATTTCAAAAACTAGACCATATTCTGTCTCCTCCCAACTTGGAAAACTTAACCCAGAAACCAATTGGAGTGGCACACAGTATATATTGTTCAGAGTCAGAGTAATTCATGAAAACACAGAGAACAATAAAAAAAAAAATGGGTCAAACAAACAATAAAGGAAAAAAAATGAAATTTTATATATATATATATATATATATATATAATTTCACAACTTTAACACTCAATTTCAAAGACTAGACCATACTCTGTCTCCTCTCAACATGGAAAACTTAACCCAGAAATCGATTAGAGTGACACACAGTATATATTGTTCAGAGTTAAGAGTAATTCATGAAAAGAGAGAGAACAATCAAAAAATGGGTCAAACAAACAATAATGGAAAAAAATGAAATTTTATATATAAAAGTTTACAAATTTATCACTCAATTTCAAAGACTAGACCATACTCTGTCTCTTCTCAACATGGAAAACTTAACCCAGAAACCGATTAGTGTGAAACACAGACACAGTATATACTGTTCAGAGCGAGAATAATTCATGAAAACAGAGAGAACAACCAAAATATGGATCAAACAAACAATAATGAAAGAACAAGAAATGGAATTATATATATGTAAATGAAGAATTGAGTCCTATTGGTTTTACCAGTAGGAGTGATGGGCGCTTGAGAAACTGATATTCCACGACATGACTTTATTGGGTATATGAAAATTGAAGAGATTCTGGCTGTGGGTTTTGATGACAATGCCTGTGCCATTGTCTCTCTGACTCTGTGTGTGTGCTTTGTGTGTTTTGCTAATGATAAATGGCAAGTTTTTCACGTGATAAATAGAAGCTGACAACCTAATCCAGACCAATTTACACACAAACAAACAAAAAACAGAACATTTTAAACAGAACATTCTGTCTTGGATCTCGAAAAAAAAAGAAAGTTGAGTAATGAGTGACAAAGGACACAGGACACTATTATATTATATTATCTTATTTATACTATTATTTAAGGGATTTTTTCATTTTAAATTTCTCAATTTTTGATTTAAAAATGCTCTTACTTTCCTATGTTTAAGTAGAGACAAAATTAAAAGATAATTTGATAAAAATACAACTTTAACTCCCATTAAAACATTACCTAAAAAATAGGACCACTCTCCTGTTATTTTTCAAATTAATTTATTTACTTATAAATTAGATTTTTAAAATAAAAATAATATATATATATAATTAAAAAAAAACACATTTTATTTTACAAAATAGGACCACTAAAAATAAATAAAAAATAAAAAAAGGCATCATCAAACGCGCGAAGCGCATGTGATGAGGCTAGTAAAAACTAAAAGATTCTCTCCCATCAAAAAAAAAAAAAAAAAACTAAAAGATTCTCCCACCGAAAAAAAAAAAAAAAAAAAAAAAAAAAAAAAAACCTTTATATGTGTGGCACGGCAATGAGTGTGCTGCTCCGAATAAAAAAAAATTTAATTGAAAAAGTTTGAAACACCATATACCTAAACTTTGAATATCTATTTAACATATAAATATCTATTTGTCATAACAGTTTCTTAAAATCTACTTGCTAAAAACAATATCAGCTCGTTAAAAACTTTTAAAATGATGATGAATATTATCATCTTTCAACAATAATCAATTGAGTTTTGCTGAGATATTATCACAATATTTAAATTTTCGCAATTAATAATTCCATATGCTACAATTGAAGGTCTTGATTAAATACCTGTTGTAGGGATAAGGGCCCAAAATTGTGTATTGGGCCTTGGGCCTTAGCCAATGACGTCGATTGGTCCAAGAGCAAATAAACGGTTGTGGAGGTGTTAAATTCAGAATCCCATGAGCAGGTTGTAAACGAAAAGGTTGGGGAAGATAGTCCAAGGAAGCTCCTATCGTTCAAAGTGACCTTACAGGAAGCTCCACTGATGGGGACGTGCATTATGAACATACTAGAAGGATGGGAGCTAGGAAATATTTAAGGAAAAGCTGCTGCTACTGCATTGAATGCTCTACAGCTAACTTTCTAGACGCATTTATGTAGAGAAGACCCCTGAATAGTGCTGCGTTGGCTACCCCAACGCACAAAGGGCCTGAGTGGGTGTCCGATAAAACAAGCACTCAAGTAGTAACTTGAATGATCAGCAAGTGGAGGGCCAAGATTGTTCAAAGAGAGCTATATAATGTAAGAGACCCCAAGATAAAAGGGGATCGAGAAATTAAAAGAGAATCACTGTAACAATCAGGAACCAAACCTGTAATCAAACTTAAGAGTAATATATAAGAACTAGTTTCCTCGGACTTTGCCAAGGATGTTTTTATTCAGTTTAAACTTGTCTAGCTTCAATCTTTTGTAATCAAGACCTACTTTATTTGTTATCTGACTAACTAAAACCCAGTTTTCCAACTCACTTTCTACAAATTCATTGTTTTGGACATTTTGGGCATAAGTCCATCCACCTTTTAGGCTAAGAACTCAAATCTAGTCCTTACACCTGCAATTATCCATAACGAAGAATTTGTTTATCATTTTACATTTTATGAGTCTAACTACAATGTTTAACTTACTTAGTTTTTAACAAATACCCTTTTAAGTAAGAAAAAAAGAAAAAGAAAAAAGACATGTATT
This sequence comes from Quercus glauca, assembly GCA_023736055.1. NCBI lineage: Eukaryota > Viridiplantae > Streptophyta > Magnoliopsida > Fagales > Fagaceae > Quercus > Quercus glauca. The sequence goes on along the minus strand of CM043324.1, from coordinate 24,888,007 downwards.
ATTGAAGTAACCATTAGATAAAGTTATAGGTCTAGAAGATTTAAATCTAGTAAATCAAGGTTCTTTGGGTAACAAATAGGACACCTTATATCACCATTCGAATTTTCCAAGCACGACTATCACATAAAACTCAAAATAAACGAAGAAAATTTTTGAAAAATTAAAAATTTAATAGGAGTAGTTTAGACATTGCACAATGGAATATTTTAGGAATCATAATATTTCATTATGATTTAACAGAGAGAATAATAGTAGAGGTATTTGCTCGATTTTAAAGTTTAAGGGGGCATGAAACTACCCCAAACATAAACAGACCTAGGGGTGTGCAAAAAACCCACCAACCTGCCAAACCTAACTCGACCCAACCCGACCCGCTGGGTTGGGTTACAAAAATTTTTTTTATAGTGGGTCGGGTTGGGTTTGGGTCATAAAATTACAAACCTGCCAAACCCGACCCGACCCACCCACCTATATTTAATATATATTTAAAATATATTATATATTTAATAAATTTTTTTTTTAAAATCAGCTATAGGGCACTTATATTTATATATTTAAATGTATTATATATTTAATAATTTTTAAAAAAAATCCAGCTGTAGAGCAGCACTTCCTCAGTTCCTCCTACCAATACTAATTTAATATATATATATATATATATATATATATAATATTATATAATTAATAAATTTTTTTAAATAACCAGTTTTTCCTATCCTATATAAAAGCCAATTAGTTCACACAAATCCTAATAAATTACTATTGTTGTTTAGTTATTAGTGTTGTTTGCCTTAAAGAAGTTACATTGATACGAATCTTTAGGTTTTTTAAATATATTAATATTAATATTTTTTTCTACTCAATTTAATAATAATAATAATAAAAATTTGTTAAACCCATGGGTTCAACCCGACCCAACCCGACCCATGTGGGTTGGGTTGGGTTGAACTTATGTGATGGGTTGGGTTGGATTGAATTTTTTTTGACCCACCATGGTGGGTTGGGTCAAAAAATCCCCTCAACCCGACCCATGCACACCCATATACAGACCTTATATATGTGTGTGTGTGTGTGTGTGTGTGTGTGTGTGTGTGTTTATTTTGGTTGCAAAATTGGTTTTTTTTTTTTTTAATACTTTAAATAGTGCATAAAAAAAATATGAACAAAAAGTCAACCGAAAAAAATTGTGTGTGAAATAGTGAATTTTGGCTCATCAAATTTGACTAAACCAAAAAAGAAGTCTAGGAATACAATAAAATGTCACAACATTTTCCCAGTACCTTTATTTTCAATTGTGGTGAATCCCGGTCTGATATTTTATATTTTATTTTGATCTATAAGGAATTTACACCTTAGTAGTTAATAGTTGTGAAAATATTGTGATAACAACCAAATGTCATGATATTTTCACAATAAAATACCTTTATTTTCAATTGTGGTGGATCATGGTCTAATATTTTTTTATTTTATTTTATTTTTATCTATAAGGAATTGACTCCTATGTCATAAAATTTTCTTAATATCTTTATTTTTAGCCGTGGTTCGTTTGGTCTCATATTTTATTATTTTATTTTATTTTATTTTGACTTATAAGAAGCAGACACTTCAACAATTATGACAATTTGTTATATCCCTAAAAAAAAAAAAACATTATCTTAGCCTCTTGGCTCTTTTTATATAGTTAATACAATTAGATAAAGAACTAATACTTCAACAATTGTGACAATTTGTTGTATCCATATATAAAAATAAATAAAAAAATAAAAAAATAAAAACTCCTAAACCAAAATAAGCATATAAATATTTATAAAACAAACAAAAATAAATTGACATACTTGGAAAAAAATCCAACTCACCAAATTGACCAAACCCAAGCCTCTGAATAAGTTTGAAAAAATGTGTTTTTTAGTAGCATTAGCATGAGTCTAAAACTTGAATAAACCAAAAACACTATTATTCAGTCTCTTGGCTCTTTTTATATTGTTGATAGACAAAAAAAAAAATTGACACCTCGACAATTGTGACAATTTGTTATATCCGTATAAAAAAACTCTTAAACCAAAATAAGCACATAAATATTTAAAAATAAAAAATAAACAAAAATTAATTGATGTACTTGGGAAAAAAAAAAAAAAAAAAAACCAACTCACCAAATTGACCAAACCCAAGCCCCTAAATAAGTATGAAAAAATGTGTTTTTAGTAGAATTAGCATGAGTCTAAAACTTGACTAAACCAAAAACACTATTATTTAGCCTCTTGGCTCTTTTTCTATTGTTAATAGATAAAAAACAGTTACCTCAACAATTCTGACAATTTGTTATATCTGTATAAAATAAAATAAAAAACTCCTACACCAAAATAAGCATATAAATATTAAAAAAACTTATGTGTTTTTTAGTAGTATTAGCATGAGTCGAAAACTTGACTAAACCAAAAGCACTATTCCTTAGCCTTTTGGCTCTTTTTTATAGTTAATAAAAATAGAAATTGTATTGGTAGATTCTCAAAAAAAAATTTATATTGGTAAATTTTACATAAAAAAAAAGTGATAAATATTGTATACATTTACAAAAAGTGTATAATATTAACCGCTTTTTGCTAATATACGCACGTAAATAAATAAATAAAAAAGGGCAATAAATAAATAGAAAGAAAGAATTAAGTGACAACCAGTCTAACCTAATTTAAAACATTATAGATAAATAGAAAGAAAGAATACCAAAAGATTTAGGGAAAAAGGGAATAAGTTGAGTGAAAAGTCACACAACACAGACTTCCCTTTTTTTTTTGCTAAGATCCATAAAAGGTTTTGGGTAAGTAATGGGAATAAGTTGAGTGACCAGGGCATCCATAAAGTTTTGGGAAAACAGGGGGATTTTTTTTTTTTTTTTTTTTTTTGAGAAGAAATAAGGAGAATAATTTAAGTGGTCGCTTCTTTTTCTATCCTCCAAATTGAAAGTGATGGAAAATATAATTAGTATCAATTAAGAGTATTCGCGGTGCAGTGTAGTTTTGGACTATTTTTAGCACCACACTTTGCAGTGCGATTTAACTAAAATTATAATTCCACCGCACCTTATTTTTTGCTGTCACATGTGTGGTGCGGTGCAATTTAGAATTTAGCCAAAACTATAATCGCATTGCACCTCATTTTTGCGGTCACATATGCGGTGTGGTGTATAAGATGTAGTTTAAACGGTTTGAAATCGATATATTTTTCAAATTTTGGACTTTTCCTATCCAGCCCAAAACTAATTTTTCCCTTTGTTTTGGGAGAAGTTTCAAACTATCAAGCTAGTTTTTCTTTATTTTGGGCTAGCTTTCTAAGTCAATACTTGCTAGGATTATCAATTTTTTTTTTTGAAAAATAGGGTTATTAAACTATTAATAATATATTTAATATTAAAAATAAATAAATATTAATATAAAAAGAGGGTGCAGTGTGGTTTGTGCAGTTTTCTTATTATGAAACTGTAAACTGCACTGCACTATGCTGTGCAGTGCAATTATACCATTTTATGAGCAATTTTAGTGTAATTTTTACAATTTATACGGTTTGGCGCCTAGTGTCAGTAAAGGTTCCATATGAAAATAATTCTCTAATCATAAATAACTCACCAGCTCAATAGGTTGTGAAATAATAAGGTGAAAAATAAATAACATTTTTCTTTCCGGCTTTTGTGATAAGCATAAAAGATACAATAGAATATTGGTTTTGAAAGTTTCCTACTTTTTGGATATGTCTGACTCTAGTCTTTGTGATAAGTGTGTTGTGCACACATTCCTATATTTTGGACAAACTGGGTATGTGAGCTAAGTTGATTCGCAAAATAGATCTTTCATCACCAAGGACAAATTATAGGACCATTATCTCTTAAAAAAGTCAAATTGAAAAATATTCTAACTCTATCCATTTGAAACCGTTTATTTTATTTTTTTTTTTTTTTAGCTGAAAGTATATTAAAATATATTTGTACTTTAAAAAAATAAGGTAAGAATTTTAAAAAGTTGTACATAAAATCTAAAAACTAAAAGTTAAGCTATGCCATTTTTTTTTTTTTTTTAACTTCCATCCTTAGGAGTCAAGACATATAACTATTGAAACTTCCAAAATTCTTTCACATCTAAACAACAACTTATTTTGAGCAAGTATTACACACTGGAATTTAATAAAAACAGTTTATTTAAGTATGTGCATAATAGGACACTAGATTAGTGTATATAAAGAGAGAGTGTAATTATCACTGCACACTCTTAATGCGATAGTCACTCCACAGATATAAGTGCTTGTAGGTGTGGGAGGGCAAGAGCCGAGAGTTCAAATCTTTAAAAGGGAGGTTCATATACATATACATTTAGATTATGCTAAAATAGAATTTATATCTTGTATAAAAATAAAAAATAAAAAATAAAGTCTTGTATCAAAAAAGAAAAAAAAAAAAAAAAGAGTGTACAAACTGTGAGACACAATAAAATCTCACAACATTCATAGTTTTATATTTGCTAAATTACTTCATTTTAAATAATTTTTGTAATTTTTTTTTATTAAACATATTATTTTACCTAGTATACACATTTTAAGAAAAAAAAAAAATGATATAGCAATAGCTGGGGAGTGAGGAGATTTAAACCCAAAATGTCTCCATTGAAAACACAAACAAGCAAGAGGTACCAATTGAATTACAAGGTTCTTGGTATACATGTTTCCAAATTGATTGTTAAATTATTTTTATTTTAGATAATTTTGTAATTTTTGGTTGTTATTAATGAGAAATTTGACCTATTATACACGTTTCCAAATTGATTATGAATTATTTTTATTTCTTCATTTGGCTTGATTTTTTTAATCTCAAGCTAGATTAAAAACATCAAGCCAAATGAAGTTCGGCCAAAATGTGAACAAAGCTGTAGGGATAAAGGCCTAGAGTCATAAATTGGGCCTTGAGTTTGGTCTGAAGACATAGACTGATCCGAGAAAAGACAAATAATTATGGGAAAACTCCAATTTTAAAGTTTCACAAATAAGGAACAAATAGAAGGTGGTCTGAGGAAGAACTCCTCCTCGGATATGACGAACGCGGCAAATCTATATTCCAACGATCAAGGTGAGCTTCCAGGAAGCTCAGTCAATGAGGATGGGCATCATACACATATAAGGAGTGATGGGAACTTAGAAATATCAAAAGAAAAGCTGCCACCACTGCATTAAATGCATTGTAGCTACTTTTCTGACCGCATTTATGTGGAGGAGACCCCTGAACAGTATTGCCTTGGTCACCACAACTCACAAAAGGCTAGAGAGTGTGTTTGATGGGATAGGTATTCAAGTGAGGGCTTAAATGATCAACAAGTGTAGGTTCAAGATGATCCAAAGAGAGCTATATAATGTAAGAGACCCTTTATGGGAAGGGGATCGAAAAAAGAGAGAAAGAATACTGTAGCAACAAGAGTTATACTTGTAATCAGCTCTATTGATCTATACAAAAATTTGCTTCCTCGGACAATACATTCACCCAATCTTACGAGCTTTGCTCTTACATGGATGTCTTTCAACCCCATCCTAGCTATTGTTAGATTCACTAAAGCCTAGTTCTTTAACCCAGTTTCTACAAATTTATTGTATTGGGCTCATTAACCCACAATCTCATACGTATTGGGCTTGGGCCATAAACCATGACCCTACAAAAGCTTTTTTTTTTTTTTAACTAATTTTCCTTTTTCTTTTCATCTTTTCAAAGTTTTCATTACTAATAACTCATTAATGACATGTTTCTTTTATATTTTTTCATTATTAATGTGTTTTTCCTTTTCCTATATTTTACACACGAATTTTTTTTTTTTTTTGGGAGAATTGCTTGACTTGGATCTGCATTTTTTCAAACAAGTAGAATATTTGTGTGGGGTTTGTGTTGATTTACTCGTATCTGTCTTGACTTAACACAAAGCAAGGGAACTAGGGGTAGGAAATATAAAACCAACAAGCAAGTTGGGGCAGGCAGCAGTGTCATCTTGTGATGGACAAATCTTGGTTGGATACAATGTATTGTAATGAAAGGTTCATGCATAATTATTCAAAAATATCATCAACTTAGGGGTTGAGCATATGGTTGATCTTTTGGTCAATTGATTATTCTAGTTTATCAACTTGGATCCGTTCAAAATACAAATACTATTAGGGGCTTGTGCTAGTGTCTTTAAAATGATGTCCCTGTGTTCCTTACTACTTGGTTTTATAGCAAGTGTATCTGGAATATATAATACTTCCCATTTGAACAGAAACAATTGAATTTTGCATCTTTCAAATGACAAGGACATTAGTAGTTTAGAACACAACCATCGGAATCTCACACTTGTTTCTTTTTAGTATTAAACCAAATCAGTGGCCTTTCTATGAGTCCAATTACAGTTTTTTCTACAAGATGTGCATCTTCTCTGCCATTTCATTTTGCAAATATACTTCATTAACCCACCACAATAAAGAAAACAAGATCCTATTTTGTCATGATTGTCAATTTCAAGTCAACCATTGTGCATGGAGACATAACCTTTAGCTTCATTATCAATTATTGAAGAAAAAATACCAGTAAGACATTGAAGCTTATCTGAACCAATCTTCCTATCTTTTTGTCAGTGTGTAGTGTTAGTAAAGAATAAAGGGAATACATAAACATTGATTCCATCGGACAATTGGGTGATGATGTCCAACCAAGACATTATTGGAAATGGGGCACACATGATGTCTTCCGAGAGGAATCCTTTCAAAATGGGGCACCTATCAGTCTGTGCTATCATATACAAACATGTCTTTGATCAAGGATCATCTCATAAGCAGATCAAATGATGCTGAAGAGATCAGAGAACTTCATGAACAAACCGAGAATGATATGAAACAATGCCTAACCTGGTGCAATCACACCTGTTTCAGATTTGGCACAGTCAGTGGTGTAGGCATCTTTGTACTCACAGGCCAAGAAGCGTATGAATATGCTGGACCAGTCAGTGATTCTTCATATGTTGCTTCCGCTGTTTCGGCAATGCTCTGTCTTCTGCTACACAGAATTTGTAGCAGAAATCCCAGTAGCAGGAGGGCCATTTGCTTACTTAAGGATTCATTTAGGTGACTCTGCAGCTTTCATAGCACCAGGAAACATCTTGAGAGCAATGTCGGAACTGCAGCAGCTGCCAGAGCATGGGTGTCTTACTTTATGACTCTACTGAACCACCACACTGACTCATTAAGCATTCACAAAGACCTCTGCAATGGATTTAATCTCCTGGACCTAATAGCTATTGCTGTCCTTGCAATATCTTCAACAATTGCAATGATCAGCACAAGAGAAATCCATACTTCAATTGGATAGCATCGGCAATTAATACTTTAGCAATTTTATTTGTGATAATTGCAGCATTTGCTCTAGCCAAAATGTCAAATTTGACACCCTTTTTCGTCTTACGGAGCTAAAGGAATATTTCTGGCTGCTGTAACTGTCTTCTTTGCTTATGGTAGATTTGAAAATACTGCCACCATGGCTGACGAAACCAAAAATCCATCCCGAGACAGACCATTAAAATTGCTTGGATCAATGTCCACCATTATAGTAATATATCGCTTAAAGGCACTTTCAAGATGCAGAAATATACAGACAGACCCAAATGCAGCATACTCTGTAGCATTTCAGAGTGTGGCATGAAATGGGTAAAGTATCTGGTAGCTCTTGCTGCCCAAAAGGGGATGACAACTGTTCTTCTGGTAGGGACACCAGGACAGGCACAATACTCATATTGCACGAGATGAAGATGAGGCTAGTATTCCATAATTTTCATTTGATTCAACCATCGTTTGTTTGTCCAACCAAAGACAGGAACCCCCATAAGTACTACACTCTTGTCTTGTTTACTATCTCAAGTGCCTCTATTTTTTTCTTCAGGCATGGATGTCTTGGCAGGCCTGTTACCGGTAAGAACACTCTTTATCCTTAAAATGATGGCTGTTGCACTTCTTGTGAGAAGATACTATGTGAGAGAAATCACCCCGCCAATTAACCTCCCGAAGCTAGCTATCTTCTTGTTGATGTTTATTGCCTCCTCAGTGGCAACTTCAGTTTATGGGGGACTAAAGAACAATGGTTGGCTTGGATACACCGTTACCATTCCTCTTAGGTTCTTGGGGACTGCAGGAATTTCAATGTTTTTTCCTCAACAGAGGATGCCAAGGCTTTGTGGGATTCCACCTGTTCCCCGGTTTCCATCCTTGTCAATTGCAACAAATATCTTTCTCATGGGATCTTTAAGTTCTGAGGCATTTATCAGATTTGGAATCTGCAGCCTTGTAATGCTAATATAGGATGTATTCTTTGATCACTATGCAACTTGTGATATGGCCCATCAGCAAGAGAAGCTGAAATCCATGAAAGTTGATGGTGCAGGGCCTTGAGATCACCGTACTTCTTTACCTTTCAGTCTCCCAATCCTTAATAAGATCTCCTTCCCACTTGTTTCCATATTAGGATGCTCCAAGTGTCCAAAATTAGTAGTCGGAAGTCCAGCTAGAATTATGCTCATGTGACAATGATTAATAAGATATAGCTACATAGCACTGAAATGAAGAAGCATAACTAATTGAATATCAAAGTTGATCAATTAATTCTATAATTGAATACTGGTGACTTACTGATCAAAATAAACTGTGTGAATAATGAGAGTGAATCACACAATATCTAATGCAGAAAAATCTAATAACGATATACTCCACAAAATTAGTGACTATAATTCTATCACAAGAAAGAAAATGAAAAAGAATATGAACACAATAACAAAATAAATCAGAGACCATATTATGTTAAGCCCAAGAAGCAATTTGTACCTGATTAGGATTCCCGGTTTCAGATTACTTGAGAGCAATAATCGTCAGGTTTGTCACAAGCATAGTACTTTATTGTCTGATATAATTTCAGTCTCAAGTCTGATATGGTTTGAGGACCTGATTAAGGGTCAAGAAGTGGATATAGTCAACAGTCTAACTAATATTTGAAGGGTAAGACAGATAATAACAAAAAAAAAAAACCTTACTTAAGAAATTAGCAGTATAGGTTGCTCCAACACTTGTCAATGCCAACTTGAATTTTCTTAGGTTTGCAAAGCTCTTGAACAACTTTTGCCCAAGTAGACGCTTTAGGAGGCAAATACTTTTGCAACATCACCTCTACAATTCTAGAAGCACCTACAACTCTCTGCCGCTTAAATAGCCGAACCACAAGCCCATCTAAGAATTCCCTTCCATCTTGAGGTGGGTGTACCTGCTCTCTTAAAGTTCTCAAGAAAATATCACATGTAACTAAGTCAGGATCACAACCCCGATCTAGCATACTGTTTAAAAGATCAATGGCACGGGAGATGCTACTCTGCTTGCACAAAGCACTGAGAATTAAATTATAAGTGATCACATCTGGTTGAGATTTAGCCTCCAGAAAAAGCATTTCATTGAAAAGTTTCAGACCCTGCTCTATCAAGCCAGCATTGCAAAGGCCACAAATTACTGAACTGTAAGCCACAACATCAGGTTTAAATCCCTTGCCCAGCATCTGGTTCCACACCATCAATGCCTCACGAAGCTTCCCATCCTTACACAAGCCATGAATTAGTATGCTGTAGCAAACCTCATTACGGGTACAATTATTGTTTGACATCTCATTCCACACATGAATAGCACTATTACTATCACCCACCTGAAAAAAACCCTTCATTAAGGAACTATAAGTGAAAGCATTAGGCACACAACCCTCATTCACCATCTCAGACAGAGCTTCCTTTGCTTCAACCGGCTTTCCTTCTCGGCATAGACCATCTATAAGAGCACTGTAAACAACAGTATTGGGTTTACATCCCTTTTCCTTCATCTCCTTCCACAATTTCATCGCCTCTTCAATCTTTCCCTCCCTAAAAAAGCCGCTAACTAGGGCTGAATAAACATACTCATTTGCATGATGCCCTCTCTCCTCCATAGAAATCAGCACCCGAGCTCCATCAAGAGCTCTTCCTTGCCTGACAAGCCCATTAATGAGTGTGCCATAAGTGACATCATTAGGCACACATTTACTCGACACCATTCGATCCAAAAGACTAACTGCCTTCTCCAACTTACCCTTCAAACACAAACCATGGATAAGGGTGTTAAAGGTCACTTCATTAGGAACACATCCTTTGAGAAACATATTATCCACAAGCTTTGCAGCACGTGCCAAGTCACCTTTCTTGCACATAGCATTGATCAAAACATTAAACGTAGGAGCACTCGGTAAACACCCCTCAATTTGCATCTCATCCAACAGCAAAACAGCCTCATCAATCCTATTTTCCCTACACAACCCATCCATCAATGTACCATACGTAAACACGTCAGGCGTACATTTCTTATCCGGCATTTCCCTAAACATCTCAACCGCTCTATCAACCAATCCCAACTTACACAAAGCCTTAATAACCAGATTAAAAGTAAGCAAATTTGGCGAAATACTCACGTTCTTACTACCCATAACACGCGAATAAAACTCCAATGCCCGAGAAAAACACCCTTCTTGTATAATAACATTAAGAACTGAATTAAACGATATCACAGTCCTCCTACATCGAAACTCATCCACCATTCTATCAAACAATTCAACAGCTTTTTCGGGCAAATGGGCTTTCCCATAAGCTCTAAACATAACAACAAAACTTTTCTCAATAAACTTCCGGTTTTCCCGCTTCATTCGATCTAAAACCTTGTCTAATGAGCTAAAATCACCAGAATCAGCATAGTTATGAATAAGTGAATAGAAAGTGGAATCACCCAATTTGTAAGAACCCATATGGGGACTTGACTTGAAAATCTCATTAGCTAATGGGGGCTCAGTTTGGGCATTGGTTTCATCTGGGGTTTTGGGTGATGGAATAGTGAGAACTGAGAAATGAAAGTGAAGTGAAGGAATAGAGAACTTACTAATGCTGCTTGTTGGGAGAGCTTTGTGGACTGAGTTTGTGAGGAGCTTTGTGTGAAAATTTGAGCATTTTGGCATTGGGTATTGGGTATTGGATTGAGAAGCTGAGTTTTATATGGAGCTTGAAATTGAAATTGAAAAATGGTGATTCCTTCTCAACGTTGCTAACATAAGTCACCTGTGTATGGAGCTGGGGCCGAGTCAGAGCTAGCTCGGACACTGACCAAGTCCCTGTGGGTGTCCTTGAAGATGGGTGGTCGGAGAATGCGACCTTCAGGCGTTTTTCGAAGAAAAATTTGAACCCTATTGGTGAAGATGGTGAAGGGTTCGTTGATGGAGTTGGGTATATATGCCCATTTGGTCCTCGTTTAAAAATAAGAAAAACTTAAAAATTAAAATTAAAAATTAAAAAACTTTATAGATTATATTTATAATTTATGCATTTGAATAATTAAATACAAAATATTGGTTGAGTGGTTTATATTTTCCATTTTGGGAAATTATTGTGTACTCCCGGAGTACCATAAATGCATATTCCCTCATTTCACATGAATGGTGGGTCCCACTAATTAAATTCATGGTAGGACCCACCATTCATGTGAGAGAAGGGAGTATGCATTTATGGTACTCCGGGAGTACCTAATAATTTTCCATTTTGCATAGTGTTTATAAAAATAAAAATAAATCAAAAAATTATAACTTTTACACTAAATGTGTGACAAAAAGCTAAAAGTTGGTTTACTTTATTTTCAAAATAATTAATTCATTAAATTTTGAAGAAAATTGAAGCAAATACCGAGTAATGTGTTAGAACTTAACAGTTATTTTATTTGGTATTTATTCAGCTTGGTTAGGAGAGATGCTAATTGCATTTCTCATATCATTTATAAGTATGCTGATATATATAGGTATTTTGGATCTTGTAATAAGCATTCCGTTTCTCTTGGGTTTTTGAACAATTGAGGAAGGATGTTATTGTTCTTGTTTGTTAATAAATTCGGATTAAAAAAGAAAAACAAAACAAAATAATTAGAGAGAAACAAAAAATAATCATCAAATTATCTAACAATCACGTATGCTCCATGTGGTCATTTTAGTGTTTTACCGTAAACCTTTAGTCATGAGATCAATTACCACTAGCAGATAGTAATAATTTTTATTGATACTTTTTGTTTTATTCTCTTCAACATGGTAGTACTTTATGTGATGGGGGTTATTATTGACTACTTCGGAAGTATACTTCTTCTCTCACACATAGAAATAGGTTCCACTTTCACTCACCATGGTGCCCATCATCATGTGAGAGGGAGATAGTATTCTCCCGGACTATCTAATAAATTTCCTTATAAGATATATTATACTTAATTTGACTTGCATTATTATTATTTATAGAGAACAATAATCGAGTAATATCAGAAAATCTTTAAAATTTCTCATTATAAAATTGACAACCTTAAGACCTGCCAATAAGGTTTGTGTTTGATGAGATGTGCCATTTAAATTTTAATAGATGTTATTGTTAGATGAGTATCATTCAAAAAAAAAATAATGGAGAAATATTAAAACGAATTCATTTGCTAATAGAATTAGGCCGAAGGATTGATTGACTCATTTGGACAAAGTGATGAATTAATTTGACAATTGAAGTTTCTGAGAAGTGAGAATTAGATATTGTCATTGGTGGTGGAATATTTTGACATTCATAAGAAGCCTCCTCAAGTGGTCGTGAGATCAGACCCGGTTCCATGGATTCCCCCATGAGAAGGTTTGTACAAAGCTAAATTTTATGCTACTTTCTTTGAAAATATTGAAATGGCTGGTATAGGTCCATAGGAGTCGCTGTTCGTGATTTTACTAGTAATCTTATTGCTGCTCTAGTCAAAAGATTCAAGTGCCTCATTCGGTGGAACTTGCTGAGGCTTTGGCCTGTAGTTGTGCAATCACTTTTGCTCATAGAGTTAAGCCTCTTCCAGGTTGTGTTTGAAGGGGATAGCCTTCGGGTGATAGACTATAAGTCAAAAGATCCAGGGGGGAAATTTCACTTTGTTTGGTCATTTGATAGACTATACTCCACTTTACATAGCTCTAGTTTTCAGAATGTAAAGAGGAGGTAACAAGTTTGCCCATGCCTTCACTAGACGAGTGGGTTTATTTGCTGACACTATTGTTTGGGTAGAAGAGCTATCCAGTAATTTGGATGATGTGTATTTCAATTGGATTTAGTTCATCAATAAAATAACATACCTTTTTCTCTCAAAAAAAAAAAAAAAAAGAATGTGGTTCACGTTCTATCTTCTCTGAAACCCTTCCCATAATGTTATGTCTCAATGCATTTGATTTGAAATTGAAACACCACAACCAAAAAAAACCCCAAAAAGTGTCCTCCTCATTCCTGTTCCTCTCTTCATAACACATGACCATTTATAGTCTTCTCATTCGGTTTGTAACTGGGTGTAGATATCCAGTGATTATAGGCGAACCAAACGAGTAAGAAGGTGGTTGGTGAGGTCCTACTCCTAATTATATCTTCTTCTTTTTTCCCTTTTCTTCTAACTTACTCACAAATCTTAAGGAAATATTAATTCTTTATGTCCCTTGAGTTAGAATACAACCTAAAAAAAATGAGGTACGCAAAACTTTGCCTTTAATCTTAGATAAATACGGACTAGAGTCATAACAATTTTCATAAAATAGTTCACAAATATTAAGGTGGTAAATTGTGAATGGTAGATGACAAAATAATATTAATAGTTGATTAACATGAAAACAAATTTAAAGCTGCTAACTTAATAATTGTGAAAAATATTGTGACAATTGTTACTTATGCAGCTTTAATCATCTCATCTACAAAACCTTGATTTTTGTAGTTTTTGTTGTTTACCAAGAGCGGCCAATAAAGTCCCCATATCTGTTGGGACCATGGGGCTCTACAAAAGTCTGTTGTTGGGCAAGTCTCTTTGATCCCTTCTCTTTTGAAGGTACTGGGCTTTGAATCTAGTCTGTAACTCTTGTTTGGTTTTGGTAATGATGTCATTAGTCAGGAATTTCTTTATAAAAATAAAATACCCTAGTTGAGACAAAAAGCAACCCCTGCCGCGTGGGCTGAAGTGAGTGGCTCAAGTCAAGTGAATATGCCAGCCACATTGGACATCAAAGACAAAGACCAAAGACCAAAGAAGAAAGTTACTGGTTTGTTAATATTTGCCTAAGTACCCAGTTTTCCTCCACTTATTTCTCATCACACAATCTTCAGGCAAACACACTCTAGTACACTTTCCGACTGTGAGTTAGCGGTGGCACAAATCACAAATGGCTATGGAGTTGGCCATCCGAGCTTCAGCCACTCCCAGGCTTTCCCGTCCCACAACTTCCTCGCTATCTTCTACACCCAGAGCTTCTTCCAGACCACAATTCAGACCCACCTCTCTATCATTACCAACATCAACCACCGTATCTCTGTTGGCTCTATTTACTACTCCACATGAAGCAAAGGCTCTCAGCCTCTCCAAGGATCAGATAGTCTCTTCTATCACTGAAGTAAGTTCACCTAACTTTCTTTCATGTTCTTGCTGAAGTAAATTCACACCAAGTTTGCATCTTTATATGGCATTCTTTGGTGAGTGTATTGGAAATACCTGTTTTGAATGTCAGAAAGCATGGACAAATTACTTTCAAAACGCTTATTAGAGGACTTCTAAGTTGTTGTTATTCTATTTTCATCAGTACCCACTGATCAAAAATGGTGTTAAAGAGTACTTTTCTTACTCATGAGATGAGAGCAGAAACCAAAGCAATTTATTAATTTAAGAAGAATGAAAGGTGTTTCCAAAAAATGCTGTGGATTGAAGCTTAGGTACTTCTCTCCAAATTTGAGTTCGTGCCCATTTCTTGAAATTGATTGTGTTTTCTGAATTAATAGGTGGAGAAAACAATTGATCAGGTTCAGGAAGTGGGTTCGAGTTTCTTCGATATTACAAAGCGTGTTCTTGAAGGTGTGGGGAATGTTTTGAAGCCAGGCATCGAAGCAGCAGTGCCAATTGTAAAACAGACAGGAGAACAGGCTTTGAAGATCGCTTCCCCGGCGATTTCTGAGGCTTCAAAGAAGGCCCAAGAAGCAATTGAAAGCTCTGGCTTTGACACACAGCCTGTTCTCAGTGCTGCTAAGGTCTCCTTTTTCTCTTTTATTATTATTCAAATGCATTTTTTTGTCAATTATGCATTGTGCTTTTGTTGTTGTAGCTTATGAGATTTGCACACCATGTGTTTATAGCAGTGCAAATACTGCTTGGCATTGGCATAAAAAGAATCATAACCGTAATAAGCTGGTTGAATTCTTAAGAATGTTTGCTCTTGTTCTTGAAATGACTAGTTTTTACAATGAATGTTGTGGGAAATTGGTTTGGTTCTTTAAATGACTGGTTTGTGCAATGATGGATGAAATGCATTTAGTTGCATGATAATTTTTGTATAAATTTGTTTTAATGGGGAATATGTGTTATAATGAAAGGTTGTCCTGTGACAATCCTGGCCTCATTTGTTCTCTCGATTTTAACATTTATCAGAATTGATTGTTGTAAAGAAATCAATTGACTTGGGATTTTTGCTTGCTTTCGTTGAATACTTCATTAATGTAGTTTGAACAGGTTCAAATTTCATTGAGTGATTTGGTAATTGGATTAGCCCTTGAGTTTAGTAGCTTGGGTTCTGAAATGAGGTTATCTTGCTCCTTGAAGCATTATAATTATTCAATATATTATCCTTAACATTCTTTTAATGCACATTTTTTGACTTTGATAAATTAACTTGGGTCCATTTTATGTTAATTGTCTTTCGTGATGTCTCATATTGGACAACTAAGTGACTAACTTATGTATTCAAGTCTTATGTAAAGCACCAGGAGTTACTAAGTAATTTTAAGGCCGACATACACCTTGTATTATTTTATTTAAAGTAACACTTATTAATTTCTGACATTTTGGGAGATATTTTGATATGGATGTAGCTGTGATCATGTTTATCTATTTGCTTGCACAGTCATAAAACAAATTATCTCTTTGTTTGCAGACAGTCGCAGATGCAGCACAGAAGACCACAAAGGTGATTGAAGAAGCCAGGCCTATAGCTTCCTCAACTCTTGACACCATCTCGTCATCAGACCCTATTGTGATTGTGGGAACTGCTGGAGCATTATTTCTTGTGTACCTCCTTCTTCCTCCCATTTGGTCTGCCATCTCATATAACCTTCGTGGTTATAAGGGTGAGTTCATTGTTTGATATACAGTCACTTCATTTACGCCTAGAAGTTTGGAACATGGTGAATTGGGCTTTGAGTTTCTTCTGGTCTAATCCTTCCGAATTTATATCACACCAAGTTATTGCTATGTAATGGATCTAAGATTTTGATGATTCTGTTTCTTTGTAGGTGAGCTTACTCCTGCTCAAACTCTTGATCTAATATCTACAAAAAACCACCTTATGATTGACATTCGATCAGAGAAGGACAAGGACAAAGCCGGTATTCCTCGCCTTCCCTCTAGTGCTAAGAACAGGATGATTGCCATTCCGTAAGTAATCCTACAGTTTCAGTATATTTATGGAACCTCCATCTGTTGGTCACCTTTAAGTCTCTACTATTGTTTTTAATGTTTCAGTTTGGAAGAATTGCCAAGCAAGTTAAAAGGCCTTGTCAGAAATGCAAAGAAAGTGGAAGCAGAGATAGCTGCTTTGAAGATTTCATATCTCAAGAAAATTAACAAAGGCTCCAACATTGTGATCATGGACTCGTGAGTTCTTCCTCATTGCATATTTCTTATAAATTTATAGTGCATTACCAGATTCAGCATTTGAATTTTAGTCAGATGGACGTCCCGGTCCCCCTCCCCTCTTTGGAAAAGTTGCATGAAATCATTACATTAATGTTCAATTTTCAACATATTCAGGTACTCGGACTCAGCAAAATTGGTTGCTAGAGCACTAACAAGCCTTGGCTTTAAGAACTGCTGGACTGTAGTTGATGGATTTTCTGGAAGCAGAGGGTGGTTACAGAGTCGGTTAGGAACAGATACGTATAATTTCTCTTTTGCGGAGGTCATCTCACCATCCCGAGTCATCCCTGCTGCATTCAGACGTTTTGGTACAACCAGCTCAAGTGGGCAAAAATTACTTCCCGGGGCTGAGTGACAATTTCACTTTTGTTTCCTTTCTTAACCTGCTCTGGGTTATAAATACTTCTGATGTGCATAAATGGTTTAGGTTAGAGCCCTCCAGACTGATTCCTGTAATTCTTTGAGCAATGTCAAGTCAATCAATTGGTCCTTTTTCACGGTCCATTTCGTTGCCACTTTTTCTAGTTTGTTCTGAACATATGGTTTGAACAATTTACAATATAATGGCATGGAGAAAACTTAAAACAAGCACAAACATTCTGTAATACCCTACTCAGGTGTGAGTTGGAGACAGTCAGGACTTGTTTGCTAGTGATGTTCAAACAATAGTTTTCACTTTTCAGTGTTTAAACACTGAAAATTGTGGGCCAAAAAAAAAAAAAAAAAACGTGTTTAGTAGCAATGTTTTATTATGAATGTTTGAGTTACAATTCTCAAATTAGGGTGTTTAATACATGTATTTTAAAAACTCATCCAAACTGGTTTTTAGTTTTCTAGTAGCGTTACTTAATGGTTGTTTTGTAAATTAGTTGAAAATCATAGAGCCCATTAATAAGACTAAATTCTTTTTATTTATTTTTTTCTTTCTTTTTCTCTTATGAGCCCACCTCTTTGTCCTTCTTTCTTCTTCTTTTTTTTATTTTTTTTATTTCATTTTCTCTCTCCTTAAATAAAATAGTATTATTTTACTATGCAATCATCACTTAAAAAAAAAAAAAAAAAAAATCAAATACATGTACCAAATACACTATTATGTTTTTTCACATTTTAAAATATGTTATTTGAAATATGGTATCAAATACATTTTTTGCATTATGAATACTTAAAAACTTGTGTTTTTACAACATTTTTTAAATCACAGTTTTCACATCAATACTTAAACACCTTGACGTAGGACAAGGGGGACAACAAAACCTAATTTAGAACACCAGGGCAAATTTGGTATAGCATGGGTTTTAAAGAATTAGGGTTAAGTTTTGGTAGGGAATAGGCTAGAAATTAATAGGGATTATAAGGTTTCCAGAGGGGACAAGGATGAATAGGGTTTGGGAATGAAAATAAAGGTGAAAATCAAGATTTGGGTTGCTATGAACTTGATGTGAACAGTAACCATGAATAGTAAAATTAAAAAAAATAGATAAATTCTAGAAATCAAACCTAGACTTCCTGAGCATTACACCTAGGGTTTCTTGGCATCACACCTCGAAGAAGGTTGCATCATACAAAGCATAAAAGAAAGCTTCATAGCTCTTAAATTCTAAAAACATTCATTAACCACCTCAATAGAAAGTACTACAATTCTTTAAATAGAAGATTAATACCTAATCCTAGTTGAACTAGGATTTCTTAAAACCCTAACAAGACTTGGATTTGGGCTCCTTAGGCTTTTACTACTAAACCCAACTAAAAAACCAAACTTAAAATAAAACCCAAAAGAAGATCTAATGAACCGTTAGCACAACCCATTCCAACATATTATGAAATTACAAAATTACCCTTGATACATAAAATCAAATAAAATATAATTAATTTGTCTTCCCACCGCCTCCTGCATCACACCGGCAAAGAATCGACTAATGGTGCGAGATGGTAATGTGAAATCTTGCTAATTTAAGCATAAAAATGTTAAGGAATGACCACCTATCTTGGCCCCTAGTGATAATATCAGCTTTGTGAACAGTAATGATGATGGAGAAAAAGATTCTAGCCCTAATTTTCCTGAAAAGGCTCTGGATAAAATTGATTTTCCATGTATTGTAGCTATCTAAGCTGTTTGTAGCAACTTGCTGTAAAATACTCATGCATAGGATGCTCCTTCATGTAATTGCAATGTACTTCTCAACAAGTTTCAAGTGAACATAGTTGAGTTATAATATGATGTCTAATATACATGATCTACCTTCTACTGAACTTTGCTAACTGCACCATGTTTGAAAATGAGTTTTGAACCAATCAACTATGCAATTCCAAATCCCAACTACTTGGCCAACCTCTCATTTCATTTTCTATATATATATATATATATATATATTTTTTTTTTTTTTTTTGAAAAAGATTAATGGCCAACTTCTAGTTAGTCCATCCACATCGACAATGCTAAATGTTTAAGCATGACTCAAGCCCAAAAAAAAAAAATGTTTAACAAGAAAATTTCATATTTTACATTTAATAATATAATAATTATGGCATGGATATTAATGATAAATAAATAATTAAAAAAAAAACTTGATAACAAAACTTAATTAAACATTACTCATTCTAGGTAAAAAGTTTTGTAGTGGTGAAATATGCCAACCTAATTATTTTGAAAAATGTTTTTGTATAATTTTTGTGTCTATAGTATTACTTATAAAAAATTTAAAAGTTAAGTGTAAATCTTGTTAATTAGTTTTTATTTTTTTATTTTTTTGAGAAATATGAAGGATAAATCTTCTTCAAAACATGAATCTTAGACTTCAAGCATTGGACAATGAAATCCTTCAAAGGTTAGAGAAAAAAGATCTAAAAATTAGATTTTAATTTCTGCAAAACCTAGCTCTTCTTGATTTTTTTATGTTTTATGAAGAAATGGACATAAAAATGTAGTAAAAATACAAATTTACGCTTATATTTAACATAGTTAGGCAAAATGTAACATATTAAGGATGTAGTATTTGTATAACAAACATACAACAACATTGTGTTTTTTTTTAAAAAAAAATTGGAAAATAAATATACACGTACTTTGTTATTACTGTCTTATTTAACGGACTCTCGTTTTTTTTTTTTTTTTTTTGATGTGAAACGGACTCTCGTTAGTTGTACTATATGGCTCCACGACTTTTCTCTGGTACTTTAAAGTCTTCTAACAGAGTACATCACAGCTTTCTCAAAAAATAGAAAACATACTACAGCACAGTTGTAACATCGAATACTAGATAAGAATAAAAAAAAAAATTAAAAAAATTAAAAAAAAAAAAAAAGGTACAAAATGACAAAACATCAACGTAAAATAAATAAATATTTTTATAAACAAAACTCCGAGCATCATCATCTACTACTAGCTCATCGCTCTGCAATTTCGAGTCTGTGTTTGTGTGTGTGTGTGTGTGTGTGTGAGAGAGAGAGAGAGAGAGAGAGAAAAAAATTGAATGAATAATGGGTTACAAAGCTCTAGACCGAATCACGAGGTCGGACATAGAAGAAGAGGTTGGAACTGTTGCAGCGGCGGGAGTCGCTGAGAGAATCCACGAGAGGCTAACGGAGATCGTGAGGAATTACGGAGCCGACACGCCGGACACGTGGCGGAGTATCTGCGAGCGTGTCCTCAGCCCTGACCTTCCTTTCTCTCTTCACCAGATGATGTATTACGGTTGCTACAATGGCTACGGTACTGACCCGCCTGCTTGGATACCCGACCCGTAATCTCTCTCTCACTCCTCTTATCATTAAATATCATATCAAGTTTGGATATGCTTCTTTCAGTTCAGATGTTCTTGACTTTATTAACTAGATTGATATGCTGAGATGTTCATATTGTATGTACTCATGATTTTCAAGCAAATTAGTTGATTAAATTGTGTTTTTTGGCTTAGAGAATAAAGCAATCTTAGATGCAAATCTTCGTAACATTATTTTGGCTTTTTCCAAACAAAACAAAGTTTTCAAGGGTTCTACTTAAAACCAATATATTTTTTTCCTTGCCACATTGTTCTCAAGAGGCAATTTTTTTTTTGCCCCTGAGTGCTCTTTTATAATTTTAAAAAAAAAAATTTATATTTATGTCCTTTGTATCAAACTAAAAACTTAGCCTCCACTAATCTTTTTCTCTTCTATTTTAACTTTTTTCACAATTTCAACTTTCAAACACTTTATTTTTGCTATAGAACCAAATTTTAACTACTTAACTGTCTGTTTGGATTGAGAGAGAATAAAGTAGATTAGAGTAGAATTGACCTAAAATTAGTTTATTTTTAGCCAACTCTACTCTACTCCCCCTCCCTTTCCACTCAATCCAAACGGGCCATTAAAAAAATAGAGAAATAAATGTTGAATTTTGCATAAATTTTTAAGAGCATTCAACACCATGAGAATACAACTTTGCAAGTATATTGCTATATTTACCACACTTTTATATTGATTTATTTTCTCAATTTATATTGCATTATTAGTCTATAATTGTTTATTAATTTTGTTATTAACACCGATTAATAATATTTAAATTAATATTACTTTCAATTTTGTCTTTTAATCTTGCCTTCTGAACTGAAATCCTAGCTCTACCATTGGCCACGAGGTACCCAGGTGGTGGACTCATTGGTCTCAAATGTGACGTAAACCCGTAAACCCATAAACCTAGAGGTTCAAGTTCAAACCACCTTATAATCAGTCCATGAAAGAGAGTGGAATAGTCTGGCCAAAGATTGAGACACAATTTCCTTATATATATATGTGTGTGTGTATATATAACTTTTCGTGCATTGGAAAACAATTAAGTTGTGTAATTTGTGTATCTATATCATAATGAAAAGACAAAAGATTATATCTATATCTGTATCTATATTACTATTTCTCGAAAAATTCCTTATTAAATAGTTGAAACCAAAAGAATTTTGTCTAAACTACATGTTAAAATAGTCAAAGTAAACATATAGATAAAAATCCTTAAATTTGGAAAACTGACTGGAAAAAAAAAACAAGTAGGGGTAGTGAAAATTTTAGCCATCAACTACAAAGTAGACAAATATTAAAAGTTTGTGCAATGTGTTTATGTATGAATCTGAAATGATGGGTTCATGAATTTTTAAATCTCTCTCTCTCTCTCTCTCTCTCTCTCTCTATATATATATATATATAAGTGTATAATATTCCAATTAGTCTGTTGACAATCCATAGCTGTTTTTAAACTTTAGATACTATGGCTTTGTTGTTGTTGTATGTATAATGTAACTGTGGTACTGTGTATATATATATGAAATTTACAGTTGTTTTTTATATTCCTAGTGAAAAAGAAATTTTATGGACATAGATTTCCTTACGTGTGACTGCTGGTTGTTGCATCACCAGCGAAACTGCAATCTTAACAAATGTTGGCCAGCTATTGGAGAGGCGGGGAAAAGAGTTTTTGGGTTCAAAATATAAAGATCCCATATCAAGCTTCTCTGACTTGCAAGAATTTTCAGTCTCAAACCCTGAGGTAGTACTAGTAACATAGCAAGGTTGCCTTTATATATTTATTTATAATTTTGCATGAAATTGGATGGTGAGCAATTTCATATATCTAGCTTCCTCTCCTTTATTTGTTAGGTTTATTGGAAAACAGTTTTGGATGAAATGAGCATATCTTTTTCTGTACCTCCCCAATGTATCTTACGGGATAGTCCAGTTGGGGAAAGCCATTCGTCATACCCAGGTGGTCAGTGGCTTCCTGGAGCTTTTTTGAATCCAGCGGAGAATTGCTTGAGTTTAAATAGCAAGAGAAGTTTGGAGGATATAGCAGTAATATGGCGTGATGAAGGGGATGATATTTTGCCTGTAACTAGGATGACTGTCCGGGAATTTCGTGCAGAGGTTTGGTATGCTACTTTTAATCCTACTCAAATTTTCTGGTTGAAGTCATTGTGATATATTACTATAATTAGGTTGTCCGATGCTAATTAAATTCTTTGAAAAATGTTTTTGATGCTGTGTTAACTGGCACATCTTGCAATCATGGAAAATAGACATATACATGCTGCAAATAACTTGTTAGTATATTTATATGGCTTTAAGTATGTATTGTTTTTGGCGCGCCCACTATTCTGCAGTGCAAAATATATACATCCAAATTTGTTCAGAACAACTTATTACAGGTAGTATGGCATCATTGGATGTCATTGTAATAGCCTCTTCTTGCAGACTTATGGTGTGCAATGTGTGTGAACATGCAGCCTGCTTTTGTTGTATGCATACTAAGGTCTTCTCTCTATTTTTCTACACCATATTTTTTGTATCTTTTTTCATCTTGTGCTTACTCGGATGTTAAGCTATCATGATTACCTGATTAAACATTAATATGTATTTTGCAATGATATTTCACAAGTGTTTTTTGATTTGTACTTATCTCTCTAAATTTTGCAGTGCAGATCATGTATGACTTATATGTTACTGATGCATTCATTCAAGTCCTCTTATATAGTGCACATTTATAGCTTGTGTTTTAATCTGCACTAGTGAATATCAAAAATTGAGTTCCAGAAGCACTGCTTGATTCTCACATCTGTTTTGGTGTTGAAAAGTCATGTGTAGGTCAATGTAAGTTCAGTGACAGGTCATAATTAATTAATGCCATGTTGCTTTTTGTGGGAGCATTGATGTTATTTAACATCAGCAAACATAAAAGCTTGATCTTCTAATGGCACGATAGCTTTAAGCATTCTCTAATTAGGTGGTTCTAAAAGCTCTTTCATCTCATAATTATGAAGTTTGTCAAGTTATGCTCCTCAAGTTAATAAGTAAATGACTAACTGTATATGTTTAACTGAAGCAGTAAGAAGGCTTAGATGGTAAACTTCTATGGTTAAATTCTTCTATTTCTAGAGTAAATTTGCTGGCTTTATACTGTGGAAGAGTAGCATATTTTTCTGTTTTAAGGTTTTCAGAGATGTATTCTTCAATTTGTTTACCTGCAAACTTTAAATCTTTAAACATTTGAAACTCAAGGATTCTGTTGGCACTATAATATGTAGGTTAGTTGCTCATGCAATCAAAACACTGGGTTTGGACAAAGGATCTGCAATTGCAATTGATATGCCAATGAATGTCAATTCTGTGGTTATCTACCTAGCTATTGTTTTGGCTGGCTATGTAGTTGTGTCGATAGCTGATAGTTTTGCTCCACGTGA
This sequence comes from Quercus glauca, assembly GCA_023736055.1. Taxonomy (NCBI): domain Eukaryota; kingdom Viridiplantae; phylum Streptophyta; class Magnoliopsida; order Fagales; family Fagaceae; genus Quercus; species Quercus glauca. The sequence continues at coordinate 24,864,002 of CM043324.1, read as the reverse complement.
AATATCAACAAGGCTGAAAATATCAGAAGCAAAAGCCATATTTACTCAGGTTATTGCCCTTTTCTCTTTTCAAACATTTCATCTTGAATTTTTGTTTTTATGGATTTGTCTTTGCTGAACAATGTCTAAGCAAAAAATGTTTGCAAGTATTTTTTGGAGCTTTTTTTTAATAATATATTTTCTGGAACATTGTGCCCTTATTCCATTTTCAAATGCATATTTTACTTGAATAAGTTCTCTGCAATTCAAGGCACTATATCTATGAGTTTTGCATTAAGATATGTCAGAGTTCAGTAAGATGATATGTTTATAAGCTGTTGAACTTATCTCTTTCGGATCAAGAATGTGCATCTTGTTGAGCCGCTTGTTTTTAGTGCATGTGTGTGTCAAAGATTTTATGCAATCCTTGCTTCATCATCTTAATTCTTTATAATTTTTTTCTTTCCATTTTGTCAGGATTTGATTATTCGTGGTGACAAAAGTATACCCTTGTACAGGTGAAGCTTTGATTGTCCTACTATATAATCTAGCTATCTACTTTTTCTATTTGCTAGGACAATCAACCTCACAGTGTTTTTTCGGTCCTGCAGTAGAATTGTGGAGGCTCAGTCACCAATGGCAGTTGTTATTCCCGCCCGAGTTTCTAGCTTTAGCATGAAATTGCGGGATGGCGACATTTCTTGGCATGATTTTCTAGGAAGAGTTAAACATTTCAAGTATGCACTTCATAGTAATATTTGATGTATGTTGTCTTTTCAGTTTTTAGCGAGCATCTATGCCCCCCCCCCCCCCCCCCCCCCCCTCCCTCCTCCTGCTCTGGGGGTGCTTCTTTCTTATTTTCAAATCTAAGAATAAAGTACATATAGCTTGTATTCAAGCATGAAGTTCTTCTGTCTTGAATTGTTATACTATTCCATGCTTTACAGTTTGGAAAGGGCAAACTTGATATACACACACACATGCACACACATCACTTAAGTAACTAAGGCTATACATTTAACATTTGAACCAAAAGACACTGGACGTTATGCAAATAGGGTTTCGTGCATATATATATATATATATATATATATGTCTATATGTATGTATTTATATTTCTCTTTCTGCTTTGGTTAGCTTCCCCATAAATTGTTTCATCAGCCAGTTAAATTTTTTTTATGATAGTGTGTTGAATGCGCTTCACATCATATTTATCCGCTCATTAGGTAGGAGAAAAAAAAAAATCATCTAATGTATATTTTCAAAAAAACTTGAGTGATATTCTTACAACAATCATGTTTCATATCAAATGGGCAGAGAGTGTGAATTTGCTGCTGTAGAACAACCAGTAGAAGCATTTACAAACATCCTTTTCTCATCTGGAACTACAGGTAAATTAAAAAGATAAAGCTTTCTTTATATTTTTATTTCATTTTTAACATTGCAAAATGGAATTTTCTAGAAGGACCAAATATTTAAGTGTTTGTCAATTCAAAGGTTTCGAATTTAATTTGGGTGCCAATCTTCATCCTGCATAAAATAAAAATTGGTGCCACAACTTGAAAGTCATATAAACTTTTGCATAGTCAAAATTTCTTGATGGCTCATAACTGGGAGGCATTTCATCATGCTGGATGACAGTCTCTTCCTAGTGACTGCCGAGCATGATTTTTTAATATTGGAGTGTCAAAAATATAGTGGTTTCAGGTGGTCTTGATCAATTACTTTTTAGCTTGTGCATACATCAGAACAGAATGGATACTTAGTGTATAAGATTTGATAGAAAAAGTATGAATAGGAAGTTTGATAGAAGTAACCTTTAATATGAATGTCTTCTGAACTTGAAGAGATTTCTGCCAGTTGCTTTTAATCTGATGGATATTGTTGTTTTGCTGGTGTAAGTCTGTTAGTTTCTCTCTCAAGTGGGTTTTAACAAATTTGTTGCTGGTTCATTCAAAGCCTTTTGCCTTAATGGGGTCTCATTAGAATTTAAGACTAGCTGAGAGTCCTCTTTGTTCAAAGGGTGCAAATAAGTTATTTAAAAATAATTATAAAAAAAAAAAAAAAAGGGAAAGAGAACAAAGGTTGAAGAATACAAATGCAAGGGTGGTAGAAATGAGAAAAATAAATAGATTAATCATGTGCTTGGAAGATTTTATGTTAAAATATGTATTTAAGGAGTTTGTTAATTATCAAATCAACCAGCTTTTAGTGGTACTTTACAAGTGTTTAAGTAAATAAAAGTTTAGCTGAAAGGACCTTGATGGTCTGGAATAAAGGTTGTGCAGCTCTTCTCTTCATATCTTATCAAGAGGATTAAGAACTAGAGGAAAAATTCTACCGATTTGGCTAATAACTGAGGAATCTGACAGAAAAAGGTTAACTACGAGAGTCTCACATCTCTGTGGGCAGGAGCATTTTATAGTTTGAACATGTGCATACAGATTCCATCATTATGGAATGCGTGGAACCTGTAAGTATTTTTTTAAGGGAAAAATAGAGCACAATTGGGGAAAATAATTGATTCGGTTCCAATACTAAATTAACTCTGCCTTCAAAACTGGCAACAGCTCATATAATGTCAAAAGAAATGCTTAACTGCACTTATTTTCTGTTTTAGGGGAGCCAAAGGCAATTCCTTGGACCAGTGCAACACCTTTGAAAGCTGCTGCAGATGCATGGTGCCACTTGGATATCCATAAAGGTGATGTCGTTGCTTGGCCCACCAATCTTGGGTGGATGATGGGTCCTTGGCTAGTATATGCATCATTATTAAATGGGGCTTCCATGGCATTGTATAATGGATCTCCCCTTAGCTCTGGCTTTGCCAAGTTTGTTCAGGTGAAATTTTGAATTATGTTTAGCTAATAGGCTTGTTCTAAGTTCTTTTTTCTCGTCTGTGGATTTTCATACTTTTATAACTTAGCTAATAGGCGTTATATTTGTTAAGTGCCATAATATGTCAATCACCTCATTATAGATATGTGCAACTAATATGATGAGAAGGCCTCCAATTCTAACTTTGAGATTTAAGTACATTAAGGTATAAGGTGACAGATTATCATTTTTTTTTTTAATTTGCATATTTTTTCCCTCTTGTTTTTGGGGTGGAGGGTGGTGCTTTGGCTTTTTAAGAATATCTTTTTTGGGGGAGGGTGGTGCTGTAGCTAAATTCATCCAAAATTTAGCTACAAAATTTGTTGTAGCCTTAGACTACAACATTACTCAATATCTTTTTATTTTAGGTAAATTTTGACAAATCCACCATTGGATTACATTTTCTTCTTATATCTTCCATGCTTGCAAAATAACTAGAAAATTAAAGATCAATTGTTATGTTATCAATAAATTGTTTAAATTGCAAGTTTTTGTAGTTTAAAATTATACATAAAATATAAATTTATAGATTATATAGTAAATAATATCCAATTGACACAAAACTTGACATGTGTATTAAGAGCGTAAAAAACATTTAATTTAACGGTTAAATTTTCAAAATATGTAGTAATATTTATTTTATTAAGTAAGGTTGTAACTTTAGGTTACAACCAATTTTATAGCTAAACTTTGTTTAATCAGAAATCACTAAATTAAAGATATAATAAATATTAATAAAACAACTCTTCATTCCATGCATTGATTTTTGATGAGCATGGAAAAGTCATGAATAGGTGCAGTTTTAGCAACATATGAATGCTGCAGCATGCTGTTAAGGGGGTGTCAGAGAGGCAACTTTTACCTCTCCTGTGGTCTTGACCATGTATATAGTATTCCTTTAATTTTCCCTACTTTTGTATGTTTAAACCGCTTCTTTTTAACATCACCCCCCCCCCCCTCCCCCCTTCCCAAAAAAAAAAAACTAATTGGTTGAGGACTTTGAAAGGAAATTTGTGTAACACATAGGATGTTGAAGTAGCATTTATTGCTATATGTTTAGAGGTTCATAACATATATGCTACATGTTGTATTATTAAAGTATTCTGGATTTGATTTGATTTGATTTTTATTTGATTTGATTATTTATAATTTTCCCCAAATGGAATACTTCCATGCAGGATGCTAAAGTGACTATGCTTGGTGTCATCCCAAGTATTGTTCGGGCATGGAAAAGTACAAATTGTATGGCTGGCTATGATTGGTCTGCCATTCGGTAGGTTAACTTGCAGTTATGACCCTTCATCTTGTTAAAGTACCATATAAGTGTATGTGCGTTTCTACTTGTGTATTATATTTAGATGAAGTTAGGTTGCGCAACTATGGATTTTTATCCCAAATTTGGATGTTTCAAGCTGTATTTGTAATTTTGAAATGTGGCAGTTGCTTTGGCTCCACTGGTGAGGCATCTAATGTTGATGAATACCTATGGCTGATGGGGAGAGCGTGCTACAAGCCTATCATTGAATATTGTGGTGGCACAGAGATTGGTGGTGGATTTATTACTGGTTCATTTTTGCAGGCTCAATCATTGGCTGCTTTTAGCACACCGGCTATGGGTTGCAGTTTGTTTATTCTTGGCAGCGATGGTTATCCAATTGTAAGAACCAAATAACCTCATTTTTAAGGGGGAGAAAGGTTTAATCATCTTGATGAATTTGTAGTTCATCCTTCTTTTTTATCGTACTTTAATACAATGTAATTAAAATAATCCTGTCATCTTTGTCTATTTTAGCCAGAGAATGTACCAGGGATTGGTGAATTGGCACTTGGTCCCCTCATGTTTGGGGCTTCTAATAAACTGCTGAATGCTGACCATCATGATGTCTACTTTAAGGGAATGCCCCTTTGGAAAGGAAGGGTAAGCGAATTCTTCTCCTTCTTCATAATAGTTTAGTGTCTAGGCTTCTTGAAGCAATTGGATTTTCTTATGCAGGTATTACGGAGGCATGGGGATGTGTTTGAGCGTACATCTAGAGGATACTATCATGCACATGGTCGTGCAGATGATACAATGAATCTTGGAGGTATCAAGGTACACAGTGTCTAATGGAATATGATTTCCTTACTGATGCAACACTATTGTTAAATTTAATTTGACAAATATTTGGACACTTGGGAAAACAATACTCGTTGATGAATTCAGAAATATTCAGGAGAACTGCATCACGCCTTTCTGTTAGAGAAACTTCTAAATCTTACTGTTTTCTTCACAATTTTGTTCTCAAGATTTTTCTAAATTTTCTATAAAGCATCAATAAATTTTTTTGTTGATATACCAGTAGTGTCATGTGTGATAACTTTTCACAGGTTGGAAGTGTCGTTCATGTTTATGTTCATGCATATTAGCAAGGGAGTGAGTAGAGTGATTTTCTTTCCTTTATTTCTCCGAGTTCTGTTGACACCTAAATTACTATTTTTGGTGCTAGTATCACACACAAACAATAGGTTGCTTCTAGGCAGTCAAATTTAAGATTTTTTTTCTCAAATAACTATGGTCTCCACCAACCACCCCCCCACACACACACACATTTTTCTTTCATTAGTATCATGCACAAAATATGGTGTGCCTCCTACATATGTCAATAATTAATAATAATAAAAGTATAAGAAAAATCAAGATCTTTTGCTTTAGAAACTATGATGCTTGACCCACCTGCACATTTTTGAGAGATACAAGATATAATGGATATTCTGTTAATGTTGTCCTTCATGTTTATTCAGAACACTTGCCTTATATAGGGATAAATATATTAGTTGGATGCATTTCTGAATTACATCTTTATCAATGAAATTATGTGTTCCCTTCTGTTTGGGCAGGTGAGTTCTGTTGAAATTGAACGCATATGTAATGCAGCCGATAACAGTGTCCTTGAGACAGCTGCCATTGGGGTGCCTCCTTCTGGAGGAGGGCCTGAGCAGTTGGTAATTGCTGTTGTATTCAAGGATTCAGAAAACACGACGGCTGACTTAAATGAGTTGAGGATATCTTTCAACTCAGCAGTGCAGAAAAAACTAAATCCTTTATTCAGGGTATTGATTTTTGCTCTGCACACAGCTGCCCTTTCTGTTAAAATATGGGACACATTTTAGAGAAACATGCTAACTTGTAAACTCAATTGCGTAGGTTTCACAAGTTGTGCTCCTCTCCTCTCTTCCAAGGACAGCATCAAATAAGGTTATGAGAAGGGTTTTGAGGCAGGAACTTGCTCAAGGTGACCGAAATCCTAAGTTATGAAGGATGGATGTATGTTATTCTTGATGAATTCACTGTCTGGTATATGCAGGCTCTGTTAAAGTGTAAAATAACTATGTACAAGGGTCTCTATCCCACGAAATTTGAACACAAAAAAAACTAGATTGAATGAATAATGTAAAAGGAGAGCTTATATATTGGCACTTTTTCTACATTTTTTGGTGGTTCAAACTTCAAACTCAGCAGCTCTACTCTAAATAAAAAATAGTAACATAGAAATTCTCAGAATATACATGGGAAGATGGGATCTGATTCTGTTCCTCAAAACAGCATAAAATGTGTTCTTTGGAGGTAAATAGAACAAGGACATAAGAAGTTGGCCACAGAGCTAATCAATCGGTATATGATATATGGTTTTTCTGTTTCTTCCAAGTCAAGGCAATACGATAGAAATGAGTCAAATGACCATCATGGTAGATTGGATTGAATTTGAACTATTTAAAGCACCTTTGGTCTGACACGTAATCAGCCAAGTGAGTTATTGTAGTATGTTCTTTTTCAAACATGAAGCTCATAATTCCCATGCATTAACTATTTATTAAGCTTACCACCCAAACTAATGTTCAAAGGATTTTTTTAGAAAATAACTATAAAACCCAAACAATATCATTAGTTAGGCAATGTTTCAAACATATTTGGTTTCTAACAATTCGAGTCCAGAGGACTCGATTTTTGGGTTGTTATTTTCCTATTTTGCCAACAGCTGAGGTGGACAAGGATTCACGTAGGCCCAGAAATCAAGTTCATTGGACTCGTTTTTTATACATAGAAATCGAGTTATCTGATCTCGGTTTTTGTACATAAAAATCGAGCCCTCTAAACTCAGTTTCTATGTATAAAAAATGAGTCCAATGAACTCGATTTCCTAGTCTCATTAGTCTCATCCCACAGCATCAACGGTCACGTGGGTACTGAGCTGGAAATCGAGTCCAGAGGACTCGATTTCTATGAATGTTCCCCAGCCCTCCACGTGTTGCTGTGGGTCCCAGCTGGGACCTGTTTTCCTCCTTACCGTGGGTCTCACACCTTCACTCTATATTCTCTTCAGAAACAACTTTCCTAAACTGTCTCTCAATTGCACTCACAAAACACTCATCTCACACAACACTCTCAGTTAATGTTTTTACAATATTGTGATTATTTGCTAGTTTTTTTTTTAAGAAAAATTTAGAACATATTAGGAAAAGTTTTGTTTTTGTTATTTGTTAGTGTAAATATTGTGATTAATTTATTTGTTAGTATATTGTGATTATTTGCTAGTTTTTTTTTTTTTTGAAATTAATATTAGGACACATTTATATAAGATCACGAATCTACTTAAGAAAAAATATCTATAATGACTAGTAATATTATGATTAATTATTGGGAATATTTAGCAAATAATTGTGATTAAATTACAACATATTGGGTTTTTTTTTTTTTTTTTTGTTAGTGTAAATATTGTGATTAAATTATTTGCTAAGTTTTTTTTTAAAAAAAATTAATATTGGGAATATTTAGTACCAAATATTGTGATTATTGGGAATATTTAGTACCAAATATTGTGATTATTATGTTATTACAACATATGGGAATATTTGTTTTGTTTGTTAGTGTAAATATTGTGATAATATGCTAAGTTTAAAAAAAAAATTAATATTGTGATTAATTATTGGGAAAATTCAGTACTAAATATTGTGATCAATTGTTAGGAATGTTAGGACATATGTGGTTCACTTGTTAAGAACATATGTCATTCTTTTTATGTAATTGGCTAATCCTTTGACAAAATGCACTTTACTTGTAATTGGGTAGTTCTAGGTGTTTTTAATACTTCAAGAAACAAGGTTTCAAGATCAAGTGTAACAAGCTGAAGAAGTGCAAGTTCATTAAAGCTCGACAGCTAGCATGTGTCGAGGTTTAAGAAGCTGCTCAAGCCCGTGTGCTCGACACTTGCACGACAGCTTCTCAACACCTCCTATTTGTCGAGGATTAAGAAATTTAGAATTCTGATCTAATTTTCTTGGGATTCGTGTTTATGTGTTTGAGCTTTCTTTTCCCCTAACCCTAGACATATAAAAGGATTATTTTAAGGGCCACCAAAAAGTTCACAAGTTGCCCAAGCATTAAGCAAACTCTGTTCAAGCAAATTGTGACTGGAGACAAAGTTTCGCCCTAGTTCATCTCTTCTGAAGAAGTTGCTATGTATGTGCACCTTTGGGTTTTGTGACCAAGCATCTTCTTGATCTTCATCGTGTGGATGAACTGAAGAACTTTGCAGCCAACCATCTTCTCTAGTTGGTGATTGAAGTCGCGTATTGGGATCTACGCAATTGGTTAGTCACGTACTTGAGAGCCGTGCATCAAAAGGGGGAACTGTCACTACAGAACAAGTCCAATTTGGTATTAGGGTAAGGGTTCAACTGTAGGTTTGTGTAAGGTATTGAGATTCCGTTACTTGTAATCGCTTGTTGTGATAATAGTGGAGTTTCGGAAGTAGTGACCTGAAAATCACCTAGTGGGGTTTTTGCCATTAGGTTTTCCCCATTTGTAAACAAATCACCGTGTCAATTTATTTTCCACTGCATAATTAGTTTATTGGTGATTTGTTTGTGCTGCCACGCGTTTACATGTTAATTTGATTAATTAATTAAACTTGGCTAATTAATCAATTAATTCATCACAAGGGGTCAATACGTTTTTGGCCTATCAAGGAATATTTAGTACTTTTAGGTCTTTATCATGGATATGAAATGGATTATGAGTTTGATACCTAAGATAGTATTTGTAGTCTTTTTACCATAAATTATTTCAAGATATATTTGTTTAAGATTTGTAACAGAGATTTCAATGGATAACTGGTTGGTATATAATATTTTTGTTCATCATAACTTATTTGAATGGGTTTTGAAAGTCATGCCCCTAGACTGATTTGGAATTGTAAAAGAGTATGAAATTGGTAATGACTATTTTTGTATGTGACCTGAGGTGAGTATATGCAAATTTGGTTGAGGTTAGTATTGTTGGCATTTCATGCACAAAGTTTTGTGATTGATGTTGATTGAGCGTTATAAATTTGTCACTAACACAATCGCACTTGATGATCTATAGGTTGACAATGATCCATATAAATATATACGACGGTGGACCCCTTAGCAATGCCAACCCTTATGACGGATTCTCATTTCAAGGTCCGGGTATGCAGTGCATCTATATGATGATACGCCATAAGCTAAAGACCCTGAATGATTTGAAAGTAAAAATTATAGAAGAGTTGCAAGTGAATCCTGCTTTGCATGACATACATATTACTTTCCATTCTCCGCATGAAGTCCTCAATCAATGCATTAATTACAGATATATGGCGATAACTGAGGACAAACATGTGAAATTCATGTTTAGTAAGATGCAGAAATGGGAACAAGTAGCAAATTTTGAGTTGTACGTCACTTTGGAGTCGTGTGCAGAAGTCGGCGTAGAGGAAATTGTACAAACAACTACATCTCTACAATTTGCAGTCCTAGATGATCGATGCACCCCATTGGGAGGCTATACACCCCCTTTTCAAGAGACACCAACAACAATTGAGAACGAAGCTAGAAATAGATATGAAGATCAATTTTGTACACATCGAGGTGAATCATTTACAGTTCCAGTAGTTGAAGATGAAGACGAAGACTGTTTTGGGGAAGATCTTGACGATAGAGATGAGTACGAAGAGAGGATTGAGCGAGGCGACTTTGACAGGGGTGTTGATGACCATGAAATTACTCTCATTCCTGATGTTGATGATATGGTTGAATGTGATGAAGATGATGCGGACACTAGTGTTAGAGTTCAGCATGTTACAAATACGACCCCTGTTTATGAACCTCCTGCCTTATCATTTTATGCAAATACTTGGGAAAATATGATTGATCTTGAAGTTGTTCAACAAGCATTTGGTTCTTCTTGGAATGCAGACATGAATTTGGCGAAAGGGTTGATTTTTGCGAATAAAGAGGCGGTGAAACATGCACTAACAATTTATGCCGCAAAGCATAACAGAAACATTATTACTAGTAGGTCGACCAGAAGTAGACTGCCTGTGAAATGCGTCGATGAGTCATGCATGTGGTACGTTAGGGCAGTCGCGAAGCTTGAACATGGACTATGGATGGTTACATCTTATAGGGGTCCTCATAGTTGTATACCCCTTGCCACGACCTTTGATGGTAGAATGATGGATTGTAATTTTCTTGCAGTAGAATTTGTTCCATTGTTGCAAGAAAAACACACGGCAACAATTTATCACCTCAGAGATTTCATTAAAGGGAAGTATAATGGGCATAAGCTTTCTTACTATAAGATATGGGATGCGAAACAACGAGCTATTACAAAGATATTCGGGGATTGGGAAGAGTCTTATCAAAGGTTGAGAAAGTTATTGTTGGCATACTTGGATCAAGAACCTGGCACCCGGTACTAGTGTCACACCATACCCAAGGACGAGTTTGGTGATATAATATTGCGCTATGTATTTTGGGCTTTCGCTCCATGCATTGAAGGATTCAAACATTGTAAGCCAGTGATCAGTATTGATGGGACCCATTTGTATGGTAAATATCGAGGGGTGTTGTTGATTGCAATGGCCACCGATGCCAACAACAAGGTTTTGCCTCTCACCTTTGCCATTGTGGACAAAGAGTCAGGGCCTAGTTTGAGGTGGTTTTTAGAATGCCTCAGGAATTCACTAGGGGATGTGATAGTAGATAAGGACATCTGTGTAATTTCTGACTGACATAAGGGTATTCAAAACGCAATTGCAAACTGGCCTAGAGATGATGATGGATGACTACGAGTAGTTCACAGATATTGCCTTCGACATGTTGCTAGCAACTTCAACACGCATTTTTAGGACACCACTTTAAAGTCATTGGCCTTGAAAGCGGGGTATGCTACTCAGGAAGCTAAATTTGAGTTGTACATGCAACCTATCAAGGAAGCCGAGATTGAGGCCCTTAGGAAGAAATGGAGAACCGAGTGGCAGGAAAGTGAACCCAACTCATCCATCATGCCATACACATATCTAATGAAAGAGGATTTAGACATGTGTACCCAGCTACATGATGGTGGATACCGTTATGGGGCTATGACAACCAATGTCTCGAAGTGCTTCAATGGACTACTCAAAGGTGCCCGTGGCCTACCCATTGCTGCAATGGTTGAATTCACTTGGAGCAAACTTGTTACGTATTTCCATGATTGACACAAAGAAATTACTCATGATCTCTCAAAGGGCAAGGTATGGAGTAAATATGCCTTACAAATCTATGGACAAAACCTACAAAAACCAATTTTGCACCAAATAAATGCGTTTAATAATCTGAATGGAATATATCAAGTAATTACTGCATACAACATCCATAGCTCTGGAGGGGGACACCATAGTTATGAAGTAAACCTAATAGCCAAATACTTCTCATAAAACTATTCTAACGTTGACAGAAACATCCAGTTAAAACAAACTACTTCTTAAATAAACCCAAAGTCAGTTTTGCCAACATGTAATCTAGTGATTTTTTTTTTCTCTGGTAAATTGCTTGTTCCTATAGCTAAATGTGTTTCCCTATTTGCCGATTTTGATTCTTTGGCAATAGAGTGATTTCAACTTTGCTTCTAATTACAAACAGTATACCACAAGCTACAGGGATTGCTTTGAAAGTGGACAACAACAATTTTCATTAAGGCCACCTGAAAGTGGACAACAACAATTTTCATTAGCCATGACTCCACTTTTGTTTCTGGGAGTTGCTACACCAGACAGATTGTGCTTACAATGAAGGATGACACCCATGTCGACAGAGCATAGCTAAAGGGGGAGAAAAACAACAATCAATCACTAAAATGCAACAATATACTTCCTGTAAAGAATGCCATTACCACATCAATAACTAAGTTCCATTATCACAAATTGGTCACTACAACTACTTACATGAGCTAATTGTCTTCAGTTTATTTAACCAAAAAGAAAAAAGAAAACAAAGATTCGTGCCTTCACAGAAAAATGTGCAGGTATCTCCATAACCATGACAATAGTACACCATTGCTTTGGGGTGAGAGGTGGCTGGAAGCCAACTTTTTGAGAAAATTTGCAATCCTCTAGAGTTCACTTCATACGACTGTACAAGAATAACAAATTATCATCCTTAATGAAAAAGAATAGGAATATATACTCTATAAATAAAACTATACAGATCAAGACATGAATTAAAAACAAATTGACTCATTAATGCAGTAAACAAATAAAATTCAAAAGTAAATTTGTATATTTGTATTAGAATACTAATTAAATTATATAAAAAAGACAGTTTTAAACCACAACTGTCTTAAGTTCATCTTTTCTAGACGGTGAACGCAAGTGGTTTCACATAGAATAATAAAAGACATTCATAATTGATTCTTCTTTTTTTTTTTTTTTTTTTTGATAAACTTCAATATATTAAGCTAAAACGAAGACAATATTAACTTCAACAAAATATTAAGCTATAAACTTCATCTTTTTTGATTCACCAATTCAACAAACCAATGCAATTGAAAGACAATTTGAAAGCAATAACTTCAACAAAATGAGTCAATGAACCATTGGATTCATTAAAGCAACAAACCAATTCAAACACACGCATGCGCGTGCGCGTGCGCACGTATATATGCATTGAGTCAGGCTGCACAATTTCATTCAATAAAACAATAAAAGAACACACCCAAGCTCACACATGTATATGAGTTAACTCGAACAGTTAGACCATTTGATTCACTCTAAAACAATAAACTCTCACACACACAAAGACAAATATGGTTTCAAAGAAGGGTGTTTGGCATGTCATTGAACCGGACCAGATAACAACAACATAACCGGTTAAAACTGTTTTCACTATGGTAACTTGTAAAAAAAAAAAAAAAAAAATACCAGCTGAAAATTGGACTCTTAAATATATTCCTAATGCCAGTGCTACTATATGATTTAGATGTCCTTTCTTCTGTTTGCCGCCAAAAGTTGTAACTTTTTAAAATTAAGTGACGAAAGAAATCTAGCTTACACCAAATTTCGGAGATAACAATATATTACATTTAGCCTAAAATAAACAAATTGAAAACCCAATAACAAAATTCACATACATTATGCTGTCTCGTATAGTGTCTGGTATGTGGGGGAGGGGGTACTACATCTCCTTGGTGAGGCTCCTCGCGTTGCTGCAAAGATGGAGTTACAACTTAGCAATGGATTACATGAATTCTAATACCAACCATAACAGCAGTTACTCAATATTCATTACATTAAATGACTTGTCATACTGTGGGGCCAGCCTTGTGTCCTGCTTTGTGTCCACCTGTCCCACAAGGAGGTGCTTTTGTTGTGCGTTTTGGTCGACCTTGTGGGGGTGATTGTAACCCAACTACCTGCTCATTATCAACATGCACATCTGGATGTTTTGCTTGACTCCCAACAACTGAAGATCCTACAACTATGGGAGAGGATGGTGTAGCAGATGAAATGTGAGTGAGGCCCGTAGTCATGGGATTTGTATGCAGTTCAGGAGTGGGCATGAATGACATGGAGTGACTATGGGGTGGTACATGGTCTATATGACTAATGCTGTATGAAGGGGATTGAATGTGCATGACAGGAGGGGTCTGACTGAAATCATAGCCGAGATCAAAGGATGGCAGAGTAAATGAAAGATAAGCCGGGTCAAAAAATGTACGTGGGGTGTGTGAAGGGATCTTGGGGTGAGAAGATGCATGAGTAGTGGGTAAAGGGATCTCTAGGTTAGGAACTGCATGAGCAGTACATGGAGGGATCTCTGGGGAAGGAGATGCATGTGGGGGTGGAGGGAACTCTGGCGTAGGAGATGCATGTAGGGGTGGAGGGGGATCCGGCCTACTGACAACCTGATGGGGTGCAGCCCGCTGACCATGGCTATGGCTGGCACGAGTTGAGCTCGTGCTTGGTCGTCCAGTATCTTCTGGCGCTTCTGGATTTGCCCTATCGGTCTCTTCCAAGAGAAGTTTGGCAGTTATACGGTGAAGGCATTCCACTGTCTTAAGTACAGCTGAAATATGCTTGTATCCAGGACTGCCTACTGTATAACACGTCAACAGCTGCTTGTGACTGGCAACCTGCAAGTAAATAAATACAATTAGTATATCTAACACAAAAATGGTGATACGCAACAAAAATTGAAAAGAAAGGTTGAAGCAATTACCATAATAAGAAGTGCAGCGGTAGTGTGGTCAACGAACCTTCAAGTCACCCTATCGTACCAATCGAAGTATGGATGAGCAGGCGACATAACACTCTCTAGTCGTGCTCCATGACATAGAGATCGTGCTCGACTATTCCACATTTGGATATGGGCATAATGTTTGTCCCTCCAATTCACCGCAATCTTCCCTCTCAAGTCTATGGCATGAAGGGCGTCGTCAGTATCAACATTTGGGGGGATTTCTTGTACCATCCCAAACTGACGAACAACACGGTCCGGTGTATGTTTCTCTACTAGCCAGAAACATACAAGCGGCACCCTTGTTGTCCATATGTCCCTTCCTGCGACATAGAATGCAGGCAGGTGGGCTAATTCAGCGTCATATGGTTGCCACACCACCTGAAATAGCCAAATCAAAGGGCAGCACATTATGCAATGTTCCATTATTTTCAACTATGAGCTATTTTACAGTTATAAATACAATAGTCATAAACAATAGAAGAAACACAATTTGGGTACTTGGTTGGGATGCATAGAATCTAAAAGCTGACGGTACCGGACCAGACAGATTTCGGCGGGGCTATTCTTCGTGCTCACGACCTACACGGTCCTACAATTAAGAAAGAGGGAGTTAATACTTGGAATTGAGAATTTGAAGTAATCAATAACAATAAATGATGGGCAATCTTAAATTTAACATTACATACCACTAAGTTTATACCAATAAATGATTATCTATACATATGATTAGTGGTGGAGCTAGAAATTAATAACACTTGTATTATACATCAATCATAAAAATCCTATTAATTTTCAAAATTTGAGGAATATCAAGGTTAAAATTTTATTTTCTATGTCTAACAATGTGTCATGTTGTTTAAAATTATGGATCTATTTCCAATAGAGAGAAAATCAGTCAAGGAAGAGACTTACTTAATGGATAGTGGTGAAGGTGCAAATGGTGGGCCATATGCATCATCTGGTGGGAGGTCCTTGCTTAGGCACAAAAAAGGGAATCTGAACCATGCTTAATACTGAACCAGTATCAAGGCCCCACCAATTTGACTGGCACCTCTGTCGGTTGCCCTGCATAACTCTCTGTACAACCATGTAAGGCAAGCGCTCCCCCAACTATACTGAGGTGGATTGCGAAGGTCCCTCAACATCTGCAACCACATCGTATGCACCCTATCGCTAGACTTGTCTGTGAAAATTGTGTCTGCTAGGAGTGCTAGAATATAACACCGTGCATATTGATGTACAACCACCTCTGCTGCACCATCGGGCAACACTTAGTCAATTTTTTCTAATAGCTTGTTAATTAGGATCCTTTGTCCATTAAGCACCACACCATTAGTAGCAATTCCAAGCATACTTTGACATTCAGCAGCCCATGTCAAGTCAGTTGTTCCACAATTGCCTCACCATCGATTGGAATCCCCAAAAGAACCTCCACATCTTGTAATGTGATTGTTGTCTCACCATCTGGCAGGTGGAAGGTGTGGGTTTTAGGCCGCCATCGCTCAACGAAGGTCGTTATCAAGTTATGATCAATCTCTTTACTTGGGGTCCTATACAGCCCTTCTAATCCAACTCTCTTGACAATGTCGACAACGCAATCATCCATCATTATCGGGCGTCGTTTTCGAAACTCGTCATTACGACCACGGCATTTTAATGCCCCCGGATCCTGCACATGATAGAACCATGGTGATGAGATGCAATATGCCATAACCTTTGTATATATGATTGTAGCTATTGATCCCAAAAAACAAAAATAAAGCGGTTATCAAGGGAAATTAAAATATCATCCCAAAAAAAAAAAAAAGCAACAATGGGAGAAAAATTACAGGATGCAATGCACTTGATACATTTGATAGAATGCTAGTACACAGTGCAGAGCTACAGCTAATATGAAGTTTATTTTACCTTGCCTTCCTAAATAGCGCACGATCAATATTCTTTTAGAAACCCTAACACTGAATCCTCAATAGGACCAGGACCGAACTCATCAGGGATCTGAGCAGGAACAGCAACCATACTGCATGAAGTTTAGGGAGTCAAGAGTAATATAAGCTCATGTTGAAGATAAATTGGCAAGGATCTCAATGTATAGCCTAATTTCTTGCACAAATGATAAGTATGACAATCAACCACAGGGAATAAAGATACATATAAAAAACTCAATATGCTGCCAAAAACTCAGTCTGAGCTAATTAATTAAGCCTTCTACATTTCTCCATTTTCATTCAAATGTGTTTTGAGGAGTTAGAGCAATGCTCTGACAACCGACCTACAATTGCAACTACCACCACCAAATCCCACGGCCCACAACTAGCCACCTCTCTTTCTCTATGATTCCTTTGGGAAGTTCTCTGCCCTTTTTTCAAGGTTCTCTGATATATTTAATGCCTTTTTTATTCCCTTGCAGCCTATTCTAGTTCATATGTTCAAGGTGGATGGGAGCTTCAAGTTTAGCCCAATTAGCGTTAATTTTTTAACAGAGATTACAAAGGTTTTCTTTGCTATTACTCTGCTCTTGCTACAGGTACATTTGAAACTTCTTTATCTCATTCTATTTGTTATTCCTATAAGAACATATATAAATTGAGTTTCACAAGTAAGGCAAACCACTTTATTGACAGGAAGATCTTGAGTCAATTGAGTTATTGTTATTCCTTAATGTTGTTGGGTTCTAGCATATGATGGAGATGGTAGTGTAGTTTGTTTTTGTTTTTGTTTTTGTGTGTGTGTGTGTAAGAGAGAGTGAGAGGATTTGGTGGGTGGGGGAAGGGAGAGAAAGGTTTGATTTGAGAGTTGGAATAACTTTTTTATAGCCTATTTTATCTTGAGGGTAGTTTTCAGAAAATCCATTATGTTACATATCATAAAGGGCAAGAGGTTTTATTTATCTTGGTGAGGTTTTTGTTGATTTCTCAAGCAAGGAATCAAAAAGTTGGGGAGAAGCCTCTTCTCTCAATTTCCACATTCGTGCAGGTAATAGTCTGTCATTGTTATCATCGTTTTTAAAATTTTGAAGTAAGATGGACTCTGAAAAAAGGCTATTCATATGTTGCAAAAGTCTTAGCTTTTAGATGTGAAATATTTTAATAACAATGAATTTAACCATGCTTTTGCAAGTTTCAGATTTATTGATGGAGAAGATAACTGTTTAGAATTAGAGTTCTGCATTTGGGGTGTTATATAGTATTACATTGCACACTGCAAATTGTGGTTGACCTTGGATTCACAAATTATTAACAAGGGAACTATTAATAAAGAGAAAGGCTTCTGAGGTACTTATTAATTGTCTTAATTTCACATACTACAATTGCATTGTTGAGTTGGTCATTTTTAATATATGCTTTTATTAGCTTGCTTGTAAATAAAAAAATGTTAATGGTGTGATTGAATTTATTACATAGTGTGAGCCTTGAATTTTCCGCTGAAGATAGGCAGGGGCTTTTGGCCGATGTTACAAGAACGTTCCGAGAGAATGGGCTTAATGTGACGAGAGTCGATATCCCAACCGTAAGAGATATGGCCGTGAATGAGTTTTATGTGATAGATGCAATTGGTAACACTGCGGATTCAAAACTCATTGAAGTTGTTAGACAAAAAACAGGGTTGAGTAATTTGAAAGTGAAGGAATTGCTAATGATTTGTCATAAGAAGGTTGAGAGTGAAGAGCAACCAGTTGGGGTCAGTGGGACGGTGTTATTATCACTTCGGAGCTTAGTGAGGAGGAATCTATACAACTTGGGACGGTGGTGGAATTTGGTGATAGTAGTTATAGTTGGTACAAGGTTGTGTTGTTGGCTAGGGAGTTTGTGGGATATAGAGGTTATTGCTGGCAAGCACAAAGAAAAGTAGTAGGTACATGAATAAGAATTTGGGGAGAAGCCTCTTCTCTCAATTTCCACATTCGTGCAAGTAATAGTCTGTCATTGTTATCATCCAATTTATGATTTTAAAATTTTGAAGTAAGATGGACTCTAAAAAAAGGCTATTCATATGTTGCAAAAGTCTTAGCTTTTAGATGTGAAATATTTTAATAACAATGAATTTAACCATGCTTTTGCAAGTTTTAGATTTATTGATGGAGAAGATAACTGTTTAGAATTAGAGTTTTACATTTGGGGTGTTATATAGTATTACATTGCACACTGCAAATTATGGTTGACCTTGGATTCACAAATCATTAACAAGGGAATTATTAATTGAGAGAAGGGCTCCTGAGGCACTTATTAATTGTCTTAATTTCACATACCACAATTGCATTATTGAGTTGGTCATTTTTAATATATGCTTTTATTAGCTTGCTTGTAAATAAAAAAATGTTAATGGTGTGATTGAATTTAATACAGGGTGTGAGGCTTGAATTTTCCGCAGAAGATAGGTAGGCGCTTTTGGCCGATGTTACAAGAACGTTCCGAGAGATTGGGCTTAATGTGACGAGAGCCGATATCTCAAACGAAAGAGATATGGCCGTGAATGAGTTTTATGTGACGGATGCAATTGGTAACACTGCGGATTCAAAACTCATTGAAGCTGTTAGACAAAAAATAGGGTTAAGTAATTTGAAAGTGCAGGAATTGCTAATGATTTGTCATAAGAAGGTTGAGAGTGAGAGCAAGCAGTTGGGGTCGGTGGGGCGGTGTTATTATCACTTGGGAGCTTAGTGAGGAGGAATCTATACAACTTGGGACGGTGGAGGAATTAGGTGATAGTATTTATAGTTAGTAAAAGGTTCTGTTGTTGGTTGGGGAGTTTGCGGGATATAGAGGTTATTACTGACAAGCACAGAGAAAAGTAGTAGGTAGATGAATAGGGAATTTGGGGAGAAGCTTCTTCTCTCAATTTCCACATTCGTGCAGGTAATAGTCTGTCATTGTCATCATCCCATTTATGTTTTTAAAATTTTTAAGTAAGATGGACTCTGAAAAAAGGCTATTCATATGTTGCAAAAGTTTTAGGTTTTAGGTGTGAAATATTTTAATAACAACGAATTTAACCACGTTTTTGCAAGTTTCAGATTTATTGATGGAGAAGATAACTGTTTAGAATTAGAGTTTTGCATTTGGGGTGTTATATAGTATTACATTGCACACTGCAAATTGTGGTTGACCTTGGATTCCCAAATTATTAACAAGGGAACTATTAATCGAGAGATGGGCTTCCGAGGTACTTATTAATTATCTTAATTTCATATACCACAATTGCATTGTTGAGTTGGTCATTTTTAATATATGCTTTTATTAGCTTGCTTGTAAATAAAAAAATGTTACTGGTGTGATTAAATTTATTACAGGGTGTGAGGCTTGAATTTTCCGTGGAAGATAGGCAGGGGCTTTTGGCCGATGTTACAAGAACGTTCCGAGAGAATGTGCTTAATGTGACGAGAGCCGATATCTCAACCGAAAGAGATATGGCCGTGAATGAGTTTTATGTGACGGATGCAATTGGTAACACTGCGGATTAAAAACTCATTGAAGCTGTTAGACAAAAAATAGGGTTGAGTAATTTGAAGGTGTAGGAATTGCTAATGATTTGTCATAAGAATGTTGAAAGTGAAGAGCAACCAGTTGGGGTCGGTGGGGCGGTGTGATTATCATTTGGGAGCTTAGTGAGGAAGAATCTATACAACTTGGGACGGTGGTGGAATTAGGTGATAGTATTTATAGTTTGTAAAAGGTTGTGATGTTGGTTGGGGAGTTTGTGGGATATAGAGGTTATTGCTGGCAAGTATAGAGAAAAGTAGTAGGTAGATGAATAGGGAATTTGGGGAGAAGCCTCTTCTCTCAATTTCCACATTTGTGCAGGTAATAGTCTGTCATTGTTATCTTCCAATTTATATTTTTAAAATTTTGAAGTAAGATGGACTCTGAAAAAAGGCTATTCATATGTTGCAAAAGTCTTAGCTTTTAGATGTATTTAACCATGTTTTTACAAGTTTCAGATTTATTGATGGAGAAGATAACTGTTTAGAATTAGAGTTTTGCATTTGGGGTGTTATATAGCATTACATTGCACACTGCAAATTGTGGTTGACCTTGGATTCACAAATTATTAACAAGGAAACTATTAATTGAGAGATGGGCTTCTGAGGTACTTATTAATTGTCTTAATTTCACATACCACAATTGCATTGTTGAGTTGGTCATTTTTTATATATGCTTTTATTAGCTTGCTTGTAAATAAAAAAATGTTAATTATGTGATTGAATTTATTACAGGGTGTGAGGCATGAATTTTCTGCGGAAGATAGGTAGGGGCTTTTGGCCGATGTTACAAGAACGTTCCGAGAGAATAGGCTTAATGTGACGAGAGCCAATATGTCAACCGAAAGAGATATGGCCGTGAATGAGTTTTATGTGACGGATGCAATTGGTAACACTGCCGATTCAGAACTCATTGAAGCTATTAGACAAAAAATAGGGTTGAGTAATTTGAAAGTGTAGGTATTGCTAATGATTTGTCATAAGAGGGTTGAGAGTGAAGAGTAACTAGTTGGGGTCGGTGGTGCGATGTTATTATCACTTCGGAGCTTAGTGAGGAGGAATCTATACAACTTGGGACGGCGGTGGAATTTGGTGATAGCAGTTATAGTTTGTAAAAGATTGTGTTGTTGGTTAGGGAGTTTGTGGGATATAGAGGTTATTGCTGGCAAGCACAGAGAAAAGTAGTAGGTAGATGAATAGGGAATTTGGGGAGAAGCCTCTTCTCTCAATTTCCGCATTCGTGCAGGTAATAGTTTGTCATTGTTATCATCCAATTTATGTTTTTAAAATTTTGGAGTAAGATGAACTCTGAAAAAAGACTATTTATATGTTGCAAAAGTCTTAGGTTTTAGGTGTGAAATATTTTAATAACAATGAATTTAACCATGCTTTTGATAGTTTCAGATTTATTGATGGAAAAGATAACTGTTTAGAATTAGAGTTTTGCATTTGGGGCGTTATATAGTATTACATTGTACACTGCAAATTGTGGTTGACCTTAGATTCACAAATTATTAATAAGAGAACTATTAATTAAGAGATGGGCTTCTGAGGTACTTATTAATTGTCTTAATTTCACATACCACAATTGCATTGTTGAGTTGGTCATTTTTTATATATGCTTTTATTAGCTTGCTTGTAAATAAAAAAATGTTAATTATGTGATTGAATTTATTACAGGGTGTGAGGCATGAATTTTCTGCGGAAGATAGGTAGGGGCTTTTGGCCGATGTTACAAGAACGTTCCGAGAGAATAGGCTTAATGTGACGAGAGCCGATATCTCAACCGAAAGAGATATGGCTGTGAATGAGTTTTATGTGACGGATGCAATTGGTAGCACTGCGGATTCAAAACTCATTGAAGCTGTTAGATAAAAAATAGGGTTGAGTAATTTGAAAGTGTAGGTATTGCTAATGATTTGTCATAAGAGGGTTGAGAGTGAAGAGTAACTAGTTGGGGTCAGTGGTGCGATGTTATTATCACTTTGGAGCTTAGTGAGGAGGAATCTATACAACTTGGGACGGCGGTGGAATTTGGTGATAGTAGTTATAGTTTGAAAAAGATTGTGTTGTTGGTTGGGGAGTTTGTGGGATATAGAGGTTATTGCTGGCAAGCACAGAGAAAAGTAGTAGGTTGATGAATAGGGAATTTGGGGAGAAGCCTCTTCTCTCAAGTTCCATATTTATGCAGGTAATAGTCTGTCATTGTTATCATCCAATTTATGTTTTTAAAATTTTGAAGGAAGATGAACTCTGAAAAATGGCTATTTATATGTTGCAAAAGTCTTAGATTTTAGATGTGAAATATTTTAATAACAATGAATTTAACCATGCTTTTGCAAGTTTCAGATTTATTGATGGAGAAGATAACTGTTTAGAATTAGAGTTTTGCATTTGGGGCGTTATATATTATTACGTTGTACACTGCAAATTGTGGTTGACCTTGGATTCACAAATTATTAACAAGGGAACTATTAATCGAGAGATGGACTTCTGAGGTACTTATTAATTGTCTTAATTTCACATACCACAATTGCATTGTTGAGTTGGTCATTTTTAATATATGCTTTTATTAGCCTGCTTCTAAATAAAAAAATGTTAATGGTGTGATTGGATTTATTACAGGGGCTTTTGGCTGATGTTACAAGAACGTTCCGAGAGAATAGGCTTAATGTGACGAGAGCCGATATCTCAACCGAAAGAGATATGGCTGTGAATGAGTTTTATGTGACGGATGCAATTGGTAGCACTGCGGATTCAAAACTCATTGAAGCTGTTAGACAAAAAATAGGGTTGAGTAATTTGAAAGTGTAGGTATTGCTAATGATTTGTCATAAGAGGGTTGAGAGTGAAGAGTAACTAGTTGGGGTCAGTGGTGCGATGTTATTATCACTTTGGAGCTTAGTGAGGAGGAATCTATACAACTTGGGACGGCGGTGGAATTTGGTGATAGTAGTTATAGTTTGTAAAAGATTGTGTTGTTGGTTGGGGAGTTTGTGGGATATAGAGGTTATTGCTGGCAAGCACAGAGAAAAGTAGTAGGTTGATGAATAGGGAATTTGGGGAGAAGCCTCTTCTCTCAAGTTCCATATTTATGCAGGTAATAGTCTGTCATTGTTATCATCCAATTTATGTTTTTAAAATTTTGAAGGAAGATGAACTCTGAAAAATGGCTATTTATATGTTGCAAAAGTCTTAGATTTTAGATGTGAAATATTTTAATAACAATGAATTTAACCATGCTTTTGCAAGTTTCAGATTTATTGATGGAGAAGATAACTGTTTAGAATTAGAGTTTTGCATTTGGGGCGTTATATATTATTACGTTGTACACTGCAAATTGTGGTTGACCTTGGATTCACAAATTATTAACAAGGGAACTATTAATCGAGAGATGGACTTCTGAGGTACTTATTAATTGTCTTAATTTCACATACCACAATTGCAATTGTTGAGTTGATCTCTTTTAATATATGCTTTTATTAGCTTGCTTGTAAATAAAAAAATGTTAATGGTGTGATTAAATTTATTACAGGGTGTGAGGATTGAATTTTCCGCAGAAGATAGGGAGGGGCTTTTGGCCGATGTTACAAGAACGTTCCGAGAGAATGTGCTTAATGTGACGAGAGCCAATATCTCAACCGAAAGAGATATGGCCGTGAATGAGTTTTATGTGACGGATGCAATTGGTAACACTGTGAATTCAAAACTCATTGAAGCTGTTAGACAAAAAATAGGGTTGAGTAATTTGAAAGTGTAGGAATTGCTAATGATTGGTCATAAGAAGGTTGAAAGTGAAGAGCAACCAGTTGGGGTCGGTGGGGCGGTGTTATTATCACTTGGGAGTTTAGTGAGGAAGAATCTATATAACTTGGGATGGTGATGGAATTAGGTGATAGTATTTATAGTTTGTAAAAGGTTGTGATATTGGTTGGGGAGTTTGTGGGATATAGAGGTTATTGCTGGCAAGTATAGAGAAAAGTAGTAGGTAGATGAATAGGGAATTTGGGGAGAAGCCTCTTCTCTCAATTTCCACATTTGTGCAGGTAATAGTTTGTCATTGTTATCATCCAATTTATGTTTTTAAAATTTTGAAGTAAGATGGACTCTGAAAAAAGGCTATTCATATGTTGCAAAAGTCTTAGCTTTTAGATGTGAAATATTTTAGGCGTAAATGCACTTTTAGTCCCTACATTTTGACTTTTTTCCATTTTAGTCCATACATTTTATTTTTACCACTTTTAGTCCCTAAATCAATTTACGCATTCCATTTAAATCCTTGAAGCTACTTTCCGTCACTAATCTAACGGGCAAACTAACGGATGAATAAAATAATATTTTTTTTAAACGTTGGTCAATAAAATAAGGGAAGAAATCAATAACTGGTGGTTCTGTGTTTTTTTTTTTTTTTTTTTTGGCTGTGACTGGTGCTTAAAGGATCGTGGATCATGGGTATGGCTGAAGTGCGTTGTGGATCGTGGTTCTCTCAAGTCCGATGTTGCTGGGTTTTGTTGGTCGTCGGTGAGGTCACAGCGAGGTGGAGATGGGGGTGGATTTTTCTAGGTTGCTCAGATTGGTGATGGGTTTGGTGGAGATCGGCGTGGGTCATGACGAGGTGGATTCCGATGGGTTTTGCTATGGATCTCACCACTGCTGCCTTACAAGTTGCCGATCTCACCGCCGCCGACCTTACATGTCGCCAACTCGCCACTGGTCTCACCCCTCACCGATCTGAGTTTCTGGGTTGTGGGTTGATTTTGTGGGTTTATGGTGTGGGTCTTTGGTTGATTTTGGATTGTGGGTTGTGGATGGTGTTGTGATGGCGTTGATGATGAGTTTTAGGTGGTGATACTGTTGTGTTTTTTCTTTGTTCCTTCGTGGTGATGGGTTTGTGTAATTTTCATTGGTTTTTTAGATGATTTTTGTTACAAATTTGGTTGGATTTGGGTTGTGGTCATGGTGGCCGATGGTTATGGTGGCCGGTGATTATGAGTGGATTTGGGATATATTATTTGTGCGGATGTTGATGGTAGGTGGTGGTCATGGTGGCCGGTGGTCATGGATTTGGGATATATTACTTAATCTATTTGTTTCCTTTTTTTTTTTTCTTCTGTTAAAATTGAGAAATAAATATTTTAAATTATAATCTGACGTGGCATGCTACAGTAAATTTTTTTTAATTATTTTATTCATCTGTTAGTTTGTCCGTTAGATTAGTGACGGAAAGTAACTTCAAGGACTTAAATGGAACGCGTAAATTGATTTAGGGACTAAAAGTGGTAAAAATAAAATGTAGGGACTAAAATGGAAAAAAGTCAAAATGTAGGGACTAAAAGTGCATTTACGCCAATATTTTAATAATAATGAATTTAACCATGTTTTTGCAAGTTTCAGATTTATTGATGGAGAAGATAACTGTTTAGAATTAGAGTTTTGCATTTGGGGTGTTATATAGTATTACATTGCACAATGCAAATTATGGTTGACCTTGGATTCACAAATTATTAACAAGGGAACTATTAATTGAGAGATGGGCTTCTGAGGTACTTATTAATTGTCTTAATTTCACATACCACCATTGCATTGTTGAATTGGTCATTTTTAATATATGCTTTTATTAGCTTGCTTGTAAATAAAAAAATGTTAATGGTGTGATTAAATTTATTACAGGGTGTGAGGCTCGAATTTTTCGCAGAAGATAGGCAGGGACTTTTGGCCGATGTTACAAGAACGTTTCGAGAGAATGGGCTTAATGTGACGAGAGCCGATATGTCAATCGAAAGAGATATGGCCGTGAATGAGTTTTATGTGATGGATGCAATTGGTAACACTGTGAATTAAAAACTCATTGAAGTTGTTAGACAAAAAATAGGGCTGAGTAATTTGAAAGTGTAGGAATTGCTAACGATTTGTCATAAGAAGGTTGAGAGTGAAGAGCAACCAGTTGGGGTCGGTAGGGCGGTGTTATTATCACTTGGGAACTTAGTGAGGAGGAATCTGTACAACTTGGGACGGTGGTGGAATTAGGTGATAGTATTTATAGTTAGTAAAAGGTTGTGTTGTTGGTTGGGGAGTTTGTGGTATATAGAGGTTATTATTGGCAAGCACAGAGAAAAGTAGTAGGTAGATGAATAGGGAATTTGGGGAGAAGCCTCTTCTCTCAATTTCCACATTCGTGCAGGTAATAGTCTGTCATTGTTATCATTCAATTTTTGTTTTTAAAATTTTGAAGTAAGATGGATCCTGAAAAAAGGCTATTCATATGTTGCAAAAGTCTTAACTTTTAGATGTGAAATATTTTAATAACAATGAATTTAACCATGCTTTTGCAAGTTTTAGATTTATTGATGGAGAAGATAACTATTTAGAATTAGAGTTTTGCATTTGGGGTGTTATATTGTATCACATTGCACACTGCAAATTTTGGTTGACCTTGAATTCACAAATTATTAACAAGGGAATTATTAATTGAGAGAAGGGCTTCTGAGGTAGTTATTAATTGTCTTAATTTCACATACCACAATTGCATTGTTGAGTTGGTCATTTTTAATATATGCTTTTATTAGCCTGCTTCTAAATAAAAAAATGTTAATGGTGTAATTGGATTTATTACAGGGGCTTTTGGCCGATGTTACAAGAACGTTTCGAGAGATTGGGTTTAATGTGACGAGAGCCGATATCTCAACCGAAAGAGATATGGTCGTGAATGAGTTTTATGTGACAGATGCAATTGGTAACGCTGCGGATTCAAAACTCATTGAAGCTGTTAGACAAAAAATTGGGCTGAGTAATTTGAAAGTGTAGGAATTGCTAATGATTTGTCATAAGAAGGTTGAGAGTGAAGAGCAACTAGTTGGGGTCGGTGGGGCGATGTTATTATCACTTAGGAGCTTAGTGAAGAGGAATCTATACAACTTGGGACGGTGGTGGAATTTGGTGATTGTAGTTATAGTTGGTAAAATGTTGTGTTGTTGGTTGGGGAGTTTGTGGGATATAGAGGTTATTGCTGGCAGGCACAGAGAAAAGAAGTAGGTAGATGAATAGGGAATTTAGGGAGAAGCCTCTTCTCTCAATTTCCACACTCGTGCAGGTAATAGTTTGTCATTGTTATCATCCAATTTATGTTTTTAAAATTTTGAAGTAAGATGGACTCTGAAAAAAGGCTATTCATATGTTGCAAAAGTCTTAGGTTTTAGATGTGAAATATTTTAATAACAATGAATTTAACCATGCTTTTGCAAGTTTCAGATTTATTGATGGAGAAGATAACTATTTAGAATTAGAGTTCTGCATTTGAGGTGTTATATAGTATTACATTGCACACTGCAAATTGTGGTTGACCTTGGATTCACAAATTATTAATAAGGGAACTATTAATTGAGAGAAGGGCTTCTGAGATACTTATTAATTGTCTTAATTTCACATACCACATTTGCATTGTTAAGTTGGTCATTTTTTTATATATGCTTTTATTAGCTTGCTTGTAAATAAAAAAATGTTAATCATGTGATTGAATTTATTACAGGGTGTGAGGCATGAATTGTCTGAGGAATATAGATAGGGGCTTTTGGCTGATGTTACAGAACGTTCCGAGAGAATGAGCTTAATGTGAAGAGAGCCGATATCTCAACCGAAAGAGATATGGCCGTGAATAAGTTTTATGTGACGGATTTAATTGGTAACACTGCCGATTCAAAACTCATTGAAACTGTTAGACAAAAAATAGGGTTGAGTAATTTGTAATTGTTGGTATTGCTAATGATTTGTCATAAGAGGGTTGAGAGTGAAGAGTAACCAGTTGGGGTCGGTGGGGCGATGTTATCATCACTTGGGAGCTTAGTGTGGAGGAATCTATACAACTTGGGACGGTGGTGGAATTTGGTGATAGTAGTTATAGTTGGTAAAATATTGTGTTGTTGGTTGGGGAGTTTGTGGGATATAGATGTTATTGCTGGCAAGCACAGAGAAAAGTTGTAGGTAGATGAATAGGGAATTTGGGGAGTAGCCTCTTCTCTCAATTTCCACATTCGTGCAGGTAATAGTCTGTCATTGTTATCATCCAATTTATGTTTTTAAAATTTTGAAGTAATATGGACTCTGAAAAAAGGCTATTCATATGTTGCAAAAAGTCTTAGGTTTTAGATGTGAAATATTTTAATAACAATGAATTTAACCATGCTTTTGCAAGTTTTAGATTTATTGATGGAGAAGATAACTGTTTAGAATTAGAGTTTTGCATTTGGGATGTTATATAGTATTACATTGCACACTGCAAATTATGGTTGATCTTGGATTCACAAATTATTAACAAGGGAACTATTAATTGAGAGATGGGCTTCTGAGGTAGTTATTAATTGTCTTAATTTCACATACCACAATTGCATTGTTCAGTTGGTCATTTTTAATATATGCTTTTATTAGCCTGCTTCTAAATAAAAAAATGTTAATGGTGTGATTGGATTTATTACAGGGGCTTTTGGCCGATGTTACAAGAACATTCTGAGAGATTGGGTTTAATTTGACGAGAGCCGATATCTCAACCGAAAGAGATATGGCCGTGAATGAGTTTTATGTGACAGATGCAATTGGTAACGCTGCAGATTCAAAACTCATTGAAGCTGTTAGACAAAAAATTGGGTTGAGTAATTTGAAAGTGTAGGAATTGCTAATGATTTGTCATAAGAAGGTTGAGAGTGAAGAGCAACTAGTTGGGGTCGGTGGGGCAATGTTATTATCACTTGGGAGCTTAGTGAAGAGGAATCTATACAACTTGGGACGGTGGTGGAATTTGGTGATTGTAGTTATAGTTGGTAAAATGTTGTGTTGTTGGTTGGGGAGTTTGTGGGATATAGAGGTTATTGCTGGCAGGCACAGAGAAAGAAGTGGGTAGATGAATAGGGAATTTGGGGAGAAGCCTCTTCTCTCAATTTCCACACTCGTGCAGGTAATAGTTTGTCATTGTTATCATCCAATTTATGTTTTTAAAATTTTGAAGTAAGATGGACTCTGAAAAAAGGCTATTCATATGTTGCCAAAGTCTTACGTTTTAGATGTGAAATATTTTAATAACAATGAATTTAACCATGCTTTTGCAAGTTTTAGATTTATTGATGGAGAAGATAACTATTTAGAATTAGAGTTCTGCATTTGGGGTGTTATATAGTATTACATTGCACACTGCAAATTGTGGTTGACCTTGGATTCACAAATTATTAATAAGGGAACTATTAATTGAGAGAAGGGCTTCTGAGATACTTATTAATTGTCTTAATTTCACTTACCACATTTGCATTGTTGAGTTGGTCATTTTTTTATATATGCTTTTATTAGCTTGCTTGTAAATAAAAAAATGTTAATCATGTGATTGAATTTATTACAGGGTGTGAGGCATGAATTTTCTGAGGAATATAGGTAGGGGCTTTTGGCTGATGTTACAAGAACGTTCCGAGAGAATGAGCTTAATGTGAAGACCGATATCTCAACCGAAAGAGATATGGCCGTGAATAAGTTTTATGTGACGGATGCAATTGGTAACACTGCCGATTCAAAACTCATTGACACTGTTAGACAAAAAATAGGGTTGAGTAATTTGAAATTGTTGGTATTGCTAATGATTTGTCATAAGAGGGTTGAGAGTGAAGAGTAACCAGTTGGGGTCGGTGGGGCGATGTTATCATCACTTGGGAGCTTAGTGTGGAGGAATCTATACAACTTGGGACGGTGGTGGAATTTGGTGATAGTAGTTATAGTTGGTAAAATATTGTGTTGTTGGTTGGGGAGTTTGTGGGATATAGATGTTATTGCTAGCAAGCACAGAGAAAAGTTGTAGGTAGATGAATAGGGAATTTGGGGAGTAGCCTCTTCTCTCAATTTCCACATTCGTGCAGGTAATAGTCTGTCATTGTTATTATTCAATTTATGTTTTTAAAATTTTGAAGTAATATGGACTCTGAAAAAAGGCTATTTATATGTTGCAAAAGTCTTAGGTTTTAGATGTGAAATATTTTAATAACAATGAATTTAACCATGCTTTTGCAAGTTTTAGATTTATTGATGGAGAAGATAACTGTTTAGAATTAGAGTTTTGCATTTGGGATGTTATATAGTATTACATTGCACACTGCAAATTGTGGTTGATCTTGGATTCACAAATTATTAACAAGGGAACTATTAATTGAGAGATGGGCTTCTGAGGTACTTATTAATTGTCTTAATTTCACATACCACAATTGAATTGTTTAGTTGGTCATTTTTAATATATGCTTTTATTAGCTTGCCTGTAAATAATAAAATGTTAATGGTGTGATTAAATTTATTACAGGGTGTGAGGCTTGAATTTTCCGCGGAAGATAGGCAGGGGCTTTTGGCCGATGTTACAAGAACGTTCCGAGAGAATGGACTTAATGTGATGATAGCCGATATCTCAATCAAAAGAGATATGGCCGTGAATGAGTTTTATGTGACGGATGCAATTGGTAACACTACGGATTCAAAACTCATTGAAGCTGTTAGACAAAAAATAGGGTTGAGTAATTTGAAAGTGTAGGAATTGCTAATGATTTGTCATAAGAAGGTTGAGAGTGAAGAGCAACCAGTTGGGGTTGGTGGGGCGGTGTTATTATCACTTGAGAGCTTAGTGAGGTGGAATCTATACAACTTGGGACGGTGGTGGAATTTTGTGATAGTATTTATAGTTGGTAAAAGGTTGTGTTGTTGGTTGGGGAGTTTACGGGATATAGAGGTTATTGCTGGCAAGCACAAAGAAATGTAGTAGGTAGATGAATAAGGAATTTGTGGAGAAGCCTCTTCTCTCAATTTCCACATTCGTGTCGGTAATAGTCTGTCATTGTTATCATCCAATTTATGTTTTTAAAATTTTGAAGTAATATGGACTCTGAAAAAAGGCTATTCATATGTTGCAAAAGTCTTAGCTTTTAGATGTGAAATATTTTAATAACAATGAATTTAACCATGCTTTTGCAAGTTTTAGATTTATTGATGGAGAAGATAACTGTTTAGAATTAGAGTTCTGCATTTGGGGGTGTTATATAGTATTACATTGCACACTACAAATTGTGGTTGACCTTGGATTCACAAATTATTAAGAAGGGAACTATTAATTGAGAGAAGGGCTTCTGAGGTACTTATTAATTGTCTTAATTTCACACACCACAATTGCATTGTTGAGTTGGTCATTTTTAATATATGCTTTTATTAGCTTGCTTGTAAATAAAAAAAATGTTAATGGTGTGATTGAATTTATTACAGGGTGTGAGGCTTGAATTTTCCGTGGAAGATAGGCAAGGGCTTTTGGCCGATGTTACAAGAACGTTCTGAGAGAATGGGCTTAATGTCACAAGAGTCAATATTTCAACCATAAGAGATATGTCCGTGAATGAGTTTTATGTGACGGATGCAATTGGTAACACTGCGAATTCAAAACTTATTGAAGCTGTTAGACAAAAAATAGGGTTGAGTAATTTGAAAGTGTGGGAATTACTAATGATTTGTCATAAGAAGGTTGAGAGTGAAGAGCAACCTGTTAGGGTCAGTGGGGCGGTGTTTTTATCACTTGGGAGCTTAGTGAGGAAGAATCTATACAACTTGGGACGGTGGTGGAATTTGGTGATAGTAGTTATAGTTGGTAAAATGTTGTGTTGTTGGTTGGGCAGTTTTTGGGATATAGAGGTTATTGCTAGTAAGCATAAAGAAAAGTAGTAGGTAGATGAATAGGGAATTTGCGGAGAAGCCTCTTCTCTCTATTTCCACATTCGTGCTGGTAATAGTCTGTCATTGTTATCATCCAATTTATGTTTTTAAAATTTTGAAGTAAGATGGACTCTTAAAAAAGGCTATTCATATGTTGCAAAAGTCTTAGGCTTTAGATGTGAAATATTCTAATAACAATGAATTTAACCATGCTTTTGCAAGTTTCAGATTTATTGATGGAGAAGATAACTGTTTAGAATTAGAGTTTTGCATTTTGGGTGTTATATAGTATTACATTGCACACTGCAAATTGTGGTTGACCTTGGATTCTCAAATTATTAACAAGGGAACTACAAAACCCATAACCTACATCAACTGACCTATAAAACCCACAAACCAAGTGACCCACAGCCCATAACCTCCATGCCACCACCCAAAACCCAGTAGCAACCCACAAAATCTCAACCCACGACAGAGTCAACCACCAATTCAAGTTTTAAATCCACAACCACCCAAAATCAACCACAAAATCACACCTAAACCACCAGCCACCACCCCGAACAGAACCCAGCCACCAAAACAACCATCACTGAAACCCACATCAAACAGACCCAATAAACCCAAAAAAAATAAATTATCAAAGCAAACCCATATATGATTCTATCAGTTGCAAGGAATAGAAAGAGAGTCCTTACTTTTGTGATAGACTACCAGCGGAGCCAACCGAAATTAGTGTTTAAGGGAGAAATGTTGAGCGAGGCCGAGACGGAGTGACGGAAGCGAGAGGCAGCGACGGCGAGGGAGCGAGAGGGGACGACGGCGAGGGAGGGAGAGGGGGCGATGGCGACAGAGCAAGAAGGAATGAGACTGAGAGCGAGAGGGAGTGACGGCGACGAAGTGAGAGGGAGCGACGGAGACGAAGTGAGAGGGAGTGAGAGTGAGAGGGAGTGAGAGTGAGAGGGAATGAGATTGACAGTGATGGCAATGGATTAAGAGGGAGTGAGAGTGAGAGTGAGAGTGAGAGAGAGACTGAGAGTGGGGGGGAATGAGTTTTTGATCTGTGTTTTTGAGTTTTTGAGGTTGAGTGCAATTTGCTTTTTGAACACGTGGGGGGCAGAAAGGAAATCGAGTTCAATAGACTCGTTTTCCATAAACGAGTACAATGGACTCGATTTCCTTTAAACCAAACTGAGTCCAATGAACTCGATTTCTATGTACAGAAATCGAGTCCAATGAACTCAATTTATGGGCCTACGTGGACACTTTGTCCAGCTTAGCTGCTGGCAAAATAGGAAACTCGACTCCAATATACTCGATTTATAACCTGAAAATCGAGTCCTCTGGACTCGAATTGTTAGAAACCAAATTTCTTTGCTTCTGGCAAAATAGGAAACTTGACTCCAATATACTTGATTTATAACCCGAAAATCGAGTCCTCTGAACTCGAATTGTTAGAAACCAAATTTCTTTGAAACATTACCTAACTAATGATATTGTTTGGGTTTTATAGTTATTTTCTAAAAAAATCCCAATGTTCAAACTACAAAGAGGTCAGCTAATCTTCTATCTTCACCAACTCCCTTTATTCGCCATTGGCTTGATTCTTGAACAAAACCATGGTTCAAACTTTCTACATTTGGTATAAACACAAATGGTTCATAAAAAATAAAATAAATTAATTAAGAAAACAAATAAGAATTCTACAAAGTAATAATTAAAGCAACCAATAACCTATTCCATTCATATTTATAGACATTTTTAATATTAAATTTGACATATCTTCTTTAAATTATCACTTATCTTTATAAAAAAAAAAAGAAAAAAAGGATGTTAAATAAGTGGATTTTTTTTTAGAAGAAAAAGATTTATCTCACTAAATGAAGAATGAGCTTATTTGAGACGGATTGAGAGAGGGGTGCAACAGCATTTATTATGACTTAGATTGAAAGGTAAAAATCTTTTTAATTTGATAAATTACAACCCTTGATAAAAATAAAAATTAAAAATAAAAATTTTTTATTTATATATCATTTTGGACTTGAATTTGATCTTTGTTTTCATTGCACTGGATCCATCTGGATGACACATAACATCATCCCAATAGATTTAGTGCAATTGTCTTCCCTTCTCAGCATTTTCCTCTCACAATTGTTATCTAAATTTATTTCAAACAAATAGTTTCAGAATTCAGAAGTACCCTCTTTTCTAAGGTTCACTACATTTATTTAAAATATATATATATACAATTTTTATATCAGTCAGATTCAGAAAAAAAAAAAAAAAAAAAACTTTTATAAATATAATATAAAATTTTTATTTTTAATTTCGTGTGACTGTGTGGCTTAAAACCACAGGTCCCCCAAATTATGAGCTCTCCACTTCTCGTTGAGCTCTCCACTCTCCAGCTACCCGAAGGCGGCATTGGAGTCTCAACTCACAACTCACATCACATCACAGCGATAAGAATTAAGAAAGCTTCAATGGCGCCCAATTAGAATTAGGGTTTTGTGTAACACTTCAGCAATTAACACATCATGGCTTCCCTCTTCCTCTCTAACCCTAATACTACTACTACTCCTCTCTCTACTCCATTCCTTCCTCCTAAACCGTAAGTCCCTCTCTCTCTCTCTCTCTCTCGCTCCGCCTCCAATCAAATCCCCAACTCATTTCTCTTCTTCTTTTTCTTTTTCAATTTCTTCTTGCTAAATCAATAAAAGAAAGAAAGGCAGTATCTTATTTTTATTGTGGGATTTTGCAGTTTCTTCCGCGGCAATAAGAAGAACCCAAGAGCGCATTTCGCCAATTTCGCAAGCCCTAGATGTGCTGTGGATACACCATTCGGAGGTATCTATACATTTCAAATTTAGAAAATCAAATCATTTTTGTCTTTCCATGAAAATTGTTTTTTTTTTTTTTAATTTTTTTTATTTATTTGTAAAGGAGTGTAAACTTTAAAGAAGTAAACACAGTTTGTTTTACTGGGATATAATTTTGAGTTGTAAAACTTTCCCGGGAAAATTTTCTGGTCATGGAAACTATTAATTATCTTGTAAATATGTATGTATTTATGTATGTGTGGAATGAATGTTTATGTTAGCCACTTTGATGATTGTAATTGTATTAGTAATTGTAGAGGAGGAAAATGGCTCAAGTGGGGCTTTTCCTGTAATGGTGTTTTTTTTTTTTTTTTGTTGGTGGATAAAAATGAAAATTCTGTATTGAAAAAGCTAATTTATGCAAAAAGAAGATAAAAAGTACAAATAATAAGAAAAAGAAAAGAACAGAAAAGAAAATTAATTACAAGAGAGAAGAGAACTAATGAACTGAGGGAGGGAGTCACTAGATGTGAGTCCCTGTAATGGTTTTTTTCTTTTTTTTTTTTTAACTTTTTATGATTATGAAATCAATTGTATGTCTCTTCCAGATGTTTGTTTCACAAATGAGGAGTTTTGGGTCATTATCCCTTGTATTAGTTGTTGATACCTAATTCACATGAAATTATTCAGTGCACGTATTGTGTTACACTTTTGTTTCACATAAAAGTGGACCCTATATTTGGGAATGAAATGTTGGATTTGGATTGGGTAAATTAGTTTCACTTCCACTATATAGGGTTTGAAGTAATGTTACTTTTTTTTTTTTGATAGGTAAGAAAAAGTATATTCAAAGAACTACTAGATGCGAAATAGCATCAGCAAAACAAAAGTACAAAAACGATAAAAAAGCAAAAACATAAAAAGCATTAATTACAGAAAAGAAGAGAGCTAAGGAATAAAGGAATAGAGTCACTAGATGTGAGTCCCCAAGCCCTAGCCCAATCAAAAAGGGAACCAGAAAAGAATGCAAGTAGTTGGTCCTCAGATCTATCCAAATTCTCAAACGGCCACCAATTGCGTTCCCTCCAAATATACCACATCAAACACAGCGGAACTAGGTTCCAAATGTAAGATGAATGCTTTCCCAACCAATTTCACGAACTAAATAGACAATCTTGCACCGTACATGAGGGAACCCACGAAATTCCAAAAATCCTAGAGACAAAACACCACAGCCGATAAGCTTTTCCACAATGTAACAACAAATGATCCACTGTCTCACTGCAGCAACGACACAAAATACACCAGTCAACGAAATCAAAGCCCCTAAGTCTCAAGATATCTCCCGTGAGGATCCTATCCCATGCGGCTGTCCAAACAAAGAAAGAGACACGCCGGGGTGCCTTAACCTTCCAAATACCTTTCCAAGGAAAAGTGATAGAAGAAGAGCCATGTAACTTGTGATAATATGAGCAGATAGTAAAATCCCCGTTTTTTGTCAACTTTTATCTCAAACGATCACCATCAGTCACGGAAGGTAAATTAGATACCAAGAATCGAAAGAAATCATCCACCACCTCTACCTCCCAATCATTGGGACCCCCGAATGAAACGAAAATCCCAAGTTCTCCTATCTCCTGCTCCTTGACATATCGGAGATGATTCTACAGACGCCTCTCTGTTAGCAGCAAAATTGTACAAGACTGGAAAGGCCAAATGGAGAGGAAGATCTCCGCACCACCTGTCTGTCCATAATTTCACTCTATCCCCCACCCTAGCCTTATATTGGACATTTTTGTTTAAAACTTCCCAACCCATCCGGATACTTCTCCACAAACCACACCCATGAACACCCCTTCCCAACTTAGAGGTCCAACCACCCCCCCCCCCCCCCTTCTTCCCCAAATTTCAAAGCTACCACCCTCTTCCAAAGCTTATTCTCCTCGATCCCAAAACGCCAAAGCCACTTCCCCAGTAATGTTACTTCATAAGGCTTTAAGAATTGGGCTGCAATGGGAAGCTAAGGGGAGATATTCAGGGCATGTGTTATAACTCTCTTCATTAAAGACCCCTACGGTGTCAATAAAAAGTTAGTAGTATCTTGAATATATTCACATTTTTCCAAAATTTTCTTGCCTTCTCTGGTCCGTTGAGTTGTATTGCAATTACGGGGAATGGTCTGGGTAGTCGATGCATGATTTATTTCGTTGACTGGAAAACTACCATATAACAAAAGAGCAGCATAATCTATCTACCTGTAGGATTATTAGCAATTAAGTGTATATATATACTCTTATTTTTCAACATCATTTGCATTATTACTTCTGTACTTAATTTTCCTCTCATTTTCTTGGTGGAATGGAAGAGTTCAAAGTATTTTGAGCGTACATCTAGAGGATACTATCATGCACATGGTCGTTCAGATGATACAATGAATCTTGGAGGTATCAAGGTACACATAGTGTCTACTGGAATCTGATTTGCTTACTGATGCAACACTATTGTTAAATTTAATTTGACAAATATTTGGACACTTGGGAAAACAATACTTGTTGATGAATTCAGAAATATTCAGGAGAACTGCATCATGCTTTTCTGTTAGAGAAACTTCTAAATCTTACTGTTTTCTTCACAATTTTGTTCTCAAGATTTTTCTAAATTTTCTATAAAGCATCAATAAATTTTTTTGTTGATATACCGGTAGTGTCATGTGTGATACCTTTTCATAGGTTGGAATTGTCGTTCATGTTTATGT
This sequence comes from Quercus glauca, assembly GCA_023736055.1. NCBI lineage: Eukaryota > Viridiplantae > Streptophyta > Magnoliopsida > Fagales > Fagaceae > Quercus > Quercus glauca. Next base: position 24,826,828 of record CM043324.1, on the reverse strand, counting down.
TCATGCATATTAGCAAGGGAGTGAGTAGAGTGATTTTCTTTCCTTTATTTCTCCGAGTTCTGTTGACACCTAAATTACTATTTTTGGTGCTAGTATCACACACAAACAATAGGTTGCTTCTAGGTAGTCAAATTTAAGGTTTTTTTTTTTTTTTTTCTCAAATAACTATGGTCACTTCCCCCCCCCCCCCCCCCCCCCCCCTTCATTTTTCTTTCGTTAGTATCATGCACAAAATATGTGCCTCCTACATATGTCAATAATTAATAATAATAAAAGTATAAGAAAAATCAAGATCTTTTGCTTTAGAAACTATGATGCTTGACCCGCCTGCACATTTTTGAGAGATGCAAGATATAATGGATATTCTGTTAATGTTGTCCTTCATGTTTATTCATTCAGAACACTTGCCTTGTATAGGGATAAATATATTAGTTGGATGCATTTCTGAATTACATTTTTATCAATGAAATTATGTGTTCCCTTCTGTTTGGGCAGGTGAGTTCTGTTGAAATTGAACGCATATGTAATGCAGCCGATAACGGTGTCCTTGAGACAGCTGCCATTGGGGTGCCTCCTTCTGGAGGAGGGCCTGAGCAGTTGGTAATTGCTGTTGTATTCAAGGATTCAGAAAACACGACAGCTGACTTAAATGAGTTGAGGATATCTTTCAACTCAGCAGTGCAGAAAAAACTAAATCCTTTATTCAGGGTATTGATTTTTGTTCTGCACACAGCTGCCCTTTCTGTTAAAATATGTGACACATTTTAGAGAAACATGCTAACTTGTAAACTCAATTGCGTAGGTTTCTCAAGTTGTGCCTCTCTCCTCTCTTCCAAGGACAGCATCAAATAAGGTTATGAGAAGGGTTTTGAGGCAGCAACTTGCTCAAGGTGACCGAAATCCTAAGTTATGAAGGATGGGATGTATGTTATTCTTGATGAATTCACCTTGTCTGGTATATTCAGGCTCTGTTAAGTGTAAAATAACTATGTACAAGGGTCTCTATCCCACGAAATATGAACAAAAAATAAACTAGATTGAATGAATAATGTAAAAGGAGAGCTTATTGGCACTTTTTCTACATTTTTTGGTGGTTCAAAACTTCAAACTCAGCAGCTCTACTCTAAATAAAAAATAGTAGCATAGAAATTCTCAGAATATACATGGGATCTGATTTTGTTCCTCAAAACAGCATAAAATGTGTTCTGCGGGGCTAAATAGAACAAGGACATAAGTTGGCCACAGAGCTAATCAAGCAGTATATGATTTATGGTTTTTCTGTTTCTTCCAAGTCAAGGCAATACGATAGAAATGAGTCAAATGACCATCATGGTTGATTGGATTGAATTTGAACTATTTAAAGCACCTCTGGTCTGACACATAATCAGCCAAGTGAGTAATTGTTGCATGTTCCTTTTCAAACAAGAAGCTCACAATGCCCATGCGTTAACTATTTATTAAGCTTACCACCGTAACTAACGTTC